>CM065591.1:459458806-460058806 GCA_033119425.1 Bufotes viridis | reverse complement strand
CCACAGATTTTCTATTGGATTGAGATCTGGGCTGTGACTCGGCCATTCCAAGACATTTACATGTTTCTCCTTAAACCACTCAAGTGTTGCTTTAGCAGTGTGTTTGTGGTCATTGTCCTGCTGGAAGGGGAACCTCCGACCTAGCCTGAAATCACGCACAGAGTGGTGCAGGTTTTGCTCAAGAATATTCCTGTATTTAGCACCATCCATCTTTCCCTCAACTCTGACCAGTTTCCCAGTCCCATCCCCACAGCATGATGCTGCCCCCACCATGTTTCACTGTGTTCTTTGGGTGATGTGATGTTTTGGGTTTGCACCAGACATAGCGTTTTCTTTGATGGCCGAAAAGTTCAGTTTTAGTCTCCTCAGACCAGTGCACCTTCCTCCATACATTTTGGGAGTCTCCCACATGCCTTTTCGCAAACTCACAACGTGCCTTTTTGTTTTTTGCTGAAAGTAATGGCTTTCTTTTGGCCGCTCTGCCATAAAGCCCAACTCTATGGAGCGTACGGCTTATTGTCGTCCTATGTACAGATACTCCAGTCTCTGCTGTGGAACTCTGCAGCATCTCCAGGCTCTTTGTGCTGCCTCTCTGACTACTGCCCTCTTTGCCCGGTCCATCAGGCATGGTGGGCATCCGTCTCTTGACAGGTTTGCTGTTGTGCCATGTTCTTTCCATTTGGTTATGATAGATTTGATGGTGCTCCCGGGGATCATCAAAGATTTGGATATTTTTTTTATAACCTAATCCTGACTTGTACTTCTCAACAAGATTGTCCCTTACTTGTTTGGAGAGTTCCTTGGTCTTCGTGGCAGTGTTTGGTTAGTGATGCCTCTTGCTTAGGTGTTGCAGCCTCTGGGGCCTTTCAAAAAGGGTGTGTAAATGTAATGACAGATCATGTGACACTTAGATTGCACACAAGTGGACATCATTTCACTAATTATGTCACTTCTGAAGGTAATTGGTTTCACGAGAGCTTTTTATGGGCTTCCTAACAAAGGGGGTGAATACATACGCACATGCCAATTTTCTGTTTTCTCTTTCTTAACAAGGCTGTACTTAAGGCTGTAATATAACAAAACACGAAAAAAGGCAAGGGGGGGTTGAATACTTTTGCAAGGCACTGTATATTATGTGGTCCAAAAAAATGAGGCAAAAATAGAGAGATAGCTTGTCTATGATGTGGATGTAGGTAGGGGCTAGTAATCGATATGAACAGGAAGTAAAAGATAAATAAAAGGAAAAAAGGGAATAAAGGGAAGAATGGATAAGAAATGAATATGTGAGAGTGGGTGTATGTGATATACCACCCACTTTCACAGGTCAGCCAATTTCATAGGTTGGTCTAAGACTCACACCATCACCCCGAGATACACCCTCTGTAATTCGTCAGAAACAAACCCGTCGTTGGTCTGAGACACCCACCCTGTCATTGGTCTGAGACACACCTCCTGTCATTGGTCTGAGACACACCCCCTGTCATTGGTCTGAGGCACACACCCTGTCATTGTTCTGAGACACACCCCCTGTCATTGGTCTGAGACACACCTACTGTCATTGGTCTGAGACACACCCCCTGTCATTGGTCTGAGACACACCCCCTGTCATTGGTCTGAAACACTCCCCTTGTCATTGGTCTGAGACACACCCCCTGACATTGGTCTGAGACACACCCCCTGCCATTGGTCTGAGACACACACCCTGTCATTGGTCTGAGACACATCCCCTGTCATTGGTCTGAGACACACCCCCTGTCATTGGTCTGAGACACACCCCCTGTCATTGGTCTGAAACACTCCCCTTGTCATTGGTCTGAGACACACCCCCTGACATTGGTCTGGGACACACCCCCTGTCATTAGTCTGAGACACACACCCTGTCATTGGTCTGAGACACACCCCCTGTCATTGGTCTGAGACACCCCCCATATCATTGGTCTGAGACACCCCCCCTGTCATTGGTCTGAGACACCCCCCCTATCATTGATCTGAGACACACCTCCTGTCATTGGTCTGAGACACCCCCCCTGTCATTGGTCTGAGACACACCCCCTGTCATTGGTCTGAGACACACCCCCTGTCATTGGTCTGAGACCCCCCCCCATCATTGATCTGAGGCACACCCCCTGTCATTGGTCTGAGACACACCCCCTGTCATTGGTCTGAGACACACCCCCTCTCATTGGTCTGAGACACACCCCCTGTCATTGGTCTGAGATACCCCCCCATCATTGATCTGAGGCACACCCCCTGTCATTGGTCTGAGACACACCCCCTGTCATTGATCTTAGACACACCCCCTCTCATTGGTCTGAGACACACCTCTGTCAATGATCTGAGACACACCCCCTGTCATTGGTCTGAGACACACCTACTGTCATTGGTCTGAGACACACCCCCTGTCATTGGTCTGAGACACCCCCCCTGTCATTGGTCTGAGACACACCCCCTGTCATTAGTCTGAGACACTCCCTCTGTCATTGGTCTGAGACACCCCCCCTGTCATTGGTCTGAGACACACCCCCTGTCATTGGTCTGAGACACTCCCTCTGTCATTGGTCTGAGACATACCCCTGTCATTGGTCTGAGACATACCCCCTGTCATTGGTCTGAGACACAGCCCCTGTCATTGGTCTGAGACACCCCCTGTCATTGGTCTGAGACACCCCCTGTCATTGGTCTGAGACACTCCCTCTGTCATTAGTCTGAGACACTCCCTCTGTCATTGGTCTGAGACACACCCCCTGTCATTGGTCTGAGACACACCCCCTGTCATTGGTCTGAGACACTCCCTCTGTCATTGGTCTGAGACATACCCCCTGTCATTGGTCTGAGACACAGCCCCTGTCATTGGTCTGAGACACACCCCCTGTCATTGGTCTGAGACACCCCCTGTCATTGGTCTGAGACACTCCCTCTGTCATTGGTCTGAGACACACCCCCTGTCATTAGTCTGAGACACTCCCTCTGTCATTGGTCTGAGACACACCCCCTGTCATTGGTCTGAGACACTCCCTCTGTCATTGGTCTGAGACATACCCCCTGTCATTGGTCTGAGACACTCCCTCTGTCATTGGTCTGAGACATACCCCCTGTCATTGGTCTGAGACACACCCCCTGTCATTGGTCTGAGACACCCCCCCCCCTGTCATTGGTCTGATACACACCCCTGTCATTGGTCTGAGGCACACCCCTGTCAATGATCTGAGATACACCCCTGTCATTGGTCTGAGGCGCACCCCTGTCAATGATCTGAGACACACCCCCTCTCATTGGTCTGAGACACACCCCCTGTCATTGGTCTGAGACACACCTCCTGTCATTGGTCTGAGACACCCCCCTGTCATTGATCTGAGGCACACCCCCTGTCATTGGTCTGAGACACACCCCCTGTCATTGGTCTGAGACACCCCCCCTGTCATTGGTCTGAGACACACCCCTGTCATTGGTCTGAGGCACACCCCTGTCATTAGTCTGAGGCACACCCCTGTCAATGATCTGAGACACACCCCCTCTCATTGGTCTGAGACACACCCCCTGTCATTGGTCTGAGACACACCTCCTGTCATTGGTCTGAGACACTCCCTCTGTCATTGGTCTGAGACACACCCCCTGTCATTGGTCTGAGACACACCCCTGTCATTGGTCTGAGGCACACCCCTGTCAATGATCTGAGATACACCCCTGTCATTGGTCTGAGGCGCACCCCTGTCAATGATCTGAGACACACCCCCTGTCATTGGTCTGAGACACACCTCCTGTCATTTATCTGAGACACACCTCCTGTCATTGGTCTGAGACACCCCCCTGTCATTGATCTGAGGCACACCCCCTGTCATTGGTCTGAGACACACCCCCTGTCATTGGTCTGAGACACCCCCCCCTGTCATTGGTCTGAGACACACCCCTGTCATTGGTCTGAGGCACACCCCTGTCATTAGTCTGAGGCACACCCCTGTCAATGATCTGAGACACACCCCCTCTCATTGGTCTGAGACACACCCCCTGTCATTGGTCTGAGACACACCTCCTGTCATTGGTCTGAGACACACCCCTTTACAGGTTGCATGCACACCTTCTGCAATTAGCATGAGACTCATCCCCCGCCCCTAAGACTCATCCCCTGTTTCTCCATTCGTTGTGCTGCAGCATCATACATTAAACTGATTGGCTGAGTGTGACCAACTGCACGGTTAGGCCGTACTCATACATGATATGAAATGAAACTTATTGGAGGACATGTTGCTTGCTTCCAGCTTTTAGATTGCAATAGAGAATCAAGGAAAACTCATGGAGTAATTTTCTCAGATTTTTCTTGCTTTTGGGGGAGGGGTAATGTTATTTAAGCCTGGTTGTTATGAGCCCAGAAATAATCTGTTTTGTAACATATTAATGTGGCTATGAAGCAGCATTGTATTAATGCTGAGATTTGCTGCTACAGAGAACATTAACTGAGAGGCAGATTTAGAACCATTTAAGAATTCATCAAGATGAGCTGAAGAAATATGGAGCTTTAAGGAGAAGAAAACGAGCTTCACAGTGAAAAAGATGCCGCGGGCTGTAATAAACCATTAAACACATTTTCAGAAGCTGTCTCCTGTGGGATGAGACCTGATGAGCTAAAAGTGTGTGCAGAACTGGAGCTTGGGGGCATCTGTCAGCAGATTTGTACCTGTGACACTGGCTGACCTGTTACATGTGCGCTTGGCAGCTGAAGACATCTGTGTTGGTCCCATGTTCCTATGTGCCCACATTGCTGAGAAAAATGATGTTTTATTATATGTAAATGAGCCTCTAGGAGCAACAGGGGCGTTACCATTACACCTAGAGGCTCTGCTCTCTCTGCAACTGCTGTGCCCTCTACACTTTTATTGGCAAGACCAGGCAGTGTAAACATCATCACACCTGGTTCTTTCAGTGAAAGTACAGAGGGCTCAGCCGTCGCAGAGAGAGCAGAGCCTCCAGGTGTAATGGAAACACCCTCGTTGCTCCTAGAGGCTCATTTGCATATAGAAGCCAAGGGCCACACAATTTTGCAGTAAAATTGTCCAGCCACACTGTCATGCTGTACCCTATATGTTCTTCAGAATTATTAGGCCTCTTTCACACTTGCGTTCTGAGAATCTGGCAGGCACTTCCATCCCACCGGATCCGTCAGAACGCAAGTCGCCTGAAACGACGTTTAGCTTAACTCCGGATTAGTATTAATGCACTTCAATGGGCATTAATTCCGGATCCGGCATTACAGCATATCTTCCGGATTTTTGGACGGAGACAAATCCGCAGCATGCTGCGGTTTTGTCAACGTCCAAAAAACGTTCACATACTGAACGAAAGACATCCTGATGCATCCTGAACGGATTTCTTTCCATTCAGGATGCATTAGGATAATCCTGATCAGTATCTTTCTGTCCTAGAGCCCCGAGGACGGAACTTTAGGACGGAAAGATAAAACGCTGATGTGAAAGGGGCTTTAGTTATATGGTAATTTATTGTGCAATTTTACCTAGATTTTTGTGGGACAATGAGCTGGAACCTTCACCAATTCACCATTACCTCTGCCCCCAACGGGACTCACAAGCTAATGTCCCTTTTTCAGATACATCCAGTATAGCATGGAAGGGATTAAGGAGCAGCCATCTCCAACCTGTGGTTCTTCAATTGTTGAAAAACTACTACTCCCAGCAGGAAATTGTAGTTTTAGAGCAGCTGGATAGCTACAGTATACGGGGCAGTATTATAGGGCATTGTGTGAAGAGGTTTTATTTGATATTACTATTTCCTAAAGCAAAGTCTGTAAAAGTTCCCCCTTTCCCATGATCTCAGGTAATTTACTAGTCTCCTCACATGGGGCAGAGTGACATTTTGGGCCCCCTAAAGTTCCACCGTCCTGGGCAATCTTAATCTTCCCACCCCCTATTGTTTCTCCCGTAATTACGTGTCCTATGTATAATTGTTTTAGATATTATGGAATTTAGCATTCTACAAAATACATTTAGTGAAATTCAACCCTTAAAGGGGTTGTCAACTCCTTTACTATTGGGCTAGGGCCATGAATATCTGATCAGCAGAGGGGCCAGTGCGTCACACCCCGCCAAACAGATGTTCTGCAGTAGCTCTGTCCCATTGAAGTGAATTGGAGCAGCACTGCAGATACAAGCAGTATACATTGATGAATAAAATCACAGAAAACAAATAATAATGCACTTGATGCAACTGTAACACAATAGATGCAAACATAATACATAGACTAAGCCTTCACTTGATATGATAGAATCCGAGACTCTCAGCCAATGTATTTTGATCAAAACACATCTGTGCCGCCTATCCAGCGCCAAGGTAATCTCAGTCAGTCAGATCCTACTCTACACCTACCTATGCCTTTGGGCATCTAGGTTCAGGATTGCAGACCCGGCACATATAGTGTGCTGCTCCTAGCTACCGCTGTGTGCACCAAGCAACCGATGAGAGGAGGAGCACACAAAGCTATATGTGCCACCTAATCAAGGTCGCCTGTGGCATAGGAGGGGCATAAGTGCAATAAAATGCTGCTCCCCAGATAAAATAGAAGAGCATTCACTCTTGAAGGTATCACTCCCTCAAGTGTATAGTACAAAATAAACAAAAATCACAGAAAAAAAAGATAAAAGGCATAAAAACATCCTTCACAATATGATAAATAAATATGTGGATATGCATGGCTACATTTATGAAAAAAAAATCACAGAAAACAGATAATAAAGCACAGTAGATGCAAGCATTTTATATGGACTAAGCCCTCACTCTGATATAATAAAATCTGAGACTCTCAGCCAATATGTTTTGATAAAAACACAGCTGTGCCTGCCTACTCGAACCAAGGTAGTCTCAGTCAGGCAGGTCCTACTCTAAACCTACCTATGCAGTTAGGTATTTATGTTGTGTTTTTTTTTTTTTTACAGTATACATTGATGGCGTATAATGAGGATAGAACATCAATATTAAAGGAGTGGACAAGCCCTTTAATTTTCTGTTTCCCCATAGGTATAATGTATTGGAGTTGGTAATGCAGGATTTTCTTTGTACAGCAGATTATATTTGTAATTACTTTTCCCCCCTTTATTTTAGTATGATTGACAGAGCCATGTAGCTTATTTCCCTTTTCCCTTGTGCACAGCTCTAGACCTAGAGCTGAAAACTGTTTTGGACTGGCTCACCAGAAAACCAGAGGATCCTCCGGTGGGCCCAGGTTCTGATACCATAGTGGGCTACAAAGGTCCAGAAGAAAGGCAAACATTTGGAGTTTTGTTTGGAGCCAATAATTGCCATTAGGATCTATTTCTTTGAAACAAAACCTATTAGACTTAAAGGGGTACTCCCATCTTAGACATTGATGACATATCGCTAGGATATGCTCCTAATGACAGATAGGTCCTGGTCCCACCTCCATTCACTTCTATGGGGCTTACGTAAATAGCCAAGCCAGTGCTCGGCTATTTTTGGCAGTCCACAGACATTAATGGAGGGCAGCCACGCATGCACGGTGCACGCTCCGGCACTTTGTGGCCTCTGTTCTAAATATAGAGGCATAGAGATATGCCCCCAATGTCCAAGATGGGAATAACCCTTTAATTGATGGTGTGGGGGTTTGTCCCCCAAAATAATTTCCTCTGGTGGGCCCAAGAAACCCCAGTCTGACACTGGATTCTGATAAGAAAAGCTAAGCTCTATGAAATATGTTATGAGGACCACAAGACGAGATAATCAGTAATGGTATTGTGTGGTGGAATGAACAGAACCAAGAACGTGTATAAACTTAGCCCCTATCCACAAGTCTCAGATCAATAGGGGTGAGACCACGAGGATTCCCATCAATCACAAGAACGGGGGTCCTGAGTTCCCATAATGAATGGAGCAGCGGTTGAGCATGCCCACTGCATTCATTCTCTATAGAACTGCTGGAGGCCATATGATATTCTAGAAAGAACACCACTTTTGTCCATGGTCCATGAGAGAGGTTATAATTGCAGTATATTATTTTAATTATTATTATTCATAATAAATGTTATCAATATTTATATTATATAACAATAATTTTAAAATGTAGTAATAATCGTCATCATATAATAAAAGTAATTACTATTTCTGATATTATGTCAAACATTTCTAAAATGGTGTTCTTGTTTATTTGGTCAGAATACAGAAAATGTGAGAAAAGACATAAGTGCCCCCAGATTTTCCATAAGGAATAAAATGACTGTGAAAGGTGCAAGTTCTAGGAAAGTGGAAAATAGCAGCGTGTCATTTGGGTGGCAGAGTTGTGTGAATGCTGTTAAATAAAAATGGATGTGAGTGAAGTGAATTGGAAAAATTCCATTTGAATTGTGAAGTCCCCATTCTGCGAGCCCTGCTGCCTGTATTCACCACGCGTTACAAAAGTGACAAATCTATGTAGTGATTGAAATAGTAAAATCAATCTTATGTTGTCCCCTTTATTTGCTGTATACCTGTGGAAGTCATGATGGTGCTGCTACATGTGACATGTCCAGACGCAGGTGTAAACTGGATATTGTGCGGTCGCACTCCTGGAAATTCACATTAGTCTTGTTCTATGTTGTTGTCACTTCTATAAAAAGCAGCTTCTGAAATATCTAGACACATCTCAGAGCCTGTAGCCTTAAAATGACAAACATTTATTTTTTTAACAATCACAAAAACACAGGGGGAAAATTCATAATTTGCAGTCCTTTTAATGCTATTGTTAAAGGCTATGAACACATTTGGGGCAATTTTTTAATTATTGCATTGCATTCATTTTGAGCTAAAATCATTTTTTAAATTGGTCTTTATTAAAAATATTGAGCCCCTTTCTCTGTACAGTCTTGAGATTCTCTAGCAGCAGGCTCTGTCTTTTTACTGTCCCATCAGGCAGCTCAGCTGACGGCTCCTTATCTCTGATCTCTGACCTTATAAAAATTCATTAAAGCTTAATTTTTATGTTACTCATAAGAACGTGGCTTAAATATTTTTAAGGCTAAGGGTACTTAGATGATATAAAACTTTAAAATTCCAGGTCCCACGGGTAAAGTGGGTACAATTCACAATTCAGTCAATGCGTTTTATGGAACCGCACATTCCCTATCCAATCAGGAGAAAACCTCGTTAAGCTCAAATCATCCACTTCAATACATATAGGCAAAAACATCAGGTCCCACAGGTATTCTTTTCAACCGGACGTTCCTGTGGGATATCAGAAAGCGCACTGATAGTGAAGCACTGTAACTCAATGCTAGCAACACTGGTATGGTTATACTCACGAGCGCAGGTGATCATGCAGGCACATCAAACTGATCCAGACATCTTGTTTTTCTTTCTTTCCTTCCTCTTTTCTTTTGATGTAACTATATGGAATATTTAAATTGCTCCAATAGTGAAGCACTGTTTTCAATACCAGTAGAAAATAAATTTATTATACTCACAATTCACAAACATATATAAAATATAGGCAACAACAATTAAAACCAATCTAGCGTTCCTGCCCGACCCGGGTTTCGCTCTAAGCTTCATCAGGAGCGTGTCTCACAAACTTTCCCACACGTCTTCAAATACCCTTATACCTCCTCCCCCATTTTGCCCTTAACATATTTTAAAACTTGTATTAAAATTATATGACCAGCAAAGTGTTACCTCATAGTCCACAAATAAAACACATACACTAAGCTATTGTACTCATCCTTTCTATTTTCACATATTTAATTATCTGCCTCCATTCATTCACAAGCCTTTCATTCACAAATCCTCCCCAGTCTATCCTCTCATATAGGAAACATCATGTGGTATCCACCCTCCAGCCTTGATTGGCCGGCAGAGAGCCACCCCCCACACCACCTATACTCCATGTGTAGTAGAGAAACCTGTCTTACCGCTACTCAACCAGACACGGCTTCAGGTCTAATTCTACATTGAGCCCCTGCCGCTGGATCGTGTCTAACTCATATATCCACCATGAAACGCATTGACTGAATTGTGAAGGATACTTAGATGACCTGCACAAAGTGAAAGTAAGATTCTCACAGCTAGGCAGAAATGAAACCTTCATGGCAAAGCTGCTGAATATTTTTAATGAAGACCAAATTAAAAAAAATAATTTAAACCCAAAATGAGTAAAACGCAATCATAGAAAAAAATTGCCCCCAAAGGTGTGCATAGCCTTTAAGTCATTTCTTTCTCGAGTTGCACAAAATTTATGAAGTAGTACACACTGGTTTCAAACTTGGCACATGGGCAATGTGTCTGCACCTTAGTACATAAGGGGCGACCTGGCATTCCGTGTGACTGTTTTGCAACATTTTGTGAGATATTTAAAAATGTCTCACATTATAAATGCGCCATAAAATGATCTTCTTGCTGAAACAGCCCTGCTTTTTACTCTACTTTAGAAAGTAGCACAGTATACAGCTCCCAATATGACTTTAATAAATCTATTCGGAATTATAAAAGTCATGGGTACCTGAAACTGAGTGGAGAAACATAATTAGTAAGGGTAACTTAAAGGAATTGCCCACTTTGGACAACTGCTTCTTATCAGAAGGGTTCCCTGGAGATAAACTAACTACATGGTGTCCTACTGCTGGGCTTCCCCTCAGCAATTATTGTATCTGTGGAGGAACCTAGGAGCATGTGTTCAATTTCCCTTCAGCACCATCAGGCTGTTTTCACATGTCGGGGGTTATTTACATATATTTTATGTCAGTTTCTGGAGTAAAAAATTTTGTAATACAAATGTTTGCATCTTTTTAAATGCCTGTGTGACAATATTTTGTTGCATGCGAGTTTTTATGCCGTCTTTGCCACTTGGGAGTTACTTATGCTGAAATTTCCGGCACTGTCAGTTTTATCAACTTTTATACCTGCAAACAAGCGTAGAAGAGAAAAAAACTACTCCTGCTGTTCTTATTCATTAGCTGACATTTTTTGACTTTCTGACATTTCACTTCTTTTAAAAAACGCAGCATGCTGGAGCTCATAGTGATTTTTCAGGTGTTTTGCCAATACCTTCTCTGTAGGGGAAAACCCCATTAAGAAAATGGCAAACAGACCAGAAAAAATGCCACAAAAATGCTCCAAAAACCTCAGGTGGCAAAAAAAAAAAAAAAAAAACATTTGTGCTTAGGCCTCATGCACACAACAGTGGTTTGTGTCCACATCAGAGCCACATTTTGTGCAGGTCGGATGCGGACGCCTTCATTTCAATAGGGCCGCAAAAAGATGCGGACAGTACATGGAGTGCACGTCCTTTCCGTGGCCCCGTAAAAAAAAAAAATGTCCTACTCTTGTCCGTATCAGGGACAAGAATAGGACTGCTTTATTGAGGGACAGATAATCCATAAAATGCGGAACGAACATGAATGGTAGAGATGATCGAATTTTTCCAAAAATTGTAAGAAAAATTTGGTTTGAATAAATTTGCGGGTAATTTTGTTAAAAAACTGCAGAGAGCCTTTATAGTGGCGTAGAACACTGCGCCTTGCAGTAACATGCATAGAGAGTTTGCTCTGGTAGTGATATAATACTGTGAGTCCGTATGACATGCAGATGACAGGTGTCGCTCTTAGAATCACTGCACACTTCACTTATTTGGGCAGCCACGGGGCCAAAACTGACCAAATAACTCAAGTGTGAACTCAGCATTACACGTTGATGTTAGCGTCAAGAAGAAGCGCACTCCTTTTATACCTTCGTCAGCTGATTCCACATAGATATAAACAGAACCTGTTCTATTAAATGCTTATACAACTAGACCCCCCCAACAGAGTGGAGAGGGTGTCAGCAGTAAGTTTGTGTTGATGTCACTAATTATTTTGCCCTTCCTCTGATCCGTCGGAACAATCACCGAATGAACCGAATTCCATTATCCTTTTATTGTTGAAATTTTTTATGTGAAACAGGCTTTTTTTCTGGAAAATTGATGGGTGATTGTAGACCTCCTTTTTCTGTATGGACTGAATTACATTGTCGTGGGCCCAGCAGCAAACATAATGAAGATGCTAAGGATAACTCACCAGCAGACTTTGCCTTTACCATCTATTCCCAAATAAATCAAGCAGCTTCAGCAAGTTAAAAATATTAATGTTATCAGTGACTGCCGGACCCCTGCGCTGATGGGGTGGGTGCAGCTCCTGCACCCGCCCGATGAGCCCACCGTACATGTATGGCACTGGTCCTTAAGGGGTAAAATCAGGCAGCTTCAGTAAGTTGAAAATATTCAGTGTTTTTATCTGCTCCGCCTGAATTCGATCTCCACAGCACACAAGACATGACAGGAGAGCCTCTGCTTTGGAGTCCAAGTCCAGTTTCTTAAGGTCAGAAGTTCCATTAGAATTGTGTGTAACCTTCTTGCTCCGTGTACAAAGCCATAACAAAAGGACTCCGTAGGCATACACCTCAGAGGAAGCTGAAACTGGTTGCCCCAATTTTAATTCAGGAGCAGTAAACAGCGGGAAGCAAATAGAGGTGGCTGAACAGCTGCTCTGTATCTTTGTGAAGTCAATGTCTCCAACTATGCCCCTCTCGCGATTTACAGCAAATACATTATTTTCATGTAGAGATCCAAGAATTATGTTGGAGGCATGTAGCGTACGCAAGCCATCTTCGACCCCTCTCATCACTCCCACGCTGTTCTGCACCTGGTTTGCCTGGGCGAACATAGTCACACTACAGGCTACACTACACTAATGGCTTTTCAACATATAACATTGATTCATACAGAACAAAGTCTACAATCATCACATGAATTTTCCAAACAATTTTTTTCCCCACTTTTACACTACACTAAAGACTTTTCAACATATAACATAGGTTCATACAGAACAAAGTCTACAATCAACCATCAATTTTCCCCCAAAAAGTCTGTTTCACATAAAAAATTTCACAACTACTTGATTCAATCCATACCACAAAAAGGGCTTTATAACTGCACTACTGAACGGCAATTAGGCCTTAATTTTTTTCTACTTTTAAAATTGTATCGGAAAGGAAGGCCTTAGGTAATTATGTAGGAAAGTAATGTGTGACAGAACCATCTGTCTGATTATTCTTTTTTAATGCTTGTTTCCCTGCTGTATTCGTCTGTTTGCATTCCGTTCGTATGTCGACCACGAGCCAGCGGCCATTTTAAACTATGCGAAAGCCCAGCGGTGTTCGGCTCTATTTTCATTGAACTAAAAACGGACACTTTTTCTGCCGAACACCGCTGAAACAACAGAACACCTGTAATTGCCTGGATTCCTAACTTTTATTTTGTTGATTGTATCACAGACAATGTCATTGTGTTGTTGATTGTATCACGGGCAATGTCATTGTGTTGTTGATTGTTTCACAGACAATGTCATTGTGTTGTTGATTGTATCACGGGCAATGTCATTGTGTTGTTGATTGGATCACGGACAATGTCATTGTGTTGTTGATTGGATCACGGACAATGTCATTGTGTTGTTGATTGGATCACGGACAATGTCATTGTGGTTATTAAATGTACATTGACGAATGGGTTCTGTTTAAAATGTGACACTGTAAATGATTGACTGCTATGTTTATACCACGTGGGTGGTAACCATGTTGGAAAATGTGTATAAAAGGAAATGCTTGTGTGGTCATTAAAAGGGTTCTTATTTGACCCTCAATGCGGAGCTTCTGTCTCGTTATTGGGGGGATTTATTATTGGTGTTTAGAGACTGCTGAATGGAAATGGAAGCCGCTTGGTGAGTGTGCGGCTTGCAGCAGTTCGTGGATTACCGTTCGTGTGTTTGGAGCCATTCGTGAGATTGCCGCTTCCCCTGCATTTGGTTCGTGCCCTCCAGTTTATGCGAACGGAGGTTATGTGTACAGCAGCCGGGGAAGGTCTACTAAACGGCGGTTTGGTTTAAAGACACAGGAGGCGTCTTAACATAATGTATTTTTTATTTTTTTTGAAAAGAGTTTTAAAAAAGTGTGAAAACTTTTTGAAGACCCTCATAATTCCCAAGAAAGTCCTTTACCTAAATGATGGTTATCTATAATTATCTATTAAATGTAGGGAAACTTTGCCTGATGGGAAGGAAGGAACTTGGAAAAAAATTCTCTGGTGCACTGGAAACACGTACTTTATTTTGTACAAAGTTTATATGCAGTATAATTATAAAGGCAAACATGTTGAATAGACTCTAGTGACCTTTAAAGACGACTATAATATGTGTAGGAGGCATTCAGAAGAGAACCTTCAAGATAGCAGGAAGCCTCTTGGGCCTCTGTTGCGGTTGGGTCTTCATAGACTTCTGTTATCTCAGCCAATGTACTTCCATGCCTTCTTATGACTCTTAAATATTTTACTTGGGCCTAATTATCCAGGAAAATGGACTTGTAGAAGACGGAATTTGTAAAGAGAATGCCTTTGCCCATTAAAAGTAGCTCAACAGGTTGTCATGTGTCATGGAGTGATTAAAAGGCAGATGGAGCTTGTGTCTAATGACATACAAATGAGCCGATGAAGGGATTGTGGAAATGTCTTTGGTGTGGGGAATATGAGACGAAGCAGAGAGGTGCTTTGGCTCTTGTTTAATGCGTTCTCTCCAGCATAATGCTCTTATGTAACATACAACTAAACAGATGTTCAAAAAGAAATGGACCTCTAGGGATGTAATAATCTAAGCAAATAAAATGGTCTGTGTAGTGTCACTTCATGCAGAAGAGGAGAGCCTGTAAAATACAAGGTTTCAATTTCATTTTCAACCCTGTAAAGAGTTTTCATTGTTAAATGTCTGGACATTCTTAAAGGGGTCGCCCACTTCCATGCAACTTTATACTAGGGAATATCCCCAAGCATTATATGTCACTTGCTCATACTCCTTTCTTACAGCTAGCCTCCTGTCAGGTCTGGACAGTGCTCCTGTCCACAATATGGCTGCAGATGGAATAGAATATGATAACCATAAAATCATTCAATAATTGGGAAAATGGCCTATAATTTGTAACAAAGGTGTATGAGTAAGTGGCGAAGTCAATATCACTAGCCTATTCTCAGGATAGGTCATCAATATCTGATTGGTGGGGCACCCTCGCCAATCCACTGTTTAAAGACACCGTGGGGCTCCTGTAAGTGCTGCAACCTCCTCATAGCTTACCAACTTTCACTGCCTGGTCCTGTCAATCAAAGTGCAGAGGAAGCGGCAGTTGCAGAGAGAGCAGAGCCTCTAGGTGTAATGGCAACTCCCCTGTTGGTCCTAGAGGCTCATTTGCATATATTGAGACATAATTTTATCTCAGCAACGGGAGCACATATGAACATGGGACCTACAGGTGCCTTCAGCTGCCAAATGCACATGTAACAGGTAAGCCAGTTTCATAGGTAGTGATGACCGGCAGGGGCAATATTCGAATTCATGATATTTCGCAGATATTTGGGCGAATATTCGCCATATATTCGTAAAATTCGCAAGTTTGTAATCTCCAGTCATTATTTTCTTGATTGCTAAAATTCGCATATATAAAAATTCGCATAAAATTCGCATAAAACTTATGACGTTTCTAAATACCAGTTTATGCGAATTTTTATGCAAATGTTATGCAAATTTTTATATGCGAATTTTCGCAATCAAGAAAATAATGACGTTCAACCACATTATAATGACATTCAATGACATTATTTTCTTGAGTGCGAAGATTTGCATAAAAATTCGCATAAATTAGAATAATAAAAAAACGAATATATTTGCGATATTCTAAATATTCACGAATTCTCGAAGTGCCGATATTCGCGATTAAAATTTGCAATTCGAAAATTCATAATCAACACTATTTATAGGTACAAATCTGCTGACAGATGCCCTTAAGGGTCCATTCAGACAACCGTAAGTGTATTGCGGTCTGCAAATTGTGGATCCGCAAAACACGGATACCGGCTGTGTGCGTTCTGCATTTTATGGAACGCATACAGCCAGCCCTATACAGAAATTCCTATACTTGTCCATCAATGTGGACAAGAATAGAACAGGCTTTTTATATTTTGCAGGGCGTTCTGTCCGCATCTTTTGCAGCCCTATTGAAATGGATGGGCCTGCACCCGTTCTACAAAATTGTCAGAACGGATGCGGACGCAGAAATGCGGTTGTCTGAATGGACCCTTAGAGCAGCAACCTGTGAAAAACGAATACACTGGACAGATTTACTAATAAAGAAGTGTTTCAGACACTTTTAAGGGTATATTAGATGGGTAGATTTTCTGCCCGATAATCGCAAATGAACATTCCTAGTAACGCTTGTTAGTGATCATCTTGCAGTGTAATACTGCCTCCGGCTGCCTGATGGATTTGCCAGCGGCAGATTGTGCTGTGTGATCACGATCTGCAGTCGGCACACCGCTGCCCTGCATGGGGATGAGCGATGGCATAGCTATCGCACCTCCACATGCTGCAGAGCACATCGCTGCATGTAATAGCAGCGGTGTCCTCTGCTAACTATCTGGCGACTGCCGGGAGGGAATGCTTTTACATGGCTTGATGCCCAGACATATATCGTAGCGAACACAAAACTTTCATAATAATTGCCTGATCATGAGCTAAGGTGAGAGCTGCACTTACATGCAGCAATCATCTCCTCTTTATGAGGACGATCATATGCTACCGTGATCGCATGAAGATTCATTGATTGCCAGCAGCGCATCACTCAGTGTAAATGATGTGATCACCCAATGTACAGTGTGTTCTCATTCATTGGGTGATTGTGGTACTATACATTTACACAGGGCAGTTATTAGGAACGGGCGTTCGTATGAAGCTCATCCGTGATAATTTCCCCAATTCTCATCCCCCTGTAAAAGGGTCTAAGGTTTACACTGTCTAAATGTTAGGTTCAGTAAATCTGCCCCACTGTGTTATGTATATTTAGGCCTTTTCTGTTTAGGTATTTACAGCAGTTTTATTTGGGCACTGATTGGAATTATTGTGTGGAAAATATATGCTAATCATATGTAGGGCACTACATGGAAGTTTTATATGTTGTATGAAGGTATTATTTACCTACCTAGTAACCGCTGGACAAAGTCTGGTGAGTCAGCATATGTAATTCTGCAAAGACATTCCTGAACATCCTTGCCGAGTCTGCAGTTGCATGAGGATCTGCAGCTGCAGAAGGGGGGAATCCTGTTGTAAGTGACAGCCGAGTTCTCCCATAGGCAGGTCAGTATATTACCATCCCAAACATCCCGGTTGCTGTTTACATGGAGGTCAATGAATCATGGCTATGATCAAGAATGACAAGTAACTGCAGACCCACATCAGCTCTGTAGTAAGGCCCAAGGGGTTGTGACGTAAAATCCTCAGCGTCTCTGTCCAGTGGGAAATTACCAAAATAGATGACCCCATGGTTACTATGTGCAGCGAGCCGCTGAGGAGCTGGTGCATAGGATTACTTAATGCAAAATATATATTGTGGCACATCCAGCAGCACAAAATGCAGTTTTGGGACCAGATGAGGAGGTATAATGACTGGTTTTGTGGCAGTATAGTGGCACTTGCAGGCACTTGTGGATATAAGCTTTTTACTGTGCTACAGGCTGGGGGTTACTATGACCTGGTGATTTTTCTTGCGGATGGGTTTCTGAGCCGTAGTCCCTCACTTGCAGCAGTGTTTGTAAAGCTGCAGGTCACTCTGCTGTATAAGCACACTGAAGCTTCTTGCAAGCAGTCTTCTTGATTCTGATTATCTCTCTGGAGTAATGGTCTTACAGGACAACTGGATACGGTCTCTTGGAGCAGGAGCTCAGGCATGTGCTTCCTATCTCCTTGCTGTCTAGTCAGGAACTCCCCCTACTGGCAAGAAGAAGGACCAGCCCACTCCTACTAAGATGAAAGGAACAGGGTGGTTAGCCCTAGTTAGCCCATAGTTTCTCTGGTTGAACACACGGCCTAACAATGCATAACATAACAGTACATATAAAACAATATAAAACATTTGCAGATACCCCCAGCTCTGGGGTACTGTATACTGCATTGTTAAGTACCAGTGAAGTAACATCCATAGGGCTCCTTCCTTACAATTATGCCTCAAACCACAATGGCTGCACCTTATTCAACCAAAGCAGGCGCAATCATGACAAAACAATTACTAATGTTGCACATCAATATCCTAGTTCCAAACAGTCCCTGAAAATTGTGATTACACAGTGACCTGCAATTACCGCCCCATAATAATAAGGCCCAGGAGGTATATAACATATTGCTCAGTACCACTTGTGATTCTTCTTTCATTTTGCTTGCAGAGCAACTTCCATCATCCATCTGCAGTATGCAGCAGAACTAAATGTCTTAAAAGTTTCATTATTTTTAAGATCTCAAGCAAACTAAGTTGTATCCTCAGGTGAATGTGCTTCAGCCAGACACAGATTGAAACAGACAGGCATAAGTTACAGCAAGGTAATTGACAAATTAAGAGAAGCTTCTGTAAAGCCATTGTTACCTGAGGTATCATGAGTTCTCCAGTTATTAGACTCGCTGAAGCGCAAACACGCCAGACGTCTGAAGTATGTTCTAACGTTCTCTCGTTCCCTTCTCTTCATTTTCTGGAGGTCTTCTATTGGGTAGAGGCACTGAAGGGTGTAATAGCCAAATAAACTGATGGGCAGAAATGCCATTTATTTGATGGAAGGCGGAGAAAATCATCTGTTAACATAATATCCATAAATGAGACTGAGAGCAAAACTTAGACTGCGGAGAGCTGAGACATCGGGGCTCATAAACAGTATCTTGAACGTTTCAAGAAATGGACAATGTGGGCATTGCCAAGGGCCAACCCTAATATAATAATAATCATCTTTATTTGTATAGTACCAACATATTTTGCAGTGCTTTACAATCAGGGGGTTCAAGTACAGAGTTATAAATAACATAGTAGCAAACAGGTCAACTATTAAAACAAGAGGAATGAGGGCGCTGCTCGCAAGAGCTTACAATCTACAATCTATGACATATCCTGATATGTAAATAATTTTATTTTATTCACAAAATATGTAATAAAAATACATTAAATAGCAGCAGTACACAAACACTAAGAAAGTGGAATCCAGCACTTACTATAATATATGTACATATATTATAAGATTTACTGGTTGTAGAAGCCATGGTGGGCGTGTGGCTTCAGTCCTCTGGCCTGTATGAATACTACATCAGCTGTTGTATAGCTATAATTTTGCAGGGAAATATTTTGTATCTATACTTATTGGATGATTTAAGCACCAATATCGGTTTGGGTATACACCCATTAATTCTTATAATATATGCAGATATAATATAGTGAGTAGAGATCAACGAATCGAAGTTGACGAAGTGGAATTCCATCCGATTCCTAAAATGGCTGCTGCACGTGTTAGGACATGGAGCAAGGTACTCTGGGAACAAGGGATCACCCACAATGCTGTGTATGCAGCCAATCAGCAGCCAGCCAGCCCTGTGATGTCACAGCCCTATAAATAGCCTCAGCCATCTTGGATTCAGCCATTTTCCAGTGTACTTAGTGCAGGGAGAGATATTAGCAGGCGCTAGGAACAGTGGTAGAAAAGACTTTAAAACTTTTATTTTGCTCAATAGAAGTTCAGGGAAAGGATAGGGAGGAATCATTCCACACATTTATGTAGAACAGAGTTCAGAAGGGGAGGTTACAGCCTGGGTAATATGAACAATCCTATTACACCTTGCACTGACTGGGGATCCAAATAGCCATTATACAGCTCTGTAATTCCAGCAAACCGTTCTTGTTATTGGGGTACAAGTGCTGTTTGATTCAACCATTAACAGGGTTTATTACAAAGAAATAGTTCTAAGTCTTATTTGCCCTTGTGCGGTGCAGTTTTATGTTCTAAAGCATTTTTTGGCTTGTATTAGTGGGAAAAAGGGCTTATTAGCCGTTGTGTGGTGAAGAGAGAAAATTCTGCCCCTTTTAGCATTAGTGGCAAAAAAATATATATTAGCCGTTCAGCTGTGCAATTATATGTTCTAAAGCCCTTTTTGGCGTGTATTAGTGGCACAAAAATATATATTATTTGCCGTTCAGCGGTGCAGTTATATGTTCTAAAGCTCTTTTTGGCGTGTATTAGTGGCAAAAAATCTATATATTATTTGCCGTTCAGCGGTGCAGTTATATGTTCTAAAGCCTTTTGTGGTGTGTATAAGTGGAAAAAAGTAAGGGCTTATTTTCCGTTCAGCGGTGCAGTTATATGTTTTGAAGCCTTCTTTGACGTGTATTAGTGGAAAAAAAGGGCTTATTAGTCATTGTGTGGTGAAGTGAGAAAATTGCAGACTTTTTTAGTGTGTTTTAATTTCCTTTTTATTTATTTATTTGATTTAACAGTATGTCAGACAGAGAAGTGCCAAGTCCTGCACAGGGGAGTGACAGGGGCCTAAATGTTTCTGGCGCAGGCACAGGTCGTAGCAGAGTAAGGGGGCATGGCAGCAGTAGTCGCAGCGAGAGGCCTGAGCTCCCAATGTCATCTAGCGGTCGTATCTTGGCCAGCAACCTAACGGTTCTTGAATGGTTGACTCGGTCATCCACTTCGTCCCAAGTGACATCAGACACAGCCAGCCAAGAGTCGGTGAATTAGTCAGACACAACCCTTAGTTGGCCCAGGAGCAGGCCCTGTGCCCTTACCTGTCCCCAATCTGCCTCTTTCCTTTTCTGTTCCCTCAGTGCGAGAAGTATTGTATGCTGTGGGCTCAGCTCCACTATACAGCGAAGACAAGATACTAGAGGACAGTCAGCAGCTACTGGCCAGCCAAGATGTGGAGGAGACATCTGCCGCTTCCTCCAGTAGGCGGGCAAGTAGTGATGAGGAGAGTGTCGTGGGAGCTGGTGTTGCAAGCAGTCAGGTTCCTGACCCAGAGACCATTGAGGAGGACATCAGTGACGTGCATACAGTACTCGATGATGATGATGTAGCTGATCACACTTGGGAGCCGGGTGACGAAGGGGCTTCATCATCATCGGGAGAAGAGGGTGGCAGCTTGCCCTTAAGGCAGCGGCGGAGCCAGCAAGTCGCTCGTGTGGCCGGGAGTAAGGAAGGTTGCAGCAGTGGGACATCGGGAGCCAAATGTGCCCGGGGTAGACCACCCGCTTCGCAGGAGCCTACCTGCCCGGAAAGTAGTGGTGCAGGGGTTCACGGAGGCAGCAGTGGTAGCAGTCAGTGTGGACTGTTGGGGGTAAAATCACCTACTCGGCGGTGTAACAGTTTTTTAGTTAAGCTGCCGGAGGAGGTGAACATCGCCATTTGTAGAATCTGTGGGCAGAAGGTGAAGTGTCGCCAGCCACTGGGTGATGCAGCAGTTGCTGTGGCAGTCTGAACCACCACAACGGAGCCACGGTTCTCCCAGGCCACTTAATGGTGACACTGCATATGTTGACGCAGGGCCGTGGTGCCAACATTGGCCATGCGACAACATATGCAGTGTCACCATTAAGTGGCCTGGGAGAACTGTGGCTCCGATGTGGTGGTCCAGACTGCCACAGCAAGCGCTGCATCACCCAGTGGCTGGCACCCGATTTCAGGCACTCAAGGCTACACCACCTCAGCCCAAGGGAGCTGCCTGTCCTTCACATTATCTGCTGGTCCTGATGCTCCTGCTCTTCCTCCTAATCCTCGTCAGTCATACCGTCAGCAATCGCTCACTGAAGCGATTGCCAAGAGACAACGGTCTGCGTGCACTCATCCAACAGCGCAGAAGCTGAATGTGCCCCTGGCCAAGTTGCTCGTGCTGCAGTCCCTCCCTTTCCAAGTGGTGGACTCTGCACCTTTCAGAGAACTGATGGCTTGTGCTGATCCGAGGTGGAGAACCCCAAGCTGTCATTTCTTTGCCAAAAAGTTCGGAGACAATACATGTCCTTTACGGCCCACTAGGTGAATGTGGTTCCTGCACAGCCACACTAGCAACTTGGCCAGGTGACGCCGCTTCTGCCTCCACATTCTCACGCCATTGGTCCTGCAACAATGTCCTGCACCTCTGACTCCTCATCCTTCACCGTGTCCTCAGCCTCCACTGCAGGGACAATTTACAGTGCCCCTCCAGCATACCACATGTGCAGGGCACGGCGGTGTCATGCTGTTCTGCACCTTATTTGCCCGGGTGAACGGAGTCACACAGGGGAGGAACTCCGTGTCCCTCATAAAGAAATTGAATCCTGGCATTCTCTGCGACAACTCAAAATCGGAACCATGGTGACTGACAACGGGAAGAACATGATGTCAGCGCTGCGTCAAGGAGGGCTGAGCCATGCGCCCTGCATGGCAGGCGTGTTTAATCTGGCTGTCAAGCGGTTCCTGAAGTCTTTCACCCATCTGCAAAACATCCTAAAAATGGCCAGGAAACTTTGCATGCAATTTAGCCACTCGTACGCCACAAAGCACACCCTCCTTGGGCAGAATGGCATCCACCTACATAGGCTGATATGCGACGTTTCCACCCATTGGAATTCCACCCTCCATATGTTGGACCGACTATACGAACAGAGAAAGGCCATAAACGATTTCTTAATGATCGACGTGGACAGGAGTACTCCCCTGTGTAACTTCTATGTCAGCCAATGGCAGCTCATGCGTGACACCTTCCGTTTGCTCAAGCCCTTTGAGGAGGCCACGATATTTGTCAGTCGCCAGGACCACGGGATAAACAACGTCGCACAAGCAATGTGTAGCGAAATGGGTGGCTTTTCACAGGTGACAGGAGAGGAGGAGCAGGAGCAGCCAGAGGAGCTACAGGGCAATGAGAGAGACGAGGCAGAGGACCCAGACACACTGTGGCAGCATGCAGTGGAGTCGGAGGCAGGGAGTCACTCTGAGTCACTTGCACAAATGGCCCGCTGCATGCTCACTTGCTTGCGTAGTGACAGCCGAATTGTCAGCATTCAGCAGAGGGATGGCTTCTGGCTCTCCACCTTGTTGGACCCTAGATACCGGTCCAAAATGGGGGCCTTTTTTACACCCACTGAGAGGGAGGACAAACTGAATTACTATAAAGACATCCTATGTAGTCAGTTGGCCGATGCCTATCTGCACCATCGTCCATCCCCTCGCAGGTCTGACCGGGGGGGCCCTCTGCACTCATGTTCCTCTGCCATGACTGTTGTGGCAGGGTGGGGGGGTAGGAGCAGTTCCAGCTCCATCAGTCGCTGATGAGCAGCTTTCTTCAACCGCCTAGTAAAGAAACTACTCACCAGCAGGACTTGAACCAGCAGGTGGTGGCATACTTGGACAGCACCCTCCTACCCCAGATTGAAAATCCGCTGGACTACTGAGCAGCCAAACTGGATTTGTGGCCGCAACTGTTTTACCTGGAAAAGCTGTCCTGCCCGGCCAGTAGTATGGCATCAGAGCGGGTGTTTAGTGCGGCAGGGGCCATAGTTACCCCCAGAAGAACTCGCCTATCCACCCAAAATTTGGAGAAACTGACTTTTCTGAAGATGAATCAGGCGTGGATCAGCCAGGATTTTCAAACATCAGTGCTTGGTACTGGTATCGCCACCCACCTCCCCACTCTGTCAATGGGTCACTCTGTGGTCTCCTGATGCTGCTGCCACCTTCCCACTCAGGTCTCCTGATGCTGCTGCCACCTACACACTGTCATTGTGCTACCCTGTGGCTTCCTCCTGATGCTGCTGCTTACACCTCCACCCACTGTCATTGTGCCACTCTGTGGCCTCCTGATGATGCTGCTGCCACCTCCACACTCTGTCATTCTTGTGTGTATTTAGGGTGTGTGCAGATGTGTCTCTCCTCCTTATGTGAGGCAGCCTGCAAACGCCTTCTATCTTCTCCTGCCTATGGCTGGTCTGCAGAAGGTATTTATAGGCGCCTCCTTCTACAGGCAAGCTCCTGAGCATGCCATGGGGGTACAATACTGGCACTTTTCACATTCTGATGGGACCATACAGCTGTTACATAGACAGGATCCGTTGTGCGTCTCATTTTTCCTTCTGTTTGTTCTTGTCATTTTGTGTACTGAACTTTCTATTACGTATTATGGACTTTGCCTGATTGCCGCCTACCTTGACCCTGATCTACGTTTACGGACTTTGTCGGACTGCCGCCTGCCCTGACTTCTGCCTTTGTACCCTGACTATGCCTCAGTCTGATCAGCCTCTGACCTCCCAGCATCCACTGGGTTCACACTCTGGTCACGATTTCCTCGTGTTCCAGTTCTCCTCTGAGGTAGCACCTGGTACTCCCCTCGGGAAGGTCTCTCCCCACCATCAGAGGTATCGTTTGACGAACAAAGGGTGTGCTTAGACATTGTCCTCAGAGGGAGTTGGTCACGTGGGGCAGCGGGTTCCCACCCGCTGGTCATAACACCCACCTCTCCCTTTCCATGAGCATGTGGAAAGTGCCAGTACTGTACCCCCATGGCACCCGCACGCTGTGCCTCCATTGTACGTACGTCCTTGTCTCCCGAGCTTCGGTGCAATAGTACACAGAAAACATTGAGCCATGTTCCTGTCGTAAATACATTCTGCAGCTCATAGACATTTATGAGTCATTTTAGTTGTATTTTACGATAAGCAGCACAAGTCAAGTCAGTGTAAGCAATGGTAAATCACCAAGCAAGAAAATTATCTCTTCTTTTTGCAAACAATTTTAATTAAAACAGATCTCTGTGTTTCCTGTGAGCCAGCTTTTTGCATTCTAATTTGGAGCCTGATAACAAGTATAGGCATTATGATGACAACTTTCCAGAATTTTAATGTATTTGCTATCTGGGAAGAGCAAACTGTGTCTTGGTAGAATACAAAAGCTAAATGCTTGGAATCATTTTGTTTGAATTATTATTATTATTTTGCCTTCGAACGTGTTGCCGAGTTGTTAATTAAGTTCCTGGTCTAGATTATCTTTCTTAGCAGACTGTAGAAACTGTAGAATTGGCAAATCTATGGCGCATCTATGTTATGAAGAAAAATATTTAAAGAGCATTTGTCAGCATGACCAACCCTAGTAAACTGTCAGGGGGGTAGGGTTGATCATGCTGAGTGTAATGACCCCTGTGTTGCAGGAATTCGATGTATAGTTGGTGATAAATTATGATGCAAAAAAATGAAAATCAGACACCATATAGTACATGACAAACTCTTTCTAACAAAGCTAGAACCAGCCCTGTACCTCACATGCATCCAGAGATCTCCCCATTCATTGCTCTGCTAGATTTATATCAGATAATTATAAAGAAACCGGGCACACTAGATGGTAACTGGGCACACAATTTAATAGATGACAGAAATGTAATATTAATAAGAAAAAAATATAAGGCAGCACTAAAACTACAATAAATAGCAGCGATAGTAAGTAGCAACGATAATAGCGTAGCACCGATAGTCTCTATTAATCGCTAATCTCTTGGAGTGGCAAAAAGTAATAGTTTTTTCGACTGGTATCAAAGGGTTGTGGAATATAGGTAAAGGAATCCAAGATGACAATCCAATGTTCCTATTTCGCTAGGCAAATGTCCATTATAAATAAGTCGGGTATAGTTCTGTGACTTGGAACATGTATAGCGGCGTCCCGCTACTAGTCACACTCAGCGGCGTCCCAATGTATTCGAATATTTATCCTGTTACTGGAGAGCCGGCATAAAGAAACGAAACAGTCTTACCAGAAATGTGACCGAGTGGTTCACTCAGTTCTGGACCTTGCTATATTTTCAGTAGTTGTCCTCCAAACCGTTTCTTTCTGACCGCGCTAGTGGGTCCTCACACGTGCGCCTCTGTGGTCTGAAGCGGGTTCCGTGCTACAGCCACTTCTCACATGGATTTCACAGTAAGTGGTACCACTGAGGAAGGGGATGTATATAGCCTCGAAACACGTCTGGTCAGACCCCCCACACTAACCAGTTACCAGAATATTGAAGTGACCGAGACCTAATAGCTACCACTTACTGTGAAAAACGCGTGAGAAGTGGATGTAGCTGAACTGGAACTGGATCTTTCACTGCCACTCCTGCGTGCCCCATGGCCTCAATTTTAAATGAGAACTTATGCTACATTATCGATTTATATTACTATTACATCTGGATTGCAAAATATATGGTGTATAATAATATTATTTTATGCAAATCAATTACCATTACACTTTAGTTGGTTATAATGCGGTATACCATATTATTGACATTATGTCCCATATATGTTTTTATTTTTATCACATTGGTTTTAATTCACTTCTTTTTGTATGGTTTAAGTACTTTTAGGTGTTTTTTGTGGAATGTAATGTCATCACTCGCATCTATTCTTGTATTAATTAATCTGCACTTGATGATGGGTGTGGTATAGCCCCCATATGTGCCTTGCTGCTTTCCATACATGTTAGTCATGTGTAAAAGTTCAAACACATTGATGGATGATGGCAAAGCGGTATTTCCTGGAAAGTTTGTAATATGTATTCACACTTAAAGCTGGAAATACCTTTTAACCCTTCAGTACTGAATAAACAGTTTACTGGATTTCACACGCGACTGTAGTAGAGTCCTGTGCACGTTGGTTTCATAGTGCTGTTGGTGTGAGTTTTCTTTTTTGTCTATAGCAAAAAAACACACCAAAAATCACAACACCCCTCAAAACACCAAGAGAACACTTACGTGTGAACTCACCCATACGGAGATTTGCTAGTCAAATACAAAATTCCAGACGCTCACATCTTGAATTAATCTTGTTGCTAAGATAATCTGATCCATTCTTTTTAACTGTAAAATGTATAAAAAAGCCAGGGCAGACTGGCCATAAAACTTACATGGAAATTTCCTGGTGGTCTGATGCCCAGGGGGCTGCCAGTGACCTCCTCACCGCCACCAGCTGGGTACATGACGGCCATAGGTGCCTTCCTGAACTTAACTGTATCACTGTTCTCAAGATGGTGATACAGTTGAATACCGTGGCAGTATTTTGTGCTGCACATTGGTATTTGGTTCTGCTGGGGCAGTGTTTTGTGCTGCACTATGGTGTTGCTGACCGTTACTACTTGTGTTGTCCCTGCCGAATTGTGTTGCTCCCCCTTTTGTTAATTTGGACCTGCCTACAACATGGGGCCGCTTTTAGTTTTCTTTCTAGATCCACTTTAAGTTCCCAGACCACCCTGGAAAGAGTTGTTCATGTCCAGCAAAGAGGTGTCCATAAATACACTACCGGAAAATGGAAAAAGAACGCCTAGAGGGCGCTAAGATAAAATGAAGGCAGACATTTATTCAGGGCTTCCTGGCCAATATTCCTTTGAAGAACATTATCGTGACCATGTTTCCAGTCTGAAATGACTAATACCAGGGAATTATAGCATGCATTTAACAGCACAGCAATTGGACTCCATACCTGATTTTATGCTGTTGTTGTTGTATTGGTATTGAGGAGATTGTACACTTTATTTTAATCTTAGAGATGACATATTGATTCTGTCTAGAGGCGACGCCTATGATGAAGATTATCTAGAGGAATTATGTCTATAGTAATTGCAATATTCAAGAAGCATGGAGAGATAACATCTGATGTGAAATATGGCGGTAAAATACTAAGGTAATGGACTGAAACTTGTAGACATTGCAAAAACTGAATGGAAACGTTTACAGCAATTGCCCCCCTTCCCCCCTCTCCCCAGAGATAAATACACATAAAGACTACACCTACAGTCAGAAAAATCTGATTAATAGCCCAAACTCCTGTCTCACTGCTTTTCATCTTCTGTCAGCATATATCCAACTTTGAGCAGAACATCTGAGTCATAGTTTGGTTGCTGGCAATAGATGCGCTGCCTATTGATTACTGTCTTTCCAATAGGGTTATAAGTCAACACCTTGGTAGCTCCCAGTCTGTCTCAGCTTTTCAGTAGAATTGCCACTTAAAATGAAACTCCAGTCTAAACTTTATCATTTATACGATTGACCCACATAGGGCTGGCCATACATTGGATGATTCCTTGTGGGTCTCTACCCACCAACACAGTTGAACAATGTACAAATAATGATACCATGCAGCATGCCTCCTATCTGCCTAGATCCAGTAGGACATTCCTTAATTTCAACAGTGTTCTTGGGATGACTGAGGCAATGCATGTCCCAATTTGAACCAAATCTGCGCCCTCTATTGAACAGAATGGCGAATCAAGGAGCTGTAAGTTTTGTCCCACCATTCACCCAGTAACCCCTGCCTAGGCTTAGCTAACCTCACAGCAATTAAAAAAAAGTGTCATAGTAGACCATTATTGAAAGAGGAGACTGAACCTTTAATCATAGATAGCAGAGTTAGCTCCAGGCCAGCCCTACTATGGTTGAACACAACTTATTGTATGTTACAGGGTGGCCGTCGACTGACGCTGATTCAGTAACCACTCCCGGGTTTTGACTTTTGGGTGGTGCGGATCTGACTAATGTTATCTCTCTCCCAACAGACTGGGCTGTGACTTGCTTACCTGTTTTCTATGTTACTATCTTAAGGCCTCCATACAGTGGTGTACATAGAGAAGTAAGGGCCCCATAGCAAGGATCAAACCAGGCCCCCCACACACAGGACAGAAGGGTTTCTGCCTAAACCCTGTTCAATGACCCTTGAGCCATTTTTCCACTGCCTGATTTGCTAAAAGTTTTTCCTTTAGAGGGTAGAGTCCTGACCATGTTTTCACCTCCAGTAGAAAAGGAGATAATCCCAACTAAGACTGGGCACCCTCTTGCTCTGGGCCCCATAACAGGTGTAGCTGGCCAGCTAAGACCTGTCCTAGGTTGCTAATATGACCTACATGTATATACAGCTAGACCTGCTAATAACCTTAATACAGTTCATATGTTTATATGTTAAAGGCAAAAGCAGAGTTATTTACAGTGACTTCATGTTTTGGATGTCATGTAACAGTTATATATTGTGTTCACAGAAGCAGAAAAGATAATATGCCTTTAAGATTCATTATATGAATGTAAGGTAAGCTCAATGACACAGCAGAATTAACAACAGAAAGCATAAAGTTAAACTGTTGTTACTGCCCAGGAATCTTGACCAATCACTGCCAGCCTCACACTGAGCCTGTGTGGGAAATCCCTCTCCTCAGTATAGACCAGGAGATGAGCTGAACAGACATCCACTCCACTGAGAGCTGAGTTTTATGGAAGCAAATAGGCCAAAATAGGTATTTAGAACAGTTATTTGGTGTTCTATTGTTAGTGTTGTTGTTAGAGCTGTATACTGAACCAGTTGTGTGTGTTTGCTTACTGTTCCACCAATCTGCAAACTGCGTAAATCCATCTGCAATTATATTGAACCGTTCAAAGCAATTGTATAGAGCAGAATGCAAACCAAGTTGAGCAAGTAGAACTATTGGTTAAACCTCAGATATACCTCTCAGAGAGATCATAAAGTGCTTAAATAATTTAAAGTGAGAGTACAGATACTGAAGAGACAAATATATCCACCGTTTTATATTGAATGACAAGATTGAACAGTTGAACCGCCATTTTGTCATACTTTATTCAAAGCGTGTTTTGTAAATGGACTATCTGCTGCGGAGGTCGGCAGTGTTATATATGAAGTAAATACAGAAGTTATTTCAAGCATTTGGTGTGCTCTTTAAGCCTACTGTTCCCATAGAACGGCGCTAGAAGAATTAAAGCAGAGTAACAGACAGTCTGGTTGGACTAAAAGGTTAGAGATATCAGAATTCTTCTAATGCCACAGCGCATAAGGCACTTCATAGTGCTGCGCCTGCAACAGCAGGTGCATGGTCTACCGCTATGGTAGTTACGCCAATGTCAGCCACTGTTTTTGGCAGGACCTGATGACAATTTAATGTGTAGGAGGAGCTCCCAATGTTGGGGAAGAGAAAGATCTGGTGAATTGAGTGAATTGAATTATTGCCCAATCCTATTGTCCCAGGAGGAAAAAAAAAAACACACCAGATGTGTCTTGTATCGGCTTTCTCCTCTCTCCCCTTTGAAAATGCATACACACAGGGCTGAAACAAGCGAGCGTGTATGTTTATGAGGGGTCAGGAGAGGTGGCTATTTCCCGAATGAGCATTTGGCCAACAGCTATTAAAAGTGTAAGGGAGACAAAGTTTTCAAATGATTCACTATGTTGGTCATCCATGACAATAGATAGTTTGAACATCTTGAAATTGAACTATTAGCATTATTTAGCAAGTGAAATCAAGACCCAACTGTATCTTCTTCAAAGTCCGCTGCTGAATATTACATTTCCGAGATATCAAAGTCCTCTATGCATTGGTCTACCCTGTTGGTTTCTCTGAATACATCAACCACCTTTGCAATTGGCCTGTTTTCTCATCAGACCAGCCATGTAGAATGAAAATAAAGAAATCAGCCACACCGTGCAGTTACTGGAAGGACCATAGCTGTAGTTCTCTAGCTAAAAAAAAACCTGAATATTAAATGAGCTCATGAAAAAAGATGATTCCATTAAAATAATATTGAGCTCAGAGCACAAAAAGATAATGTAATGCTACAGACTGATAGGTCAGACTATTTCTGAGCTTAAATCCTCAATGCATAGAGGAAGAAAATTTTGAATTTAGTTTTATTAAAATAATATTCTTCTGAAAAGTTTCCACAGTTTATGCTGTGCTTGTACTTTAATAACTGGTATATCTTTCTTTTATATATTTAAACCTATATTTTACATACAAGGGTTGTTCAGGATTTACATGTTTCTTAAACACCCCTCCCTCATTCAATTACTGTTTATTTTTTTGCATTACTAATACATTTTCTATCTTTATCTTCACTAATAAAGTCTCTAGAAGCACACGTTTCTTTCACTTGCTTTCAAAAAGAAGTGTCTTTTTAATACCATATGAGAACAGAAAATCGGGTCTTCTGTGCTCACATACAGAACCAAGAGAAGCAGGGGGTGTCTGCTAATTAGCCTTTGCCATGCCAGTCCCAATTAATTCCTGCAAAATTTGACATTTGTTCAAATTAACATGGACTGGGTACAACTACACTTCAAGCAGAGACAGTAATTGGACCAAAACAATTGTTGTTCTCATGTTTCCCTTTATAGAAAGAGGGACTTGAAAGTAGAACTCCATGGCAAATCTGCAGAAATCATCAATTTATGACATAAAACGGAATCAACCCTGTCAAAGATATCCACCACAGTATGGCAGTCATATTATATTTTATCAAACAGTGAATTTAGCTGCTGTTTAATTATTAAAATTTATTAAAACCTACTGTAAATGCTCTAAAATGTTTTTTTTTCTTTTAATATCTATTTAGCCTTTTGTTTTTCGTACGATAAAGGCATCTGAAGTTCAGGTGCCTTTGGTGCTTTACAATCTGTCCTCCCGTACAATGTTGTGTATGGCAGTACGGATTCCCCTGTGGCCGCACTGCGTTCTGTACAGGCAGGAGCTCCATAGCACCTCGCCTCTCTGTACCAGCGCTGCTCTCCTAAGGCTCCTAAGGCTTAACGTATATGTGCTATGCCAGGCTTTAGCAGAGCGGGCAGAGGCAGAGCAGCTATGTGCTATGCTGAGCTCCTGCCCTGCACCTGCTCCTTCCACTCAAGCCTTGCATGATGCAGGGTCTAGTAGAGCGCAGCGAGCAGGCAGAGGACAGGAGCTCAATATAGCAAATTGCTCCTCAACCCTTGCCCACTCTGCTAAAGCCTGGCGTAGCACATCTATGCCAGGCTTTAGGAGAGCAGCACTGGTTGCACACAATGTCTGTAATGAGGCTTTAGCCGCACTGTATTATGTTACATTCTGCCCCCTGTTCAGTGTCACCAGGTCTCTACTTTCTCCTTACTGTTTCTTTCTCCTCATCCTCCTCTCTCTTCCAGTCCAGGCGCAGCCTGTCTCCACTTGACTTCCCTGCAGTCTTGTCCTCCGCGCTTCTCTCTTGCTTCACCCATTCCTTTTGGTCCTGCTGTCTTATCCTTTCCCCCTCCTGCAGCAGGAGAGCAAAAGTTTCATATTTGGCAGCCACTTCCTCCTCTGGCTTACCAAAGATCCAGAGGCAATCTATGGGGGCATGGCCATGACACTTACTAGTACTGTGACTCCTCCGTCCAGCACTGCTCTACTGCCGCACAGCGCTGGACAGAGGAGTCCTACTGTGCTGATCCAAAGGAAGGCAAAAAAAAAAAAAAACATGACATTTTTTTTAATGTCCCCATGTTAGCAGAAACATTCCTTCCCAACTCCAAATATGGCCACCAGAATAAATCCATGGATCAACTTCATATCTCTATAATTTATAAAGGAATGCATCCAGGCCCCTGTTGAACTTCTAAAATGAATCAATCATCACAACATCCTTAATCACATCCATCCATGCCTTCTTGTCATGGTTACCGACCAAGGTGTAAGAAGATCATTAGAAAATCTCCTGTGTTGTCCATTCACATATTTGTACATTGTACTTTGATCGCCACCTTGTCTTTTTCAAAATATATAACCCCAACTTTGCTAAATTGTCTTGGTACTTCAATCCATACATTCCCTTAAAGGGGTTTTCAGTATCACATTGACAGGGTTCCCCTTCCTGGCACCCCCACTAATCAGCTGTATACACTAGTTTCAGTACCAGAACGACACAGCTCCATAAGTTGTGTAGTGGCTGTGCCTGGTTTAATGTAAAAAAATGAAAATCAGACATCATTTAGTACATGAGAATCTCTTTCTAATAACGCTAGAACTTCCCATTATCCAGAGATCTCCCATTATCACATCATTACTCCAATTACTCTACTAGATTTATATCAAGCAGGCAGCTCAATGAGGGTGTCCTTTCTGCTGCAGCTCAGGAGTCATGTCCTTTCTGCTGCAGTTATCTCCCTATTGTTATCGCAATTCATCCGATTCTCATATTCTTTGTGTGGTGCCAAATCAATTAGAAGTATAAGTATGAGCGCTCCATACTACTTTCATAATGAGACCAGACACCCAAGTTGGTTTCATGAAAGCATCTTCTCATCTCCCTGAGCAAGAGAAAGAAGAGCTTTATTCAAGTTACATTCACGTAAATAGCAGACATGACATCACAAAAGGGGGAAAGCCCAGGTAAGGGGGCACACTAAATTGGTGAAGGAGTGCACATGAGGTAACAAAATATATAAATATAACAAACCAGGTCAGCTGTCCAAAGGAAACCTCAAAAGAGCGCACATCCAAAAATATCAAAATATAAATTTATTAACACATAATCCAATAAACAGACAAAGTTAAAAATTGTATACAATACAAAAATGTCATAGTACTGGTATACCACAATGCTGTAACCAGATACTCACAGTCCCAAAGTCCATGATATAGGACACAAAAACATAAACTTATGCACCATAAATAATACATGAATGATACAATGAACCAAATGAGACCCCAACATCAACACCCAACACCCAACACCTAATATCTGTGAACACCGCCTAATTGTACCCTAGGACTATATATGGGAGTCTGTGGCAAGGAGGAGATACCCCACGCGTATCGCCGGTAGCGTCTGGCTTCCTCAGGGGTAGCTGTTTGTATGCCAAAATGTGCCCTATATATTAAGCATAATTACCAAAGTATAAATCACCTGGCTCAAAGAAGTAGGGTATGTGGAATGACCATGGTTTCCACTGTGGAAAGCATGTATCACTGCGCCGAATGGGGAAGCATCCAGTTCCGGTCATGTGCCACTCCGTGGCGTCCACTTACGCGGTGGAACGCAATAAGCGTTTCACCAAAGGAGCGACACCTAATAGGCGTAAAGCGCCAAAGGAGCGGACATGTAACCGGATCTAACATCCCACCGTCAGTGTGGAACGCATAGAGCGTTCCAACACCCAGATGCATATCTTTTTTTTTTATATGTATGACATAGAACATAATATTATAAATGTTTGACATAATTAAAAATAAATAACATTATAGCAAAATACATAACATGCCAACGAAATCACCATGCATGATTAACTATGTGTCCAGAAAATATAATCATCAATACAAAATGACAGCAAAAAATACAATGTGCATGATTAAAATAATTAATACTAAAAATGTATGTAATTCATTGTATTCAAACATAATAAACCAATATGTATTAATTCATATCAATTATTTATTGGCCAATAAATACCCTGAATTAAATAAGCGCTGCACAAAACTGTACACATGAATCAACTGAGAAAGAAAATAAAAAAATAAATAGGTAAATCCCTTCTACCCCTGTGAATGTATATAAAATTGTTGGAAATAGGTTTCTAAAAACTAAATTGATAATTAATCTTGTGGACTATCCCTGCTCCTATCCCTCACCGTTCCCTGCCTTGAAACTATATGTGACAAAGTGTGTGTGAACCTTCTGAATGTGTACTGGTGTGTATGTAGGCCTACTAAAGGGATAAACAAATATAAATAGTTTAAAACATGTTGGTGTAGCCAAACGTAAAAATTGTGACTCTGAAAAATGGTAAACAAAAACAAAAAATGTTGATTAAAAAAAAAAGTTTTCTAATAAAAAATATGATGATCAGAAATGATGTGAAATAAAAAGTGCCCACAATAAATGTGCATACCTACGAGAAAAAAAAAAAAAAAAGAAACCTTTTGATCTTCCCTCATTGATAAAAAACTGTAAATGTAAATTCTTAATTAATTCCATTTGGTGCCATGGAGTCAAGATCAAATATCCACCTGAATTCAAGACGGAGGAGCTGTGATGTAATAGAGCCCCCCCTCAAATTGTTGCGCATAAGGCCCAATCCAGCAATCCTCGTGCCCTCAATATTACTGGAATGATGCTCCAAAAAGTGGGCAGCCACAGAGGTTAATGGTTTTTCTCCTTTAGATCTATTTCGACGTGCTAAAGCAATGTTTGAAAAGTGTTGCTAAATACGTTTACGTAGTTCTTGGTCAGTCTGGCCTACATATACTTTTTGACATTTACAAAACAAAGCATGCACAATATTGCGAGTACGGCAATTAATATAGTGTTGGAGGCTGGTTTTCCTGGAATCTTTAGGGTTTATGAAACTGTTGGAGGCAATCATATATTGACAAATATTGAAATTTACACAAGGGTAAGTACCCTGTAATTTCACACCAGATGTAGATCTTGTAGCTGGTCTTTGAAAATCGAGACCCCCTGGAACGAAACCGTGCAGTTAGATCCTTGGAGGCCTCACAAAACTCCTGTATGGTGGTACAATTCCGGCGGAATCTCAAGATTTGCCCCTTCGGTATGCCTTTCCGTTGATGATAGGGATGAAAGCTCTTAAAATGCAAAAGACTATTCGTAGCAGTTGCTTTGCGAAAAAGAGATGTACAAATAGCAGCGCCGTCAAGATGAATTTGTAGATCAAGGAAATCAATTGATGTATATGAGATCTTATGTGTCAATACAACGTCATAAGGATTATTGTTCAAAGTAGTCACAAAGTCCTTGCATTCATGTCTCGTCCCCTGCCAAAAAAATCTAAATATCGTCAATGAAACGATACCAACCAAAAACATGGTCCTTGAAATTAAATGATGGGTAGACGTGTATCTCCACCCACCAACCCAAAAAAAAGGTTAGCATAGGAGGGCACATAACGTGCCCGCATCGCAGTGCCATAAACATGGCGATAAAATGTTCTGTCAAAAACAAAATAATTATGACATAACACAAACTCCAAAAGACTTACCAGGAACAAATGATGAGCCAGACCTCCAGAGACAGCTGCAACCCCATGCTTGTGGGCAATATTGGAATAGAGTTACTCAACATCACAAGTGAGAATCAAGGTATCAGAAGGAAACTTATTATCATGAAGATTTTCTATCAGGTGCATTGAATCCCTCAAGTAGGACTTCAGACCTAAAACATGACATGACACAACCCCCCAATACCTGCCACAATGGGCCCGGGCCAGAGGGTTGGTAAGATCCTTATGAACCTTCGGAAGCATATAAATGGTGGGTGCAAACGGGTTCTTAACCTCCAAGTTCTTTATTGGTGATTATATTCATTTGCAGGGAAGATTTCAATAATCCCTTCAACTTGATTTTGAAAGTAGACGTTGGATCTGCAGGTAAGGAAGTATAAAAATGACGATTGTTGAGTTGTCTTTTGGCTTCAGTAACATAGAGATTGATATCCCATAAAACCACGTTACGTCCTTTGTCCACTTCCTTAATGATGAACAACGGGTTTTGTTGTAGGCTCTTGATGGCCATAAGTTCACTAGTGGTTACGTTTTTATCTCTCAAGGCATTAGGATATAGTTTCCTTATCTCCTTCAACATAGCCTGAAAAATATGTGAATGTGAGGAAATAGGCTAAGGGTAGGTGTAATAACAGAGGGTTTGCGCGGTGTAAATTGTCGTCTACCTGATTCAGATTCGTTTTCTTTAAGTAGGTCCATTAGATCCATGAAAACACCGTTCTCGTTTATCCTTTGATGTTTCCTTTCAGCCTCTGTAGCCTGTATCTGAAAAAGACAAACTTTTGGAAGTCTACTGGCCCTAAGCCATCCTTTATCACAAAGACTTCCACTTAGCATAGCCTTCTGGTAATAGTTTAGCCTTTACCTTCTCAGGCAGCATCAGGGCATCAAACATCTTTCATACACTCAGCATTCATTATTGATAGGCTTACCCATGGATCAAACAAAACATCTGCTTCACCAGATTAGACCATAATAATGAGTGATACCGAAGGGATATCTAGATTAACATTGATGTTAGCAGTCTTACCCTCGGCCATCTTATAAACCTCCTCGAGCGTCTTCGGCTCTGTCTCCTGCGCTAACATTGCTGGAGGGAGTGGTCCTTTCTTGACAACATCAGATTAAGTAGGAACAGCAGATCTTGCCCGAGATGATCCATCTTCCAAGAACCTGACATTATCTACCAGAAACTCAGAAATTTGGGAGACAGTCATGTCAATTAGAATTTTTATTTTTGTTTTTTAGAGGTACCACTCCCTCCTCCCTCCAGAGGCAGCAGAGTAGTCGGATCTAAATTTCTGCACCTTTAAGACAGTGAACAGTTGGTGAGAGGAGTAGGAACTGCATTACTTTATACTCCTATGGATGTAATACTACCCTTAGCCATGAGATCATGGAACATGTTTGTTATGAGGCAATGGAAGCAGACCCTAGGGATTGTATAGATAATAGGGATCCAGCATTTGATTCTGGATTGTTAATTACCTATGGGCATTGCACTTGAGGGCTAAACATTTGTAGCTTCTCACATGGGCTAAGAAGTAGGCAGGTACTTACAAAGTCTTCCTTCCCCCTTCTTGTGGGGAGGACTGATAGGCAGCCACGCCCGCCTTAGGCCTTTGTTCAATTCAACTTTAACAAAATGGAGGGACAAAATAAGGGCTATAGTGAACTTCACTCAGGCCTAGCTAATACTGGACCTTTCAAAATGATCCTTAAGACCATCCACAAAGGCAGCACTTAAGATTTCCTCATGCATATCTAAGGTATGCTCAAAGCCCAAAACCACCCAACTTTCCTGGAGTCTAGTGAAAACTTTCTCCACACTCTCTGCCCTGTCCTGATGCATATTCAGACAATGTGACAGGCTAATCAGCTAAACGCTTCCTCCCGCATTCCGTGAGCTTCACTATGTATTGCTCACCGGACAACAAAGAAGTATCGTCTCCCTCACAAAATTCCACTGCAGAGGCTATAATTTGAGAGAAAGATTCACCAGTTTTACACTGGACTAAATCTTCCAAATCTCACTAACAATATGTGAAAAAAAGCATAGATGTGTCCTATGAATTGGGAATTCTGCTCATTGGGAAAAATTGATGTTACTACTGGGGATACTCGGTGCAGCAGATTTCATTCATCAAAAAATGATGCTAGAAATCTCACATTTTCCTGTGATTGAAATCTACTTAGTCTGAATAAGGACTTAGAATGCGTGTCAACCCCTGACAATCTGATATTCATGATGTCATTAATAAGTAAGTCCTGCACACAATTTTGGGCACCTGTGCTGTTGTAAAGCAGGATTCTGTGTGCTGGGTGTGTCTCCCGCAGAGCAGAGGAGTGTGTGGTGCAGAGTACTGAAGAGGACTAGGAGAAGTAGACAAATGGTGAGAGACAGTGGAAATAGTGTGGGACCAGTGACAGGACAGATAATTAATGATTGGGTAAGCACTACCTGGTTGGAAATTTCCCATTTCCTTTCAGTGGGGGTGCCTTCAGACGTTGATCCAGGCCTCCGGATCCTTGTAGTTTCCCAAAGATTCTGCGTAAGGACTGCGGCACTCCAGTTGCAGTGAAAATTTAATAAGTTTACAAACATATATGACACAGTGAACATATATACCCTATAACCCATTCCAATTGGTTAAAACAAACAATCTTCATTGGTCCATTCAGATGTCAATCAAGTTGGATTATAAAACACTCTCTTACTCACTTTTAACTCCAATACCATAGTTCTCATATAATTAAGGTAGTTCTCATATAGTTACCTATACATCTGGCTTGCGGTTCTCACCTGGAGTAACTTCATAACTAATGCAAATTCCGGCGTCTTGGTGTCCCCGGTGCACATGCGCTAAGCGTAACTACATTACATTATATTGGGCGTACGGCCCCCGGCTTCATACCAAGTGCGCATGCTCCCGTGGCGTCACAGCGTACTGCGTCCTTGCGCAATCGTGTCTAGTCACATGATCACATATATTCTGTATGCTAGTGTTGCGATCATGTGACCATGATGTTGCGGTCATGAGACCACCTGTGATTAACCCTATAAATAGAAAGCCAGGGCTACCATACTAACAGATATATCATCAAACTATCACATTTTAATTTAGATATATTTATCCAGAATACTTTATGCAACGAGGCATTGTCCAGCCCCCTAGCCGTACCTCTTCTAGGTGGATCGGAGAGCAACACCTCATGTAAAAAAGGAATAAAGTAAATTTGACTAAGGGGCAAAAGGAGGTCCCTTTTAGGGTCTCACACCTTCAATCATTGTCGGCACTACATACCAGAGCTCAATTCAAAAGAAACATCTCACATTCCAGCCTGGCAGAGCGCTTTAGTTGGAAACCTTCTGGAGCATCCTGCCATATCGGCCGGTATAGTTTCATTTTTAATTTCTATATAGAGATCGATTCTCCGGTGATCTCACTCAATGTACGTGTCCACTAGGTCCAATCTCTACTCAATTCTGCCATGAAGTGCCTACACTCTTAAACCACACAAACACTCAGTTTTTGATAGAATTCCTTACTTACCCCTTGTCTGTTGAGGCTACAAAAGTCCCCATTTTATACATATTTTTCTTTCTCTGCTGCTCTCCTATCCCATGTTCCAAGGCACAACAGGAGACCAGACAACTTACCCCTTCTTCTATTCACAAATTAAAGTACTCCCCAGTCCTAGATACTCTCTTTCAAATCCATAGTGAGTTCCTTCAGCCAGAGTATGGTAACCTAATGGAGTAGAGCAGAAATACTTAAAAATCATATAAAATCATCTCGGCATTGCCGGGCTACCCATCTTAATCTACAGCATTATGGGTTCAGAACAGAAAACCTACTTTGAACTCTCTATTTAAGCCTTTTGGCTCCATTATATCTAACTCATACATTCACCTCAATTCTTTCCTTTTTAGTTGCCTCTTTCTATTGCCCCCTCTTCTTATCATTTGAACACCATCTATAATCCGAAATCTCAGTTGTGAAATGTTGTGCTTAAATTTCAAAAAATGTTCTGGTACTGGCAATTGTGTATCTTCCTCCTTTCCTTGTTTTTGTTTTCCCGACAACAGCTTACGGATGGTATATCTGTGTTGGTTAATTCTATTCCTGCGGGGCTGTGTGGTCTCCCCAACATAGAGGAGACCACATGGGCACTGCAGGACATAGATAACATACCTTGACTAGAAACACCCTTTTCTTTTCCCTTTTGGTTCTTTTCTTTTTATATCTGCTCCTGTTAGATCATCCCCCAGGTTCTGCAGTCTCCTAAATGACATTAAGGGTGGGACCTGGAACTCTTTTATTTTTGGGAATGTTTGTGTCAAAATACGCCAATTTCTTTTAAGTATACCAGAGATTTTATTACTTACTTTAGAATATGTTGACACAAACGGCATTTTTTCATTTACCTTTTTATCTCCACCTTTTTTTGTCAAAAGCTCTCTTCTATCTTTCTGTTGTGCCCTATTTAAATGTCTATTTGTCAGTTTTACTGGATAACCTCTGTCCTCGAACTTTTTACCCACCTGTTGTAATCTTCTTTCAACGTTACACTGCTCTGAAACTATCCTTTTAGCTCTTAGAAATTGACTATAGGGGAGGGATTCAATCATCCTTTTAGGGTGAGCACTATCAAAACGTAATAGATTATTACGGTCCATCTCCTTCACAAACAAATCTGTTTCTAATCTGCCCCCTTTCTCATATACCCTAGTGTCCAGGAATTGTAACTCTTTTTCTTGAGGATACTTTTGTAAATTTCAATTGCTCATGTACACAATTAATACCTTCATGGAACTCTTGTAGTTCATCTTCCGATCCCTTCCAAATTAGGAAAATATCATCAATATACCTCATCCACCCCCTCACATGTTTGTAGAGGGTGGATGGGTATATTAAACATTCCTCAACACTTGACATATAGATATAAGCATACGTTGGGGCCACATTGGACCCCATTGCGGTGCCCCGACACTGTATATAGTACACATCTTCAAACAAAAAATAATTGCAAGTCAAAACTATTTCCAGCAGTGTTATCAGAAATTCTTTGACTTCCTCTCTAAACTCAAGACCTAATTCATGGTCTATAGTTGTGTATAGGCTGGTGACGTCCAACGAAACCAGCCAATCACCCTCCTCAAAGTCAATTTGGCCCAGTTTAGACAGAAAGTCTGTTGTATATTTCACAAAAGACTTAGCTCCTATTGCAAAACCTCTCAGTACCTTATCCAAAAATATTGCTATTTTCGAAAACACTGAGTCTATACCCGAGACTATCGGACGCCACGAGGGGTCTTTTAGATCTTTATGGAATTTAGGGAGGGTGTACAATACAGGAGTTACAGGATCAACAGGTAGCAAGTAGGTATGCAATTTCTCATCAATAATATCTTCTGCAAAGGCATCATCTATTGTCAATTTAATTTTGCGAATAATATCCCATTTAGGGTCAGTTCTTAAGGATCTGTATATTCCCTGATCAGAAAGTTGTTTTTATAATTTCCTCCCTATATTTCTTTGTGTCCATCACTACTGTAGTACCACCTTTATCTGCCTTTTTGATTGTCAACTCTTTATCAGTTTTTAATTTAAGTAGTGCTGCCTTCTCAACCCTTGTTAAATTAGAGACGTGGGTGGGACCAGTATCTATCTTGAGCCCAGCCACTTCTCTCCTAACCAAGGATATAAATGTATCAATTGCTTTATTAACAACAGGAGGTTTTCGGGATCTTGTTACTCTCATAGACTGTTGTTCTTTGTTTCCGGTGTCTGTATTGGTTCCTACTTCCGCCTCCCCTTGTGGCCTTCTTTCTGTGTATCCTAAAAAATCTCTATCACTTTGATCCCCAGATGATTCTGTGTCGGTCAGATTGACTCGTCGTCCTTTGCTTTTCTGCAGTTTATATCTTCTACTGTTACCACCCCTTTGTTCATAAGTTGATCTCATTTTATAAATATCACCTTTCTTATAATCTTCTTGGTCCCTATTCCACTTCTGTCTTTTTGTGGGCTCTATTATCTGATGATATTTGTTAAACTCAGATGTTTTTTGCTCTTTCATTTTCAAAAGCTCTTGTTCCCCCAACATAGTCTGTATCTGGGATTCCCATTCTTTTATTCTTACCTGTATAGTGGTTAAATCTTTCTGTAAATAGTCCATATTTAGTAACATCATGTCCATTGAAAATCTATTCGCTAAAAAAGTAAATTTTCGCAAAAACTCCTCATTATTTGGAAAAAGAATTGGTCTCAGATGTGTTCTAAGTCCTCTCGGGATCATCTCTGCTTTATAATATTCACAAAGCGTAGACAAGTGCAACTCTGTATTAGTATATCGTTTATTATCTGATTCCCATTTCTTTTAAATATAGTCCACAGTTGTTTGTTCATAAAGGCTACCTCTTCCTCATGTCCTTTTAATATCTGTACAATCTGTACACTGGTATACAGCAAACTCTTTGGTGCTTCCATTATACGCAATCCACTTCCTCTTGTATTGTGTAGTAAGACGTCACCAGCCTATACACAACTATAGACCATGAATTAGGTCTTGAATCTGTAAAATGGGCTCCGGATAAATCTGAGTTTAGAGAGGAAGTCAAAGAATTTCTGATAACACTGCTGGAAATAGTTTTGACTTGCAATTATTTTTTGTTTGAAGATGTGTACTATATACAGTGTCGGGGCACCGCAATGGGGTCCAATGTGGCCCCGACGTAGGCTAATATTTATATGTCAAGTGTTGAGGAATGTTTAATATACCCATCCACCCTCTACAAACATGTGAGGAGGTGAATGAGGTATATAGACGATATTTTCCTAATTTGGAAGGGATCGGAAGAGGAACTACAAGAGTTCCATGAAGGTATTAATTGTGTACATGAGCAATTGAAATTTACAAAAGTATCCTCAAGAAAAGAGTTACAATTCCTGGACACTAGGGTATATGAGAAAGGGGGCAGATTAGAAACAGATTTGTTCGTGAAGGAGACGGATCTTAATAATTTATTATGTTTTGAACAGGTGGAGATAAAAAGGTAAATGAAAAAATGCCGTTTGTGTCAACATATTCTAAAGTAAAAAAAAGTTGGGGGGTTCAGTGAGCACAACCCTATATGCAGGTGCACATTGCTATGGCAAAATACACATACAAACGCAAAAACAAAAATGCAATGGCACTCTGCAACCAGCACTCTGCCCTGCCTCCATGCTGGATGTTGAATGAGGCATTAGTGTACATTTTGGCCAAAGCATAATAAGCCACTCACCACGTCAAGGTCGCCTCTATGAGTGGTCCCTAACACTAGTTCCTACCTGTTATGGGCCATGACAGCCACACAAAATCCAGGGAGCGCAGGTGCAGCATGCATGCCAGGTACACTCTGCTTGTAACCCCGTCTGGTGCCATAATAGCTTCAATCAGATCCAGGGATCCAAGTACTGACATGCATGCTGAGCCCACTATATACTTCTCCTGCAGCCAAATGGCTACTGGTAGGCGCTATAAAAGCAGACTCAGTTTTATACTGAATTTAAAACCAGCCTCCAGGGCAGACTAACTAGTCAGGTGTGCACGACTGCATGGAGATCGCCACGCCTCCAATATATACTACAAAGAAAAAAAGGTGGGGGGTTCAGTCAGCACAACCCTATATGCAGGTGCACATTGCTATGGCGAAATACACATACAAACGCAAAAACAAAAATGCAATGGCACTCTGCAACCAGCACTCTGCCCTGCCTCCATGCTGGATGTTGAATGAGGCATTAGTGTACATTTTGGCCAAAGCATAATAAGCCACTCACCACGTCAAGGTCGCCTCTATGAGTGGTTCTTAACACTAGTTCCTACCTGTTATGGGCATGACAGCCACACAAAATCCAGGGAGCGCAGGTGCAGCATGCATGCCAGATACACTCTGCTTGTAACCCCGTCTGGAGCCATAACAGCTTTAATCAGATCCAGGGATGCAAGTACCAACATGCTGAGCCCACTATATACTTCTCCTGGAGCCAAATGGCTACTGGTAGGCGTTGAGGAACATTTTATATACCCATCCACCCTCTACAAACATGTGAGGGGGTGGATGAGGTATATAGACGATATTTTCCTAATTTGGAAGGGATTGGAAGAGGAACTACAAGAGTTCCATGAAGGTATTAATTGTGTACACGAGCAATTGAAATTTACAAAAGTATCCTCAAGAAAAGAGTTGCAATTTCTGGACACTAGGGTATATGAGAAAGGGGGCAGATTAGAAACAGATTTGTTCGTGAAGGAGACGGATCATAATAATTTATTACGTTTTGATAGTGCACACCCTAAAAGGGTGATTAAATCCCTCCACTATAGTCAATTTTTAAGAGCTAAAAGGATAGTTTCAGAGGAATGTAACGTTGAAAGAAGATTACAACAGGTGGGTAAAAAGTACGAGGACAGAGGTTACCCAGTGAAACTGACAAATAGACATTTATAGTGGGCACAACAGAAAGATAGGAGAGAGCTTTTGACAAAAACAGGTGGAGATAAAAAGGTAAATGAAAAAATGCCGTTTGTGTCAACATATTCTAAAGTAAGTAATAAAATCTCTGGTATACTTAAAAGAAATTGCCATATTTTGACACAAACATTCCCGAAAATAAAAGAGTTCCAGGTCCCACCCTTAATGTCATTTAGGAGACCGTGGAACCTGGGTGATAATCTAACAGGAGTAGATATAAAAAGAAAAGAACCAAAAGGGAAAAGAAAAGGGTGTTACCCTTGTCTGGGTTACTGCAATTGCGGAGACACATTTATTCATCCTAGAACAGGAAAGAGGTATAAAATACATGATTTTTATACTTGTGCATCGGATTATGTTATCTATGTCCTGCAGTGCCTGTGTGGTCTCGTCTATGTTGGGGAGACCACACAGCCCCGCAGGAATAGAATTAACCAACACAGATATACCATGCGTAAGCTGTTTTCAGGAAAACAAGAACAAGGAAAGGAGGTTGATACACAATTGCCAGTACCAGAACACGTTTTGAAATGTAAGCACAACATTTCACAACTGAGATTTCGGATTATAGATGGTGTTTAAATGATAAGAAGAGGGGGCAATAGAGACAGGCAACTTAAAAGGAAAGAATTGAGGTGGATCTACGAGTTAGATACCATGGAGCCAAAAGGCTTAAATAGAGAGTTTAAAGTAGGTTCTCTGTTCTGAACCCATAATGCTGTACACTAAGGTGAGTAGCCCGGCAATGCCGAGATGATTTTATATGATTTTTAAGTATTTCTGCTCTACTCCATTAGGTTACCATACTCTGGCTGAAGGAACTCACTATGGATTTGAAAGAGATTATCTAGGACTGGGGAGTACTTCAATTTGTGAATAGAAGAAGGGGTAAGTTGTCTGGTCTCCTGTTGTGCCTTGGAACATGGGATAGGAGAGCAGCAGAGAAAGAAAAATATATATAAAATGGGGACTTTTGTAGCCTCAACACAGGGGTAAGTGAGGAATTCCGTCAAAAACTGAGGGTTTGTGTGGTCGAAGATGTTTCTTTTGAATTGAGCTCTGGTATGTAGTGCCGACAATGATTGATGGTGTGAGACCCTAAAAGGGACCTCATTTTGCCTCTTAGTCATATTTACTTTACTCCTTTTTTACATGAGGTGTTGCTCTCCGATCCACCTATAAGAGGTACGGCTAGGAGGCTGAACAATGCCTCGTTGCATAAAGTATTCTGGATAAATACAGTATATCTAAAATTAAAATGGGATAGTTTTATGATATATCTGTTAGTATGGTAGCCCTGGCTTTCTATCTGTAGGGTTAATCACAGGTGGTCACATGACCGCAACATCATGGTTACATGATCGCAACACTAGCATACAGAATATATGTGATCATGTGACTAGACGCGATTGCGCAAGGACGCAGTACGCTGTGACGCCACGGGAGCATGCGCACTTGATAGTATGAAGCCGGAGGCCAATATAATGTAATGTAGTTGTGCTTAACGCCGTGACGTCACTAGCGCATGCGCACTGGGAACACCAAGACGCCGGAATCTGAATTAGTTATGAAGTTCCAAAATGAAGAGAAAAACGGTCCAGCTTTACTGAAAAAATACTTGAGGCTTTATTTAAATCCCGTGCAGATAAAAACCAACATACAGCAATGCAAAAGATCGATCGGTTTCGGATCACTATGAGTACGGACCCTTAGTCATGACATCATTAAGTTCTGAATTTTCACTGCAACTGGAGTGCCGCAGGCCTTGCGCAGAATCTTTGGGAAACCAGTGACAGGGCATCAGCAGACTTCTGGTCCATGCATAATGAACTCCTAACTAGTGTAGCTTGCATGTGGGTTGCATCAATCTCAGGTCTGTCTGGTCACTAAAACAGTCAGAGAAACGGAGTCTGCAGGGAAAGGATAATGAGTTTGAGACGCAGCAAAGCTGCCGTGACACACGTCTGAAGAGGAGTCCAAAAGAAAGCAGAAGGCACCTTGTGTACCAGCAGTCTGATTAACTAAGACATTGTAGACTGTGTTGTAATAATTGAGTACAGAGACTGTATTGTATAAATAACTTCAGAGACTCTTAAAGGAGCCAGAGCCTCCTGGTCTCTGCCAGATCAGTTATTTCCTTGTTGCTAAATAATTGTACTCAGTTAAAGAGTTATGCAACGTAAGTGTTAGGCAGTGTAAAGTATTGTTTTTTTGCGAGTCTGGTGTCTGGGACATTTCCTACAACATCCTCAGTCAGTCCCACCGCATTACACTATTTATAGTAAATTATAAAGGATATGTTTGATTTTTATAACAGAGGTTATCCAATTAAGACAACCTCTCTACATATGCCCTATTATGTCTTATTCACATGTCAATATTCAGTCAGTGATTTCCATTAGTGATTTTGAGCTAAAAACAGGTGCGGCTCTAAGCACAGAACAGGTGCAGATCTTTCCCTTATACCTCATGTCTGTGGAACCTCCAATCATAGTTTTTGCTCACAATCACTGATGAAAATCACTGATATATGAATAAGGCGTAACAGCATATGGACACTGTTGGGGGGCACCACTGGGGACAGCCAGAACAGAGAGCCACTGCAAAGACCAGGTCATACTCCGGCAGACTGAACCATATAATACTATGTTCCTCCTGTAGTAGATATATGGGAAAATAAATGCATGCACGCAGCTTCCATTGATGACAACCATTGATCCATAGAGGTTTCAGAAGATGAGCTGCTTCAGTCAGCTAAATGCTGGGGTAATTTCCTTAAAAAAAGGGTTCTCCAGTTGTTTAAAAATAAATAAAAAATACTGATGATTATCAGACTTATTGTTTCTAGAAAATGTACTGCTTTTAGACATTTAAATGCAATTGTGTTGTCCCAGCTATGGCCTCTGAACTAGAATTTATTACTGTGTTATGTAACTGTTATCCACTATGTTTAGTGTGTTTTGCTGCAATCTAATGGCTATTGTTATATTTGGTTTTATGTTAGTTATCTATGTTGTATTTCAGTATGTCAATCATCTTGCAACTCCTCTTCCTCTATGAGCTCACATCCTGTGTCCTGCAGTTGTTTTCTGTTTGTCAGACATGTATCTCAGAGCTGGAAAGAGGATTTTCCTTTGACCGCTATCCTTATTTCTCAAGGTACATCAAATAAATTACATAATGGCATATTTATTACATCTCTCTTACTGGAATTCTATATTCAACTGGTCTCACTAGGGGAATGATTATAACAAGTTCACTATCTTCCATTACTTAAACAATAGATTGCCACTCACACTCATCAGCAAGTAAGCTTAGAGCCGCCTGCAATCTTTGTGAAAGCACATGGCCATATCCTCACCACTGTTCCATACCTGTGAGCAAGTTACAGTTCTATCTTAAGGAGACACTACTTTTCTGAGCAAAAGCCTAACATGTCCACAAAAGGCTCTGGAAATTCCTCTGTCACTAGAAAAAAAAAATCAAATGCATCATGTTTCTGACAACTCAGATATATAGGAAGCAGAGTCCACGATTATTGCAGAGCAAAGTGTATGGTCTAAAAGTGTGATCAAACCACCACAAAAGATTGGAGAACACTTTGAGGCAACCAGAGATGAGTTCCATAATAATCCAAATGACTTATGGAAAGAGCTGACACTGCATAGCAGCTTTTTCACACTAGGAGAATGATTATAACAAGTTCACTATCTTCCATTGCCACTCACACTCATCAGAGATGTCTCTCACATACATTAGTGGCAGAATATCAATCTATCTTAAATTGGTCTTTCACCTTAACAATACCAGTAAACAATACCAGTTTTTAATATTGAGGGAAGGGAATGGCATGACTTGACTGCAGTTTTTTCTCTTCTTTGCTGTCAGAACAACCTTTTTCTATTTGAGAGGGGCTAGTTAATGGCGTCATTGAGCACTAACCCATGCCCATCCAGCATACAAGAGGGGAGATCTATAGCTAGGTGTAAATATATCAAAGGTCAATTCAGAGATCTCCCCCATAACCTACAGTATTCATACCCAGGACTGAAATCCTCCACACCTAGAGTCCTCCATCAACGGAGAAGAGGATTCTTTACTTTAAGAGCAGTGAGACTATGGAGGAGGTTGTAATGATCCCCACCAATCTAATATTGATTACTTATTCTACCAAAACTACAACTTCCATCATGCCTTGATGGCTGCAGGCTGTGGTCATGATGGGAGTTGTAGTTTTCCAACAGCTGGGGAGCCACAGGTTGGTAAACATAGGTCTACAATATAGGTCTACAATATAGGTCTACAATATAGGTCTACAATATTGTAAGAAGCACTGCAGTAAAATGCTGTGCTGTGATTTGTTGCTATGGGTAAAAATCTGTTTGCCTTTTAGACAGCAAATGCTGGGAGATGAGAGACAGACTGAAATGCAGAAGAAATGCAAGATCAAATAGACTCATCTCATTTTGCCTGATCCTTCTCTGCATCAATCTGTTGAGGGAGAGTTGGGAGCTTCCTATATATATTAAATTGTTGGCTGAACCCACCGAGAAAGGGGAGTTTGGCCAACAATACACTAATGTGTCAGGAGGGGGTGGTGGTTAAAGCTTTTGGGACACTTCCTATTTTTATTTTTTTTTTTTTGTTTTTCCTTTCTCAGTTTCCAGAACCATATTTTTTCTTTTTCTGTTCACATAGCCATATAAGGGCTTGTTTTTTGCAAGACAACTTGTATTTTTTAATGGCACTGTTTATTTTACCATACAGTAGCTTGTATTGGAAAATGGGGGGGGGGAAAATTGTGCAGTGAAATTGGAAATAAATGGCAATTCCACAAAGCATTCACTGTGCACTAAAAATTACATGATGACCTTATTTTGCAGGTCATTACAGTTATACCAAATTACTATAGTTTTTATTATGTTTTGCTTCTTTAAAAAAATAAAACCTTTGGAAAAAACTTATTTTTATTTCTTTGTATCACCATATTCTGACAGCTCTAGTTTTTTTTTAGCAGTTCAGAAGGCAGACAGAGCCCCCTTACTCTCACTATCCCCACAGATGCTGCGATATTGACCAGGGCATCTGATGGGTTAGTACAACAAAATGAGTTTCAGAGCACAGGGGAGAGAGGGTTAACAGGGCTTCCAGCGCTTAGCACTGACAGTAAGTATACAATAACACAGCACACTTACTGTCAGCACAGAAAGGTGCAGCCACACTTCTCTCCTTACTTTTCCAGCTCTAAGAGGCAACTGAGAAGATAATAGGAGGAGTAGGGCTCCTGTTGTTTCAGTTTATTTTTAATATTGTGTTGGGACAGGGATGTTAAACATTTTTGTAATATACTTTATTAGGAAAAGATGTTTCTTTGTACTAGAAAACAGGATGTAAAAGCTGAGCATTGCTAATTCGAGTCTGTCTTCAGTCTTCAGTTCTACTGAGTGCTGAAGAAGACCCCTGTGTGTAACAAGTCAGACAGGCGGTGGTAGCCAGTGATAAACAGGCAACATGTACATAGTCAGGGATTGGGGTGGTGACACGGGGCAGGCTGAAAGCCTCTGTATATTACACACAGGCATTTTTAGCGACCAGTAGAATGCTGAAAACTGAAGACAGACTCTCCTTAGCACATTCAGTTAGAGCTATTGTAAGAAGACTCTTTACACCCTGTTTTCTAGTACAAGGAAACATCTTACCCTAATATTGTATATTACAGAAATGTTTAGCATTCCTATCCCTACACAATATTAAAAATAAACTGAAATGACAGTTACACTTTGTTTTGCACTGACATAAGCGTGCTATAACTGAACACTTACTGTCAGTGCCACACGCTGGAAGCCCCATTCTCGGCTCTGTTCCCTATTAACTAAGAGAGAAGTGCAGGGAAGAGATACATGTATAGATCTTCCAGAGGTTAGTGCTGGCAGCAAATCAGGCATGGACACAGCAGAGAAGGCAAATATAGAAAGGCAGGGACTGGGGTACTATTTTGTGGTAAAAAAAAATACAGTTCCCTAAGAAAGTATAATATAAAAATGTTTGACTCCACTGACCCAATACAATATTATTAATAAATCAAAATGATAGTTACACTTTAATGGTGTTTATTTACATGTGTTTCTGGTGGGATTTTTTTTATCTTATTATGTTTTGTATATGCGTTTATTAGTGATGAGCGAGCATGCTCGGCCGAGTATTGGTTCGGCTCGAGCATCGCTATGCTCGGTGCTCGGCTTTACTCGGCCATGTGTATTCGTCGCATTGCTCGAGTCTCCTCCCCGCACGTTTGGCGCCTTCTAAGCAACCCATCAAGGTCCAGGTAAGTAATTCCTCTTAGTGTAAGGCCATACAAATGTTAGCTGTAAGCCTTACACTGATTGGCTGGACTGAACACGTGATACCATTTCATATAGGAGCTGAGGTCCGGCGCTCGGCTCATTCAGCATCAGGGAGAGCAGACATTAGGCAGGGACAGATAGCGTTGTGCTCTAAACTTACTGATTTAACTCCAAAAACCTTATTGAAAGACCTAACAGTCCTTTTAAGGACTAGAGTGTGTGTTTGACAGCAGTGGAGGAACTTTTTTTTTTCAAGAAGGGGTTTAATTCAGCACTATCAGGGACAGGCGTCACCAGGAAGGGACAGATAAGTGCAGGGCTTGAAAATAGCTTTGATAACTTTGATAAGACGGAAAGATTTCAAATTAGTGACATCTACAAAACGCCATCATTAAGCAGTGTGTTGGGCAGATATTATTAAAAGGGGCTTATTCACTACAGTGTTCCTTAGTACTGACATATACACTGCACCATCATAAAGCAGTGTGTTGGGCAGACATTATTAAAAGGGGCTTATTCACTACAGTGTTCCTTGGTACTGACATATACACTGCACCATCATAAAGCAGTGTGTTGGGCAGATATTATTAAAAGGAGCTTATTCACTACAGTGTTCCTTGGTACTGAGATATACACTGCACCATCATAAAAAAGTGTGTTGGGCAGACATTATTAAAAGGGGCTTATTCATTACAGTGTTCTTTGGTAATGACATATATACTGCACCATCATAAAGCAGTGTGTTGGGCAGACATTATTAAAAGGGGCTTATTCACTACAGTGTGCCTGGTACTGAAATATACACTGCACCACTATAAAGCAGTGTGTTGGGCAAACATTATTAAAAGGGGCTTATTCATTACAGTCTTCCTGCTACCGAGCTATACACTGTACCATCAGAGAAATTATTTATTCCGGGGAAATTAACCTAACTTGTGCCACATCTGTGTGTGCTTTCAATCCGCAACCGTTATATTAATTACTCCAGCAGACAGTGATTTATATTTTGGCCATAGTTAACAAGTTTTGGGCACATCTGTGTGTGCGTTTAGGTCGCAACCGTATATACAGTATTCCAGCAGAGAATAAATTTTATTTGGGACAAATTTGTATCCAATATAGGACTACATCCAAATAAAGTGTGTATTGTCAAAATTACATTATCTCTGGCCTAGTGTAGTGGCGAAAAATTGTATTTCTCTGTCTCCTGTTCATTACAGCCAGCAAATACAGTGTGTACAGTAAAAATTACATTATCTCTGGCCTAGTGTAGTGACGAAAAATTATATTTCTCTGTCTCCTGTTCATTACAGCCAGCAAATACAGTGTGTACTGTCAAAATTACATTATCTCTGGGCTAGTGTGGTGCCAAACATTGTATTTCTCTGTCTCCTGTACATTACAGAAAGCAAATACAGTGTTTACTGTAAAATTACATTATCCGTGGCCTAGTGCAGCCGATGGTGCAAGCAGAGACCGTGGCCCTGGGCGCAATGAAACTGTGCCTTCTGCCGGTGCACCAGAAAAAACTAAAAAATCCACCTTACCCAGCTTCATGTCCAACTTAGCTGGGCGCCGCAGGACAACACTGTCCAAGTCGGACAAGTGCGAACAGGTGGTCGGTTGGATAGCAGAAGATAATGCTTCCAGTCGATTAAGCACAACCCTCTCTTCCACGAAGTCCAGTCTCTGTAGCAAAGATTCTGGTCAACCGAATCCCCACTCTGATCCTTCTACCTCCCACCATGTCGCGTCTGGGCAAACAAGTGATCCCACACTCGGATATTCACATGACCTCTTTTCATCGCCAGTACTTGGTTTGGCTCTCTCGCCAAGCACACATGAAGAGGCACCTGAAATATTGTGCCCTGATTACCAACCTCTTGAACCTTCACAGTCTCAAGAAGATGACAGTGGTGAACCGCAATCATTCGTTCATGAGGTGGATGATGATGAGACACAGTTGCCAATCACTGAGGTGTCGGTTAGGTCAAGTCAGGAGGATGAGCAGAGTGAGGACTTGGAAGAGGAGATGGTGGACGATGAGGGCACTGACCTAACATGGTTAGGTAAAAAGTCGAGCGAGGACAGCAGTACAGAGGAGGAGGGATCCGTAGCACCGCAACAGTCTGGAAGAGGCAGTGGGGTGGCAAAAGGGAGACGTCTGCCCACACCAAACAGGCCCGCAACCGTTACACCGAGCACCTCCATTCGTAAATCTACCTTGCCTTTGCCTTGACGAAAAAAGAGTGGTAGTTTGCAACCTGTGCCGTACCAAAATGAGTCGGGCGTGAACACTAGCAACCTCACTACCACCAGCATGATCTGCCACATGGCATCCAAGCACCCTAATAAGTGGGCCGAACGCCTGGGTCCACACTCTGCATTTGAGGGTCCCACCACTGCCTCCACTTCCCCTGTGTTACGCACTGCTGGTCAATCCCCTGTTGAAGGCACAGGCCCGGATTCCCCTCGCCCTGCACCTGGACCTTTGCATGAACCGTCATCAACAACATCCACTTCCCTGTCCCAGCGCAGCGTCCAAATGTCAATAACACAGGCATTTGAACGCAAGCGCAAATACCCACCCACCCACAGGCCATATCACTAAATGCCCAACTTTTAAAATTACTGGCCCTTGAAATGTAGGCTTGCGGACACTGAGGCTTTCCGCAGCCTGATGTCGGCGGCCGTCCCTCGGTACGCAGTCCCCAGCCATCACTATTTTTCACAGTGTGCCATGCCCGCCTTACACCAGCATGTGTCCCAGAACATCACCAATGCCCTGACCAACACACTTACTGGGAAGGTCCACCTCACCAGGGACACATGGACATGTGCTACATTTCCCTGATCACACACTGGGTGAATGTTGTGGAGGCCGGGAGTGAGTCGGACCCTGGGATGGCACATGTGATACACACGCCCAGGACTGCAGGCCCTACGTTTATCAGGGTCTCCGCCAGCAGCTATGTTACTGGCTCCAACCCCCACTTCTCCTCCTCCGCCTCTTCCTCCACTTCCACCTCCAACAGCAGTCAGCCATCAGTCGCTAGCTGGAAGCAGTGTAGCACTGCTGTGGGTAAGCGTCAACAGGCCGTGCTGAAGCTGATCTGCTTAGGGGACAAACAGCACACCGCCGCAGAGTATGGGCATGATGTGAACCATTTGTATTATTGTGCCTAGGACTTCTGGTTTTATACTTATCTTTCTCTATAGATGGTTTACCCTATGGCAGCACCTTTTATTCTTTAGTGCGGACCCTTAGCGAGTAACTCCATGGGAAATCCTCGGGGGCTCTGATTACAATACTTGCAGGGCCTCCTCAGATGTTTGTCTCACAGTTTTTTTGTGGTTTATAGTCACAATTTTAACCGTTTTCTAGTAAAGTTTACGTTTTAATAATCTAGTCCACCAATGTTTCTGCGAGTTTAGTTTGGAAGTGTGACATTGCCATTGTGGTTGAAGGCTATATATCACTCCAGTAGCTCTATATGTAAGTTTTAGACGGTAACCAGCACACCCTTGCTCCAAATGATTTTGAGGGTCACCAGTAGGCCATCAATGATAATTTTTCAAGGGTGTATATGATGCCCCCCCTTTATGTGTTATAAAGGGTGTATTGGAGTGCCGGTTCCTTGTAATTTTTGGCAGCACTTTCACTTAGTGAATAGGCTTTATGAGTGCAGCACTGTACCTGAGCATGTGAATTAGGCCCTCCTTTATGTGATATACAGGCTGTATCGGAGTGCTTCTTGACAAGCGTACTGTCAAGTTGTTCCCCTTTTCCCTCATTTCCCAGCCCAATAAAGACACCACACCATAAGTGGATTTTATTGGCCACAGCAGCCATTTATTAAATACAAAACATGCAATAAATAATATAAACCAACCCTCCCAAAAGGCCTTCCAACATGAAGGCCCCGCCCAAGAAGAACCTGAAACACGGGGAGGGTCCTTGGAACCCTGTAAACCCAACGGGTATCTGCCCTGCGCCTTAATTGAACTAAATTACCTCTAGCTCATAATCGCCAGCTCAGAGGCAGAAACCGGTAACCATGGGCACACAACGTAGGCAGATACCCGCCATATCACGCCCAAATTCTAGTACCAGGGGAGTCCAGAGCCACTTAGCTCCCTCCCCACCACGCCAGATCCACCACAACCACCAACTCCAAGGACCCACCACCGCCCACGACCCAAGGTGGTGACACCTCACCTCCTTGAGTCCCGCCACACCCGCAAAGCCAACTCGATCGCAAACCGGAACACCATAGATCAATCCCCACTCCGTTCAGTTGTACTCCATCCCCCCTCCAAAACTTCCCCACACCGGCTTTCAAATCCCTATAACGCACTGCAAAACCGCCATTCCTCCCCACAAAACGCCCCACCGCCCTATTAACTTTGATCCTAGCTTTATTAACCCTCTTCACCGACCTAGCATCCCTCCACTGCTTCCGCGGTACCATATCTGACCAGATTGTCACCAAACCTGGAAACTGAGCCCATAAACGCAACAAGTCAAATTTAATATCCTTGGTGAGCTCCCGAAAAGGACGCACCCCCAAATCATTACCCCCCACGTGTAACACCAACACCCTCGGGGGAGCATCCAACCTTACGAATCTATGGAATTCCGGAAGAACCCGACTCCACATCATGCCTCTCATTCCCAACCAACGAATCACTGCTATTTCTCTCGGAAAATCCAGCTGCTTTCCACCTGGTCTGATCGCAGCCCGCAGCGCACCCCAGAAAACGTACGAGTGCCCCATGATCCACACCAGGCAAGCCGAACCACCTGCAAGAAACACAAAAAATACCACATATTAACCAAGACGCCCTACACATGCCCCCCCCCCCCTCAACCCTGACAAATACCATTCCCCCTTTATAACAACGCTGGCCTAACATAAGACCGGAACCTGATAGACTCCCACCCCCCAATACGGCGAATGGCATCATCCCCCAACCTCCGTCTAGCGGCCTCCGTGGCAGCGCCAATCCGGAGAGAGTGACTCCCAAACATCGAGGGGTCCCTACCCAACCTCTCCAAACAAACCCATAACAAAGCTAAAAACTGAAAACGGGAAAGAAAAGACCCATCTCCATGTACCAATCGTGGCCCAGCACCCACAACCGCATCCCCCCAAAATACCCTAAGACACCTAACCGGGCACGTAACTGATACCACTATCTGGTACAAAACAACCCTACAACCCCGACCCACCTGATCCGTTTTAGACCTCCTAATACGAAATTCCACCCTGTCAGCAAATAACTCTACATCCTCTTCCTGCAGCCCACTCCCACGTCTTCTACTTGGACTGACCAATTCCCCAATCCGCAAAGCTCCAAAAAAGGCCAAAGAAATAGCCAACTGAAACAGCTTAACCTCCCGCACCGACTCACAAACCAAAGCCAACTGCTCCATCATGCCCACCAATAACGTGAAGGAAATAGGCCTACGTTGATCTACACTGGGAGAACTCCTCCTCCAACCCTTCAAAGCCTGCAACACCCAAAAGGATTTCGTCACGTCCGGCTTTTTTCGACACCTACAACCAAAAGCCACCCCCGCCATAAACTTCCCCATTCGGGGACCGACCACCCCTCCTCCCTGCAAAGCCCGACAAACAGCAACATCACAACCCCATCTTCCAGACCGTGCCCCTGAAAACACTGACACCAATCCTCCCAACACTCCCAAGCCCTATCATACGCCGCCCAGGTCCCCCCTGCCAAGGACGCCCTCACCAACTCTCCAACCGACCAAATGGCAGATTCCACAGCTCCTGGGGAAAGCTCGCTCCTCGCTCGTCCTCCTCCGGCACCAAGACCCGAAACCGATCCCACTGGAAACGAGACAAAGCATCAGCAATTGAGTTCTTTACCCCTGGCACATGAGTCGCTACCACCCACGCGTTCAATGAAAGACAACACAAAACCAAATGCTGAAGTAAGCACACAACCGGCGGAGATGAAGCCGAAATACGATTAATAGCCTCCACCACCCCCAAGTTGTCGCAATGGAACCGAACCTTCCTATTTCGAAAAAATTCCCCCCAAATGGACACCGCCACCACTATGGGAAAAGGCTCCAACAACACCAAATTCTTCACCCAACCTTCCTCTTTCCAACTCAACGGCCACTCGCCAGCACACCAAAGACCCTGTAAATACGCCCCAAAGCCATGACCACCCGCAGCATCAGTAAACAAATCCAGCTCTGCCGCCAACACACCATCTGCCATCCACAAAGACCGGCCGTTGTATCTGTCCAAAAATGAAGCCCACACCTGTAAATCACCCCACAGCTCACGAGTAAGCCGTACAAAATGATGAGGAGCCCGAACACCCGCCGTTGCCCCAGCCAGTTTCCTACAAAAAAACCGCCCCATTGGCATAATGCGGCATGCAAAATTTAGCTTTCCCAACAACGACTGCAACTCACGCAGCCGCATCTTTTGCCGCCCACACGCCGATACCACCTCCCGACGAAGATCAACTAACTTGTCTTCTGGCAGCCTACACTCCATCTCCCTAGAATCGATGACAATACCCAAAAAACTCAGCACCGTCGTAGGGCCCTCCGTTTTATCCCGGGCCAGCGGCACCCCAAAAAGCTCCGACATGGCCTCAAACGAATGCAACATAACGGAGCATCCATTCGATCCTGGTGGACCAATAAACAAAAAATCATCCAAATAGTGGATAATCGAACCCCAACCCGACGTTCCAAAAACGTGCTAAAAGCTTCAAAGTAAGCACACGACACCGAACAACCCATAGGTAAACAGCGATCAACAAAAAAAAAAAAACATCCCAAAAACACCCCAACAAGTGCTGACAATCCGGGTGAACCGCCGGTTCAATATCCACTTTTCCCAACAACGCTCCCTGCCCGTAAGATCGAACCCAACGAACCGCCTCGTCGAACGAGGTATACACCGAGCACAACTCTGGCGCAATCCCGTCGTTAACCGAACCCCCTTTCGGAAACGAGGTGGTGTATAAGACGAAATTTGTTGGGCTCCCTCTTCGGCACAACCCCCAATGGTGACACCCTCAAATCCTGCATCGGCAGGACCCGAAAGGGCCCCGCCATGCGACCTAACTCCACCTCTTTCTGCAATTTCTCAGACACCACCCCCGGATGCTCCATTGCCGACTACAAATTCTTTTTGCCCTGCCAAAATTCGCCCACAACGAACGGAATCCGAAAACCTTCCGTGAAACCCTCAAACAAAAACACTGCTGCCTCCACATTAGGGTATCTATTTAGAAAGGGTACCATCTCTGCTACCCGAATTGGCGTCCGCCCCTTTTCCATACCCTTCACCCCCACCTTTTCCTCTGCAACCCCTAAAACACCTCTGCGCTCCATGATTCCCCCCACATGAGGAACATTCGTGCTTAAATTTGCACTTATCCCTGTACCTGCATCCCCCCTCATTAAACTGGAAACATAACCCCTTTTGCGAGGCCGCCGAGCGCTCTGATTGCCCAGAACCCCCGCCCCCCCCGGAAACGACTGCCCTGACCTAACTGGGGCCATTACCCGCATCCACAAACCTATGTCCTTATGATCCCACCGGATGCTAGGCCTAGCTCCTTTCCGTTGCCGAAATTGTTCATCATACCGCAACCAGCCAAACCCCCCGTACACTCTATATGCCTCCCCTATCGCGTCCAGATAACAAAAAAGCGCTGAACAATTCTCCTGCGCCTTTTCTCCAATGACACTGGCCAGGATCACAAATGCCTGCATACAGTTAGAAAACGTCTGCGGAATCAAACGATATCGCCGCCTATCCTCGTCTTTATTCTTCTTATCCACCTTCCTCTCCCTATCCAAATTAAACCTCTCAAGGGGAAGCAATGAGAAAATGCCCACATATTCCCCTTTCCAAATTTTTTCCTTTACCTCCAACTTCAAGTGCGCCCCCAGAGGCCCTTCGAAGCAAACATAAACCTCCCCCCTCGCCGCGTCGTCCAACCGCGGCTCCGCCCCATCCTTGTCCTTACCAGTCTCACTCTCCCTAACCCCAACCGCGACCCCTGCAACGATACCGCCATCGCCCCACTGACCCCCGATTCCCCAGCCCCATTACCTACTGCCCGCTCCACAGTAACCGGCACTCCGGAACCCTGCCCGCCCCAAGCCGCCAGTGGAGATCCAAACACTGGTCCCGTTAGTCCCTTAACCAAGTCCCGCAATCACAACAACAAATCCCCTAGCCCCCGCGCTACGGACCCCCCCAGGCCCCCGCCCCCCGGGAAGCCTCCCCAGGACAAGCAACCGCTAATGAGGACTCCCCTCGTATCTCACCTGGCTGCATGGATCCATGGATGCTGTGAATCCACCAGCCGAAATCAGTGGAAACGGACCTTGACCGGCGCTAATCTCTCCACCCGCTGTCATCTGGGCTTCAGCACAGTCAGTGCCACCACTTGCTGCTGCTGCCAATGGAGCCTGCACTACCGCAGCTCCGCCACTAGAGGCCGCCCGCGCACCAGCTCTGGAACGAAAGCCCAGAGCCTGTGCTTCCCCAGCTCCGCCACTAGAGGCCTCCAGCGCACCATCTCTGCAAGGAAAGCCAGGAGCCTGCGCTTCCACAGCTCCACCACTAGAGGCCGCCCGAACACCAGACTGCGCCATCCCAGAGCCAGCCACAAGCTGCCCGATCATGGAAGGAAGCACAGGGCCGCCATCTTGACACCGCCGAACCGATGCAACCCGGGCATCTCTCCCATGCCGGGCAAGGTGAGTCCGGCCTGACCCACCTGCCGACCCAGGTCCTGCATCCCCGCCGTCGGCATCGGGTGGTGGAGCCGTCCGCCCTCCACACCCAGGGTCCCGCCTTCTTACCGGATTCCTCCTGGCACGCGACCGCCGGGCACTGGTGCTGTTACTTGCGGTCGGTGCCGGAGGGTCCCTAGAGGGGCTCCTCACCCGGCGCCGGACCCTCGGGGTCTCCTCCGGACTAAGGCGCGCCGGAGGCCTGGTCCTCCGTGGCCGGTTGATGGGGGGCTCCGTCACAGCCGGATCCCCAGACCCCGGCAACAGGCCTGCAACGGATGCCTGCAGCCACTCCTGACCCCTACTCTCCGCCGCCGCCCGGAGTTGCGCCAGCAGCCCTTCAATCGCCGACATCCCTGAGGTAGCCTACCCACGTTTGGATGTAAAGCAGCAGCTCAGGCTGCTAAAGATTCTGTCGCACCTTCCAGCAAAATGGCCTCTCTTCCCGCTCTTCCTACCCTTTTTATCACCTTCCCCCCACCCCTAATGCGCCGCCCCACTTCTAATCCACCCATTAACCTCTTACCTCCCTACCTCTACCTCCCTCCAGGCCTCTGTCATGCCAGGCCTCCCCCAAGTCCTGCAGCCTAGGTCTGGCCTGTACTTTCTTGTAATTTTTGGCAGCATTTGCACTGTATTTACAATTGAATATCCAGGAAAGAATGTTTCCTAACAATTTTACCTCTAAAAATGTCTTAATTTTTTTTTTGAGGGGGCGGGATTTTGGGTGTGATTTTGTCGCTATTCGAAAAGTGGCGGACAACTGGGACAATATGGTTCCCAGCTGCGACACTGGAGTCCAAGATGCACTCAGACATGGTCCCCATGCTGCTTCAGATCCATTTCGGTGGTTTTTCTGTCACTTTCTGACCTTTTCCAATGGACAAGGCACCCTCCCCTCATCTGAGCAGGGGGTGCTTGGTTGTTTACCATTGACTTCCATTATACTCGGGTGCTCGGTCGAGCGCACGAATATCGCTATGTGTTCGGACCGAGTACCCGAACACCCGAACACTTTGGTGCTCGCTCATCACTAGCAGGGCCGGACTGGGACAAAAAATAGGCCCGGGCATTTTTGACTAAGCAGCCCAATCACATGACCCCCGAAAGGGCCCCACCCCGTTGCCATCTAAGGGCGGAGCCAAAACCGGAAGCACAATTGAGGGGCAGGGCCAGCCACCAGTAAGATAGGAAGGCTTCAGCCAACACACAAGCTTTGCAACAACCAACATACAGACCTTGCAACAATATAGGAAACTACAGAAAAGTCTTATAATATCCTCAGTGGATCTCAACCTCCCCATCCTCCACACCCTGTACAGGTCAGGGCCCCCGAAATAGCACTCACAGGACAGTACTATGCGATGCCAATCTGATTCGGAGATCGCATAGTATAAAGAAGCGACTGTCACCAGGGCCGGTTCAAAAACAATAAGGGGTCCCCCCCCATGACACTTGATGACTTTTGCTGAAGAAACTGTATATTGTGGGGCACGGTGTATGGTATATGTGTATAACATAAATATATTTCCTATGAAAACTTACGATTACTTGGCTTGACCCTTGGTTATCTCGGACACCACTTCCACACTTTGGCCGTGGCTCGGCGGAGCTGATGTGTTTTATCCTATTGAGAAATATTTCATAATAAGGATTTGGAGAAGGTGCAGAGGGATAGCAGAGCAGGGAGAGGCTGGCGCTGATACTAGGGGGCTCATACTATGGGGGAGTAATAAAGACCACCATAATGTCCCCCCAGTAGTTATAATTCTCCTTATAATAGACAGTGCAAAAAATACCCCCTTGTAATGCCCCCAGTTAAGCTAATGTCCCCATAGTGCCCCGATAATGTGCCAGTATAAAATACCCCTACATAGTGCCCCAGTAGATGCCCTCAGTGTCCCCCATAATTTGTAAGTATAAAATACCCCTTCTCAGTGCCCCCATAGATGACCCCATAGTACTCCTCTCCCACCTTCCCCATAGTACCCACCATAATGTGTCCCAGTATAAAATGCCCCTATACAGAGCCCCCATATAAAATAACCGTTCTTTGTGGCCTCAGTAGATGCCCCTATAGTGCCCACCAATAATGTGCCAGTAAGAAGTGCCCCCATAGATGTCCCCCAATAATGTGCCATTAGCCAGAGCCCCCTATCATGTGCCAGTAGCCTGAGTCCCCCATCATCAACATGTGCCAGCAGCATAGGCCCCCTCTATAAGTGCCAGACTGCCAGTAGCCAATAAGCCCCCCTATAATGTGCCAGTAGCCATAGCCCCCCTATATTGTGCCAGTAGCTATAGGCCCCCCCTATAATGTGCCAGTATAATAGGCCCCCCTATAATGTGCCAGTAGCCAATAGGCCCCCTATAATGTGCCAGTATGATAGGCCCCCCTATAATGTGCCAGAGTCCAGCCCCCCTATAATGTGCCTGCCAGAGTCCAGACTCCAGGGCCCCCCCTATAATGTGCCAAAGTCCAGACCCCAGGCCCCCCCCCCCCTGTAGCCATTAAGTTGAGAGTTGAGACTGAGAGAAGAGAAAAAAAAATAAAAAATACTTACCTCCTGCGCCTGTCCTAATCGCGCGCCTTCACTCCCATCTCCGGGCCGGCCGTGACAACAGGTGACACAGAGTCAGACAGTAGCAACACAGAGAGGCCCCGGCCCAGTCCGCCCCTGATTATCAGCTAACGTTCAGCCTGGCCCACCGGGCAAATGCCTGGTCTGCCCTATGGCCAGTCCGGCCCTGATCACTAGTGTTTATCTTAACAGCAGTGCAAAAAAGTGGCTCCAAAAGTGGCTCCAAAAATGCTGTAAAAATTCTTTAGTCCATCCTAAAGGAGGTTTAACCAACACTGATGATGTCCATTTCTTAGCTTTTATTTATTTATTTTCATCATTACAATATCCTAATCTTTGTAGTTTGTTTAAATAAATTCATTGAATTTTGATCTCATTCTTCATCTTACTGACAGATCTAAATTTGCTTAATTACAATTTGGAAGGTTGAACCTCCAGGAAGTAAAGATCACAAGAATTATATTGGTTTTATTATTGCAGATGAAATGAATTGTGTATTGTGATACATTTTTCCATTATGTTTTATATTGTGTATTATAAATGTTTGTTTTTTAATGATTAAGAAGAAGTATGGTACTTCTGTGTACGAACCTCTTTGTCACAATTAGCAAAGCAGCCATGACCAGAATACAAATCTTCCACACCAGAAACGTCCTCTTTTATTTTCTAGTAGGAGGTAGATATTGATATTTTATTTAGGAGTGTTATTACTTAGTTAAACATATTTTTGTGTGCTTGTCAAACTTCAAACATCTCACAAAAGCCCCAAACAACAAATAATACAATTAATGTAATTACTTTCACTTGTTATTCAAAGAAAATAAAGATGAGAACACAGCAGTGAAAGAAGAGGAATAAAAATAACACACTAAATGAAATGCGGTTGCTTACTTAAGATAATGATCTTCTACATCAAAAGAAAATAAATATTTAGATTAACTAGCTTTACGGGGCAAACTCTAAATTCTTAAAGTGGTGGTGCCACCATTACATGTTTAATATAACTTAGCATGAATAACTAGTTAATTTTGTAGTCTACCTTCTTCGCAATCTGCCTGCATATGTTAAGTTGAAATTGAGTGTCAAGCCTCAGTCATTTATTTGCACACTTTCAGTTCAACACAGTTGGAATTTAAATTGTTGGGGGGATTGTTAAATGTAATTAAACCAGCAGGTATATGTGATTACTACAATACACAAGGTATAGCAGCAATATACCTATGTGTGTTATGTTGAAATTGAGCATCAAGCCTCAATCGTCCGTTTACGTATTTTCAGTTTCCACATGGTCGCAATTTTTTTTTTGAGGGGTGCTTTCAATTTCATTAAGACGCATATATAAGTTATTACTGCAGCCATACCTACGGTGTGGCAGCAATCTACTGTACCGTCTACTGTAATGTTTGTTAATTTAAAATTGAGCATCAAGCCTCAGTCGTCCGTTTACATATTTTCACTTTACACACAGTTGGAATTTAATTTATATTCAAACTAGGCGCATATATACATGTTTACTACGCCAAGACACAGGGTAGTGTACAACATTATCTGCGAGGCCCAAAAATGTCCAGGCTACAGAAGGGTTCCAAGTGAAGACTGAAAGCCAGAATCTGGGTAGTAGCAGCACCATCTATGTGGCCAGAATTAGTGGTAGTAGTAGTAGGCCACAGTTGCCCCTGCTGGCTTCGGTAAGGCACAACATTATAGTTGAGGAGAAAGAGGATGAGATTGTGGATTGGATAGCTCACTCCTCCACTGAGTCGCAGCAGGGTGATGTGGAGGTGACTTCAGAGTCAGACACTGTGCCATGGAGAAAGAGGTCACAGCATTCCTCCTGCTCCTCCTCCTTGCAGACCCAAAGAAGGCTTTCAGTGGAGTCCTTCCAGTCTTCAATGCCCTTTCCTAGAGGGGTAACTTCCTTTTTTCTAAGAAGTGGCAATAACACTCCACCATGCTCTATGGCAGATAGTGAAGAGAGTCTCCCTGTTGAGGACTTGTGTGAGAGCCTTCACCGTTGGGCTTGCCTAAGGAGGAGGTTAGGGAGGAGACTGAGCCAAGCTATTGATGTTGGGGGCAGCAATAGTGGCAGTCGGGGAGGAGCAGAGAAGGGGCGCCAAAGAACCCACCATCACATCCTACAGTCTGATAGAAGCAAAAGGGAGGGTGAGGACTCTGATGACAATTGAGTAGAGTTGAGCGAACACCTGGAAGTTCGGGTTCGCCAGGTTCGGCCAAACTTAGCCGCATAGTTAAAGTTCGGGACCCGACACCGGAACCCCGTTGAGGTCGATGGGGCCCCGAACTTTGGGGCACTAAAATGGCTCTAAAAAAGTCCTGGAAAGGGCTAGAGGGCTAGAAATTGAAGCAAAATGGGGATAAGAGTGCCCTGCAAACAAATTTGGAAAGTGAAATAATTTAAAATAACAAAAAATTTTTTAAAAATATTAAATAAACGTTCTAAACCTGAGCACAAGTGAGTGACAGTGGCACCTGCCACCCCGCAAACAGAGGATGTGGCAGCAACGCCCCACATCTTTCACGGTCACCAAGCAGTTATCGCAGTGGCTGTCCCACAGTACGTGGTTCCCAGCCACCACTACTTTTCCAGGCAACCAAGTGGTGGACAGACTCAGAATCAGATGTGCACTGCGCAATGCCATCTATGGCAAGGTCCACATAACCACCAATACGTGGACCGGTAAGCACGGGAAGGGAAGTTATATCTCCCTAACAGCACACTGGGTAAATGTAGTGGCGGCTGGGCCAGAAGCGGATAGCAGTTTCGCGCATGTCCCTTCACCACGGAGGATTGCAGGGCATTTCTCTTTGCCTCCTGTTGCCTACTACTCCACTTCCTCCTCCTCTACCACCTCCTTATCCGCTCAGCGTAACACCTTCACTACCAACAGCAGCACAGCCAGGGGGAAACAACAGCAGGCTGTTCTGAAACTCATCTGTTTGGGGGACAAACTCCACACCGCGCGGGAGCTGTGGACAGGCACAGAACAACAGACTGATAAGTGGTTGGTGTCACTGAGCCTCAAGCCCGGCCTGGTGGTGTGCGATATTGGGCGAAATCTCATAGCAGCTCTGGGCCTAGTCGGTTTGACACACATCCCTTGCCTAGCGCATGTGCTGAATTTGGTGGTGCAGAAATTCCTGAACACCTGACAGTGAAAATCAATGTAGTTAATCCGGCTCTTAGATTCTGGTGGGACGAATTTACTTTTATTAGTGCTCAAGGACCCCTTTTTATTATAAATCGTAACAAAAAGTATATAAGGAACATTTCAAAAAGAGAAAAGGAGGAGGAGGATGATGATGAGGAGGAACCGTATTCACAGAAGGGTGGCACCCAAAGCAGCTCATGGGCATCACTTGTGCATGGCTGGGGGATACAGAGGACACAGACGATACACTTCCCACAGAGGACATTCTTGCCTCTGGGCAGCCTGGCACACATGAGTGACTACATGCTGCAGTGCCTGCGCAACGACCGCCGAGTTGCCCACATTCTAACTTATGCTGATTATTGGGTGGCCACCCTGCTGGATCTCCGTTACAAGGACAAGGTGCCGTCTTTAATACCCTCACTGGAGGTGATCGGAAGATGCGCGACTACAAGCGCACGCTGATGGAATTGCCACCTGAAAGCGGGGGCTCAGTGGAAGCACAAGGCGAAGGCAGAGGAGGAGGAAGAGGTTGCCAATGCAGCCGGGGCACCGCCAGCACCTCAGAAGGCAGGGTTAGCATGGCCTAAATGTGGAAAAGCTTTGTCACCATGCCACAACAACCAGCACCACCAGCAGAAATGGAACGTCTTGGCAAGAGGCAGCATTTCAGCAAAATGGTGGAATAGTATCTGTGCACACACCTACACGTACTGACTGATGGGTCTGCCCAGGGTCGTAGTTACAGGGGAAGCAGGGAAATCGGCTGCTTTGGGGCCCTGACCCAGAAGGGGCCCATCCAGAAGGAGGAGGACTAAAAGACTTTGTCAGGACCCCCTCAACAGTATTATAAAATGAAATTATATACAGTGGCAGTATAGACAGTGTAGAAAATGGATGGAACAGCTGCCGGGCCTGGTCTGAGAGAGTGATCTTTAATAGCTACAGGAATGGAGACGGCTTGAAAGGAAGGGGTTGCAAAAAAATTACTGGGGGAGGGGGCCCTATTCAAAAATTTGCTGTTGGACCCAGTCATTTCTAGCTACGCCACTGGGTCTGCCGCATTTAACTTCTGGGTCTCCAAATTGAGGACAAAGCCTCAGCTTGACCTTTACGCCTTGGAGGTGCTGTCCTGCCCTACAGCAAGTGTATTGTCTGAAGTGTGTTTAGCACGGCTGGGGGCGTTATCATAGACAAGCGCAGCCGTCTGTCCACAGCCAACAATCTCACGTTCATTAAAAAGAACCAGGCATGGATCCCACAGGACTTGTTCGTACCTTATGCAGAATAGACATGTATACTGGCCTCACCCAACCATTGTTATACTACAGCGCACTTACTCTTTGTTTTCTATTTTCTATTTTCCAATGTTTTGGGGTCTACCCCAATTTATAAAAGAAAAAGAAAAAAACATAAAACACATTATTGTTGGCGACTACCTTTGGCTTTACAGCCAAAAAAGGCTTTATGTCAGGCAACAATGTAACCGCCAATTGTAATGAACTAAGTTCCCTCTTTGTTATGCAGTGCAGGGGTACTTTGAAATAATGAAGGGGTATAGATCAGCCAACAATCTGAACGCCACCTAATTTACAGAATATATTTCCCAGTCAGGTATGCAGGGCAGGGGTACTTTGAAAGAAAGAAGGGGTACAGTTCATCCAACAATCTGAAGGCCACCTAACTTACTGAATATATTTCCAAGTCAGGTATGCAGTGCAGGTGCACTTTGAAAGAAAGAAGTGGTACAGATCACCTAACTAGTGATGAGCGGCAGGTGCCATATTCGATTTCGACGAAATTCGCGTATATCCGAATGAATATTCGTTTCATATTCGTCGAAATCGAATATTCGTCATTTTTTCTAGTTATCGCGATTAACATGCGATTTAAATAATCGCATATTGCGATTTGTACTTAAGGCTACTTTCCTATTGGTTTCATATCTAGAATTAGCGAGGATGACGAATATGACGAATGTATTCGTCTATTCCTCAAAACGAAGATAACGGTATTCTACATCTTCGCTTAGCTACCTATTCGTCAACTCGCTATTCTAGCAATCAAATAGGAAGGTTGACTATAGAGACAGCTGTGTTAAATTCGCTATGCGATTTTTTTTTTTTTAATAAATAGAATACTTATAATAATTTTATCAAGTAATATAATTATTGTATTAAAAAAATCGATAGCAATTTAACACAGCTGTCTCTATAGTCAGTCAACCTTCCTATTTGATTGCTAGAATTAGCGAAGTTGACGAATAGGTAGCTAAAACGAAGATGTAGAATACTGCTATCTTCGTTTTGAGGAATATGACGAATACATTCGTCATATTCGCTATTCGCTAATTCTACCAAGCCAACCATAACTTCTGTGCTCATGGAGCGTCCCCATCACCATTGGAACGCCTCCATATACTAAAATGTACTGTCGGATTTGAGGAATTACGTTGAAATCGCAATGCGATTAATTCAAGTTATATTAATCGCACTGCGATTTCAACTTAGAGCTGGGTTTATAATGGGTCAGCTTGCTAGAATTAACGAAGTTAACGAATATGGAATATAGCAGCAGTGTAATGAAATCGCAATGCGATTAATTTAACTTAAAGTATTAGCATTGCGATTTCAACTTAGCACTGCTAGTGCATAGCTATATATTCCATATTCAGTTAATTCTAGCCTATGTAAGATAGCAGTGCTAAGTTGTAATCGCAATGCGATTAATATAACTTGAATTAATCGCATTGCGATTTCAACGTAATTCCTCAAATCCGACAGTACATTTTAGTATATGGAGATTCTCCCATGGATGGGGACGCTCCACATGAGCACGGAAGTCGGCAGAAGCGGCAACGGGCACTGACTAGAGCAGCCAGGAAGCCAGGAATCCTCAGGACAGGTAAGAACTACTTTTGGGAAGTAGGAAAGAAAAAAATATAACTAAAAAAAAAAAAAAAAAAAACGAATATTCGAAATAGCGAATTTATAGCGCTATATTCGAAATATTCGCGAATTAGCGAAGTGCCGATATTCGCTAAAAAAATTCGCTTTTCGAATATTCGCGCTCAACACTACACCTAACAATCTAAAGGCCACCTAATTTACTGAATATATTTCCCAGTCAGGTATGCAGTGCAGGGGTACTTTATGGATCAAGAATGTAACAGACGATTTTTAGAAATTTACCTCCCTGTCACCTATGCAGAGCAGGGGTTTGTATACGGCAAAACTGTGTTAATGTCACCCACCAATGTAACAAACAATTTTTACAAATTTACCTTCCGGTTACCTATGCAGAGCAGGGGTTTGTATATGGCAAAAATGAACACTCCACTTCAAGAACACCATATAATAAACCAATGTGGTCAAAATTAACAACTAAACACCTCAAAACCACACCGTGGTCAAATAAAACACATATACTTTATTGAACAATTCATTAAAAATACAATACAAATTCGAATCAGTAAAAATGGATCACATATGTGGCACGCGGAAGATAGTGCCCACAAGCACAGTCAATGCATATGTAATGACTCTGTAAAATATATACCAGCACAATTGCATATAAAAATAAATGAAAAAAGTATATATAAAAAGCTGAGTATAGGATTACAGAGATAAAACAAAGCTGAATATAAAGCTGAATACAATGCTGAATATAAGATAAAGTGCAAGGCTGAGTATAATACAATGTATGGCTAAATGCAAGGCTGAATATACAGGTCACAAAGACCAACCAACTATATCCAGCTAAAGTGCCTAAGGCATAGGTTATAATATTCCCATGATAGTGGGTTCTACCACAATGCCCCATCCTGCTACCTATCTCAGCTAAATTGCAAGGAGTCACCAAAAGATTCAAAATAAATACAGACCGCTATGTGGGTGGTTTTGCCTCCAAAAACCCTGACATATATTTTGCCCTTGTTTCCTCCAGGGGGCATGAATGATGCTAAAAATGGTAAAATGTCAGCCAGCCACCAATGTAACAGACAATTTTTAGAAATGTACCTCCCTGTCACCTATGCAGAGCAGGGGTTTGTACACGGCAAAAATTGTAAAATGTCAGCCACCAATGGAACAGACTATTTTTACAAATTTACGTCTCTGTCACCTATCTACCACAAAATGTGTTTTTTTTAATTGGACTGTGAGAAATGCAGCATAGCCCGTAAATTTACTATCTTGCAAAAAAAGTGTGCTTTTTTATATCAGCAAGGTAACTGCAGTATTTAACGGTTTTATTGGACTATCAGATATGCAGTGCCTGTTGCAGACAGATAAAAAAATCGCTTTAGGTCACAAAAATATGTGACAGACTAATGTCATTGAATAATTTTCACTGCTAGGTATGCACTGCAGGCCACAGGGGTACTTGACCGGCCAAAAAAGGGAATTTGTCCTCCACTGAGCTACCAGAACAGAATTAAAGTAATGTCCCTGGCACACATGCAGTTTGCATGCAGTTGCAAGTGCACTTTAGTTGCAAAAATGGCTGCCGACGCCCACCGAACTAGCAGATGGATTAAAAGTTATTTTTCAGTGTCACTGGGCTCAGGGCCGGGTACAAAAATGTAGCATAACACCCTCAATAATCTCTGTAGTTTGAAGATTGAACACCAAGTACGCCAGAATTCTTCCCTAATCTCCCCCTCACAGCAGCAGCATCCTATCCCTACACTGAGAAGAGCAGAATGACGTGTGGCGATACGTGAGTGCTGGACAGGGCCTGGGAGTTGGATGAGGGTGCTGAGGAAGAGGCAACATTACTGGAGGAGGGTGATGGTGGCAGCAATAAAGAGCAGAGGCCATATACCTCCCAGCCAGGTCCACATCTGCTTTGGGTTCTGGTGATGCTGCTGACACTGTGGGTGGAATAGGCCCAAAACGTGCCAGAGCTAAGCCCAGTTTGGCTGCCTGTAACTCTGCGCAAGCAACTCCCATATAGAGCTCTTTCTCCACAAGGCGGACACACAAAACCACAGTGGTGTACAAGATCTGCAGGATTAAAATAAACTGTGGCCACTCAAACACAATTATAGGTACCAGAGGTCTATTGCAACACATGAGGTGGCATCACCGGATCCTTTGGGAAAATACAACTGGCCAACATCACCAATCAGAACAAGTCTGTCCTTACTTTCCTGGTCCTCTTTGTGGCAGCCATTCCACATCCCCAAGCAGTGCGGTATCTTTGTCATCATCATCACCTTCTTCTTCTCCTGCTAAGACTCCTCCTTGTCCTCGACTCCATAATGAGACATCTATAACGGAATGTTTGTCCATGAAAAATCTTTTCTACACCAGCAATTAGCTTTTCTACAAGCTAAACCCCCACATGGCTACATCGCTTGCATTGCAGTCACTGTAGTACCATTGTAGTAGAGCCTTGTACTCTCATGTGGCAGAGAATGCGGGCAACTTCTGGCAATTCTGGACACCTGGAGCACCTGTTATGGGTAGGGACAGTACATGTCTTTCATAGCCCAGTGGAGAGGCAGCACCTCAGCAACATGGCCAGGTCAGTTTGACCACCCCCACCGTATCATAGCTCCCACATCAGGCACTTATCTGCCTCCTCCACGGACCCGGTGCTGTCTCAAACAGCAGCAGGGCACAGGGTCGCTCGCCATACCCCTCCTTCCTATAACATGTATCAGGTCAAATGTTGCCACGCCTTGTTGGAGCTGATCTGCCGGGGAAAGAGTAGCCAAACTGGCAAGCAATTGCTCAAGTACATCAAGCAGCAAACATCTCGCTGGCTGTTACTCCGTCGACTTCAACTGGTCAGCGACCATGGGTGCAACATTGTGGCAACATCCAGGAACGCTCTCCTAGACCTTCAGCACAGAATGGCCTGCCACTATACCTCCTTATCTGCAATGTGCCTACTCACTGGAATTCAACTTTGCATATGCTTTAGCAGCAGGAAGCATGTGTTTCTTTGAGGTCAGGCAGTGGCAGCTCATCCAAGATGACTGTTGGGTGCTGAAGCCCTTCGAAGAGGCCACAACGTTTTTTAGCAGGGACAACTGTGACATGTACGACGTCATACCTCTCATATTTATTTTAGTATAGACGTTGACTGTCATGCAGCAGGGGACCACGGCGGATGAAGAGCAGTTGATGCATCTTTCTGTCCACTCTATAGCTGTTGGGGACACACAAAGGCAATCTGCTATGGAGGAAGATGAGCATGAGGAACTGACACTGCAAGAGGAAGAGGAGAAATAGGACAATGATGAGGATGGCACCGGCCAAGACACCCAATAATCTCAGTGGGGTGGCGGAGCCAGAAGGAAGTGGTTCTTCGGGCATGTTGGCCGCTACCAACAAAATGGGGGAATGTTTTTCTCTGGCAGAAAGGGAGAACAAATTATGTTACTACCAGGAAACACTGTGTATGCAGCTTGCCGCAGCTTACAGCAAGCAAACGCCTGCCACCAGCATATCTGAAAGGGAGGCCCCCCCCCCTCCGCCCCCTGCAGGGTCAACCCCCTCTCCCGCCAGCAAAAGCATCAGAAGCTGGACCAGCAGTAGCAGCAGTCATTTTAGTATCCTCAACATGATGGAGCAGTTTATCCATGTGCTGCGCCCGGTTGAGGCCAGTAAGCAAACAGCTCCTGCCTCAACGCCCAGGTTCAGGCCTACTTAAACTATGGCTAGTCTTTGTTGCATACCCAGTTCCCTAACCCGATGGATTTCTGGGCAGGCAGACTGGAAAAGTAGCTCAAACTGGCACAGCATGCTCTCTATCTTCTTTCTTGCCTTGCTTCCAGTGTCATCTCGGAGAGGGTTTTCAGTGCTGCGGAAGGCATGGTTTTACCCAAACAGATCAAGTTGTCCTTTGCCAGTGTCTAAAACCTCAGTTTTGTCAAAATGAACCAAGCCTGGATTAGGTAGGATTTTCACACTCCTCCTGCTGATTCCGATGTACCTACCTTGCCCACCTCGCCTTGCTGGCGGTGCCCCATCTTGAGCAGGGAGAGTGAAGGGAAAATAAAATAAAAAATAAATGAAAAGAAATAACAAGTTTTCCTAAAATTTATGAGTCCTAGGGGTTATATACCAACATTCAGGGCAATTGGAACAACTTTGGTTCGGCCCTAATTGATTCGGGTCCAAACCAAACTTTTTTTTTTAAAAATCGACAAACCAGACCTGAAAAGAATCTTGACTGTTCGCTCATTTCTAATTCAAATTACCCAGTGACGCCACACTACTAGCCAGGCAGGACAGATTTTCCAGGGCAAACTCTGGCAGTTGCGACCACAAATCCAGTTTAGCTGCCCAGTAGTCTTCAATGTGCGGTGGCAGGCGGCTGTCCAAGTATGCCACCACCTGCTGTTCAGATAGTGCTCCTGGTCTAGCTGCTGCTGCTGGTGAGTAGTTTCTTCACTAGGCGGGTGAAGAAAGCTGCTCATCAGTGACTCCAGACTCAAGTTGCTGATGGAGATGGAACTGCTCCTACCCCCTCACCCTGCCACAGCAGCGGAACGTGTGCACAGAGGGCCCCCCGGTCAGACCTGTGAATGGACAATAGCGCAGATGGGCAGCGGCCAACTGACTGCATAGGATGTCTCTATAGTAGTTTAGTTTGTCCTCCCTCTCAGCGGGTGTAAAAAAGGCCCTCATTTTGGACAGGTATCTAAGGTCCAACAAGGTGGAGAACCAGAAGTTATCCCTCTGCCGAATGCTGACAATTCGGCTGTCATTACGCAAGCAAGTGAGCATGCATCAGGCCATTTGTGCAAGTGACTCGGAGGGACTCCCTGCCTCCATCTCCACTGCATACTGCTACGGTGTGTCTGGGTCCTCTGCCTCGTCTTCCTCATTTTGCTACACATTGCTTGTGCTCCAATGTCCTCCTCCTCCAGTTCAGCCCCCAGAAGGCTCATGTGGCCGTGAGATCTTGGCACCACGTCTCCAGTCCCCTGACCAGCCAGATTTACCAGCATCTGTTCCAGGACATGAAGCAGTGGAATGACGTTGTTCATCCGGTAATTCTGCCGACTGACAAATAACGTGGGCTCCTTAAAGAGCCTGAGCAAACGGCAGGTGTCATGCATGAGCTGCCACTGGCTGCCATCAAAGTTACACAGGGGAGTACTCCTGTCCACTTGGATCATCAAGAAATCGTTTATGGCCTTTCTCTGTTCGTATAGTCAGTCCTACATATAGAGGGTGGAATTCCAATGGGTGGAAACGTTGCACCCAACGTTTCGGGGATGCCGTTCTGCCACTGCAGCTCAAGGAGGGTGTGCTTTGTGGTGCACGAGTGGCTGAAGTGCATGCAAAGTTTCTTGGCCATTTTTAGGATGTTCAGGAACCTCTTGTAAGCCAGATTGAACACGTGTGCCATGCAGGGCGCATGGCACACCCCTCATTGACGCAGCGCTGACACCATCTTCTCGCTGTCAGTCACCATGGTTCCGATTTTGAGTTGCCACAGAGAAAGCCAGGATTCAATTTCTTGATGAAGGACACGGAGCAGTTCCTACCCTGTGTGACTCCGTTCGCCCAGGCAAACAGGGTGCAGAACAGCATGACACCGCCATGCCCTGCACGTATGGTATGCTGGTGGGGCACTGTGAATTGTCCCTGCAGTGGAGGCTGAGGACACAGTGGAGGATGAGGAGGCAGAAGCAGACATTCTCGAAGGACCAACGTCATGAGAACGTGGATGCTGAAGTGGCATCACCTGGCCAAGTTGCTGGTGTGGCTGTGTGGGAACCACATTCACCCAGTGGACCGTAAAGGACATGTATTGTCCCTGTCCGTAGTTACAGCTCCACACGTCGGTGCTGCCATGCACTTTGGCAAACACTGACAGGCTCAAGGTCTGGCCCACCTTTTGTTCTACATACGTGTACAGGGCTGGTACTGCCTTTTTGGCAAAGAAATGACGACTTGGGACTCTCCACCTTGGCTCGGCACAAGCCATCAGTTCTCTGAAAGGTGCAGCATCCACCACTTGGAGAGGGACTGCAACACCAGCAACTTGGCCAGGAGCACATTCTGTTTCTCCGCGATTGGATGAGTTCACGCATACTGTTGTCTCTTGGCAATCGCTTCGGTGATCGATTGCCGATGGAATGACTGACAAGGAGGAGGAGCAGGAGCATCAGGACAAGCAGATGATGAGAAGGACAGACAACTCCCTTCAGCTGAGGTGGTGGAGCCTTGACTGCCTGAAATTGGGTGATGCAGCAGTTTCTGTGGCAGGCTGGACCCCCACATCGGAGCCATGGTTCTCCCAGGCCACTTTATGGTGACGCTGCATATGTTGACGCAGGGCTGTGGTGCCAACATTGGCACCCTGGCCCATGCTTCACCCTCTGCCTACAGATTCTACAAATGGCCATGTTCATCTTCCCCGGCGGCTTAAAAAAAAACGGTCACACCTCCAAGTAGGTGATTTTGCCCCCAACATTCCACACTGACTGCAACCACCGCTGCTTCCATGAACCTCTGCACCATTACTTTCCAAGTGGATGAGGTGAGTTAATTTTTTTTTATATTTTAACCCCTCAAGTCACATTTTAGTAAGCATTCTGTATTAAGAATGCTATTATTTCCCCTATAACCATGTTATAAGGGAAAATAATAAAATCTACTTAACATTGAACCACATTCAGTTTTTTCTCACGTGTGTGCAAAATGCATTGCACTCGCGCGGAAAAAACTGAACAATGCAACGCAATCGCAATCAAAACTGACTGAAATTGCATGCGCACTCTAGGGGGTTTCCCACGATGCACCCGGGGCGCATCCGGAGCAAATACGGGACACCCGTGTGAAAGAGGCCTGAGTGTTTTGACAATAAATCACAACATTAAAGGCTATGTACACCTTCGGAGGCAATTTTCTTTATGATTGCATTTTACTCATATTGGGCTAAAATCTTTTTTTCAATTGGTCTTTAAAAATATTGAGCTATTCTGTCGCAAAAGGTTAACTGTTTGTCTAGGTGTGAATCTACTTTTACTTTTACTTTGTCATCTAATAACCCTTAATCTAATTTACTAAGATGCCATAAACACTTATTTAAGCCACATTCTTATCAGTTAGACATGAACTGAGCTAAAATGGGTGTTTATAATGTCAGAGATCAGACATAAGGAGCCTGTCAGGTGAGATGCCTGATGGAGCAGAGAGAAAATTCAGATCCTGCTACTAAAGCATCTCAGCTCTGTACAGAAAAAAGTGCTGCATATTTTTACTATTGGTCAATTTAAAAAAAAAAAATTTTTGCCGAAAATTAGAAAATGCAATAATTTTAAAGAATTGCCCACAAAGGTGTCATAGCCTTTAAATCTGTACCAGTGATGCACTACAAAAAGAACCATTTAGCAAACCATTTAGCAGTGATCAAATGGGTCTCTACAACTACCCCATGAGAGACACTCTTAACTTAGCCAGTGCCAAGTCTCCCAGAAGAACAAATGCAACTGGGTCATGAGCTCCTCACACACTTTGGGAATGTAACTTTTAGAGTAGACTGTATTAAATAGTCTGTGCAGTGAGTGAGGTTAATTATCCTGCTACAAAAGTCTTTTATTTTGGCAGATTCCATTGTATCCGATCCAGATGTTACACTATGTAGCACCTACTGCAAACTGAATGGATCTTGGCTGTAATACTTGAAAGTGCTTTGAGCATATTACAACAAACAGCCATGATGAAAACAGAAGACAGTCACCTAAGTGTTTTCACCACCTATATGTAAAGAGATATCTCCTAGACATAGAGATCACAAGGCAAAAAAGCCAAGCCGTATAGCCATAGACAGCCAGGTTTTTCAGGGTACTTGCCCCTTATTAGTACGAAGTGAGTGAGATGCCTTGGATGCAGCTTAAAGGAGGTACTGGCTGGTCTTTAAGAAAATAGTACCTCCCCTAAGCCACCTCCCTTTTCCAGTATTAACCATTATCTCCATAATCGGTTATTTATGGAAGTATGGGTCAATTGCTATATAGCTTATATATATGATCTATAGGGTTCTGTAAATATATATCAATGGAAGGTAGCACGAGAAGATCCTGGGTGCAAAGCATTATTGTACCCTTCATATACCCTAAATAACTGTGTGTCGTTAATGTATAGTCTGTGATTAAAGTATGTTTCCATATTGTATATGTGACTTCTGATATACACAAAATGTAATATTAGATAAAGGGAACTTGAGTAACTGTATACTAATAAAACAATTATATATATTTTCTGACAAACCACTTATTATATATTATATATAAGATGTTTTTCTCTGTAACGATGGGTTGTCATTTATAAAACAGAGAGTAATCTCTATCAATGGAGTTGTGTCCTTTTACATGGGGAAATTACAGCCCAAATGGTCGACTGGTTTATTTTTTAAAGGGATGTTTAAAGGGCCTTTTCACATAGTCCGATGCAAAGTGAATTGGGGGAAAATTACTGTTAATACAATTGTTCACCCCGATCCCCATTAAATTTGCATATTTTCAGCAGCACATCCCTTTTTGTGAAATGCCCCAGAGTGGCATTACCACCTTTGCACCTTGCTACTATCTCCTATGGTTAATCTTGTGTCATCCTATGTATTTATTTCCAGGTCCTGTATAATGTGCATTTCCTATTTTGCAACTGTTGTGTTCAAGTGTAATTTACCTGGTTCAACAGCAGGTGGCAGCAAACATGGCAGAGCTACAGGTACATAAAATGGAGCTTTCCATTCCATTCTAACCCCCCTCTGTGGAGGAGTGGGTGAGTCCCACTTCCTGCAGGGAGGGTGGAGTTCTAGTTAGAGTCAGTTCTAGTTTACCCCTTGCCAATGGAGGGTGTGCAGCAGGTGCACGTCCCTACTGGACGTGCCTTGCCTAGGCCAGCCAGAGCATTTTCAGCTCTGCTGGATGTGGAGACCACAGCTTGGAGCCTCTGAAGTCAGGAGGAAAAGTTCCCTGGACAAATCTAGAGTCAGACTAGTGATGAGCAGCAGGGGCAATATTCGAATTCACGATATTTCACGAATATTTGGTAGAATATTTGTCATATATTAGAGAATTTGCGAATATGGTCTTGATTGTGAAAATCGGCAATGTAATATGCGCATAATGCACACGCAATACAGGTGTGGGTCAGTATTGCTACATTTTTCAAGCTGGAGAAAATGGTTGGCATGGCAGAACATTACAATAGCTTTATATGCAGATAGAGTGCTCCGATATATTCACAATTGCGAATTTGGCACTTATGATGCAAATATTTCGCCGCAATACGTGCAACTTCACATTTTAACAGGTCTGACTACATATTCGTGATTGGGGCACTAAGTATTGTTGTGAACTTGTGATATCACAGTACTATGTACAGTTGTATTCAAAATTATTCAACCCCCACTGAAATTGAGTGTTTTGGCCAGTTTAACATTGATTTTGATCATTTCAGTCATCTTGTTTACAATTAAATCAAAGAGGCACTTGTAAGTCGGACAAATATAACATAACATTTATAATGAAATGACCACAAATGTCTTTTCTGTGCTCACATCATTATCAGTTTTATTCAACCCCCAAGTGACATTCAATCTTAGTACTTAGTACAACATCGTTTTCCAGTTATAACAGCTTTCAAACGTGAAGCATAGCTTGAGACAAGTGTCTTGCAGCGATCTACGGGTATCTTCGCCTATTCTTCATGGGCAAAAGCCTCCAGTTCAGTCACATTCTTAGGCTTGCGCGCTGCAACTGCTTTCTTTAAGTCCCACCAGAGGTTCTCAATCGGATTTAAGTCTGGTGACTGTGATGGCCACTTTAAAATGTTCCAGCCTTTAATCTACAACCATGCTCTAGTGGACTTGGAGGTATACTTGGGATCATTGTCCTGTTGAAAGGTCCAACGTCTCCCAAGCGTCAGGTTTGTGACAGACTGCATCACATTTTCATCCAATATCTCCTGGTACTGAAGAGAATTCATGGTACCTTGCACACGCTGAAGCTTCCCTGTACCTGTAGAAGCAAAACAGCCCCAAAGCATGATTGACCCCCGCCATGCTTCACAGTAGGCAAGGTGTTCTTTTCTTCATAGGCCTTGTTCTTCCTCCTCCAAACATAGCGTTGATCCATGGGCCCAAACAGTTCTAATTTTGTTTCATCAGTCCAAAGAACACTATCCCAAAACGTTTGTGGTTTGTCCTCATGACTTTTGGCATACTGCAGTCGACTCTTCTTATTCTTTGGAGACAGCAAGGGGGTGCGCCTGGGAGTTCTGGCATGGAGGCCTTCATTACGCAGTGTGCGCCTTATTGTCTGAGCTGAAACTTCAGCACCCGCATCTGACAAATCTTTTTTCAGTTCCTCAGCAGTCACACGGGGACTTTTCTCCACTTTGCGCTTCAGGTAGCACACAGCAGTCGAAGTCAGCATCTTCTTTCTGCCACGACCAGGTAGAGTTTCAACAGTGCCCTTTGCCTTGAATTTGCGAATGATGCTTCCTATGGTGTCTCTTGGTATGTTTAACATCTTTGCAATCTTCTTATAGCCATTGCCCTTCCTGTGAAGAGAAATCACCTCTTCTCTTGTCTTCCTGGACCATTCACTTGACTTCACCATGTTTTTTAACGCACCAGTAAATGTCTAGAAGGAGCTGAGTATCACAGTCATTTTACATCTGCCTAATTGGTGCTTATTAGGCTTGATTGCTGCTCCTTGACATCCACAGGGGTTTTCAATACCTGATCGAAAACACTTGAATGAACCTCTGTTCTTAAGAATGGTCGTCTTTAAGGGGTTAAATAATTGTGTCAATGAAGAAATCACAAAAAAAACATTTAATACTGTATTACAAAAACAATTGATGTCATTTTAGTTGCATTTGGTTCTTTAAAAAGTCCTTGTAAGATTTCATTCTGAACACAATTACAAATGTACACTAAATTCCTTAAAACCCTTTACAGCATTGGGGGTTGAATAATTTTGAACACAACTGTATATAGCATGTATGTATGAACAGCAGAACCTATCACACTATTTAACATCCTGCACTGGAACCTATCAGCTACACTATATCACTATCTAACCTACACTGACTATCTCCCACTAAATATCTGTATTATATATATAAGTTAACTAACTAACTAACTAACTATCTAATGTAATAACACAGAGAAGTAGAGAGCATAGCAATAACACTGCTGTCTCTCTCAGAACTGCAATAAACTGTAGAAAATGGCTGCTGGGGAGGTTCTTATATAGTAAGGGGTAGGCAAATTTCCTATTGGCTGCTATGGATGTTGCTAATCTCAGACAAAGACATTGCAGCCTTCTCACTGGCCCACAAGCAAGAACAGTAGGGATCATGGGTTCAGATGGAAAAAAAAATCTAGAATATTTGAAAATTCCGAATATATATCACTATATTTTAAATATTTGTGAAGACTACAGAGAGCAGTTGCAGCATACAGCTAAAGCAAAGTTATTCAGTAAGCTTGTCAGCAGAGCTAGAGAGCAACCGATGTAGCAAAGAGGAGTTTGCCTGCCTGAGTTAATGCTAACGCCTGCTTGGAACCAAGACAAAGCCTGAAACTGTTGGAGAAATGTTTATTCAAGTAAAGCTGTTATTGAACTTCATCACAAGGTCTGGACTCAATTTATTTTTCCATCCCCTTCATCAACCACCCTCTTTTCATTGCTTCGGAGCTAACTCCTAGGGTCCAGCGTATCCAGGTAGGAGCACCGTGACACGTGCACCAACATTAAGGGACATTTTGGCCACCCTACACCACTCTGGAATTCCTACACCTGGGTACCATTGACAGTATCACTAAAAGGGGCCCTGTGCCCTTGTTGCTTCATTGCAACTGGCATCACAAAAAACAAGTACTTTTTCCTCTTAAAGGGCACTGGGGGGAGGCGCCAGTTGCATTTGCACGTGGCAATCGCACACATCCTATGTATAGCGCTGCTGAAAATGTTGACGCTATATAAACCGTATGAAGAAATTTTATTATAATAAATGAGGAATCTTTCTAAATGTTCTTTAGGCCTCATGCACACGACCGTTGTTTGTTTCCATGTCCGTTCCGTTTTTTTTCACCGGATAGGATGCTTCCCCATTCATTTCAATGGATCCGTTAAAAAATGCGGATGGTCAACCGTTTTTGTTCCGCATCCGTGGTCCGTGTTTACATTCCGTCAAAAAAATAGAACATGTCCTATTTTTTTCATGTTTGCGGACAAGGATAGGCATTATTACAAAGGATCTTTCCAAAAAACGGATCAGTAAAAATTTTTTCCGTCATCCGTTTTTTTTGACGGACGCAAAATTTGCGGACGGAGCGGACGAGGAGGCAGGCAACGGTCGTGTGCATGTAGCCTTAGACCGTATTGCGGCCCTGCATCCTGGCCGTGTGCACCCTGCATCACGGATGCGGACCCATTCACTTGAATGAACATGTTCTATTTTTTTAGGGTGTGGACGGATCACGGACCCATTCAAGTTGAATGGGTCTCGATCGGTTCAGGCCGCCGCACGGATGTTGCCCGTGCATTGGGGACCACAAATTGCGGTCCCCAATGCATGGAACGAACGCACAACGGCTGTGTGCATAAGGTCTTAGTCTGAGATCTCACCACACAGGTACGGTATGTAACAATCCAGTGTGCAATGTGATGCAGTTTATGTAGTCAGATCTCTTAGTCATGGACTAGCAGCTTAAAATATAGAAAATTTTATATTATTCATACCTGAATCATACTGTGTTACTTTTAATAGTATATTGCTACCAGAGAAGTTTGCAGTTCAAAACTTTTTTTTTCTTCTAAAAGTCTGAAGTCTTTTTCTACATGTTGTCAGTGTCACCCATGTGAACTGAATAAAAAAAAAAAAAAAGAGAAGTCTCATGCAGCGATTGCACCTGTATAGCAGTGAGTGGTCTCCAGCCATTGACTCTCCAACTGTTGGTCACAATAGGTGGTATGCAGATGTAGGTCTCATTGAGTAGCAAAATAATATCACAGATAGAGGCCTAGCTACAAGGGTTGCAATTATGACCATGCCTAAAAGTCATGGAGGCAATACAGGACCCCCTGCACCACATTAAGGGCTCATGCACACGATCGTATGTATTTTGCGATCTGCAAAAACGGTTCTGCAAAAAATACGGATGACGTGCGTGTGCATTCCATATTTTGCGCAACGGTTGGCCCCTCACAGAACAGTCCTATCCTTGTCCGCTGATGCTTACAATAATAGGACATGTTCTATTTTTTTTCCGGAATACGGACATACGGACACGGAATGCACACGGAGTAACTTCCTTTCTTTTTTTGCAGAACCAGAAATGAATGGTTCCGCGTACGGTCATAAAAAAAAAACGGAACGGACACGGAAAGAAAATACGTTCCTGTGCATGAGCCCTAATAGATATGGTCAAGAAGTTGAATCCATGCTGCTGTTACACTTTCAGCTCCCCCCAACCCCCTTTAGCATCGGCCTGCCTTCTGCAAGGGACCTTAGTCAAGAGTAGTGTTGAGCGAATCGAATTCAACAAAGTGGAATTCGATCGAATTTCAGAAAAAATGTGATTTGCCGCGAAACCAAATTTCCTGCCATTTCATGGTAACAAATCAATTTTTGAGACGTCAGCTTGCATCACAATTTATGGGTTTTCTTCAATCAAGATGTCTGCGACGGCCTCTTCATGTATGAGGTGAGTGTATATATTATTTTGTTTTAACCCTTGATTAACCCCATGAAAGTGACTCTCAGATGCTGTGATCAGCAGTAAACGCAGCATCTGAGGGGTTAAATCTCGGTAACAGCATATCTGTTCTCCGTTATTGCACCCGCTTCATATAATGGAATGCAATCAATTTCTAAATAATTCATAACAAATCGAATTTCGTGACAAAATTTGGCGAAGCAGCTGAATCGAATTTTTTAAAACTTCATCTCTAGTCAAAAGGTTGTATTATTGTAACGGATCAGTTTTTGCAGATCCATGACGGATCCGCCCAAAACGCGAGTGTGAAAGTAGCCTAATACTGTTGCCTCCAGCTCCTTTTTAACAGTGTCCTACCACTTTACAAATCACTGGTCAGACCACACATGGAGTACTGTGTACAGTTCTGGGCTCCTGTGAACAAGACAGACATAGCAGAGCTGGAGAGGGTTCAGAGGAGGGCAACTAAAGTAATAACTGGAATGGGGCAACTACAGTACCCTGAAAGGTTATCAAAATTAGGGTTATTCACTTTAGGAAAAAAAACGAGATCTAATAACTATGTATAAATATATCAGGGGTCAGTACAGAGATCTGTCCCATCATCTCTTTATCCCCAGGACTGTGACTGTGACGAGGGGACATCCTCTGCGTCTGGAGGAAAGAAGGATTGTATACAAACATAGAAGAGGATTCTTCACTGTAAGAGCAGTGAGACTATGGAACTCTCTGCCTGAGGAGGTGGTGATGGTGAGTACAATAAAGGAATTCAAGAGGGGCCTGGATGCATTTCTGGAGTGTAATAATATTACAGGCTATAGCTACTAGAGAGGGGTCGTTGATCGAGGGAGTTATTCTGATTGCCTGATTGGAGTCAGGAAGGAATTTTTTCCCCTAAAATAAGGAAAATTGGCTTCTACCTCACAGGGTTGTTTTGCCTTCCTCTGGATCAACTTGCAGGATAACAGGCTAAACTGGATGGACAGGTGTCTTTTTTCAGCGTTATAAACTATGTTACTATGTTACAGACCAGTGCAGAACTTTGTAGGTTTCTTTTTTATATACAGATATTGACATGGAAAATATAATCACTAATATTTTGTTTTTACCCTTGATTAACCCCATGAAAGTGACTCTCAGATGCTGTGATCAGCAGTAAACGCAGCATCTGAGGGGTTAAATCTCGGTAACAGCATATCTGTTCTCCGTTATTGCACCCGCTTCATATAATGGAATGCAATCAATTACTAAATAATTATGTTTTAAAAATAATTAAAAAAATATGTTTAACATAAAAACACTATTTAACCCCTTAGTGGCCACCCATACGCTTTTTTTAAGGCGGTCACTAAGAAGTCTTAGGCTGGACCGCTCCCCGTGCAACCGGGAGCGGGAAACCGACTCCCACATGAGAGCCAAGGTCCTGCTCTAACAGCCCGGACCAGAAGGAGTTATGACTCGGGCTGTTTAACTCTTTATATGCCACGGGCCATGTAAAGCGCTAACAGAGGGAGCGGACCCCCTCTGTTTTCCATTGGCACCATGCAAATGCGATCGAAGGGTGCCGATGTGTGTAAAGGCTGACTGAGGTCTGATGTAGGCCCCAAGCCTGCCTTGAGTAGTTTCCAGCAGGCTGTGCCTCTCTGGCGCAGTCTGCTGGTCAATGTCAGTAAACCACTGATTTTAAAATGCAATCTACTATAGGGATAGAGCATTGTATTTTAAAAGCAATCAGAATATTGTCTGTCACATTTATTAAATTTTAAAAAATTAAGTAAAAAAAATAATCTTTTTTCCATTGAAAATACGCTTTTCAATGAAAAAAATAGCAAAAAAATCTCTCCCATATGTTTGGTATCGCTGCGTCCATAACGACCCAGACTACATAAACACAGTAAAATTTATAACATAAAAACTCAGTGGCAGTATTGCTGTTTTTCCCATCTCCCTCCCAGAAAGAGTTAATAACAGTTAATCAGAAAGTTGTCTGTACCTTAAAAATCATACCATTAAAAACTACAACTTGTCCTGCAAAAACCAAGCCCTCATACAGCTATATAGACAGAAAAATAAAAAAGTTATAGCTCTTGGAATTCAACGATAAAAAAGGAAGAAAAACGCTTCATCAGTAAGGCCCAAAACAGGCTGGTCACTAAGGGGTTAAACAATTGGTCATCTTCTGGTGACACATTCCCTCTAAAGGCAAAAGGCAAGGCTTCTCTGTAGGCTCACAGGCTCTGGTCAGTTGATTGTCCCTTTATCTATTTGTTATTCACAGTCTGTAGACAATTGCTTTTCAGTAATTACTTGCAGTTTATTTTATCATTAGTAGTTTACACGTTTACATGTTCAATTATACCTCTACACAGAATGAATGCATTAGCTTTATAAACCATATTTACAAGGCTCCTTTAAACCCTTAGTGGCCAGCCTGTTTTGGGACTTAAGGAACATTTAAGCGGGTTTCCCAGCTACAGTGGAGGACATGTCTAAAGCCCGAGCACCACGCCAAGGTCTCTCAAGTAGCTCGGGACCTAACACTCACCTACCTGTGCCATATGGGCAATACCAGGGGCCAGAGGGCAGAATTACAGGAATGTATTAGGCCGACTCGCAGCAGACTCCTCAGTTACCTCCAGCATGTAACCATGCCTGCAATGGGAGGAGGGAGAAGGCTGTGAGCCCCACCCAAGACTGGCTGATATGGCCCAGGCCTCACAGGTGCACCTAAATATAGCCTGTGGATGGAAAACAGGCTACATTTACATGGGAGTTTATACACCTCCAAACAATTATATATACACAAACCAACTGAAAGGTGGCATGAAGCAGGAAGTGCTCAACCCAAAAATGCAGATGTGCATATATATACAGGGAGCAGATCCTGCACTTGTGGCCCGTTGCTAATGGCGATCCCCAGCAAAAAGGCATACGGTGGAGGATGCCCGCAGAAGACCACAAGTGCCACAATAGACATCCTACATAACCTGGCAATGCCCCACAGGCCACCCAACCCCTCTCCACATAGGAGCCACTCTGCAAGTATGACAGCTACCACCGATGTTCTGGCCAGTGATCCACCTTTCCCCTGTGCCTCTGCTATTGTAGAGGCTGTCTGAGTTGAGTACTGTCCCTCTAAGGCTTTTTTCACACTCGCATTTTGGCTTTCCGTTTGTGAGATCTGTCATGGGCTCTCACAAGCGCTCCAAAATGGATCAGTTTTGCTCTAATGCATTCTGAATGGAAAAGGATTCCCTCAGAATCAGTTTGCCTCCGATCAGTCTCCATTCCACTCTGGAGGCAGACACCAAAACGCTGCCTGCAGGGTTTTGCTGTCCGCTTGACGAAACTGAGCCAAACGGATCTGTCCCGGCACACAATGTAAGTCAATGGGGACGGATCTGTTTTCTCTGACACAATCTGGTACAATAGAAAACGGAACAGTCTTCCATTGACTTTCAATGGAGTTTATGACAGATCCATCTTGGCTATGTTAAAGATATTACAAACTGATCCGATCATGATGGATGCATGCGGTTGTATTATTGTAACGGATTAGTTTTTGCAGATCCATGACGGATCCGCCCAAAACGCGAGTGTGAAAGTAGCCTAATACTGTTGTCTCCAGCTCCTTTTTAACAGTGTCCTACCACTTTACAAATCACTGGTCAGACCACACATGGAGTACTGTGTACAGTTCTGGGCTCCTGTGAACAAGGCAGAGCTGGAGAGGGTTCAGAGGAGGGCAACTAAAGTAATAACTGGAATGGGGCAACTACAGTACCCTGAAAGGTTATCAAAATAAGGGTTATTCACTTTAGGAAAAAAAACGACTGAGGAGAGATCTAATAACTATGTATAAATATATCAGGGGTCAGTACAGAGATCTGTCCCATCATCTATTTATCCCCAGGACTGTGACTATGACGAGGGGACATCCTCTGCGTCTGGAGGAAAGAAGGTTTGTACACAAACCTAGAAAAGGATTCTTCACGGTAAGAGCAGTGAGACTATGGAGCTCTCTGCCTGAGGAGGTGGTGATGGTGAGTACAATAAAGGAATTCAAGAGGGGCCTGGATGTAATTCTGGAGTATAATAATATTACAGGCTACAGCTACTAGAGAGGGGTCGTTGATCGAGGGAGTTATTCTGATTGCCTGATTGGAGTCAGGAAGGAATTTTTTCCCCTAAAATAAGGAAAATTGGCTTCTACCTCACAGGGTTGTTTTGCCTTCCTCTGGATCAACTTGCAGGATAACAGGCTAAACTGGATGGACAGGTGTCTTTTTTCAGCGTTATAAACTATGTTACTATGTTACAGACCAGTGCAGAACTTTGTAGGTTTCTTTTTTATATACAGATATTGACATGGAAAATATAATCACCAACATTTAAAAAAAAATATGTTTAACATAAAAACATTATTTAACCCCTTAGTGGCCACCCATACGCTTTTTTTAAGGCGGTCACTAAGAAGTCTTAGGCTGGACCGCTCCCCGTGCAACAGGGATCGGGGAACCGACTCCCACATGAGAGCCAAGGTCCTGCTCTAACAGCCCGAACCGGAAGGAGTTATGACCCGGGCTGTTTAACGCTTTATATTCCACGGGCCATGTAAAGCGCTAACAGAGGGAGCGGACTCCCTCTGTCTCCCATTGGCACCATGCAAATGCGATCGAAGGGTGCCGATGTGTGTTAAGGCTGACTGAGGTCTGATGTAGGCCCCAAGCCTGCCTTGAGTAGTTTCCAGCAGGCTGTGCCTCTCTGGCGCAGTCTGCTGGTCAATGTCAGTAAACCACTGATTTTAAAATGCAATCTACTATAGGGATAGAGCATTGTATTTTAAAAGCAATCAGAATATTGTCTGTCACATTTATTAAATTTTAAAAAATCCAGTAAAAAAATAATCTTTTTTCCATTGAAAATACGCTTTTCAATGAAAAAAATTGCAAAAAAAATCTCTCCCATATGTTTGGTATCGCTGCGTCCATAACGACCCAGACTACATAAACACAGTAAAATTTATAACATAAAAACTTAGTAGCAGTATTGCTGTTTTTCCCATCTCCCTCCCAGAAAGAGTTAATAACAGTTAATCAGAAAGTTGTCTGTACCTTAAAAATCATACCATTAAAAACTACAACTTGTCCTGCAAAAAACAAGCCCTCATACAGCTATATAGACAGAAAATAAAAAAGTTATAGCTCTTGGAATGCAACGATAAAAAAGGAAGAAAAACGCTTCATCAGTAAGGCCCACAACACTAAGGGGTTAAGCAATTGGTCATCTTCTGGTGACACATTTCCTCTAAAGGCAAAAGGCAAGGCTTCTCTGTAGGCTCACTGGCTCTGGTCAGTTGATTGTCCCTTTATCTACTTGTTATTCACAGTCTGTAGACAATTGCTTTTCAGTAATTACTTGCAGTTTATTTTATCATTAGTAGTTTACACGTTTACATGTTCAATTATACCTCTACACAGAATGAACGCATTAGCTTTATAAACCATATTTACAAGGCTCCTTTAACCCCTTAGTGGCCAGCCTGTTTTGGGACCTAAGGAACATTTAAGCGGGTTTCCCAGCTACAGTGGAGGACATGTCTTAAGCCCGAGCACCACGCCAAGGTCTCTCAAGTAGCTCGGGACCTAACACTCACCTACCTGTGCCATATGGGCAATACCAGGGGCCAGTGGGCAAAATTACAGGAATGTATTAGGCCGACTCGCAGCAGACTCCTCAGTTACCTCCAGCATGTAACCATGCCTGCATATTACATATTAGTTTCACTTAATCGGAGCTGCTGTAGAATTCTGTCTTAAAGGGAACCTGTCATCAACTTTATGCTGATCTCACTGAGGGCAGCATAAAATAGTGACAGAAATGCTGATTTCAGTGGTGTTTCACTCATGAGCTAAAATTAAGTGGTTGCTGAGAACCAGCATCATAATCATTGCAGCACAGGCCTTGAAAAGAGTCAAATTGTCACGATGCGCTCTGTGCATGGTTCCAGGAGGCGGGCATTGCCAAGGCTCGCTTGCGTCGTCAGCGCACCCGGCGTCGAACCACACTGGGGCTGAGTGCCGAACTGATCACTCGGCGCTCGGCTGTATGGGCTGCATTAGAACTCAAGAGTCATGTGACGCTAGCCACGTCACATGACTCCACTAGTGCACTATTTAGCCCCTTCCCAACCGCCATATGGCTATATACGTCCTATCTGCACATACCCCATGCAGCTAGCATGTGTATAGACGTCATGGCCGATCTTTAATCCATGCGCTGCAAAACGCTTGGATTAAAGCTTCGCTCCCTGCTCTGCAGCTGTCACAGACAGCACAGAGCCCAGGCATGCCAGCAAGGGACCAATCAGAGTGGTCCCTTGCCGAGGATCGCTCCGATTGGTTAGTCTATGCAGACTAGCCAATCAGAGCTCTCTAGTGTTAAAATGCCAGTTTCAGGCTGCGATCTCCACTCTGCAGACCATAGCCTGAAATCGGGTAAGTGACCCTGTGTGCTGCCGTGCCCGCCAGTGACCAATGCCTCCAGAGCCTTTTTATAAATAAATGCCCCCCACTGCCCCTATTGCCCCCATATGCCTCCATATGTCCCCCGCTGCCCCCTCCGTTCCTCCTCCTCTGTGCTGCGCTGTAATGGCAGGGCTCAGGAATGGAGCCTCTGCCACCAGCAGCGAGTGTTAGCTGTGACTTACAGCTAACACTCTGCTGCTACACCCAAGATCGGTGCTGACACCGATCTGGGCGTTTAACCTCATAGATGCCGTGGTCAGCAGCCTCCTGTGGCATCCATGGAGTTAAGATGGAGGGAGCTCCTCTCCCTTCCATCGCGTTGCTGCTGCTGCGATCGCAGCGGCACGATGGTTGCCATAAAAAATTATTAAAAAAAATATACATAATTGGTATCGTCACGTCCGTAAAAAACAGCTCTATAAAAATATCACATGACCTAATCCCTTAGGTGAACACCGTAAAAAAATAAAAATAAAAACCATGTCAAAAAAGCCATTTTTTGTCACCTTACATGACAAAAATTCCAACACAAAGCGATCAAAAAGGCATACGCCTCCCAAAATAGTACCAATAAAACTGTCACCTCATCCTGCAAAAAATGAGCCCCTACCTAAAACAATCGCCCAAAAAAAAAACATGATTTTTTTTTTGTTTTTTTTGTTTTTTTTGTTTCAAATGTTTTTTTTGTGTTAAATGTAATTTTTTTTTTAAAGTAGACATATTATGTATCACCGTCTCAGTAAGAACCTGCTCTATAAAAATACCACATGACCTAACCCCTCAAATAAACACTGTAAAGAAATTTAATAAAAACCTTGTCAAAAAGCCATTTTTTTGTCACCTTACATCACAAAAAGTGTAATAGCAAGCGATCAAAAAGTCATATGACCCCCAAAATAGTACCAATATAACCGACACCTCATCTCACAAAAATAATACCCAACCTGAGACAATCGCCTAAAAACTGAAAAAACTATGGTTCTCAGACTATGGAGACACTAAAACATGATTTTTTTTTGTTTAAAAAATGATATTATTGTGTAAAACCTAAATAAAAAAAAAAGTATACATATTAGGTATCGCCGCGTCTGTAAGGACCTTCTCTATAAAAATATCAAATGACCTAACCCCTCAGCTGAACACCGTAAAAAAATTTAATAAAAACAGTGCCAAAAAAGCAATTTTTTGTCAACTTACATCACAAAAATTGCAATACCAAGCGATCAAAAAGGCTTATGCCCCCCAAAATAGTACCAATCAAACCGATACCTCATCCCACAAAAACTGAGACCATAACTAAGACAATCAGTCAAAAATTAAAAAAGCTATAGCTCTCAGAATATGGATACACTAAAACATAATTTTTTTGTTACAAAAATGCTATTATTGTATTAAACTTAAATAAATAAGAAAAAGTATACATATTAGGTATTGCCACATCTGTAATGATCTGCTCTATAAAAATACTACATGATCTACCCTGTCAGATGAATCTTGTAAAAAATAAAAACAGTGCCAAAACAGCCCTTTTTTGGTTACCTTGCCTCACAAAAAAGTAATATAGAGCAATTAAAAATCATATTTACCCCAAAATAGTACCAATAAAACTGGCACCTTATCCCCTAGTTTACAAAATGGGGTAAATTTGTGGGAGTTTCTACTGTAAAGGTGCATCAGGGGAGCTTCAAATGGGACACGGCATCTAAAAATCAGTCCAGCAAAATCTGCCTTCCAAAAACCATATGGCGCTCCTTTTCTTCTGCGCCCTGCCGTCCGCCCTTACATCAGTTTCCGACCACATCTGGGGTGTTCCTGTAAACCGCAGAATCAGGGCAATAAATATAGAGTTTTGTTTGGCTGTTAACCCTCGATGTGTTAAAGAAAAAAAATGGATTTAAATGGAAAATCTGCCAAAAAAGTGAAATTTAGAAATTTCATCTCCATTTTCCTTTATTTCTTGTGGAACACTTAAAGGGTTAACAAAGTTTGTAAAATCAGTTTTGAGTAACTTGAGGGGTGTAGTTTTTACAATGTTGTCATCTATGGAGGTTTTCCACTATGTAAGCCCCACAAAATGACTTCAGACCTAAACTGGTCCTTAAAAAGTCGGTTTGGGAAATTTTCTTAAAAATTCTAAGAGTTTCATCTAAACTTCTAAGCCTTCTAACATCCTAAAAAAATAAAATGACATTTACAAAATGATGCCAACATAAAGTAGACATACGGTGAATGTTAAGTAATGAATAATTTATGAGGTATGACTTTCTGTTTTAAAAGCACAGAAATTGCAAATTTTTCAAAATTTTTGGTAAATTTGGGATTTTTTCATTAATAAAGGTGAAATATATTGACTCAAATTTATGATTATCATGAAGTACAATGTGTCACAAAAAAACAATTTCAGAATGGCCTGGATAAGTAAAAGCGTTCTAAAGTTATTACCACATAAAGTGACACATGTCAGATTTGTAAATTTTGACCTGGACACTGGGGCATCAATGAACCCTAGTCATGAAAGGGTTAAACAGGCATCTGCTCGCCACAGATTGCCTGTTATTGAGGTCCTTCCTGCATGATACTCACCTGGTTTGTTTGTTCCTGCTTGGCTTCCAATTTCCCGTCCGTCTCATTCCCTGGTCTTGGCGTGCTCTCCTGATTTGACTTCGGCTTGTCCTGAAGATTCTCTGCTTGCTCCTCTGGTACCTTTTTACTCTCTTGGTTTTGACGCGGCTTGTTTGACCTTTCTGGTTATGTGTTGTTTGTCTTCCCTGCACTATCCTAACTAAGGGTTTGTCAACCAGTTGTGCCTTGTTGCTAGGACTTGCGAGGCAAGTAGGCAGGGACAGGGGTGAGGGTGGAGTTCAGTGGTAACTACCCCACCCCCTGTGTGTGTGACACAAATCTACTTGAGAAGAGTCATGTTTAGTCCTCATGCACATGGCCGTGCGCAGACCGTGGTATCCCGGCATGGAATCCAGCTGATAGCAGGAGCGCACGGCGTCATTGGTTGCTATGATGCCGTGCGCTTCATGCTGCCACTGGACTACAGTAATACAACCGTACGAGTGTATTACTGTAGTCCAGTGGCAGCATGAAGCGCACTGTGTCATAGCAACCAATGACGCCGTGCGCTCCTGCTATCAGCTGGATTCCAGGTCGGGATACCACAGTCCGCGCACAGCCATGTTCCAAGGCCGTGTGCATGAGGTCTAATTCAGAATCTCCTGCACTCTCACCCATCTGCTGATTAGCAGTTCTCTCCTAGACAGAAAGGGAGAAAACTAGGTAGAAGACTGTCAATCATTAGCAGGTGGGAAGGGAGAGCAGGAACTTGTGAGTAACCATGACTCTCCTCAGGTGGCCGTGACTTTTTTCCAGGCCAGGGCTACAATGATTGTGATGTTGGTTCTTGGCAATCACTTACTTTTAATTTATAAATGACAGACCGCTGAAATCAACTCACCTGTCTCTAAATTATGCTGCTGTTAGTATGGGCAGCACAAAGTTGATGACAGAATATTATGCCCACACTCACCATGCTCCCTTTTTCGGAAAGAGGTGAGAACGTCATACAAATGGCACTTATAATATTTTGTCGCCATGGAATTTAAAGTGGCTCTGCTTAATCATGCTGATTAAAACTATACCATTCTATACCCTAGAAAAACAGCTACAGAAATATCTGTGGTTTCATTCATATGCAAATGAGCAATTGCAGCACCAGGAGGCAGGGCTGAATCATTTGAGCACTGCGTTGTAACACACCCCGTGCTCTCCACACTCCCCCCTCCCCTTGATTGACAGGGCTAGATAGCAAATGAAAATCAAAAACTTGGGGGCACTCAGCAGATCTGTATGTGGATTTTGTTTTAATAACAATGTATAACAATGTAAAAACCACAATAAAATTCCACAATAAAAAATTACCACAATAAAGCTCCACCTTGCGTGCAAATGAAAAAAGTCCACAATGCGTGCAAATCAAATAAAGTCCACAAAAACTCCACCTTGCATGCAATGAAAACCCGCTCTTATATTTAATATTCAATATGGACTGGCGGTATAGACGTCGATTTCCTTATAAAATGTCCGTACTGAAATGCTCCACAATGTATTCACCACAGTTTTAACTGTCATCTATATTCAGTCTCTCATATATAGATATAGATGTAAGTACATTACCACACTTGTTCCACACTTATTCCTCTCCCGGTACGATGCGATGCGAGCGGCGTGTTCGCTGCTTCTTTCCCCTGCCAGGACCTGGCGCAGCGTCCCACGTGATCGTTCCGTCACTCCGTGGCGTCCCACGTGACGGTGGCGGGGAAGCTTTGATTGGTCTCTCTGATTAATCTCTCTAGAGACGAACTTTTAAAGTGCAGCTAGCCGGGTTTGATCGTGTGGTTCTCTGACTGTGGATATATTGATGTTAAAGATAATCGCCTACTCCCAAACGCGTTTCGGGCTCTCTTATTCTTGCCCCTTCTTCAGTGGTAGAGAGGCGATATTCAAGGCTCCCTTATTTATAAGTCCATCCATCCGGATTGAATCCAGGCATTCCCAAAAACGTGGATATAACTCCATATGGAGCGGGTTTATAACCCCCTGATGTGAAGCTTCTATATTCATTAAAAACGTTGTGTAAACACCTTGACATCATCTTTTTATTTATATACATATATATTATTTGGATATTGAAACAAATTAACTGTTTATTAAGATACTTGTTAAAATAGAGTCTGGAAGACATAGATGGAAAACATAAATGGAAGACATAAATGGAAGGACATAGATGGGAATAGATGGGAACAGGGAGGAGATCTGGCAGCGAGGGGAGATTGGAGTGCTGATAAAACAGCCTGACGCCGATGTCCCATCACCAGACAGATCTCACTCCCTAGTGTCTATAAAAACCCAAAAAGCTCCATCTCAGCATTCAATCCTCTTGGGATTAAAGATTGAAATTCAAATATTCTTCTTGTTTCCGTCCTGGACATTCGTGCTATGAAGTTACCTCCCCTCCAAGGTTGTATTACTTTTTCTATTGCCATAAATACTAAGCTTGAAGGGTCGCTGTTGTGGACCTCTTTATAGTGTCTGGAGAGGGAGTGTAATAGGTAGCCTTTTTAATATTCCCAATATGTTCGGCTACTCGTTTTTTCAAAGTCCTCTTAGTTCTGCCCAGATATTGTTTCCCACATGGACATTCAAGTAGGTAAATAACATTCATTGACCCACACGTCAATCCATCTTTTATGTCTAGGTAGAAATTATTCTGAGTGGAACAAGCCCTTTCTATTTTCCTCGGGATGGCTGGATTATTCCTACAGCATACACACTTTCCACACTTAAAGAACCCTTTAAGAGATAGCCAATTCTTTTTTGATGTATCTAGGGGATTTTTTAAGAAACTTTTTGTGGTGGGTGCCACTTTCGACCCCAAATTAGATGCTTTTGTATATATGAACTTAGGTTCCTTCGTCATTTTTGTGCCCATTATTTTATCGTCTAGAAGATGGCCCCAGTGTTTTTTAATGATCTTTTCTACCCCTTTGTATTGTGAATTAAATGGTAGAATGATCCTTGGGCTCTCTTCACATTCTTCTATACTTTTACTTTCCCTTTCATTTTTCACAAAAAATTCCTTTCTTTCCATTTTCTCTACTGTTTTAATCGACCTCTCTATGGCCCACATCGGATAGTCTTTCTCTATAAACTGATATTTCAATTGTTGTGCCTCTCTCTTATATTGATCATCCTCAGTACAATTCCGTTTTAGTCTCCTCATTTGGCTGGTGGGGACATTTACCAGCCACCTGGGGAGATGACAACTAGAATACCGGATATAGCTATTTCTATTTGTGGGTTTAAAATGTGTACTGCATACTAATCTATTCCCTTTCACATTAATATTTAGATCCAAAAATTGAATTTCTGTCCTATTCCAGGAGGCCGTAAATTGTAGTCCTCTATTGTTGGTGTTGAGATTCATTATAAAACTCTGTAGTGAATCTAATTCTCCACTCCAAATAAACAGAATATCGTCTATATATCTCCGCCATAGGGTCAGGTTCGCCCCCAGCAACGGCTGGATCGTTTCTAATTCCCATTGGGCCATAAATAAATTAGCATAGCTAGGGCGAACCTGGTCCCCATGGCGGTACCTTTCTGTTGTAGATAGAAGTCTCCCTCATAATAAAAATAATTATGTGTGAGTATATATTTCACCCCTTCCATTATATATTTAATTTGTAGTTCTTTCAATGTTCCATTCAAGATCAGTTGTTTTTCTAGGGCTTCTAGACCCATTCTATGTCCTATAGATGTATATAATGAACTTACATCCAAAGTTACCAGATACCAATTTGGTTTCCAATCCATTTCTTCCAAAATCGTCACCACATCTGTTGTGTCCTTTATATATGAAGGAATTTTCCTGACTAGTGGCTGTAATAGTCTATCCAGATATTGGGACAAGTTGGAAGAAATGGATTCTATGCCTGATACGATTGGTCTTCCAGGGGGCTTGTAGATCTTTGTGGACCTTTGGGAGGCAATAAAAGACCGGTATTCTCCTTTGGGTGCCCAAAATATATCTGGCTTCTTGTTCCAAAAGGACTCCGTCTCTCTTACCCCTATCACAAAGGTCCACTAATTTTAGATGGAACTCTTCCGAAGGATCCTTTTTCAATTTTTTATAGGTGTTTTCATCATTCAATTGTTTCAAACATTCTTTATGGTAGTCTGTTTGATTTAAAACGACTACCGCCCCCTTTGTCCGCCGGGCGTATTACAATGTTCCTATCCTCCTGTAGCTGTTTGATGGCCTCTATTTCTTTCTTGTTCAAATTGTTCTTAATAGGACCATTTTTCAAATTACGTAAGTCTCTTTCCACATTTCTCCTAAAAGTTGCTATCTCTGGGCTAATCTCTTGTGTAGGGAATTTTTTAGATTTCAATTTTAGTTCTGTGTGTATATATCCACTTTTCAAATCTTCATCTTGTATGACTATTGGGTTTTTTATGAAGTACCTCTTTAAGCAAACCTTCCATATAAATTTTTCGATCCCAATATAGGTGGTAAATTTATCTAACCTAGCAGTTGGTGCAAATTTAAGCCCCTTATTCACAGTAGTGTTTCTTGTGCATGTGTTAGACTTACATTACTCAAATTAATTATGTTTGTCGAGTTCTGTGTGAGTGATACCCTATTTTTCTTTGAGTGTCGTCCCCTTCGTGATTTCCTCCTCTTTTGTGGTCCTCTGTCCTGACTCGTGTTGATTGATATCTCTTGTGCTGTGGTGAAAATTCCTGTGTGTGGTGGTGTGATCTGATCTGTGACCAATTGTTCCCCTCTCTGTGTTGATTGTTCTCCCAATTGTGGCCGTGCCATTGTGTTTGAGGTGTATGATTTTCCCTGTTTCTGTGTCTTAAATTGTATTCGTGTTTCCGTGTATGCTGTCCCCTGTTTCTCTGAGGTGTCGGTGTCCGTGTATTTCTTATCCTTGTTTTGCAATGTGATGGGGTTTGATCTAAAAAAAGGGGCGAAGTTAATACCTCATATCTATTCGTGATTGGAACCTTATACTGTTCCTGTAATTCATTCGATTTGCCTTCCCCTAGATCTATCCTTTCTCTTTCTTTCTGTCTTCCTTCTCCTAAGGATGCATTATTTTGATTCAATTTGTAACTCCTCATCTTTTTAGATTTTTTATAAATAATGTCCCTTTCAAGTGTATCCAGACTTTTACATATACGTTCTTCCCATTTCTGGTTTATATCTTCATTTTTATATTGATCCACACTCTGTTTCAGTATTTCTATCTTTTTTAGAAGTTCAGTCATCAATTCCGTTCTTCTATTAATTATCATTTGTATTAAATTATTTGACTGTGTCTTCAAAAAAAGATCCCATTCTTTACTGAACTCTTCACTGATTAAGTCTGAGGCAGGAGTTTTTGTTAATAGGAGACCTTTTGGAATAAAGCCTTTATGTATATACTGTGTTAGGGTTTTGATTTCCCACCTATTTCTTAGTTCTTTTTGTAAGGTCTTCTCTAATTCCCTATAAGTGTCCTCCATAGGCTTCTCTGAGATCAAATTATTTTCTCCATCTACATCAAACATAAAATTATCAATTTTCTGATATTTTAAATCCATATGTTGCCAGATCTTCATAGTGGTTGAGAGGGAGCACAACTGACCCAGGTGAAAAAGGAAGAGCTAATTGTAGAATAAACAGTGGCTCAACCCCTCAACACAATATGAACGGGTGCACACCCACCGGTTCACCCCGTCCCGTTAAAACAAATGAAAATCAAAAACGTGGGGGCACTCAGCAGATCTGTATATGGATTTTGTTTAATATAACAATATATAAACCACAATAAAATTCCACAATAAAAATGTACCACAATAAAGCTCCACCTTGCGTGCAAATGAAAAAAGTCCACAATGCTTGCAAATCAAATAAAGTCCACAAAAACTCCACCTTGCATGCAATGAAAACCCGCTCTTATATTTAATATTCAATATGGACTGGCGGTATAGACGTCGATTTCCTTATAAAATGTCCGTACTGAAATGCTCCACAATGTATTCACCACAGTTTTAACTGTCATCTATATTCAGTCTCTCATATATAGATATAGATGTAAGTACATTACCACACTTGTTCCACACTTATTCCTCTCCCGGTACGATGCGATGCGAGCGGCGTGTTCGCTGCTTCTTTCCCCTGCCAGGACCTGGCGCAGCGTCCCACGTGATCGTTCCGTCACTCCGTGGCGTCCCACGTGACGGTGGCGGGGAAGCTTTGATTGGTCTCTCTGATTAATCTCTCTTGAGACGAATTTTAAAGTGCAGCTGGCCGGGTTTGATCGTGTGGTTCTCTGACTGTGGATATATTGATGTTAAAGATAATCGCCTACTCCCAAACGCGTTTCGGGGCTCTCTTATTCTTGCCCCTTCTTCAGTGGTAGAGAGGCGATATTCAAGGCTCCCTTATTTATAAGTCCATCCATCCGGATTGAATCCAGGCATTCCCAAAAACGTGGATATAACTCCATATGGAGCGGGTTTATAACCCCCTGATGTGAAGCTTCTATATTCATTAAAAACGTTGTGTAAACACCTTGACATCATCTTTTTATTTATATACATATATATTATTTGGATATTGAAAAAAATTAACTGTTTATTAAGATACTTGTTAAAATAGAGCCTGGAAGACATAGATGGAAAACATAAATGGAAGACATAAATGAAAGGACATAGATGGGAATACCGATCGTATCAGGCATAGAATCCATTTCTTCCAACTTGTCCCAATATCTGGATAGACTATTACAGCCACTAGTCAGGAAAATTCCTTCATATATAAAGGACACAACAGATGTGGTGGCGATCTTGGAAGAAATGGATTGGAAACCGAATTGGTATCTGGTAACTTTGGATGTAAGTTCATTATATACATCTATAGGACATAGAATGGGTCTAGAAGCCCAAGAAAAACAACTGATCTTGAATGGAACATTGAAAGAACTACAAATTAAATATATAATGGAAGGGGTGAAATATATACTCACACATAATTATTTTTATTATGAGGGAGACTTCTATCTACAACAGAAAGGTACCGCCATGGGGACCAGGTTCGCCCCGAGCTATGCTAATTTATTTATGGCCCAATGGGAATTAGAAACGATCCAGCCGTTGCTGGGGGCGAACCTGACCCTATGGCGGAGATATATAGACGATATTCTGTTTATTTGGAGTGGAGAATTAGATTCACTACAGAGTTTTATAATGAATCTCAACACCAACAATAGAGGACTACAATTTACGGCCTCCTGGAATAGGACAGAAATTCAATTTTTGGATCTGAATATTAATGTGAAAGATAATAGATTAGTATGCAGTACACATTTTAAACCCACAAATAGAAATAGCTATATCCGGTATTCTAGTTGTCATCTCCCCAGGTGGCTGGTAAATGTCCCCACCAGCCAAATGAGGAGACTAAAACGGAATTGTACGGAGGATGATCAATATAAGAGAGAGGCACAACAATTGAAACATCAGTTTATAGAGAAAGACTATCCGATGTGGGCCATAGAAAGGTCGATTAAAACAGTAGAGAAAATGGAAAGAAAGGAATTTTTTGTGAAAAATGAAAGGGAAAGTAAAAGTATAGAAGAATGTGAAGAGAGCCCAAGGATCATTCTACCATTTAATTCACAATACAAAGGGGTAGAAAAGATCATTAAAAAACACTGGGGTCATCTTCTAGACGATAAAATAATGGGCACAAAAATGACGAAGGAACCTAAGTTCATATATACAAAAGCATCCAATTTGGGTTTGAAAGTGGCACCCACCACAAAAAATTTCTTAAAAAATCCCCTAGGTACATCAAAAAAGAATTGGCTATCTCTTAAAGGGTTCTTTAAGTGTGGAAAGTGTGTATGCTGTAGGAATAATCCAGCCATCCCGAGGAAAATAGAAAGGGCTTGTTCCACTCAGAATAATTTCTACCTGGACATAAAAGATGGATTGACGTGTGGGTCAATGAATGTTATTTACCTACTTGAATGTCCATGTGGGAAACAATATCTGGGCAGGACTAAGAGAACTTTGAAAAAACGAGTAGCCGAACATATTGGGAATATTAAAAAAGGCTACCTATTACACTCCCTCTCCAGACACTATAAAGAGGTCCACAACAGCGACCCTTCAAGCTTAGTATTTATGGCAATAGAAAAAGTAATACAACCTTGGAGGGGAGGTAACTTCATAGCACGAATGTCCAGGACGGAAACAAGAAGAATATTTGAATTTCAATCTTTAATCCCAAGAGGATTGAATGCTGAGATGGAGCTTTTTGGGTTTTTATAGACACTAGGGAGTGAGATCTGTCTGGTGATGGGACATCGGCGTCAGGCTGTTTTATCAGCACTCCGATCTCCCCTCGCTGCCAGATCTCCTCCCTGTTCCCATCTATTCCCATCTATGTCCTTCCATTTATGTCTTCCATTTATGTTTTCCATCTATGTCTTCCAGACTCTATTTTAACAAGTATCTTAATAAACAGTTAATTTGTTTCAATATCCAAATAATATATATGTATATAAATAAAAAGATGATGTCAAGGTGTTTACACAACGTTTTTAATGAATATAGAAGCTTCACATCAGGGGTTATAAACCCGCTCCATATGGAGTTATATCCACGTTTTTGGGAATGCCTGGATTCAATCCGGATGGATGGACTTATAAATAAGGGAGCCTTGAATATCGCCTCTCTACCACTGAAGAAGGGGCAAGAATAAGAGAGCCCTGAAACGCGTTTGGGAGTAGGCGATTATCTTTAACATCAATATATCCACAGTCAGAGAACCACACGATCAAACCCGGCCAGCTGCACTTTAAAATTCGTCTCAAGAGAGATTAATCAGAGAGACCAATCAAAGCTTCCCCGCCACCGTCACGTGGGACGCCACGGAGTGACGGAACGATCACGTGGGACGCTGCGTCAGGTCCTAGCAGGGGAAAGAAGCAGCGAACACGCCGCTCACATCGCATCGTACCGGGAGAGGAATAAGTGTGGAACAAGTGTGGTAATGTACTTACATCTATATCTATATATGAGAGACTGAATATAGATGACAGTTAAAACTGTGGTGAATACATTGTGGAGCATTTCAGTACGGACATTTTATAAGGAAATCGACGTCTATACCGCCAGTCCATATTGAATATTAAATATAAGAGCGGGTTTTCATTGCATGCAAGGTGGAGTTTTTGTGGACTTTATTTCATTTGCACGCATTGTGGACTTTTTTCATTTGCACGCAAGGTGGAGCTTTATTGTGGTAATTTTTTATTGTGGAATTTTATTGTGGTTTTTACATTGTTATACATTGTTATTAAAACAAAATCCACATACAGATCTGCTGAGTGCCCCCACGTTTTTGATTTTCATTTGTTTTAACGGGACAGGGTGAACCGGTGGGTGTGCACCCGTTCATATTGTGTTGAGGGGTTGAGCCACTGTTTATTCTACAATTAGGGCTAGATAGCAGGATAAGGGCAGATATGTGTCATATCACCTACATATCATACACTCTATGTACTGTAGCTTTACCACTCTGAGAACTGCTCATAAATATACATATTACTACTTTACAATATATGATTATAAAGACACCAGTAATATGTGTTAGCTTATAGAAAAAAACATGCATCTCTAAGTGATAATGCTATAGCTTGGTGGTAAGTGGTTGATTTTGCATGTAGGTTTGAATCCTGAAGAAACTTCAAGGTTCTTTTTTTCTTTTTCTTTAACCCCCAGTAAAAGTCTATTGGGTTAATTTATCAAACTGGTGTAAAGTATAACTGACTTAGTTGCCCATTGTGGCGTTTCGAAATGTCAGCTTTATACAATCACGCTCTGTGAGGTGATTTGTTGAATCAGACATTCTCCACTTACAGTTTACGCATCAGACACCCAGGAGTTAATCAAGTAGTTTTTAATCCAGAGATTGTATTGCAAGATATGCAGGGAATCCAGATGGTAAAAGATTTATGCCTCTAAAATTCTCCTTGATAAGAAGATGAGATACTACACAGATTCTCCTCAGATTCTCCTCAGAGTCAGAGCACACAAAACAGCAATGCATGACAGGGAAAACAGGAAGTGGCTAGCCTGAACCAACTAGAAGCTGAAACGGGGGGAGGAGAAGAGAGGAGCATACCAATACACAATGCAGGATACTGAAACAGAACACTCCCCGTCTGGTATCGTTAGATACCACTATGTATGCATACAATGGAATTGTATAAAATAACAATTAATATATGTCCATAAACCTGATGAATAAACAGATGAATAATGTCCATAAACCTGAAAAGGAAACATGCAATGAACATTTATTCAAACCAAAAAAGGGTATGTCTTCAGTTCAGACCATAGAGCTGGTACTGGAAACAGTCCTAGAAGATGATGGGCATCTCTGGTAGAAGGAATCTCAATGGAAGTTCTTTCAATCCAAACTGGAAACGACTTTAGTAATACGTCCAGTAGGCCAGTTGAGACGATCGACTTGTTTGTCTCTTAACAGAACAAAATCTCCTTCCTTTAAATTAGGCCATGGTTCTTGCCACCTTCTGCATTCCTGCAAGAGGCAGAGGTACTTTCTTCTCCACTTTTCCCAGAACTGACTGGCGAGAAGTTGTACCTGCTTTCACCGAAATATAAAAAAGGTTGTGCTCTTTGAAAACGCCAGATGGCACAGGAATATTTCCTATCTTTTCTGGTTTAATCTTGAGTGATCTTATATGCACCCCAGATGTGGATTTCTTCTTTTTTACTACAAGAGATTGTCTGTTGCTTTCATTGGAAGCTGAGCAAGACTTGGTTCTCCTTGATCTTGCCAAAGTTGTAGAGCGAGCGCTTATTTTGTGAGGCTGTTTTAGATGTAGATTGCTTTCTGTCTATGGATCGTGAACATGAATGCTCTTGTCTGCTTTTCACTTCTGAAATAGGATCTGTCTTTGTACGTACAGACATTGGTTGTTGACATGCAGTATTTTTCATGGACATTGGCAGTGAACTTTTCCATGTGGTTTCCAGGAAAAGACTGAGCAATATGAAGGTTCTCATTCGTTGAAAACTGGGAAGAACTGTAATCCTCTTGGGTGCAATCAACAACTGCAGATGGAACTGAAGGTTCTTGCAAAGTATCTGAAATGAACTCTTCCTCTGTTGAAGGAAACTCCTTTATAGAACGTTCAGAAGATACTTCTTTTACAGAATTAAACTTATTGTCAAACAGTAGACTGGAAGGCTCACATTTCTGTGGTATTTCATCAGAACTACATGAATCAGAAGGCTTGTTGTCAGTAATGATATAGGATGGATTCATTATGATAAACTGTGTGAGGACTGGAAAGCTGGGAAGGGCTTGAAGAGGGCTCCAATTGAGATCCTGAAGGCCTTTCTACAAGCTGCCCTTCTGTCCAGGAACATTCTTCTGCAGCTGACTCCTTGGGATTTAAGCTGCTTTCTGATGTTTTTAGAATATTTGGGCAAGGAACAGAACAGATCAAAGAACTTAGGGCTAGCTAGGGAATGATTACTTTGGTCATCTAGAATAGCATACATTCTTATGGTCTTCTCTGTTTGTGCAGTAGGAAACACATCCACGAGGTAAATCTTAGAACAAGACTTACCGCACACAAGTCCTTCTCCCATTACCTTTGTGCATCTGGGCGTGACGGTTGTGGTTGGTCGGTCGGCACTCTCCCCGCCATGACTCTCCCCGCCTTGATCAGAATGGGGCTTGTGCCAGCTATCTGGTTCTAGGGTCTGCCTGATTGGTCCCGGGTGAACAGCGGACACATGTAGATCACTATTACATTCAGAACACTTGACTGGAACCTTACAGTCTCTGGCGAAATGCTCAGTGGATGCACAACATCTGAAGCAGATATCATGACTCCTTAGGAACTCCTTACGTTCCTCAAAGGGCTTTGCTATGAAGACACGGCATTTTCTTAAAGGATGTGGTTTATCATGGATAGAGCAATAATGATCGGGTTCCTTAGGGCTTTCATTTCTATTGTTAGAAGTGGGCACAACCCCTGTCTTTTTTACTGAAATTAGACCTTTAGAGCCCCCCTGTCTGGGACTGAAAGTCTCGTGTCTCTGTTTAGTAGAGCCAAATGTTGGTTCCCAAGGTGTTGAAGCTCGGATCGTTTTTAGCTCTAGCCAAGTCCTTGATGAACTTACAGAAGAAGGAGAAATGGTGGAAAGGGAACACGATGTTGCTCCTTGTATTTTGAACCTGTTGTTGCCCATTGGTCTTAAATATTGAGGGGTAATTTCTCCACGATCAGGCCCACACCATGGGAGGTATCAAGAAAGCTGAGACCTGGTAGCTGCGGGTCTCCCTTGACGATTTCAAACTCAAGAAGAAGATCGCTTAATTCCTGGAACCCTTGGCGGTCTGTATTGGATAATCCAGGAAAGTCGTATAGTCGTTTAAATAAGGCACGTTCAACTACTTCCGAGCCGCCGTATGTCTGCTCTAATCTTTCCCATGCGAGACGAAGGCCTTTGACTGGTTTGTAGATATGAACGGTTTTGAGTCTCTTAACACAGTTTGACGACCATGGACCTAGCCATCTAATTAGTAAATCAAGTTCTTTCATAGGCGGTACAGCAAGGGTTTGAACTTTTGTCTTAAAGGTGGCCTTCCAACTTCTATAGTTCTCTGGGCGATCATCAAAGTTCGTAAGGCTAGTACTGATGTGGTCCCTGAGAGTGAGGTACTTAGCGATTTCTGATGCGTTATTTCTTTCCTGCATCATGGCGATGGGAACTTCTCCCTCGCTGGTGTTGTTGGCACCATCTGATACCCTATGTTTGGTGGTTGGAAGATGGAATGGAGTGGCAGCTGGGTTGAGCGTAAATGAAGGCTTCACATCTGGTAATCTTGGCGCCAGCATCTTGGTTACTATGTAAATAGTCTCAGGAGGTTTTAATGTGATTTGATGAGCTTGAAGTGGCTTGGTCTCTAATGGCGCCTGAAATACTGTGTAAGGTGCCAGAGGTTTGAAAGAAAGAGAAATGTCCACTGGACTGGGGTCAACTGTATAGTTATCAGCTGCCTCTTTTTCTATCCGCATGAGTTCAGCAGGCTGGCGAGCCCAAATCTTCTGGTGCAAATGCATTGACTTTGCTTTGGTCTAGGACGAATTGCAGGGTACGGCCTTCTGAGTCATTAGATATCTTGGACATAGGATGATAAGCTTCCTCTTCTTCAGCAGCTTCTTCAAGAATTCTGAGTTCAGCCATGGCTGCTGCTTCTTCCCTTTCCTTCTGAAGGACCTCCTACTTAGCTTCGGCCTTGGCTTTCGTCGCTTGCACCTGAGCCTGTATAGCTGGTTGATTAGCTTGAGATTGGGCTTGTATAGCTTGCGCTTGAGCCTGTATAGCTGCTTGATTAGCTTGATATTGGGCTTGTATAGCTTGCGCCTGAGCCTGTATAGCTGCTTAATTAGCTTGAGATTGGGCTTGTATAGCTGCTTGATTAGCTTGGGATAGGGCCTGTGTCTCTGCGACTTGTGCCTTAATGGCTGCTTCCTTTTTAATGCAGTGAGCTTGTACCTTCGCTGCTTCCGCGCGTGCCAACACCAATGAGGTACTCAGCGAAGAGTGCTTTGAGCGAGACCTTAGCGATGAGGACTGAGCAATAGATTTCGAGGAACAGGATGAAGCCTTGGAGTGCCTTGAAAGGTTAGAATGGCAGGACGCAGTTTCATATTGTTGTGATATCTTGTCCACTAGCATTGACTTGACTGCCATAAATCTGCTAGATCTTTCATCATTAAGTGCAGTGTGGGTCTTTAATTCTAGGATGAATTCCTTTGAGTTGAGACTTGATAACAGAGAAAAATATTTTTCAGACAGTCTCTTAAAACTATCATAGGTTTTATTCAATTTTGTACACATTGCCTTTAATTGATCTTTGTTATAGCCTGATCCATGTGCTGCATCCATACATTGTTCAGTCTTTTCCCACAAAATAGATAAATTATTGTATATTTCAATTTTGTTAGTTAGGAGCGCCTCCTTCATTTTTAATCAGGGCTTAGAAATCCTTCTATCTGTGTCCTGCATTTCCATCTATAACACAACAGTGACCTCTAGTGGTGGTTCAGTCTTTTAATAGCTTACAGCAGGCAGACAATATTTACCTCAGAAAACAGGCTGAATACAGTTCCTAGCCTGTATGAAACTGAAATTGCTAGAAGCTTCTGCGATCCTAGTGAATGCAGTACTGAGCAGTATAAGATATTACCTTCCACTTTAGCATAACAGGAGACAAATGATGATGGCTTATTACTTGGAGGAGGAGGATATTCTTTTCATAGCGTGAGAAGGAGAGTACTAAGACAATTCTTTTACTGTGGCGTTTCGAAATGTCAGCTTTATACAATCACGCATCTGTGAGGTGACTTGTTGAATCAGACATTCTCCACTTACAGTTTACGCATCAGACACCCAGGAGTTAATCAAGTAGTTTTTAATCCGGAGATTGAATTACAAGATATGCAGGGAATCCAGATGGTAAAAGAATTATGCCTCTAATATTCTCCTTGGCAAGAAGAGGAGATACTACACAGTCAGAGCACACAAAACAGCGATGCATGACAGGGAAAACAGGAAGTGGCTAGCCTGAACCAACTAAAAGCTGAAACAGAGGGGGGGGAGGAGAAGAGAGGAGCTTTAAACTTTAAAGAAAACAGTTTATATAAGTTTCTCTGAGGACTTGAACTTAGGATTTCTACATTCATGACAGACCCCTTACCAATAAGTTACCACAGAGATGCATGTTTTTTTCTATGCTGATAAGCTAGCACACATTAGTCTACTTTCACACTCTTTCACACTCAATTTTGGCTTTCCGTTTGTGAGATCCGTTCAGGGCTCTCACAAGCGGTCCAAAACGGATCAGTTTGCATTCTAATGCAATCTGAATGGAAAAGGATCCGCTCAGAATGCAGCAGTTTGCATCAGTTCAGTCTACATTTCGCTGCTTGTAGCGTTTTGGTGTCCGTCTGATGAAACTGAGCCAAACGGATCCCTCCTGGCATACAATGTAAGTCAATGGGGATGGATCTGTTTTCACTGACACAATCTGGCACAATAGAATCCGTCATGGCTATGTTAAAGATAATACAAACGGATCCGTTCTGAACAAATGCAGACGGTTGTATTATCTGAATGGATCCGTCCATGATGGATCCGCACAAAACGCGAGTGTGAAAGTAGCCTTACTGGTGTCTTTATAATCATATATTGTGCCTGTGAATAAAGCAGTAATATGTAGATTAGCTTTCTGGGCAGTTATCAGTGTGGTGAAGTTATAGTACACTGAGTATATGTCTAGCCCTGTCAATCAAGGGGAGGAGAGAGTGGGCAGAGCACAGAGGGAGTTACAAGACAGTGATCAAATGATTCAGCCCCGCCTCTTGGTGCTCTAATTACTCATTTGCATATAAATAAAAACACATAGCTCTGCAGCTGTTTAGCATGCAGACGAAAAAGTATAGTATTAATCAGCATGATAAGCCCTACCAGGCAGTATGTCTGGTTTAATAGAGTTGATCCTGGTGACAGATCCACTTTAAAACGTCACAAACACGGTGATAATAGATCTCCCCTATAGTTTTCAAGTTGTTCGAGGTAGGAAAATACTGACCTGAGACACTATATTTGGTGCCACAGAGGTAATATAGAGAAGACAGAGCAGGGGATTTATCAAAGGTTTTGCGCCATTTCTCTGGCATAAAAGAAACAATAAGCAAATTGTTACAGACAAATGTGAGACTTTTGGCCCTTATACATTTCTTTTACTACTTTTAAGAAGTGATAAGAGAATGGAATGGGGTTTAGCAAGATCTGGTGGTTTCTCCAGTGGCTCACAGATTTGGGGTCCATTCACACGTCCGTGTGTGTTTTGCAGATCCGCAAAACACGGATACCGGCAATGTGTGTTCTGCATTTTGCAGACCGCACATCGCCGGCACTATAATAGAAAATGCCTTTTCTTGTCCGCAATTGCGGACAAGAATAGGACATAGTAAGCAGATGAACGGTTAGCACTCCTTCAGCATCGGCGTGGTGCACGTGTCTAGGGTCAGCAACCCCAATAAACTTGTATAGATAAGACCGGCACTCACTTGTAGATATGCAAATTTCGTTTATTTGTCACATTCCAGGGATATTTGTGACTGAAGAGCCGAAACGCATCACAAATATGCCTGGAATTTTACAAATAAACGAAATTTGCATATCTACAAGTGAGTGCCGGTCTTATCTATGCAAGAATAGGACATGTTCTATTTTTTCGGGAACGCAATTGCGGACCCGGAAGTGCGGATATGCAATTGCGGATGCGGGAAGGACATAGTGTGTCCCTATAGAAATTAATGGGTCCGCAATTCCATTCCGCAAAATGCGGAACAGAATTGCCGGACGTGTGAATGGACTCTTACTGTAATTTATGCCAGAAATTGGCATACATGATGGCATGAATCTATACCATCTCATAGCTGAGGAGGATTGGAGAAACATTTCCATAGTAATAGTTTATCTTTTCCCGGAGCTTCCATCCATGAATCAGTGCATAATGACAGAAGAGAACAGACACAAACATCAACAAAAATGCCGGACTGAGTATATCTAGGGGCATCCTATTTGACCCTCAATTCTATCTTTCCTTTGATGCCACAAAAATGTTGCCTTGGCATGAAGCTCATGTCCACTCACCCTGTGTTTTACGTCCCTAGATTAGAACAGGTTGCTAGAAATTTTCACTGCAATATGTAATACGTCGACTACATTCATGGACATGAAGTGTATTTACTTCTATTGTGAACATCAATAATTTACTGACTATGTTGAGGGCTATAACAATGGATGACTCATACTAGGAAAAAATGCTGAGCTACAAAAACTCTCATTTATATGCATACGCTTGTACATAACACACAATTCAAAAGTCAACCTAAGCATTTCTGTTCTGCATGGAACACTGCATTTGGTAATTTCATCTACACGCAATAAAGATATTTTACAGAAATGAAAAGCTCACGGCTTCTGTACTTCATATGTCATTTATTTACAGCAAAGCCCAAGGATCTCTGGTCAAGATAATAACAAGAGAACATTGGATATAAGATTCAGAGCCTTCACTAAAGGGGTTAGTCGCACCGAGACCCTGATGCCCGAGGTGTCTTAAGACCCCTCTGCCCCATAAAAGGAACTAGTTTGACAAACGATATATTTTAGGTTGGCGTCCTGCTACAGATTTTTTTCAAATGCACATAGTACATCACATCTGCAGAGAGCCATTCTGTGATAAATCAGACAGACCAGTTGTTAGACAGCTTTGTCTCCAGCTCCTCTCTGACCTCTCTTAAAAAATCCTGCAAGCTGATTTAGGACTTTAATTTGCTCATAGAGAAGCGCTGGAAACCAAGCTTTCATGCAGCCAGGCTGATTTATCACAGAATGATATTCTGTTGCTGCTATGTACTGTGAAACATAAAAACTGCAGAACCAAAACAAAGCAAATTTATAATAAAAATAAACTCATTGTGAATTTTTTTTTAGCCCAAAATACCTCTAAATCGATATGAAAAACTGTCTCTAGGCATACAGCCACACGGTCAGGTTTCTGGATTATGTTTTGGAAGCCAAAATCAGGAGTGGACCATAAAATAAAAGAAAGTATAAAGCACGGATAAGGCTTTTTTTTTTTCCATTTCTGCTTTTGGCATCCAAAACTGCAGCAGAAAACCTTTGTGGCCCTACCATAAGGCCTCTTTCACACGAGCGAGTTTTCCATTTGGGTGCATTACGTGACGTGAAAGCATAGCACCCGCACTGAATCTTGACCCATTCATTTCAATGTGTCTTGTACATGAGAATTTTTTTCATGCATCAGTTCTGCGTTGTGTGAAAAATGTACATTTTATATTCTGCGTTTTTCACGCAGCCCTGGCCCCATAGAAGTGAATGTGGCTTCAGTAAAAAACGCATCGCATCTGGAAGCAAGTCTGGATGCAATGCGTTTTTCACTGATGGTTGCTAAGAGATGTTGTTTGTAAACCTTCCGTTTTTTATCATGTGCATAAAAAATGCATCAAAACGCATTCCACCTCGTGGTGACAAAACTGACTGAACTTGCTTGCAAAATGGTGTGAGTTTCACTGAACACACCCTGAACGCATCTAGAGCCAATCCGTCACGCTCGTGTGAAAGGGGCCTAAGGGTGTTTATATGCCTTGTAGTTGTAATATAATTCACACATATGTATATAAAATGTTTAAAACTATTCCATCACTGTAGAGATAAAATAGTGGTCATGTGCGCTAACATTTCACTGCTTCTTATATTTACTCCATAACATAGCTTCAGAGTTTATACCCATAGACTTGGTGATATCAGGCCATAATAGATTGCGCAGCAAAAGGAGATGAGATCATCTGAATATTTACTGTGCTTTTAAGATGGTTTATAGTCTTTATATAGAGCACCACATGTTGTACGACCTTTCAGTTCACGAATCCAAGATTTTTGTTGACTGTGGCAATACTGACATTTTGTGTAATACGTTCCATGTAACTTTATACAGCCAGTTTGATTAGAAAAATATGTCAGCTTTCAAACATAGTACCACATCTGTCCACAGTTTGCATGTGGTATTGCAGCTAAAGCCATTTGAAATGGAGCCTAGCTGCAACACCAGCCACAATCCATTCACACGTCCGTGTGTGTTTTGCGGATCCACGGATCCGCAAAACACGGACATCGGCGATGTGCGTTCCACAATTTGCGGACCGCACATCGCCAGCACTTTCATAGAAAATGACTTTTCTTGTCCGCAATTGCGGACAAGAATAGGACATGTTCTATTTTTTTCGGAACGCGATTGCGGACCCGGCCGGGACATCATCTGTCCCCATTGAAACTAATGGGTCCGCAATTCCGTTCCGCAAATGCGGAACAGAATTGCGGACGTGTGAATGGGGCCTAAGGCCTCTTTCACATGAGCGTGACGCATTAGGTCCAGGTGCGTTCAGGGTGCGTTTAGGGAAACTCGCACCATTTTGCAAGCAAGTTCAGTCAGTTTTTGTCTGCAATTGTGTTCAGCTTTTTCCGTGCGGGTGCAATGCGTTTTGATAAAAAACGGAAGGTTTACAAACAACATCTCTTAGCTTAGCAACCATCAGTGAAAATGCATTGCATCTGCACTTGCTTCCAGATGCAATGCGTTTTTCACTGAAGCCCTATTCACTTCTATGGGGCCAGGACTGCGTGAAAAATGCAGAATATAGAACATGCTGCGTTTTTCACGCAACGCAGAACTGATGCGTTAAAAAAAAAGCTCATGTACACACACCCATTGAAATGATTTGGTCAGGATTCAGTGCGGGTGCTATGTCTTCACATCACGCATTTCACCAGCGCCGAAAACTCGCTCGTGTAAAAGGGGCCTAAGGGTATTATTAAACACAGTATTTTTTTGTAGTGGTATTTTTTGGGTCAATTGTGTTCTTTTTTATATTGCAGCATGCTTTGGGTGTAGCATTTTTCCCCTCATTGTCTCGCTTTTTGTCCCATAGACATCAATATTTTTTTTGTTTTGTTTTTCCCCCTGCTTAAAAAGTTGCAATTGCCAGTGTACATTGCATTTTTTAATTAGGTTTATGTGTGGCATTTTTTTAACTATGCATTTTCCCCATACTGCTCTACAGAGGAAGTGATATTACAAGGAGTACATACTGTAGTTTCCTATACAAAATGCAAAGCATGGAATAAATGCCATTAGAAAAGCAAGGTGCTCAACCACACTATTTGGCCAAAAATGCCACAATAAAGCATAAAAAAGGCTACAAAAACTCCGGCACAAGTCATGTTTATGGATACCCTTTTTTGTTTTGGGGGGGAGGAGGGACACCATGACAAAAACAATGTGTGACAGCACTCTTAAGGCTACTTTCACACTAGCATTATTCTATTCCGGCATACAATTCCGTCGTCGGGGCTCTACGCCGGAAAAAAACTGATCAGTCCCATCCCCATGCATTCTGAATGGAGAGAAATCCGTTGAGGATGCATCAGTTCAGTCACTGTCAGTCGTTTTGGATTGAGGAAACACCGGCATTCCGTTCTGCGCATGCACAGACCTCTAAAAATGTGAAAAAAATAAATGCTGGATCTGTTTTGCCGGAAAAACGGATTTGGCATTGCAATGCATTTTTCTGACGGATTAGTCATAAAAATGCCTGATCAGTCAGAAAAGATGACATGCGTTTACATACAGTTTGCCAGATCCAGCAGGCAGTTCCGGCGATAGAACTGCCTGCCGGAATCCTCTGCCACAAGTGTGAAAGTAGCCTAAATTTTTATTACAAGTTGTTTGTTATACAGGGGCATTCGCAGTATTTAGTCAAGGAGGGGTTTACAGTTATGGTTATGTATATCCACGGTGTGCATACAAACAAATACTATCAGTGCCTTCAAGTTAATATAATCTGGGATGGTCTTGGGCAGTAAACTGGCTAATTAGTATATCCCTAGTGGTCCAGGTTGGTGAAATGGTTGGCATTAAAGTAATTTTTGGTCCATAATTCTGTACTGGTTAATTTTAAAACACTTTCACAAAATATGTGTCAAGAGTAGTGTTGAGCGAACAGTTCGAGCATCGTTCGGGTTCGTACCGAATTTTGGGGTGTCCGTGACACGGACCCGAACCCGGACATTTTCAAAAAAGTTCGGGTTCGGGTCCGGTGTTCGTCGATTTCTTCCCGCTTTCTGAAGGGCTGCATAGCAGCCAATCAGCTAGCGTTTTACTTCTTGCCCTAAGAGCCCATCACAGCCATGCCTACTAATGGCATGGCTGTGATTGGCCAAGTGCAGCATGTGACCCAGCCTCAATTTAGGCTGGAGTCACGTAGCGCCGCACGTCACACTGCTCTGATTAGTGTAGGGAGAGGACGCAGCTTCTGTGAGGGCGAGATAGGCAGGGATAAAGAAGTGATTGAATGATCTACCTTTCTACACCTGTGCATCAGAACAACTCAGCTGAAAGTCACTATCAGAACAACTCACTGAAAGTCACTATTTTGTTGAGACTGGCCAGAGCGATTTTTACTGGCACATGTAACTGGGCTGACCGGCGGTGGCCATTTTGGGACTTGTGGTGCGCCAGCACTTGCTGCCACAGAGTCTAAACCAAAGCTCCAAAGAAGTTAAAAATCTACACCTGTGAATCAGAACAACAGCGATTCAGCTGCTCAGTCAAAGTCAATTTTTTTTCTGGCTGGGCAGACTGTTTTCTGGCACATGTTACTGGGCTGATAGGCGGCGGCCATTTTGGGACTTGTGGTGCTACAGCAAAGCTGCCACAACGTCCATTAATCTCATGTAATAGTCGATTTTTTCATAGATATACTACATCAGGGGTTTGGCTGTGCTTGTGTCACCCATACTAACTGCAAAGATATTTAATATATCAGTGGTGAAACTGAAAGTAACCCACTTGGATAGCAAATCCCATGAATGTGCTGTTCCAGCTAGGCTAGCCAGTGCCACTACTTTGTCCAATACTGTCAGCCAGAAATATTTTTTTTTTATGTGCCAGAAATATAAATTAGAAAAAGCTTTCACCGTAATAATAAAATTATTCTGGTGTTAGACCAGAAGAAGCACTCCTGTTGTAATTAATACTGTAAAAAGGCTTAGGCAATATTTCTCCCAGTGTGGGAAATTTATCTAGCAAAACTAGCATTTTAACAATTCCGGTGTTCTGAAATACCAGCAGTCCTCTTGTAATTAATACCACCAAAAGGCATTATATCGTCCAGTGTTGTAATTTTGGTGAAAAAAGGCCAATTTAATCAATCTGGTGTTTGGTAGACCAAAAACACTAGGCCTCACGTTTTACTCCTGTAAAAGGAATTATATCTCCCCGTGTGGGAATCTATGTACCCAAACTAGCATTTTAAAACTTCAGATGTCCTATTTGCAGCAGTATTCTTGTAAATAATACCGCCAAAAGGCATTATTGTCCAGTGTTGTAATTTTGGTGAAAAAAAGGCCAATTTAATCAATTTGGTGTTTGGTAGACCAAAAACACTAGGCCTCACGTTTTTACTCCTGTAAAAAGGAATTATATCTCCCCGTGTGGGAATCTATGTACCCAAACTAGCATTTTAAAACTTCAGATGTCCTATTTGCAGCAGTATTCTTGTAAATAATACCAACAAAAGGCATTAATGTCCAGTGTTGTAATTTTGGTGAAAAAAAGGCCAATTGAATCAATCTGGTGTTTGGTAGACCAAAAACACTAGGCCTCACGTTTTTACTCCTGTAAAAAGGAATTATATCTCCCCGTGTGGGATCTATGTACCAAAACTAGCATATTAAAAATTCTGGTGTCCACTTTGCAGCAGTTTTCTTGTAAATAATACCGCCAAAAGGCATTATTGTCCAGTGTTGTAATATTGGTGAAAAAAAGGCCAATTGAATCAATCTGGTGTTTGGTAGACCAAAAACACTAGGCCTCACGTTTTTACTCCTGTAAAAAGGAATTATATCTCCCGTGTGGGAATCTATGTACCCAAACTAGCATTATAAAAAATCTGGTGTCCAATTAGCAGCAGTGTTCTTGTACTTAATACCGGAAAAAGGAATTATATCTTCCAGTGTGGGAATTTATGTACCAAAACTAGCATTATAAAAAATCTGGTGTCCAATTAGCAGCAGTGTTCTTGTAATTAATACCGGAAAAAGGAATTATATCTTCCAGTGTGGGAATTTATGTACGCAAACTAGCATCTTAAAAAATCTGGTGTCCAATTAGCAGCAGTGTTCTTGTAATTAATACCGCCAAAAGGCATTATTGTCCAGTGTTGTAATTTTGGTGAAAAAAAGGCCAATTTAATCAATCTGGTGTTTGTTAGACCAGAAAAACTAGGCCTCACGTTTTCACTCCTCTAAAAAGTAATTATATCTCCCCGTGTGGGAATCTATGTACCAAAACTAGCATTATAAAAAATCTGGTGTCCAATTAGCAGCAGTGTTCTTGTAATTAATACCGCCAAAAGTCATTATTGTCCAGTGTTGTAATTTTGGTGAAAAAAAGGCCAATTTAATCAATCTGGTGTTTGTTAGACCAGAAAAACTAGGCCTCACGTTTTCACTCCTTTAAAAAGGAATTATATCTCCCCGTGTGGGATACTATGTACCAAAACTAGCATTATAAAAAATCTGGTGTCCAATTAGCAGCAGTGTTCTTGTAATTAATAACGCCAAAAGGCGTTATTGTCCAGTGTTGTAATTTTGGATGAAAAAAAGGCCAATTTAATCAATCTGGTGTTTGTTAGACCAGAAAAACTAGGCCTCACGTTTTCACTCCTCTAAAAAGGAATTATATCTCCCCGTGTGGGAATCTATGTACCAAAACTAGCATTATAAAAAATCTGGTGTCCAATTAGCAGCAGTGTTCTTGTAATTTATACCGCCAAGAGGCATTATTGTCCAGTGTTGTAATTTTGGTGAAAAAAAGGCCAATTTAATCAATCTGGTGTTTGTTAGACCAGAAAAACTAGGCCTCACGTTTTCACTCCTCTAAAAGGAATTATATCTCCCGTGTGGGAATCTATGTACCAAAACTAGCATTATAAAAATCTGGTGTCCAATTAGCAGCAGTGTTCTTGTAATTAATACCGCCAAAAGGCATTATTGTCCAGTGTTGTAATTTTGGTGAAAAAAAGGCCAATTTAATCAATCTGGTGTTTGTTAGACCAGAAAAACTAGGCCTCACGTTTTCACTCCTCTAAAAAGGAATTATATCTCCCCGTGTGGGATACTATGTACCAAAACTAGCATTATAAAAAATCTGGTGTCCAATTAGCAGCAGTGTTCTTGTAATTAATACCGCCAAAAGGCATTATTGTCCAGTGTTGTAATTTTGGTGAAAAAAAGGCCAATTTAATCAATCTGGTGTTTGTTAGACCAGAAAAACTAGGCCTCACGTTTTCACTCCTCTAAAAAGGAATTATATCTCCCCGTGTGGGATACTATGTACCAAAACTAGCATTATAAAAAATCTGGTGTCCAATTAGCAGCAGTGTTCTTGTAATTAATACCGCCAAAAGGCATTATTGTCCAGTGTTGTAATTTTGGTGAAAAAAAGGCCAATTTAATCAATCTGGTGTTTGTTAGACCAGAAAAACTAGGCCTCACGTTTTCACTCCTCTAAAAAGGAATTATATCTCCCCGTGTGGGATACTATGTACCAAAACTAGCATTATAAAAAATCTGGTGTCCAATTAGCAGCAGTGTTCTTGTAATTAATACCGCCAAAAGGCATTATTGTCCAGTGTTGTAATTTTGGTGAAAAAAAGGCCAATTTAATCAATCTGGTGCTTGTTAGACCAGAAAAACTAGGCCTCACGTTTTCACTCCTCTAAAAAGGAATTATATCTCCCCGTGTGGGAATCTATGTACCAAAACTAGCATTATAAAAGTTCTGGTGTCCAATTAGCAGCAGTGTTCTTGTAATTAATACCGGAAAAAGGAATTATATCTTCCAGTGTGGGAATTTATGTACCAAAACTAGCATTATAAAAAATCTGGTGTCCAATTAGCAGCAGTCTTCTTGTAATTAATACCGGAAAAAGGAATTATATCTTCCAGTGTGGGAATTTATGTACACAAACTAGCATTATAAAAATCTGGTGTCCAATTAGCAGCAGTGTTCTTGTAATTAATACCGCCAAAAGGCATTATTGTCCAGTGTTGTAATTTTGGTGAAAAAAAGTCCAATTTAATCAATCTAGTGTTTGTTAGACCAGTCCAGAAACACTAGGCCTCACGTTTTTACTCCTGTAAAAAGGAATTATATCTCCCCGTGTGGGAATCTATGTACCAAAACTAGCATTTTAAAAATTCTGGTGTCCAATTTGCAGCAGTTTTCTTGTAATTAATACCAGAAAAAGGAATTATATCTTCCAGTGTGGGAATTTTGGGGCTAAAAAATAATAAATTTTATTGTGGTGCGAGTTGAATCGCAACAATGAGGAAACATTCTATTAAGGGACGAGGACGCGGTCGTGGTGGTGTCCGTGGAGCCTCTGGCGCACAAAGTAGTGAACCAACTCCCTCAAGTAGCCGGCAGAATTTACAGCAATATTTGGTGGGGCCCAATGCTGTTATGAGGATGGTAAGGCCTGAGCAGGTACAGGCATTAGTCGATTGGGTGGCCGACAGTGCTTCCAGCACGTTCACCACATTGTCTTCCGCCCAGTCTTCTGCGGAAAGCGCACAGGTGGCACCTGAAAACCAAGCCCATCAGTCTGTCACATCACCCCCATGCATATCAGGGAAACTGGCTGAGCCTCAAGTTATGCAGCAGTCTCTTCTTCTGTTTGAAGACTCTGCTCCCACGGTTTTCCAGGGGCGTCCACCTATCCCTTCCCCAGCGGTGGAAGACATTCCATGCACTGACGCACAACCACTTATGTATCCAGATGATGAGGACATGGGAATACCACCACAGCAGAGTGACCGAGTGTCTGATGATGACGAAACACAGGTGCCCACTGCCGCGTCTTATTGCAGTGTGCAGACTGAACAGGAGGAGGTCAGGGAGGAAGACTGGGTGGAAGACGATGCAGAGGACGATGAGGTCTTAGACCCCACATGAACTGAAGGTCGTGCCGCTGACTTAAATAGTTCAGAGGAAGAGGCAGTGGTGAGACTGAGACAACAGCGAAGCCAAAGAGGGAGCAGGGGGCAAAAGCAGAACAGCCGCCGTCCAGAGAGTTTGCCTGCTATTGGCCAGCGCCAACAGGGACCCAGCACCCCAAAGGCATCTTCAAGGAGTTCCCTGGCATGGCACTTCTTCAAACAATGTGCTGAGGACAAGACCAGAGTGGTTTGCACGCTGTGCCATCAGACCCTGAGGCGAGGCATTAACGTTCTTAACCTGAGCACCACCTGCATGATCAGGCATCTACATGCAAAGCATGAACTGCAGTGGAGTACACACCTTAAAAACAAGGAACCCGCTCAGGCTCCCCTGCTCCCCTACCGCTGCTGCCTCGGCTTCCGCCTCGAGAGGAATGTTGCCACCTGCCGAGCAGCAAACAGAGGATGTGCCACCGACACCACCACCACCACCGCCACCGTCACCTAGCGTCTCCACTATTTCACACAGCAGCGTTCAGCTCTCCATCTCTCAAACCTTTGAGAGGAAGCGCAAATTCCCACCTAGTCACCCTCGAGCCCTTGGCCTGAATGCCAGCATTTCTAAACTACTGGCCTTTGAAATGCTGTCATTCTGGCTGGTGGACACAGACAGCTTCAAACAGCTGATGGCCATGGCTGTCCCCCAGTATGTGGTTCCCAGCCGCCACTACTTCTCCAAGACAGCCGTGCCTTCCCTGCACATGCAAGTGTCCGATAAAATCAAGTGTGCACTGCGCAACGCCATTTGTGGCAAGGTCCACCTAACCACAGATACGTGGACCAGTAAGCACGGCCAGGGACGCTATATCTCCCTAACTGCACACTGGGTAAATGTAGTGGCGGCTGGGCCCCAGGCGGAGAGTTCCTTGGCGCACGTCCTTCCGCCGCCAAGGATCACAGGGCATCATTCTTTGCCTCCTGTAGCCTCCTCCTCCTACTCGGCTTCCTCCTCCTCCTCCTCTGCTTCCACCAGCTCATCCAGTCAGCCACACACCTTCACCACCAACTTCAGCACAGCCCGGGTAAACGTCAGCAGGCCATTCTGAAACTCATATGTTTGGGGGACAGGCCCCACACCGCGCAGGAGTTGTGGCGGGGTATTGAACAACAGACCGACCAGTGGTTGCTGCCGGTGGGCCTCAAGCCCGGCCTGGTGGTGTGCGATAATGGGCGAAATCTCGTGGCAGCTCTGGGACTAGCCGGTTTGACGCACATCCCTTGCCTGGCGCATGTGCTGAATTTGGTGGTGCAAAAGTTCATTCACAACTACCCAGACATGTCAGAGCTGCTGCATAAAGTACGGGCCGTCTGTGCGCGCTTCCGGCGTTCACATCCTGCCGCTGCTCGCCTGTCTGCGCTACAGCGGAACTTCGGCCTTCCCGCTCACCGCCTAATATGCGACGGGCCCACCCGGTGGAACTCCACCTTGCACATGCTGGAGAGACTGTGCGAGCAGCAGCAGGCCATAGTGGAGTTTCAGCTGCAGCACGCATGGGTCAGTCGCACTGCGGAACAGCACCACTTCACCACCAATGATTGGGCCTCCATGCGAGACCTGTGTGCCCTGTTGCGCTGTTTCGAGTACGCCACCAACATGGCCAGTGGCGATGCCACTGTTATCAGCATGACAATACCAATTCTATGTCTCCTAGAGAAAACGCTTAGGGCGATGATGGAAGAGGAGGTGGGCCAGGGCCAGGAGGAGGAGGAGGAGGATGACGGGTCGCTTTTAGCACTTTCAGGCCAGTCTGTTAGAAGTGGCTCAGAGGGAGGTTTTTTGCAACAGCAGAGGGCAGGTACAAATGTGGCCAGCCAGGGACCACTACTGGAGGACGAGGAGGATGAGGAGGAGGTGGAGGAGGATGAGGATGAAGCAGGTTCACAGCGGGGTGGCACCGAGCACAGCGCAGGCACATCCCTGGTGCGTGGCTGGGGGGATACAGAGGATGATGACGATACGCCTCCCACAGAGGACAGCTTGTCCTTACCTCTGGGGAGCCTGGCACACATGAGCGATTACATGCTGCAGTGCCTGCGCAACGACAGCAGAGTTGCCCACATTTTAACGTGTGCTGACTACTGGGTGGCCACCCTGCTGGATCCACGGTGCAAAGACAATGTGCCCACTTTACTTCCTGCACTGGAGCGTGATAGGAAGATGCGCGAGTACAAGCGCACGCTGGTAGACGCGCTCCTGAGAGCATTCCCAACTGTCACAGGGGAACAGGTGGAAGGCCAAGGCCAAGGCAGATGAGGAGCTAGAGGTCACCCACGCAGCAGTGTCACAGCCAGCTCCTCTGAGGGCAGGGTTAGCATGGCAGAAATGTGGAAAAGTTTTGTCTCCATGCCACAGCTAACTGCCCCACCACCTGATACGGAACGTGTTAGCAGGAGGCAACATTTCACTAACATGGTTGAACAGTACGTCTGCACACAACTCCACGTACTGACGGATGGTTCGGCCCCATTCAACTTCTGGGTTTCCAAATTGTCCACGTGGCCAGAATTAGCATGTTATGCCTTGGAGGTGCTGGCCTGCCCGGCGGCCAGCGTTTTATCTGAACGTGTATTCAGCACGGCAGGGGGCGTCATTACTGACAAACGCAGCCGCCTGTCCGCAGCCAACGTGGACAAGCTGACGTTTATAAAAATGAACCAGGCATGGATCCCACAAGACCTGACCCTCCCTTGTGCAGAGTAGTCCTTAATAACTGCCTTAAACCATGTTGTCTTGTACTCCTGGCCACTTCTTCATTGAAAAATCAATTTTTGAAATTAAGTAGGATCTTGGGTGCAACCCAGAGTTGAATGAACCTTCCCTCTGTCTGGGTTCCGGGGCCAAAGTACATGAAAGTGTCCTTCTCCTGTGCTGGGTGATATGAATGTTATACTTGTGCTGTCTGACATGTCTCCTTTGTGTGGGTGCAGGGGGCCAAAGTCACTGAAAGCGGCCTTCTCCTGTGGTGGGTGATCAAAATGCCTGATTCTCTGCTGTGGGACCTCTCTCCTCCGTGTGGCTGCAGGGGTCAAAGTCTCTAAAAGTGCCCTTCTCCTGTGGTGGTTGATGTAAAACTGATGCTTGTGCTATCTGACCTGTCTCCTCTGTGTCGGTGCTAAGGCCTAAGTCACTGAAAGCGGCCTTCTCCTGTGCTGGCTGATATAAATGCCTGAATCTCTGCTGTGAAAACCTCTCTCCTCCGTCTGGGTGCAGGGGTCAAAGTCTCTAAAAGTGGCCTTCTCTTGTGCTGGGTGATGTGAAGCTGATGTTTGTGCCATCTGACATGGTTGCCAGGGTCCCATTAAATGGTGGCCTACTCCTGTGGTGGGTGATCTAAATGCCTGATTCTCTGCTGTGAAAACCCCTCTCCTCCACCTGGGTGCAGGGGTCAAAGTCTCTCAAAGTGGCCTTCTCTTGTGCTGGGTGATGTGAAGCTGATGTTTGTGCCATCTGACATGGTTGCCGGGGTCCCATTAAATGGTGGCCTACTCCTGTGGTGGGTGATCTAAACGCCTGATTCTCTGCTGTGAAAACCTCTCTCCTCTGTCTGGGTGCTGGTCCAAAATACATGAGAGTGGCCTTCTCCGGTGGTGGTTGATATGACGCATGATTCCTTGATGTGGGACCTGTATCCTCTGTCTGGGTGCTGGTCCAAAATAAATGAGAGTGGCCTTCTCCGGTGGGGGTTGATATGACGCCTTATTCCTTGCTGTGGAACCTCTCTCCTCTGTCTGGGTGCTGGTCCGAAATAAATGAGAGTGGCCTTCTCCGTTGGTGGTTGATATGACGCATGATTCCTTGATGTGGGACCTCTCTCTCTGTCTGGGTGCTGGTCCGAACTAAATGAGAGTGGCCTTCTCCGGTGGTGGTTGATATGAAGCATGATTCCTTGCTGTGGGACCTGTATCCTCTGTCTGGGTGCTGGGCCGAAATAAATGAGAGTGGCCTTCTCCGTTGGTGGTTGATATGACGCATGATTCCTTGATGTGGGACCTCTCTCCTCTGTCTGGGTGCTGGTCCAAAATACATGAGAGTGGCCTTCTCCGGTGGTGGTTGATATGACGCATGATTCCTTGCTGTGGGACCTGTATCCTCTGTCTGGGTGCTGGTCCAAAATAAATGAGAGTGGCCTTCTCCGGTGGTGGTTGATATGAGGCATGATTCCTTGCTGTGGGACCTGTATCCTCTGTCTGGGTGCTGGTCCCAAATAAATGAGAGTGGCCTTCTCCAGTGGTGGATGATATGACGCATGATTCCTTGCTGTGGGACCTCTCTCCAATTGATATTGGTTAATTTTTATTTATTTTATTTTATTTTAATTAATTTCCCTATCTACATTTGTTTGCAGGGGATTTACCTACATTTTGCTGCCTTTTGCAGCCCTCTAGCCCTTTCCGGGAGTCTTTTACAGGCTTTTTAGTGCCCAAAAGTTCGGGTCCCCATTGACTTCTATGGGGTTCGGGTTCGGGATGAAGTTCGGATTGAGTTCGGATCACGAACCCGGACATTTTCCGGAAGTTCGGCCGAACCTCTCGAACCCGAACATCCAGGTGTTCGCTCATCTCTAGTCAAGAGATTGAATAACTTGATAAGAATCTCACCCCAAGCGCTAACTGACCTGCCTCTGAGAAGGGTGGCAGTATACAGTGGGACACAGGAGCCTTGGGCTCCTGTCCCCGCCATTCAGCCTCATAGACCTCTGGCTGCTAGGCTTGAAGCCTACGAGGGAATAGAATGAAATAAGAGGTCACAATGACATCATTGTAACCTCATGCACTGGGTTGCAAGCGACACAATGACCATGTCATGACCACATCATCGTGCTGCGTATAATGCGTCGCAGAAGGTCATGGTGATATCATCATGACTGCCTGCGCCGGTATGCGGCAACTTAGACGACAGGCGGGAAGAGACCTGTTGCTTGAATCACATAAAGTGGCGACAAGTTAGTATTTTGTGTTATTTTAAATATATGTGTTGGGGGCACTACGCAGAGGAACGTTATATATACGGGGGCATTAAACAACAGGGGGAGGGCTATATAAATATATATATATATATGCCATTATACTAAAGGAGAGCATTTAATATATGGGGGCACTGTACTACAGGAGGGCTACGGAGGGTTGGGGGTGAGAACATTATATATACAGGGGCATTATACTACAGGGGAGAGCATTTAATAAACCGGGGCAAGGGAAGGGAGAGAGGTGTGAGAGCATTACACATGCTAGGACTACAGGTAACCACACAGGTAACCTCATACAGTACAGGTCCAGTGCGGGGAGGGGATTGGGCACATAAGGTGTTAAACTGTGAGGCATTCAGGACTACTAACCTAGATAGCCACCTACCCCTAAACATATGCACAGGAACAATGCACTGTTATTAGAACGGCTCCTAATATATGTACTGACATAATTTATGGTTACCGAATGTATATCACGTTTGGGGATTTTGAAATGCACTTAGAACTTGTTTATGTGTACTAATCGTGGCCAATGTACCACATAGGGTTAATGTGCATCAGTTGTAGCCTGTTTTTTAATCAGGTTGCAGGTTACGATGCAGGACACTCCTGCTATTTTAACCAGAGTTTTTTGTATACATAACATGTCACAACTAAGGGCGATTGGTCTCATTCAAAATGCGTTGGAGTTTTGCTACTGTACATTTTAAAGAGATGAAATAAAGAATTGTTTATTTTATTGTTTCAGTGCCGGGGATCCTTTTCCTTCTTGTTTGATCATGATGGAGGAGCCAACACAGCTTTCCTTATGCAGCACCTTACAGGAGTCAGCACCTTACAGGGCACGCAGAAGACATAGAGGTTTTGTCCTGAAGCCTCCCTTTACTCTGGAGTACAGTATCCATTTGTTTTTGGGCCATTATAATACAGGCCAGAACACTAGAGGGGCTCATTATAATACAGGCTGGAGAACTACAGGGTGCATTATACCTATGGGCACGACAGGGAGCACATTATATGTACTGGCACTACAGAGTGCATTATAATACAGGATGTACTGAAGGGGTCATTATTATAACTACAAGGGGCACTGCATCAGGGCTTTACAAATACTGGAGATACTAAAGGGAGCATTATAACTACTGGGGACACTATAGGGGCTTTATAACTACTGAGAGCTGTAAAGTGGTGCCTTATAGTGGCCGCCTATTAATGCTGGGGGCATTTTGGGGGTCCTAATAACCTATGGGGCATTATTTATATTGGGGATACTGTGGGGGCATTATTATTATTGGGCATAATATGTGCAGTGTCCGGAAATACACTGAAAAACATTGAAAGTGTTATTATCGTATGTCATGTACTATGTGCATGTACTACAAATCCCATAAGATTGTATAGGAAGTGGGAGGTCCCATGAGGCTAGTCAGGGCTGGTTCCACCATTCCTCTCTAGGAGGAAGATTCTGAAGTTAATGGCTGACTTCTGAGGAGTGAACACCTCAGAGTAGCAAGGAGCAGCTCCTGTACGGAGATTCCATTCCCCTACAGCCCACAAGCAACTTATGCGCCCGTCCGGAGAAGGGAAAATATCTATAAAAGATTTAGCCGACAGAAAGGGATTGTGGACTTTGGCAAAGACGGTAATCACCGCTAACCTGGCTACAGCCTCCTCTGCATGTGGTGGGAACACTGTAAGCTACAAGCTGCCCACCATAACCAAAGGACAGAAGGCTCCCTGTTCAGAGACTGTATTCCTCTGAGGAAACTGTGGATATTATATATATGTGATGATAGGGAAAGTGCATCCCTTTAGGCTGGGAAAAGGACAGATTAACCAGTCTGACTGAGAGAGAGAGGAGCTAGCCTTTATATACAACTTCTGGGAACTACTTGAATCAATTGTAAAGACTGCATTTCATGTGAATAGTGCTTGTGTGGATCACCTGCTGAATGGCTTTAGTAAAGTACTGTGGATTTGTTATACCAACACCGGTCTCATTATTATAAGACTCTACATTTGAACCGCAAGGTGCTGGCTTCACGAGAACTGGGACCCTGCCTTGCAGCGTAAAAAAGCAACATCAAGGGCATCTCAACTGCCACCAGGCAGGAGAACCCCAGAACCAGAGTGGGCCCCAAAGGTAAAAACCGGTGCGCCCTTCCCGTCACTGTATGCCGGCCCAGGTAGCTTCAGGAAACCGTGAGTAAGATTACTGCACCCATCCGGCCACCCACACTCACGTGCGCCCCTGTGGCCTGGTTGCTGCATATGGAAGGCATTACTACTAATGGTGTAGCTATTGGAAGTACTGCTGGGGGCAGTATTACTATTGAGGGCAGTCTATGAGCTCTATTACTATGGGGCGGACTATCTGTATGGCACTATTATTTCTGCAGTATAGTGTTTGTGTGCATTGGGGAGCATAGCAGGCACAGTATTGGGGATAGCAGCAAGATGACAATATTGGGGCACCAAAAGGGGGAGGATGATGGAAAAGTGAGGAACTTGAGATGTCTGTGTGCCAAACTCTGCAGAGACTAGTAGCTGTTGAATGATGTCATCATGGTGGTCTGTTTCTAATGGAGAAGAGGAGACATGAGAATATCTACATCAGAGGGGACATAAATGGATGTACAGTAAGAGGTATGTAGTGATGTATTCTCCTGTATGTGTGATTGTGCTGTATGTAATGTTCGTCTACATACGAGTTTTTAACAGTAGGACTGGAGGGGGTTTGGATTGAGAATTTGATATGGGGCAGGTGCCATTTAAATTTTTGCCTCGTGCATAAGGAAGGCTAGAATTGTTCCTGGGCGGACAAATGCTGCCATCAATATACTCTGGGCAATCTGGTCACCTGCAAATTTTGCTAGTCTTTAACATTAATCCTCTCAAACTGTGGATGAATCTGTCACTTGAAATGACAACATGAACCCAGGTCACTTATCTAGATCTGATGACAAACCAGGAGGTCCCATAAACTAAGTGGTCATTGTGGTCTAATTATGGCCTTTTATCTAGCAGAATCCCGGCATATTTGTCAGGGAGTGGACGGATCTTCACTGGATCCCATTACAGTCAATGGGGGCAGGCGACACTATCCGTCAATGCTGGATCTGGACAACTCCCATAGGCTGCTGTCTACCAGAAAAGCCTGCTGAAGAGTTGTGCAGCACATGTGAAACTAGCCATATCCACTGTACTGTGTGCTGTTAAAAAAAAATCTTTATATGCTGAGTCCTCTGCTCTACTATACTTTCTGCTCTCTTTTAGACCTTATGCACACAACCGTATTTTGGATCCATGTCTGATCAGCAATTTTTGCGGATTGTGCATAGACCCATTTATTTCTATGGGTCCACAAAAAGAACATCCTCAACCCTCATGTCTATTCCACAAATTATAGAACATGTCTTACAAGAATAGCCATTTCTACATAGCTTTGGGAGTGAGAAAAATGCGGATTGTATGAGTCTTTAAAAGAAGAAAAGCTGCTTGTATTGTATAATTGTAATTCACAGAGCACACTTCTGATGCCACACCTTGATCTAGATTCCCCCTTACCGAAACAATCACAAAATTAAAACCTCTTTTCGGCGAATACATTCCTGGTAATTTAATTACAGGTCCAGTGTTAACCGTCTATTTCTGTCTTTCTCAGACAATGAAGAATGATTCTATTTGTTAATAATTACTCTTTTGCCTATTACATTACTGCATATTCATTAAGAACCATGAGTCACTATAGATGTTGGCAACCCTCCCCCCTGCTCCCACGTGCCGTACCAAAATAACCCTCTTGTCACATTGGCATCAAGTCGTTTGCATCTTGGAAAAATAAATCAATGCTTTTTATACAAAGTGTGGCTTGAGTATCAGAGGGAGTCAGGTGTATCATGGGGCACATATATGACTACTGTCTAAAAGAGTAATTGCCTTTGCTGTTCACAGCAACCAATCCGTCATCTTTCAAGAGCATTTGAAGAAAAAAAGTTTTGATTGGTTGCTACAGGGGACTAGTGGGGGGGGGGGTGGGGGTGGGGGTCGGTCAGCCGGAGGAGTACATCAGCCTACCAGTTTATTTCCATGGTGAAGCAGTTAGCTGTCTGCTCCCCATTTCACTGTTCTGCTCCCCGTTTCACTGTTCTTCTCCCCGTTTCACTGTTCTGCTGGTCTCCGGCTCTCACTGTGTGGGAGGAGTGGAGAAAGCCCAGGAATCAGCCTCCTGCACTTCCAGTAGGCTGCAACTTGGAAAAAGCAGCATGTGCCGATCATCAGGGAAACAGGTAAGTATTTCTGTTTTGTTATACAGCTGGAGAGGGCACTAGGGGCCAAAGGCGGGCACAAGGAGGACATTACAGTTTGAGAGCACAAAGGTAGGCATTACTACTGTGAAGGGACACAAATGTGGGCATAACTACAGTAAGAGGGCACAAAGGTGGGCATAACTACTGTGAAAGGGCACAAAGTTGGGCATAACTACTGTGAAGGGGTACAAAGGTGGGAATAACTATTACAAAGGGGCACAAAGGTGGGCATAACTAATGTGAAGGGGCCACAAGGTGGGCATAACTACTGCAAAGGGGCACAAAGATGGGCATAACTACTGTGAAGGTGCACAAAGGTGGGCATAATTACTGTTAAGGAGCACAAAGGTGGCCATAGCTACTGTGAAGGGGCACAAAAGTAGCCATAACTAGTGTGAAGGGGCAAAAAGTTGGGCATAACTACTGTGAGGGGATATAGTGTGGGCAAAACTGCAGTGAGGGGGTACAATGTGGGCATTTCTGCTATAAAGGAGGCACAATATAGGCATAACTACTGTGAAGGAGGCAAAGGGTGGGCATAACTACAGTGAGAGGTCACAATGTGGGCATTAGTACTGTGTGATGCCAATAAGGGAAAATGCTCTAGATTGCTCTGGTATACATTGGAATAGCTCTGTCTTACAGGGTCAGCACAGCACCCCCTGCTGGAGATTTCACAGGGGCAGTTACCATCTCTTTCTTATGTGATTTTTTCTTTTTTTTGCTCTATCACAGGCACCTTGTTCCGGACCCAGTGGACATCATGCCGATGCAATCAACACCCTGAATGAGGTAGGACAAGTTGGTTCTTTTATTTATTTAGTGACAATAAAGGGGGGGAGGGGCGGGATTCCAATGTAGCCACATAAAACGCTATTCACGGATATCTGATAAAACACACTTACCATGTGTATAATGCTGTCACCAAACTGCTTTGGCTGGGGCTCCACAGGGCGAGTGCGTTGGAATTCAGGAAAGAGCCTTGTCTGTATATATATTATACAATGTTACTATCCTACTTTATCTAGACCTACAGCAGTGCATCAGAGATATAAATAAATGCCCATCCTTTAATAATAATGAGATTGCTTTTCTCTTGCTGCCCAAGTCTACACAGCAAAGCTGAGAACAGATAAAGCGTATATCAACCATGAAAGTGAATAATGGAGCCATCCCTTAATAACACAAAAAAGGAAAAAGGTCAAAAATAATAGTAGTCACACACAGTCCATAAAATGACAGGGACATAGTACCAAAATACTGTTGGTATAAGGTAATCTATCATTCACTTTTGAGAATGGATACATTACTGGAAATTCAGTATAGGAAAATAGAGTCATGGAGAGTGTTCTTTTTAAATGGCATCTGTCAGCAGTTTTGTACCTATGACACTGTCTGACCTGCGTGACAGAATCGTCCAGTTCTAATCCACCAGCCCATACTAACATACTAGATTTATACACAATTAACAGTGACGTAACTACATTTCTATTGGCTCTAGTGCAAACTTTGGACCAAGGCCCACCATATGCTCTCAACTTAAGTGCTGCCTAGGTGAGGCATCCAAAGGGGAAGGGGGCCTGAGGTGCATCACAGCTGTGTGCGATCTTCATTCTCTACTGGTTCTGGAGAGTGAATATAGCATGCAGCTGTGATGCGCCTTGGGCCCCCTCCGAGCCAAGTACGCCACTAACAATAAAGTTAATAAATGATTGCAGGACACCTCAGAGCGCTATGGATTTTTTTTTAAACTGTATGGTGACTGAGACACATCCTCCACAGATGCCTCACAAAAATATGTGGAGTCCAGGATACAGATCCAGGAATACAGATTTGCCAACTTTCCATAAATTCCTGAACAGTTCTTGAAAATGAGTCTTTTTTCCACTGCCCTTAACAAAAAAGATGCATGCATCCATGATTTTTTTAGGCTAGCAGTACCTGAGCAGGTCATTTTTATTATTAATGCGTTAACTTCACTATATAAGCTATAGGCAGACATTTATCACTTATAATCTTTTTAATTCATTAATGTCCTATATTTTAGCTTTATAAAAAGCTAAAGTATAGGACATTATATAAAGCTTCAGTACACAGTCCCCACAGACCCTCTACACAACTGCTCAGTCATTCCCAAAACCCGCTTCTCCATTGCAAAAGAAAAACTCTCCACTCTACTCCCAACCTGTGCACGTGACTTGACCCAATCCCATCCTACTTCATACCTAACCTCACCACAGTGTTTATCCCAGTCCTAACTCTTTAAGCTATCACTAACCTCTGGTGTCTTCAACTCTGGTTTTAAACATGCTACCATTATACCCATCCTTAAAAAGCCTTCACTTGACCCATCTTCTTTGTCCACTTATCGCCCCATATCACTTTTTCGGTATGCCTCAAAGCTACTTCAGCAACATGTCCATTCTGAGCTGTCCTCTCATCTCTCCTCCTACTCCCTCTTTGACCGGCTACAATCTGGCTTCCGACCCCACCACTCTCCTGGGTCACATCATACCTCACAGAGCGGACATTTAACGTCTCCCACTCTCACACTACCTCCACGTCTCATTCCCCTTCTGTTGGTGTCCCGCCAGGCTCTGTCCATGGCTTTCAGTATAATTTTTATGCTGACGACACACAAATCTACCTCTCTGGTCCAGACATCACCACCTTACTATCCAGAATACTACAATGCCCATCTTCCATATCCTACTTTTTCTCCTCTTGCTTTCTAAAACATGGATAAAACAGAATTCATCATCTTTCCCCCATCTTGCTTAACCCCCCAACAGACCTATCTATCATGATCAATGGCTGCACACTTTCCCCGGTCAACCAAATCCACTGCCTTGTAGTGACTTTGGATTCTGTCCTCTCCTTTCGACTGCACATCCAAGCCCTTTCCACCACCCGCCGCCTCCAACAGTGTTTGACTTGCCTTGTAACAGGACAAGGGAAAACAGCATAGCCATATATGTGCAGTGACCCAATGGTTCACTACCAAAGGTTTAAATTTCCAATGTGATATGATTCACTGCTAAAGGGTTAATGTTCTAATACACTACTGTTCATTGCTACAAGGACTAATATACACTGTAGATGGACCTCCATTGATCAAAATAGCTAATATGACTTTACTGTGCCCTCTGTATTCCAAAAGGCTTTGTATGGGTAGTAATTAGTTAACTGTCAGTCCTTGGTGATAGTTGCTGGGTGGTGGGCTGGCCAACTTCCCCTGGTTAGTAGTTCCTAAAAAGTAAGCCAAGAGAAAGGATGTGTTTGTAGTTGCTGGTGTGTATACCAGACAAGCTAAAGCCAGAGAAAAGAAAGAAAGAATTCTTCTCCAGGGAGACACCATCCCTGCAAATATAAAGCTGCCAGAATATCAAGTGTGCTAAGAATAAGCCTCCAAGGTACAGATGAACAGACTTTTTACAGAAGGTATAGAGATTAGGACCAGTAAAAATGGGGCAGTGCATGCACAAGAAAGTCAATGAAAGGTAACACACATTCACGACTGTAGACTTCACTGCACGTGGATTGAGGTATTCAGGGATGGATGGGCCATAGACCCCACAGGGAAATTTCCCGGTGGGCAGATGTCCAGACGGCCACTCAAGCGCTCTTGATGGCGGCAGGCAAGGTACACAATGATCTGATGCTCAACGGCCGCAGGTGCCCCCCTGAACTCAACTGTATTACTGCCCTCAAGGTGGTGATATAGTTAAATACTGTGGTAAAGGCAGAAGTATTTTGTGCTGTCCTATGGTATTTGGTTCAGCTGGGGCAGTTTTCTGTGCTGCACTACAGTATTGCAGGCCCTGCCTACTTTGGTTGTCCCCGCCTACTTGTTTTGGCCCATCTTCTGTCAGTTTGAACCCACCTACAACATGAGGCCACTTTTTGGTTTTTTTCCAGGGCCACTTTTCGTTTCCAATCCGCCCCTGGAGGTATTTGTCTCCAACACCCTTCCACACTACCGAGGAAGACTGGCCATCTGTTCTAGGACTGCGCCGCGTAGTTGGGCATTGCATAGAAATGTTAAGAGAGGTTGCACCACTTTGGTCAGTTGGGACGTTTGCATAGTATAGCTCAAAAAAGAGATTTAGAGGGGACTATTACTATTTCTACCCCCTATATCCAACCTTTGGAAAAAGGCTACCTTGTGATATATCAGAGAACTGTGCCTACTACCTGTATTTGTACTGTGACACCCATCATTCACTCAGTAGAAGAGAGTCTATTACAAAGCCAGCCTGGTTATTTGCCTCCATATCTGACTACTTGGTCCCTGTTTTCCAGCAATGCACCCTGCCGCTAAGCTAACACCATGGGAATCCAAGCCACCACAAAAAAGGAGACACCGAAGTCCAGGGTTGCACCCTTCCCGTCACTGCAGGCCTGGACTGATGGAGTGCTGAAGAAGAGTTAGCCACAGTAAGGACCACAACCACCCATTATTGCTGAAGCCAGTACTTGACAAGACAAGAGACACTTTATTGTCATTGCATTGTACAAGAAGCACAGGAAACTAAATTACGAGCTTACATTTCAAGTTAAAACCAATACATGTAGAAATAGAAAATAATAAAGGCCCTACCAATTAATCTCATTATTGAAAAATCAAACACATTGCAAGCTCCTATACCTTCTTCCTAAGGGCAAAAGATCAAAAACAGACTGTGGAAAGGGTGCAAGAATCCCCAATAATGCGTCTTGCTGATGAGCCACCAGTTTTTCAGCCACATTCTCAATGCTAGACAAAGGAGCCCCAATAATCTTCTCAGATATCTTTACCATTTTTTGCAATGCCATACTGATATAGCCTCCATAAAGTAATGCTATTACATAACACGCTTTCTACTGTACCTCGATAAAAGGTTCTAAGTACAGAGGATCTAAAAGAAGCTCTCTTTAATTCCTCTACCGTCCTTATTCCTCATGCCTCCACTGTGGGCCAGCACGCTGCATATGTATCCACAAACAGATGTTTCAGGGTGCTTAGCTGTGATAAGTATGGATGACCCGGGCAAGTATCTATGCACAGCTGGTTTCCTTCAGAAGAGCAAGTACTTCCTCTAAAAATCCAAGGCATCTCACTGAGACAGCCATAATCTTCCTCCATACTGATCAGGTGCAAGCACTGTGAAACTGATGTCTACAACTGGATATATGGCTTGGCTCCTTCCTCTTTTCATGTTCCAAGGGTTGTTAAACATTGATTCACAGGGAGCCACTTCCAATGCTTGGCATAAGCAAGGTGGTTATCTTTCTCTTGGAGATATGTCTCTGCATCCTATTTTCCTATGAAGCAGTGACACTATGTCTCCATACATACTGTAGCTGGTCTTCTTAAAGAGAGCCAGTAAGCCCTCACACCCCAAGATGCCTGACCTGTTATACTCAATTGTAGTCCATCGAAAATAATGTGGACTAACATGGCGGGATGTGAAGCACTAACAGCCAGCGTAGCTGAGGATAATGCATTATATAGTAGGTGTTTAGCAGAAGATAGTGGAGGCACCTTCAAGCCTTCAAGATGCAAAGATCCAAGGGTGTTGTCCCTCCCTATAATTTGCCTGTGTTTCTTTTGCTGTAGTGGCTTGAAAAAAAAACTATTGGGCTACATGCACACTACAGTGAAAATAAAGTCAGTTGAAAACTGATAAATTGTCCATTTTTAAAGGACAATTTTTTTCACTGGTGCCTTTCTGAAAAATGGAAGTTAAAAAAATGACCCATTCAATTGTATGGGGGCAGTCTGTCAGTGGAAAATGGACAAGATAGGACATATTCCAATTTTTTAAGTCCTTTATTCACTGGCCGTCAAAAAAACTGCTGTGTGAATAACCCCATAGACTATCATTGGACTTAAAAGGGATGTGTGATGGCTGTTAAAAAAAAATGTCCACCACATGTCTGTTTTTCACTGTCGTGTGCATGTAGCCTAAGGGCTCATGCACCTGACCCCGTGCCGGCCGGGCCCATATTGCGGGTCCGCAAAATACGGGCCCTGGCCGTTCTGGCACCGCATCACAAATGCGGATCCATTCACTTGAATGGGTCCGCAATCCAGAAGGTCGGTGCGGAACGGAGACATGGAACCCCACAGAAGAACTATTTTTTGCAATGTGAACCGTCGGATGCAGATCACGGACCCCATTCAAGTGAATGGGTCCGCGGTCCGCATGCGGCGACCCCACAATAACCAGCACCAGTTCTAAATGTAAGACGGCTTCCTTGCTGTCTTAGACTTAGACTATGCCTAACACAGGCATAGAAAATGATGTATGAGACGGGCCTACCGGCCTGCCCGCGCCACGCCCACGATTTTAAGAACTGGCGTGAGTGGGAAGGAGTCGCAGATAGTGGCGCAACTAAAAGGTTTAGGCGTATTTCAGCTTAGTAAATGACCCCCTTAGTGATCAAGATGTGTGATCTACATCACAGTTGAGTTTTGTTGCCCTTAAGGTGCATTTATACACGCTGATTGAGAAGGCAATTATTGGGAATGGACCATTCCTTCCCGATAACTGTTTGCTCATCAGTGGAGGATAGAGTTGCATTTACATGCAGCAATCACCTCAACTGTATGGGGACAAGCGATGGCTTCAGAATTCATTGTTTCTAGACAGCAGATCCCTGTTTACACAGCATGATCTGCAGCCCACAAACAATGATCTAGGTCTCCTTATAAATGATGATTGCAGTGGATAAATGAGCATTTTTATTGTTTATGGGATGATCTGCAACCTCTTTACATGGCCCGATTATCAGGAACAAGTGTTCGTACTAACCTTTATTCTCAATAATCGGGCCGACAATTGTCCGGTGTAAATCTACCTTTAGGCATTTACAGCAGGGACACTTATTTGAAGAGGCGGCCGCAAAAGTACAGTATAATATTGAGCACAAAAATGATAGTGTTGTATAGTACAGCATAAATAGGATTGACCTGTCATCTTGACTATGATTGAAATGCCATAATCTATTAAAAGAACTATTGAGTGAACACTGCAATTGGCATTCAAATGCTTGAAGGTATGTCAGAGAATGCTGTACAGCAATAGATATATAGTGCTGTAAATGGTGCCTGTATGCGACAATAAGAAATATAGGGACAGATTTACTAGGTGCGCTGCCAAGAGCTGCGCTTGATTTATGACGAGGCATAAGCCTCGTCATAAATTAGGGGCAGCAACCGTCAGTCCATGCGCCTGAACTAAAATCTAAGCCAGCCCTTAGCTGGCATAGATTTTGGCATTCTACCATGACTTTTCTGACTTTTTATTTAAACTTTTTGGGAGGTAAAATGGCCAAAAAACAAATCATTTATTTTTATTTTTTCCGTTATGCCATTCACCGAACAGGATAAATATATATATATACAGGGGCAGACTGACCATTAGGGCACTCGGGCATGGACCGAGGGCCCGTGGCCAGTAGGGGGCCCGTCCCCAGGGCAGACGCGGCAGCAGGGGGCATCAGGAGATGAGCGCTTCCATTGCGCTCATCTCCGTGCAGCGGCAGAGGAGGGAGAGGCGTGTCCTCTCCCTGTTCCTCTGATAGGCTGCCAGCACTAGGCCGGCAGCCTATCAGAGGCCGGTGCAGGCGACGTGACGTCATCGCGCCACCGGAGCGGTACAGCTTGAGACACAGGCCGGAAGAGGCCTGCATCGCATCGCTGGAGGTAAGTATAAGTGTTCTTTTTTTTTTTTTTCTTGGGGCTACTGGCACTTAAGGGGGACTAATGGCACTTAAGGGGGCTGCTATTGGCACATAAGGTGGAAAGCTACTGGCACATAAGGAGGACAGCTACTGGCACATAAGGGGGGACAGCTACTGGCACATAAGGGGGCTACTGGCACAAAAGGGGCTACTGGCACATAAGGGGCTACTGGCACATAAGGGGCTACTGACACATAAAGGGACGGCTACTGGCACATAAGAGGGGCTACTGGCACATGAGGGGGTACTAATAACACATGAGGGGGGCCTAATGACACATAAGGGGGGACTACTGGCACATAAGGGGGGCTACTGGCACATAAGGGGCACTACTGGCACTTAAGGGGGCTGCTACTGGCACATAAGGGGGCTGATACTGGCACATAAGGGGGACAGCTACTGGCACATAAGGGGGGACAGGCTACTGACACATAAGGGGACTACTGGCACATAGGGGGGGACTAATGGCACATAAGGGGGGCTACTGGCACATAAAGGGGGACTAATGGCACATAAGGGGGGGCTACTGGCACATAAGGGGGGAGGCTACTGGCACATAAGGGGAGACGGCTACTGGCACATTAGGGGGGGCAGCTACTGGCACATAAGGGGGGGCGGCTACTGGCACATAAGGGGGGGCGGCTACTGGCACATGAGGGGGGACTAATAACACATGAGGGGGGCCTACTGGCACATAAAGGGGACTACTGGCACATAAGAGGGGCTACTGGCACATAAGGGGGGCTACTGGCACATAAGGGGGCACTACTGGCACTTAAGGGGGCTGCTACTGGCACATAAGGGGGCTGCTACTGGCACATAAGGGGGACAGCTACTGGCACATAAGGGGGGACAGGCTACTGGCACATAAGGGGACTACTGGCACATAAGGGGGGACTAATGGCACATAAGAGGGGCTACTGGCACATAAAGGGAGACTAATGGCACATAAGGGGCACTGGCATAAGGGTACTGGCACATAAGGGGAGGCTACTGGCACATAAGGGAGGCGGCTACTGGCACATAAGGGGGCGGCTACTGGCACATAAGGGGGACTACTGGCACATAAGGGGGCTACTGGCACATAAGTGGACTACTGGCACATAAGAGGGGCTACTGGCACATAAGGGGGACTAATGGCACATAAGGGGGGCTACTGGCACATAAAGGGGGACCAATGGCACATAAGGGGGGGCTACTGGCACATAAGGGGACGGCTACTGGCACATAAGGAGGGACGGCTACTGGCACATAAGGGGGGACGGCTACTGACACATAAGGAGGGACGGCTACTGGCACATAAGGAGGGACGGCTACTGGCACATAAGGAGGGACGGCTACTGGCACATAAGGAGGGACAGCTACTGGCACATAAGGGGGGACGGCTACTGGCACATAAGGGGGGGACTACTGGCACATATGGGGGCTACTGGCACATAATAAGGGGGGCTACTGGCACATGGGGGAAGCACAAGAGAGGCACTTATTACTGGCACATGGGGGAGAGGCACAAGAGAGGCACTTATTACTGGCACATGTGGTGGCATGAAGAGGCACGTGTTACTGGCACATTATTATGGGGCACTATGGGGGCTTCTACTGAGGCCACAAAGAATGGGTATTTTATATGGGGGGCTCTGTGTGGTACTAGTATTACCAGGGGTATTATCTGTTTCTGCAGTGTAGTATTGGGGAGCACAGCGGCACAGTATTGGGGGTAGTAGGATGATTTGTCCAGAAGATGGGAGGATGATGGAAAAGTAGTAAACTAAGATTTTTTTTTTGTTAAACTGCAGAGATGGAAAATGATTACAACATGGCGGTCTGGTCTGAAGGTCTGAAAGGAGAAGACGAGGACAGAAAACATCTACATCAAAGAAGACGTCACTGGACGTAATAGGTAAGTGCTCTGTATTTCTGTAGTGATGGGATCAGAGGCATAACGATGGCGGTGTGACCAGGTAGTGGAGGCGGCATATAGGTGTGGCTGGAGGTATAACATGGGCGTGGATGGAGGTAGAGCATGGGTGGGGCCTGGAAGGGGGCCCTTGATTTATTTTGCCGGGGGCCCTGAGGGTTCTCAGTCCGCCCCTGTATATATATTTTAATAATACGGGCATTTTGGGATGCAGCGATGCTAATTATCTTTATTTTTGTTCATTGTTTTTATTTTTACAATGCGGAAAGGGGGTTATTTAGATTTTTATATTTTTTTTTATATTTTTTAAAACTTTTAAAACATTTTTTAACACTTATTTTAAAGTGTATTTTTAAGTCCCTTCTGACATAAACTGCATTGCAGCCTATGGGAGATACAGTGCACTCCTATCAAGCCTTGCCACAAGCAGGGTCTGATAGGGTTTTCACTGTTTCAGGCTGTCATAGAAATCAGATACCTCCTTCAATTTTGGTCTGGGAGATAGCCTGAGATAGCCTGGATAGGAGCTGCTGCGCATGCGAGCCTATGTGCACTCTCACAGTCTCGGCCACCAGAGAGGCTGATGCTTTTTCCAATAGTGTGCAAGTACCGCCACTGTTGCTGGATGGCAGGGTGATCATAACTCCTGGAACTGAGCAGTGTATAATGTGATGGAAAAACGAATCAAGCCAGCAAAGAAAGCAATATGGAGAATCACAATACATTAGTAAGTGCCTTGTATTAACTTTTTCTACATGATAAATGTAATTTGCTGAAGTGAGACACAGCCCAACTTACAGAGGCTAAAAACCAGTACAGACCTAATACAGCTGACAGTTTGCTGTAGTTGTATATGGAAAAGGAAATCATCTGTAAGCTGAATACATTAAAAAACATTTACAGTTGTTAATGTATTCAGCTTACAGTGCAGCATTAACCCATTCCCGACCAGCACTGTACATATACAACGCTAGCCGGGACTTTAAACATGGTGCCCGCTTGCACGTGCAGCAGACGCCATAGCCACCAGGTGCCTGCTGTTTCATACAAAAGCCAAAGTCAATGACTGGCAATAATGCAGATCGTGGACTTTAACCCTTCTGATGCTGTAGTCAAACGTGACCAAGGCATTTGAATACTCTAAAACCCGGACTCACAAGCTTCTCGTGTGCTCTGGCTCCCCCACCCTGGCGGAGATAAGGGGAGCCGGATGCATTATGTGGCAGCTTCTATCCTCTGGAAGGAACTCAAGCCGCCAAACATTAGTTCCTATGGAGCCCCTGTCTGTGTCAAAGCTCCATAGAAATACATTAAAACTCTCATACACTCCAATGCTAATGCATTGGAGTGTATGAGAGAAGCAATCAGAAGATTGCTTGTTATATTTCCCTATAGGAATGATAAAATATTGTCAAAAAAAGTTGAAATTGTAAAAATTGTAAAAAATATACAAATAAAATTATCTTCCTTTCCCCAAATTATCCCACTTTCCCCACAATGTAAATAAAAAATGTAAACAATAAATAAAATACACATTATGGGTATCACCGTGTGCAAAAACTCCCATACTATTAAAATATAAATATTTTTCCCATACAGCACACGCCGAAACGGAAAAAAAGTTGAAATGGCATTACAGAAAAGTACAGATGTCCCCACAAAAAAAATTAGTCCAAATTAGAGATGAGCGAATCTTTCAAACATTTGATTCGGACGGTTCACTGAATTTTTCCCAAAAATTTGATCCAAATTAATTTGTAGCAAATCACGTTAAAAAACAGCTATTTCCTGGCTGCAGACAGCCTGTACAGTGATGTAGAACACTGTGCCTTGCAGTAACACGTATAGGGAGTCTGCTGTGGTAGTGAAGCAATACTGTGTGTCATGCCTTCAGCAAGTTTATTGTTAATTTATTCATAGTTTTTCATGCATAGTTGATTTGCTTTCTGTATAATTCTCTGTTGATTGTGTAACACCACCCTCTAGTGGTCGTTTTACATACAATTGCAGCTATTCATACTAGAAGTTTGGTCTACTTCAGCTTCCATACCTCAATGACATCATCAGGTCTGCACATAGCAGTCACTTTCTCATTTACAGCCATCTTTCCAGAGGTTAGCACATGGTCTGGACATCCCTGGAGTCATCCTCCACATCTAAGCACATGGTAGCATCGCTGGTATGTCACATAGCCACATTACAGTCTGTTTGCATCTGTTTGCATATGTATTTTGCATATCTTTTTCCTCTCTTTTATAGCAGCTTACAGTTAGAAGCTAGGGACCATGCTTGCTATGCATATAGGATTGCATGCTTCTGTTTATATCTGTATACCCTCATGGATGTCTTTCAGCATCTTTTGAATCTGTGTTTGTAAGTGCATTGCTATTTACAGAAATGTATATGCATTGCTATATGTCATACCACATTAGTAAGTGCATTATTTTTCTGTTCCCCAGTTTCACCGCGCATTTACATCCTTGCAATAAAGATAGAGTTGGACAATACTCCATTGTCAATTCATTGCCGGGATAAGGTTTAGCTGTCTGTCAAGCTATGTACCTTTACACATAAGGAGGACAGAACATTGAAACATCGGCTGCTTACGAGCTAGATATGAGGAACTGGGACTCCTTAAATCCTGGCCGCAGTGAAACAGCGGCTGCTTACGAGCTAGATACGAAGAACTGCGACTCCCTGGTCGCAGTAAAACAACGGCTTCTTACAAGCTAGATATTAGAAACTGTGATTCTTAAAACCCTGCGAGTCAACAACCTCTAGCAGGCTGGACCGCATGGTACTGAACCCTGCAAGGTGCAGCATCGTCACCCACGACAGTTGCAAGTGTGCAAACCTGTTCACAGTGTCATTATGTCGTCAAGAGAATCCAAACTGTACGAGACATGGTCTAGCATCTCGGCTACCTCCAAAAGTTCAAAGAGATCGGTGAGCAGCTCCACGGTCACCATTGCCCGCGCAAAAGCTGAAGCCACCAAAATTCGCCTGACATTTGCAGAACAAAAAAGACAATTAAAAATAGAGAAAGCCCGTAAGGAAATGGAAATGAAAACTCATATTGAAATGGAGAAAGCTCATATGGAAGCAGCTCTAGCTGAACAACAGGCAACACTGGATAAGCTAACTGTAGAAAAGGAAGCTTCAGCTGCGGTAGCCGAAGCAGAAGCTTTAGAAGAAGCTGCAAACTCCACAAGTGATAGACTCAGCAACATAGTTGGGTCTGAACCTGATCATCACAATAACTTGCAACGCACTTCAGACTATGTCATGCAGCATGCTGGCCTAAATTCAAGTCCAAGAGCAGTGTCACCCCCTGCTGAAGAACCCCAGAAGACTTCTTTTACACAAGTGACCTCAGTTAACCAAAAACCGTGATTTGCACGAGACAACAGTTTCATAGGACAGTTTCAGCCCTCAATGCCCTCAATGCAACCTGCATTCAAATCCTTTAAGAAGGAACAAGTAGACGGTGACTACTACAGCAACAATCCACCAAACAGAGATCCAGGTATGTCAGAGTTTCTAAAATTCCTTTCCTGATGTAAGTTAATAATCAAGGCTCTCTAAGTTTGATGACAGACCTGAGAGCTATAGGTCATGGCGATCATCATTCAGAAATACAATCAGAGACCTAGATCTGTCTGCATGTGAGGAAATTGATCTTCGTGTCAAGTGGCTAGGAAATGAATCGGCAGAGCATGCAAAGCGGATTAGAGCCATTAATATTAACTACTCAAGCACTGGGTTAAACATGATATGGGACAGACTTGAGGACTGTTACGGCTCACCAGAAGTGATAGAGAACGCACTCTTCAAAAGAATTGAGGATTTCCCCAAGATCCTAAACAAAGGGTTCCAGAAGCTGAGAGAACTGAGTGATCTGCTGACAGAGCTCCAAGTTGCCAAAGCTGAAGGAGATCTACAAGGTTTGGCATTCTTAGATACTGCACGTGGTGTAAACCACATAGTACAAAAACTACCTTGTAACCTGCAAGAGAATTGGATTGCTCAAGGTTTCAGGTACAAGCAACAGCACAATGTCCTATTCCCTCCATTCTAGGAATGATCCCAGCTTTGACTTCTCGATGTTGGACACCACTTACCCCAAACCAGGTAGGCCTGTCTCACTTCATAACATGAAAGGTACACCTGTTGCAGTACACAAGACAAGTGTATCTTCCAAATACCCCTCAAACAAAACCTACAGTACCCCAGAGTCTGAAAAGATCTCCACCAAAGACCCATGCAGAGAATGTCCTCTACATAAGAAACCACACTCATTGCTGAAGTGCAGAGGATTTAGAGAAAAACTTCTCAGGGACTGCAATACTTTCCTCAAGGAGAACCACATTTGTTACAGGTGTTGTGCATCAACCTCTCATCTTGCAAAAGCTCTGAATGCAGCAGTGAAGAGCACAATACAGCCTTAAACCCTGGGCCAGCTCCATGGACTCACACACCCTCAGAACAGGCTGTAGAGCACGGAGGGGAGGACGGAGGGGAGGAGAGAGACACAGTACCTCTTGAAGTGACACCCCAATGCACCGAAGTCTGCAGAGAAGATCTTAGTAACAAATCTTGCTCCAAGATCTGTCTTGTTACCTATCGGTCATAAAGAGAAAGCAGTAAAGTTGTATGCCATCCTTGATGATCAGAGTAATAGATCTCTTGCTAACTCGGCTTTTTTTTTATATCTTCAATATTAAAGGACACTGCTCCCCATGTTCACTTAAAACTTGCACAGGTGTGAGTGAAGAAAAAGGCAGAAGAGCTACTGGCTTCCAAATCGAATCCATAAATGGTGAAGCATTCCTACTTTTACCTACCTTGATTGAATGCAATCGGATGCCAAACAATAGAGAAGAAATTCCTACGCCTGAGGTAGCATTACATCATGCACATCTAAAATCCATAGCACATTTCATACCTGCACTCGACCCAGAGGCCCAAATTATACTTCTGCTTGGAAGAGATATCATAAGAGTCCACAAGGTGAGAAAACAAATAAACGGTCCTCAGAATTCTCCATATGCCCAGAAGCTTGACCTGGGGTGGGTCATTATAGGTGATGTCTGCCTAGGAAATGTTCAGAAGCCTAACACAGTGAATTCTCTTTACACTAATATCTTGAAGAACGGACGTCCATCCCTCTTTCAGCCATGTCCTAACAGATTCCTTGTAAGAGAGAAGCCAGCAAGTGTGCTGTAATCTGACTTTACAGAAATCGAGAACCATTCTTGTGGTGGAGACCAAGACCACTTGGGATGCACGGTGTTTGAGAAGACAAAGGAAGACCACAAGGTAGCTCCCTTAGATAGGCCTTCTTAAACATAATGGAGCAAGGATTCTTCAAGGATAAAACAAACACCTGAGTTGCACCACAGAGACGTCGTCTTTTCAACAACAGGAACCAAGCCTTTAAACGCTTCTGTTCCCTCCAACGCAACTTTCAGAAAAGACCAGAGATGATGGAACATTTCTTCTTTTTTATGAACAAGATATTGTAGAACAGTCATGCAGAAGTAGCTCCACGCCTAAAAGAACCCCTACCAATCTTTGGCGTTTACCACCCTAAGAAATCAGGACAAATCCGAGTGGTATTTGACTCTAGTTCATAATATGAGGGAATCTCCCTCAATGATGTTCTTTTGACAGGACCAGACCTCAATAACACACTTCTCAGTGTCCTCATTAGATTCCGTAAAGAATCCATTGCTGTAGTTGCCGACATACAACAAATGTTCTATTGTTTCCTAGTTAAAGAAAAGCACAGGAACTTCTTGACATTCTTTTGGTTCAAGGACAATGACCCTACCCAAGACATCATAGAATATCGCATGAAGGTGCATGTTTGGCAACAGCCCATCTCCTGCAGTCGCTATTTATGGACTCAGATTCTCTGCCCAAGAGGGTGAAAAAGACTATGGAGAAGACGTTAAGAAGTTTGTTGAAAGAGACTTCTATGTAGATGATGGCTTAAAGTCACTTTCCTCACCTGAGGCCGCAATCAGTCTACTCAAAAGGACTTAAAGTATGCTTTCCTGTTCAAACCTTAGGCTGTAAAAGATAGCTTCAAACAGCAAAGTTGTTATGGAGGCCTTTCCTACTCAAGATCATGCCAGTGATTTGAAAGATCTAGACTTGGCAACAGACCCATTACCCATGCAGCGCAGCCTAGGGCTCAGCTGGGACCTCAAATCTGACACCTTTACCTTTAAGGTCGACCAAGAACAGAAACCCTTCACACAACGTGGAGTCTTAGCCACCATTAACAGTCTGTATGATCCACTTGGGTTTGCAGCCCCGTGACCATCCAAGGTAAGACTCTGCTCAGAGAGTTAACCACAGATTCATGTGACTGGGATTTGCCACTTCCCTCAGAGAAAGAGGCACTATGGATAACATGGAAAGACTCTTTAAATGCATTATCCAATGTGCGTATGCATAGGCCATATGCCCACTTCTCTCCCGCTGAGGTTCAGTCCAGGCAGCTGTGCGTATTTTATGATGCCTCAGTAAAAGCAATCGCTGCAGTCGCTTACCTTAAAACTATGGACATTAAAGGTCAAGTCCAAATTGACTTTGTATAGGACAAAGCAAAGCTGGCACCAAGTCCTGAGCTTACCATACCAAGACTCGAACTTTTTGCTGCTGTTCTGGCATTAGAACTAGGGAACCTTATTGTGTCTGAAATAGATGTAAAACTTGATAGCACAGTGTTTCATACAGACAAAAAAGTATGTTCATAACCCAGGCTGTACACTCCCCTATTGGACCCTGTTCTGCTTCAATACTGTGGAATAATTCCTTCCTATCCTTTCCCTACATTTCTAATGCTCTTTCCCTGAACTTCTATTCAGCAAAATAAAAGTTGTCAAGTCTTTCCTAGCACTTTCCCTAGCACCTGCTAAGTACACTGGAAAATGGCTGAATCCAAGATGGCTGAGTCTATTTACAGGGCTGTGACATCACAGGGCTGGCTGGCTGCTGATTGGCTACATGCATGGCATTGTGGGTGATCCCTCCTTCCCAGAGTTCCTTGCACCATGTTCTAACATGTGCAGCAGCCATTTTAGGAAAAAATGCGATTCGTTACCGCAAAGCGTGAAAAAGTTCGGATTCGGTGTAATTCGAATTTTTCCTGAAATTCGGATCGAATTCCACTTCGTCAGCTTCGATTCGCTCATCTCTAGTCCTAATAAAGCTTCGTACACATAACTACAAAAAAAATGAAAGTGGGGATGGAAAGAGAAAAAAAGTTTTTTCAAAGTTTTTTTTCAGAATTAAAATGCAAGAAAAACTATACATATGTGGTATTGCTGTAATTGCACTGACCTGGAGAAGGAAAGTAACAGATCAGTTTTACTGTATAGGGAATGCCGTAAAAATAAAATCCATAAACATTTTTTTTTTTTCAAATTTACCCTATTAGGAATTTTTTCCAGCTTGCCACTACATCATATGCATTATCAATAAATGGTGAAATTAGAAAGTACAACATGTCCCACAAAAAACAAGCCCTCATAGGGCTATGTAAATGGAAAAAAAAAAAGTTATCACCCCAGAAAGGCAAGGAGTGAAAGATGAAAACATAAAAACAAAAAACCTTCCAAGGCTGAAAGGGTTAACTTACAACAGCTGCTCTCTATTTACTTCTGTTATGGTCTTATATTAGTAAATTCTTTTGATGCTCTTCACACTATGGTTTATCATATAGTACTCACATAATACAATCATACCGTACCCTGAATCATTAATGTAACTTCTCAGACACCCAAGTCAGACACCCAAGTCCTTGATCACCTGTTTTGGATTTTTTCTTGTTATGAGAATAAAATAAACTTGTCTTTTAACTGAGCAACAAAAATGATTTTATGATTCAGTGTAATAAATTCCACCTCTTTCTACAGGTTCACAATGACAGTACCCAACTCTCTTAATAGTTATTAATTTAATGCGTTTTTCAAGGTTTTAAACATTAATATCCAGCAAAGTGTGACCTTCCTATGGGCAAGGATCATTGTGTAATGCTGAATTACAGATACGTTTAATTATTCATTAAAGGCTTTTATGACGGATATTGTATCTAAGTTGGTGTGACAGTTACACTAGTTATATCCAAAAGGAAGAAAATGGATATTAATTTCATTGCTCTTCCTGCTTTGCTGCCTTTAGACCAATTTAGGACCCAGAGCTGTTCTAATGAGCGAAAATTTACGGCCATGCAGAGTCTGGGATTAGCATTAAATAGACCGTAGATTGTACCCATATTATGACCATCTGAAGTGGGTCAACATTGAGATGCATTCAGTAGGCCCACCTAAAAAGTTTACATTGATGGAGGTCCAGATACTCATGCTGAGAGAATCAAAGTCCACATGGTGCACTTCGATCCGAATTTCAGGATAAATTTAAAGGCGAAGGAGAATTTCCTCGCACTTTGTGGTAGTGAATCGATTTAACCTGAAATAGTGTAAAAAAACTATGAAGCATCATAAAAACTAACAAAAAAAACACGCTGGCTGGTGTGATGATGTCATCACGGGCCACACACGATTTCACACCACCTCTTGAAACAAGATGGCAGCCCCTGGCCCTTCGCAAGCAAATGGATCAGGTAAGTATGATTTTTGTATTTTTTATTTGACACTGTTATTTATATCAGATGCCGCGATCAGCTATGAACGCGTCATCTGAGGAGTACAATGATAGGGAGTGACGCAATCGGAGCTCCCTGTCATTGCACCCACTACTTACTGCACTTCGTTACGAAGCAATTTGTTTTGTAAAATTCGGCAAAGCAGCCAAATCAAACTTTGGAATGATTCGTTCATCACTACCAGATACTAACATTTCGCCAATTGCTACAACAATGGACATGCGTTGTTGGGCCATCACTGATTCCCTTCAGTTGCTTTTGGCATTTTCAGGCTTTAATGGGAAATCCACTGCAGCCTAAGATGGGCTGACAGACTGTCTATTATCTATAATTAGCTAACCTTACCTCTTGGAGAATAGGTGTGCAGCGTCCCACTCCAAGACACGTGGGCACTGCCAAATAACTGTAAACTGTATTTCTGTGTTGCATGTCATTTTGCAGTACATTACCTGCTGTATCCCTGTTTATAGGCTGGTTAGGTGAAATGTATACATCCCACCACTAGTTGGGGATAGCACTTAACCTATAAAAATACCTTAGTCAGGCCTAGTGTGGTAAGTTAGTTCAGTGGGTTCTGAATTGAGTGAGAGTTCATAGTGAAGACTTCACACCACAGAGTAGTGAGTGGAGCCAAATTCAACTATGTGGTAGTGCCAAGGTATTAGGCTCAGGAGAGCGTTTTCCTCCTGTTGCCATACTGTATTCTTACATCCTGACCAGAGGAGAGTGTTTTCCTCCCTGGCAAAGAACCAAGCAGAGTAAGTGAATCTCGTTAATTTCTAACGATAATTTGTTTTCCCTTAGTCCTAACAGCAGCACAGATGGGGAGATAGCAAGAAGAAACCCCTAGGGAGGGCCTTCCTGCCTGGCAGAACTAAGAATAGTCTGCCCAAAGGCCGGAAACTCAGCTAGACTGGCATCTAGTCTATAATGGGAGATGAATGTCGATTCAGAGCTCCAGGAGGCAGCTTTGCAAATCATGTTGAGAGGCAGAAGACTCCTCTCGGCAAAAGAAGTAGCCACAGCTCTAGTAGAGTGGGCCTTCACGAATCCCGGAGGGTCCAGAGATTGGGAAACAAAGGATTCCTTAATAGCTTCCTTAATCCACCGACTGATGGAAGGTTTGGATGCCTTACAGTCTTTAAATTTACCGGCAACAGGATTAGCAGATTCTCATCTTTTGTAAACTCCTTTGATCTATCAACATAGATCCGCAGACATCTCGAGACGTCCAGAGGATGTCTAGCAGGTTCCTCAGAGAAGGTGGTAGATGTCGACAGAACCGGGAGGAATATCACCTTGTTGATGTTCTTGAAGGAAGGAACTTTAGGCCTAAAATACGGGAGGAATCTAAGAAGGACCCGGTCATGTAAGAAAATGGTATAGGGCTCATGTGCTGAGAGAGCTTGAAGCTCAGAGACCCTCTTGGCCAAAGTCACTGCAAGGAGAAACACAAACTTCCAAGTGACGAACTTCATGTCCACCTCCTCTAATGGTTCAAAGGGGGGAGATGCTAACCCCCTGAGAACTACTGATAAATCCCATTGAAAAATGGGTCTCAGTACTGTAGGCTTTAATCTTTCAGCTCCTTTAAGGAACCGTTTGATCAGCAGGTCCTGAGAAAAAAGCCTGTTAAGGCAAGCTGAGATGGCTGAAACCTGAACCTTCAGAGTAGAAGGGCAAGGCCTCTATCAAGGCCCTCTTGCAGGAACTGAAGGATAGCAGAGAGAGGCTGATCTGCAGACGCCACCTCAGTTGAGGTACACCAGGATGAGAATATCCTCATAATACGAGAGTAGGTTCTCTTGGTAGAGTCCGCTCTAGAATGAGACAGCGTTCTCAGGACCGACTCTGAAAGCCCTTCTATTCTGGGAAGGGACTGATCAACCTCCAGGCTGTCCGGTTGAATCTGTGCAGATCTGAGCAGAGGTAAGTGTCCCACGACACTAGGGTCTGCTGTGGGGGGAGCCTCCAATATTTTCTTCGACTCGACTGAGTGAGCTAGGTAAACAAGGATCTCTTCGGCCAAAACGGTAAGATGGCTATCACCGAGGCCTGATCCTGACTGATTTTCATCAATACCCTCTGAATCATGGAAAACGGAGGGAAGATGTATGCCAGCCTGAACCTCCAGGATATTGACAGAGCGTCTAACGCCAGGGGGTTGTCCTCCCTGTAAAGGGAGCAATACCTCTCCACTTTGGCATTGAACCTTGTTGCCATAAGATCCACCTCTGGCATACCCCACTTGAGGACAATCTGCTGTAATATCTCTGGATGTAAAGACCACTCCACTGTTGGAAGACTGCGGCTCAGCCGATCCGCTATCATATTGAGGGAGCCTTGAATGTGGATCGCAGATAAGTGGGAAAGGTACAACTCTGCTTAATCCAGAATCACCCCGATCTCTGACAGGAGGGGAAGTGATCTCGTGCCTCTCTGCTTGTTGATGTAAAGTACCGCAGTCATATTGTCTGACAGGACTTTCACCTCTTTGCCCCGGATCTGAGGGGCTAAGTAAAAGAGGGCTAGCCGGATAGCTCGATTCTCGCGGAGATTGGATGAAAGAAGCCACTCCTGAGGAAACCAGGTAACCGTGAACTGGAGTGTCGTTTAGGTGAGTGCCCCAGCCTACTTGGGACGCATCTGTAGTCAATATGACCCAGGTTGGCTGGGTCATAGACTTCCCGTCTAAAAGATGGCACCACCATCTGAGGTAATACCAAGTTCGCCAAGACAGGGAGCACAGGGAGTTTAGCCCAGCAGGGCTGCCATTCCATTTGGAGCGGACCTCCGACTGTAGAGGGCAGAGGTGCCAAAGAGCCCAAGGGACTGCTTCCGCAGACGCTGACATGAGCCCCAACATCTTCATGAGAGTCCGGATTGGGACTCGCAGAGGGACGGAAAGGAACTTGCCGTGTTCTGCATCTGGGATCTTCTTTCTGCAGTCAACTGGAGCGACATCCCAGTGGAATCGATTATGAAGCCTAGATATCTTACTGAGGTCGACGGGCTCACGTTCGACTTCTGCCAGCTGATGATCTAACCTAGGCGGAACAGAAAGGAGATTGTTACCTGAAGAAGTTGGGTTAGGACCACTAGAGCAGAGGCTTTCAAAAGCCAGTCATCCAGATACGGAATGATGGTCAGTCCTTGAAGTCTCAAAGCCGCCACCACAGAAACCACCACCTTGGTAAAAGTGTGAGGGGCAGAAGAAATGCCAAAGGGAAGGGCAACGAACAGAAGATGCCTGACGACACCGGACACCTGGACCGCGATCCTGAGATACTTCCTGGAAGCAGGAATCCCCGCGTCACCTCTGGAAGATGGTGGCACACAGGGAACGAGAATCCTAGACCGAGGACGCCGCCAAAATACCCCAGCCAGGCGCAACTGCGCGGGGTCGGCAGCAGACAAGCTGCCGGCCAAACTGACAAGGTACCTAGGAAGGGCAACGCCGTTATCCAAACGAAAAGAAGGCTCCCCGCACTTTCCATAAGAAGAGGGAACAAACAGCCTAGTCCACCTGTCCGGGAGGACAGAAAAAAACACAGTGGGCTGGGGTTGACTCCCTTCTTTTAAGGGAATACTTAATTATTAAATTGAGTTATTAGTCTTGGGCTCATTAAACATTCCGCCGGTCCTACCAGTCCACGGGGGGTTGTTAACCCCATCTGTGCTGCTGGTAGGACGTAAGGGAAATTGGTGATAACAGCCAATACCTAAGGCTTATGGGCACCTTTGAGCATGGTGGAGGACAATCTAGCTACAAGCAGCCTCACCATAAAGAATAAAAGACAGACTAGCTACCTGTCCTAAAAGCTTGGAAGAAACAGGAAAGTTATAGGACTGAGCATACCAGAAAGGATAAGGTACTACATAACCACAGCCTGAGTCAGGACCTAACCAAAACCTATTAACAGTGGATCAACAGAATTCCTCTATATACCCAGAGACTGTATTCTATCTGGATGTGTAGGCTGCAACCAAAACCAGCAACAGTAAAAGTTGTCAGTTGTATCCTACCACTGTCTACATCATTCTTCAATATTGCTACTACAATTGGTTGTACCGCCATTAACGGTACTGGCGTCACAACATATACGATCAAGGCACCCAGCCGCCACAAGCACCCTAAGCACCACTAACATCAGGGCACCTTAACCACCATCTTGGCTGGTTCATCCCTATCCCAGAGAGTGCCCCAGAGGATTTCGTGCTGTCTTCCCCTTCACTGCGCTGCCGCCCAGGGAGGCTTTCTGCTCACCGTGAGCAAAACCTATGAACTGTCATATCCCATCGGCCCACCGTGTACCTCACGTGTATCCCCTGCGGACTGGCATGTCGCAGGTGGGAATTTTTGACAACAGATGAATCAGTATACATTTGGCACAACCATTTAACTGTGTGAGGACCAGATGTTTCCACATGGGATTATGGTGCAGCCAAAAACAGTACCATGTCAGTTCCGACAAGCAGAAAATTTTACCAAAAAATGTCAGTTATGGTATTTCTTACAGATACAGTTCTGGAAAATATACTATTTAAGTTCAGGTGTTTCGTCATACCTGCTGCAAACAGGTGCAGAAACTTAAAGGAGTTGTACAAATCATATAAAAGCTCAAGCAACCCCTGTAAATCCTAGGCTATCCTCAGGTGCGCCAATGCAGCCAATGATTGGCCTCAGCGGTGACGTGTCCCCAAGTGGCACACGACCCAGCAGCGACATGCCACTTGAGGAAATGTTGAACATGACCCAACTGTGCCAGAAGTTTACATATAGGGACCCAAGTACAGTGCAGACAGCCTTGGACCCAAGAAGCTAGAACCAAGATGTGGGATGCAGGTAAGTATGCTTCCCTTCACAGGTCTGGTGGGGTGGGAAATGTATTTAAAAGCAACATGTCAATTCTGGACAACCCTTTAACCAAATGCCTGGAACTGGTGATTTCCTTTGATAATTATGACCGGTGAATAACCACCGGTTTGTATTTGTATTCTGCATTTGGTCTGACTGACTGACTGGCACCTGCTGGCTTTAGTGCCAGTTTTTTGTGATTACCACATAATTATTAATCTTAGTTGTGTTATTAAAGGCTAAGTATTCAGACAAATCTGAACACAAAAATCCACAGAACATCTGACCTGTCGGAACATACCCTTAAAGTTATTTCTTTTCATCCCTTTAAATCCACTGTTCAGAATAATGACAAGTTGCTGGATATGTTACAATTGACTGAGAATATGAGATTCCAACTCTTTTGGAGAAGAAAGCAGTCTGAGAAATGGAGAAAGAAATTGAAAGGTACAAGTCATGTATAATTGACAGGCTCTCTGCATGTGAATGTCCTATATTCCTTGCTGCTTGCCCAGAAAGACCTCCAGACTACTCGCAAATCATATTTCCACTGTCTAGTGTATAAAAAGGCTCCAGATAATAAAAATGCTGCAGTTAGAGGCTTCATTGTGATCAACTCAGATTTCAGCTCAGACTTGGTTATAGGGTTATACCAGAATTAAACCTGAAGGCAACTAAAGGTAACTAAGGAAATAGTCACTGCAAACAATGTTTCTGCTTATTACAGTTATCACCCCTATTTACCTACACTTCCTAAATTACCCCAACACTCCTGAACCCAGCAAGGAACTATCTCTTCCTGCATTGCACCCACTCTTCTGACCTCCTCCTTAGATTTGCTTCTTAACATAAAAGCCTTCCTCTCCAAACACACACACAGCAACCTCATGCTATCTCCTACTCCCACCTACTAAAGGTCCCTTTACACGGGACTATATCACATTGTCGGGAAGGAAGCATTCACCTTGAACTGTCCTCCTACCTGTCTTTCTGCTCTCTCTTTGACCGGCTGCAATCTGGCTTTGGACCCCACCACTCAACTAAAACTGTCCTTACCAAAGTCACCAACGACCTGCTAGCTGCCAAAGCCAAACAACATTACTCTGTGCTTCTCTTTCTCGTTGACCTGTCCTCTGCCTTTGACACAGTTGATACCTCTGCTATCCAGAATCCCACAATGCCTATCTTCTAAATGTTAGCATGACAAAAATGACAGAATTTATCATCTTTCCCCCATCTCGTTCAACCCCCCAACAGACTATCTATCATGTTCAATGGCTGCACACTCTCCCCGAAGAGAGTGTCAACGAAGTCTGCTGTCTTGCTGTATCCTTTGATCCACCTCTGTCCATTTAAACCACACATCCAAGCCCTTTCTACCTCTTGCAACCTCCAATTCAAAAGTCTGCAAAAATGCTTGTACATGCCGTCATCATCTACCTAGACTACTGTAACATTCTCCTCTGTGGCCTCCCATCTAGCGCTCTCGCACCCCTCCAACCTATCCTCAACTCTGCTGCCTAACTTAGCCATCTCTCCCGTTACTCTTTTCTGCCATTCCCTCACTGGCTCACCATTGCCCAGAGAATCCAGTACGAAACACTAACTATGACATACAAGCCCATTCACAATCTTTCCCTTGTATACATCTGTGACCTGATCTCCTGGTAGCTTTCCACATGCAATCTTCGATGCTCACAAGCCCTCCTTCTCTACCCTCCTTTATCTGCTCTTCCCATTATTGCTTCCAAGATTTCTCCCATGCATCCCCCATACTCTGGAACTCTCTGTCCAGGGGGGTAACGACCACAGTCGGGGGGGGGGGGCATGGAGAGGCACTTGTTACCGGCACATGATTTGGGGGGGCATGGAGAGGCACTTTTTACTTCGCAATCAAGAAAATATTGCCTGAAGATCAGGAATTTGCGAATAAGCGAATATATGGCGAATATTCAACCAAATTTTTGCGAAGTATCGCAAATTTGAATATTGCCCCTGCCGCCCATCACTACTTCTTACTGGCACATTATTGGGGGGCACTATTCAAAGTTTGCCCTGGGCCCATACAAGTTTAGTTATGCCACTGTCTCTGTCCCAACATATCAGACTCTCATCTACAGTAGAACCCTTCAAAAGAAACCTGAAAACGCACCTCTTCAGACAGGCCTACAACCAGTGACCCTGCTGCTGCTATACATTGTATGATCAGCTTTACCCTCACCCACTGTATCATTCCCATCCTTTGTTGATTCTAAGCCCTCGCGGGCAGGATCCTCTCTCCTTCTGCACCAGTTTGTAATACATCTTGTTCATGCTTATGGTACTCGTTTTATATTATATATATTATATAGGATTAAAGGGAACATGCATTTAATCTGTGTCTACACATGAAGCAGAAGTTCCTGAGTGTTTATTTCCAGCACTTTTATATTGATGGCCTATCCCCAGGATAGGCCCCCAATATCTCATCAGCTGTTTTGCTGTAGCATTGGTGACTGAAGTCCAATTGAATAGTGAGCAGAACTGGTTACAGCACTGCTGCTCACATTGAAGTGAATGGGAGGAGTGCTGCAGTAACCAGCTCCGTCTACTTCATAACGGATGGTGCAGTACTGTAGCTTTATTTTTATAGGTATTAAAACACGAGAAAAACTATTAAATGTGGTATTGTGGTAATCATACTGACCTGGAGAATGAAAGTAACAGATTAGTTTTACTGCATTGGGAATGCTGTAAAAATGTAATACATAAAATTATGGCGTAATTGCATTTTCTTTCCTAATTTCACCCCATTTCACCCAATTTGGATTTTTTTTCTAGTTTCCCAAAATGTCAACCCTGGAATACCCCTTTAATATAACTTTGAAAGACGGGAGGGAATTAAAGTACCCAAAGGAAATATAGGAGACTATCTATACAGACGCTGTCTTCTCAGTTTATTAGAAATACCATAAGAATGGTAGTAGAGGTGTTCTTCAGTAAAATCAGAACTTCACAGAGAATAGTAGTGATGAGCGGCAGGGGCAATATTCGAACTTGCCATATTTTGCAAATATTCGTTAGAATATTCGTCAAATATTCGCGAATATTCGTATTCGTGATTATTCTATTGATTGCGAAAAATCGGCAATGTAAGATTCGCGTAATGCGAATATTCTAAAATACGATTATATAGCACTATAGAATATTGTGCTATATATTCGTTTTTTAGAATATTCATAATTTTTTCCAATTTAATGTGAACAGTCATTGGCCCAAAAGCAACTTAAGCAGGGAGGAATCATGACTTCAGATGGAAAAAAAATGACGAATATTCTAAAGAACGAATATTCGTTTTTTAGAATATTCGTCATTTTTTCCAATTTAATGTGAACAGTCATTGGCCCAAAAGCAACTTAAGTAGGGAGGAATCATGTCTTCGGATGGAAAAGAATTATGAATATTCTAAAAAACGAATATATAGCATTATATAGTGCTATATATTCGTGTTTTAGAATATTCGCATTACTCAAATAATACATTGCCGAAAATAAATTAAATAATGAAATAATATTCTAATTCACTACAGACTACAATATTGCAGCCTTCTCACATTGGCCCGCAAGCAAGAAGCAGGTAGGTATACTAGGTAATGGGTTCAGGTGAAAAAAAAAAAAAAACAACGAATATTCGTTTTTACGAATATATATCACTATATTCGAAATATTTGTGAATTCTCGAAGTGCTGATATTCATGATAAAAATTCTTCCTCATTAGTTCTCTTGTAAAGGATAGCCACTGCCTGGTTAGGAGAGGGATCAGTCTTGGCACAGACATGAAACCAGACATCACCTGAAATACACACAATAGATCCTTTGTATTGACATTGTTGTGTTAAATGATCAAACTGAAGGGGGACAAAGAACAAAATGCTACTATGCAACACCAATGACATTTAAAACAAGTAAGTGACAATACCTCTGTGCATTAATTTTAGCTTCTGCTTATCGTCAGAACATTCATTCCCAACCATTTCCATGCAACAATCATAGGGATGAATGATCGTTACTACAGTCATTTGTCCCTATTCTATTTCATTTCTGTTGGTAGCACATGAACAATCACATCAGCCAACAAACAGGCAACTGGCATAAGAAGCATTTCTGCCAAGCAATGACATGACTTGGCATCTTCTATAAATTACTGGCCAATATTGAGCACGAGCAAAAAGGTTCTATAGGATAGCTATAATATTAGAAGTCAATGATTCCCTTCCTTTCCACTTTGTCTATGGCCCATGGTGACTGCTGTAAAGCATAGATCTAAATTTGTATTTACAGGGTGGGCAATGCAAGAAGCTCAAATCCTGCATGAGGGCACCTGCTGGGGACACTGGTCTCTTGAGGGTGACTGCTTCATTAAAAATATGCATCACATTGGATATCCTTTGGGATTACACTTCAGTTACAGCTGGAAAAAAGCAAAATACAAATCCTTAAAACCACTGCAAAGCTACAATTTGGTCAGATATTGTCACACTTGTATGTTTTTTAATCATGCAAATACTCAAAAGGCAGTGAGGATTAAAAAATAACAGTATTTTAAGGGGTAGCTTGTGCTTTGAAAAGCATGTTCCTTGAATGGGGCTGACCTACAATACCAAGCAAATATCATACAATATAGTCCTGTGACTTATACACCACAACCCTCACTGTGGTCTCTCTCTCAAGCTCGGTCACATCAATGACATAAAGAAATGAAATGATTTGCACAACAGAGCATCGGTTCTAAATCTATTTCATCCAAAGAAAATGTTGAAAATACGTGCAAACATCAAATGAATTAGGCTAGGGCTACACGACGACATCTGTTGTGCGACATTTTGTCGCACCAATGTCGCGCGACTATTTTTATAATGATAGTCTACGGTGCCGCATTACGACATGCGACATTCTCCGACTGCCTCACAACAGTCGCAAAAGATCCATTCGAAATCAGTTGCGTCGCAGTGCCCTACTTGAAGTCACGCGACACATGTCGTTGTGTAACCCTAGCCTAATAGCAAATGTATCACCGCTCCTGTGAAAGTTCATATTGTGCAGCGACTGTGTATTCAGCTGGAACAAGTCCAATAAGCCTATGGAGACTTTGCACACCTGCGACTTTTTGGGGTCCTCCAAGGGATAAACATTTCCAATAATATTAAGAAGCTGTGCTCTCTTGTGTAAATCATACCATTTCTTCATATCACATTAATGACAGAAGAAGCGCTCTTTCTGGAAGGAAGCAGCTGTATTTTTTCTATTTTTATACAACTCCTCTAACCCATACAATGAACGATTCCTTAGCTAAAACATAAAAATATAAAACATTTCATACAACAAATGCTAATTCTGATTGTGCCCTGGCAACGAAATTCCTCCAAATAAACCTTCCTGTTTTATTGAATAATTAAAATCACTGTGTTATCGGAATGCTAACTTTGGATAGTTTCGATTTTGGTTTGCTTGTAACTTTGTATACTTTGTGACTTTGGCTTGTTTGATTCTGTCACCCTAAGTTCACACCTGAGCGTTTTACAGCGCGTTCAAACGCGCTGTAAAACGCTCAACACATGAAAACCAATGGTTTCCTATGGCCCTGGTTCTCACTTGAGCGTTTTACAGCGCGTTTGAACACGCAGTAAAGCGCCCGACGCATAAACAAGTACTTGAGCTTTTTTTGGGGCGTTTGTCGCGCGTTTTGGGATTGACACCACAGTAGTCAATCACAAGAACGCCCGTACGAACCCGCGTTTCCTATTTTTCAAAAACCGCGTAAAAACGCGCGTAAAACGGGTGTTTCAAGAACGCTCAGGTCTGAACTCAGGGTCAGGCTACTTTCACACTTGTGTTGTGAATTCCTCTGCTGGATCTCAATACTGGAATCAAACGGATCCATTTTGATTTTGCACATTAGGATGCATCCATGCGGTTGTGTGAAATCAAAAGGAACAAAAAAACAGATCCGTTTTTTTAGGCTCCTTTGCCGGATCTCAATACTGGAAAGCAACAATGCAAGTGTGAAAGTAGCCTTAATAGTTTAGATCCCTGGCTATTGTAATTCTGCACAGATCCTGGTTAGTTTTTAACTATGGGGGGGAATTTATCATGAGGGGAATATTTGAAGTCAGTTTTGCTTGAGTCTGTGTTGATGTACTTCATACCTCATTTATCAATTGTCACGTGTTGTTTGATAAATAAACCTGGTGCTTTTGTCTAGAAAAGCTATTCCAGTTTTCTTACTTCACTCTCCTGCTGGATTGAGATTGCCACTTTTTAAAAAAAAGTTCCAATGATAAATCATTGTGAAAATCATTGTAAATCATAGTGAAACTCATTAACATAGCTAACCACACCCACTTTCCATCCACATTTCAAAGCTGAAGTGTAATGCAAAAATATGCAACATTTTTGCATCAGTGCAAAAAGTCACAAAAGTCCTATTTTGTGACTTTTTGAAGCCAGAATTTTGCAGTGAAGGCATGATAAATCTGGCCCATTGCCTTTACTATATCAGTTGCATACAACTGACTCATTTTGACACAGCTAGTTGATGATGAGACTCCCATTGTTACTGCCAACGGGTTTGCTCTATTACACCTTGTCAGAATTGTATTCCTGTGACCAGAAATGCTATTACTATGGCCTGGGGAGAGGCTTTCAACTACTGAAACCCCTACAGTCCTCAGAAAGAAGGAAGCACAGCTCTGGTTAAACACTGTTGGGATGCATTCACACCACTGTACTGTATTGCGGATAGATCATACCAATGTATTACTGTACAGCAGCAGCAGCAGGGAGCGCACGGCGTCATAGCATCCAATGACGACGTGCGCCCCGGCTGTAAAGAAGAAATCCAGTCCTGGTTACTACGGACTGGTCACATCCGGGTTTAACGGACGTGTGCATCTAGCCTTAAATGAATGGGCCAGCACCCATGTGGACTCATTCATACAGCCGTCTGAATGAGCCTTTAGGCCTCTTGCACACGAACGCTTATTTTTTCAGTTTACATTTCGTTTTTGCGTTACATATACGAACCGTATACAGAACCATTCATTTCAATGGATCCGCAAAAAAAACACGGAAGATACTCCGTATGCCTTCCATTTCCATTTTTCCATTTTTCCATTCCGTTCAAAGATAGGGCATGTCCTATTATTGTCCGCTAGGATAGTACTGTTCTATCAGGGGCAAGCTGTTCCGTTCTGCAAAAAACGCATGCAAAATACTGAAAAAGCCATATGGTCGTGTGCAAGAGGCCTTAGGCTGCTGTCGCATAGTCAGTGCTTTATCAGTAATTTCTATAAGTGATTGCGAACCAATTCCAGGAGCATAGACTACACAAGATAGGGTATAATGGAAAGATTTGCACCGGTTCTGTGTTTTTTACTCTAAATAACACCCCCCCCCCTCCCTGCCCGGAACCAACTGGAAGGGGTGCTCTCCGGAGTAGTGGAAGAGGAGGTTAGTACAATACCTGCCCAAGACCTCACTACCTCCTTCCGAACAATGGCTATTGAAGTAGCCAAACTGCTAGCGCCTGATATAAAATCCTCCCTGGAAGCCGTAGTCTCTCAGTCACTCCAACAAATACAGAGAGAGGTGGCCCAGCACTCCAGTCAACTAGCGGAATTGGAGCAGAGCGTTAATCTGGTAGAGGAGGAATTAGAAAAGGCTTAGACCCACATAAGAGAGATACTTACTACCAATCAGTCTCTCAAAACCAAGATGGAGGATATGGAGAATCGCTCCAGAAGGAACAACTTGAGAATAGTGGGGCTGCTGGAGACTATACAGCCGAACCAATTAAAACAGATATGCGCAGTAGAGATACCAAACCCTGGGGCTACAGGGAACTTTTACTGTAGAGAGGGCACACAGGCTTGGACCTATAAGGTCTTCAGACTCTGAGCTAAGATCATCCAGACCAAGACCCTTCATAGTGAGATACTTAAATTATGCGGACAAGGAGGAAATCCTTACCAAATTCAGAAGGCACCTACAACCACTGACAGTACGGGGCCACAAACTACTACTCTTCAGTGACTAAATGTTGGCCAATTTAGCACAACCATACTCCAATCAAAAACAAATATTCCCTATAAAAGATAAGACAAACACCCTTCAAACTAACCCAAAAAAGATAGTAGATATAATGAGAAACTATTTTATCTCCTTATATAGCCAAGACCACTATGATAGTACCCGAGCTGCTGAGCTCTTAAAGCAGATATCTCCGGGTCCAGATGGGTATCCAGCTGAGTTTTACAAGGCCCTAGGTGATGAATTAATACCCACACTCACTTCACTTTTCAATTCCATCTTGCAAGGACAGACAATTCCATCTTCGGGTAATATTGCATATATAAAATTAATCCCAAAACAGGGAAAAGATCTAATTTGCCCAGAGTCGTTTAGACCAATATCTCTTATTAGCCAGGATATTAAACTTATGTCAAAAATACTGGCAAATAGACTGGCTACCTTTTTGCCGGACTTGATAGGGAGCCATCAAGTTGGGTTTATCAAAGGCCGCTCAGCAGTCTCTAACATTAGAAAATTATTAGCTGCTCAAGATGGACAGAAGAGGATGGGGGCCACTGTTACTCCAGCACTACTAGCAATTGATGCTGAGAAAGCATTAGATAATGTTAACTGGAAGAAGGCTAGGAGAAGTGCTGGATGTGATGGGACACCTGTCTAAGACCCTACAACTCCGGAGGGGTACAATACAGGGAAGTCTATTGTCCCCCTTGCTCTTCAATATAGCTCTTGAGCCACTTACACAGCTATTCTTGCAGTCCAATCTATTTGAGGGTATCATGGTGGGGAAAAAACTATAAAACGGACTACCTGTTAATCTATATAAAGGATCCAGAACTACACTTAAAAAAAATATTGGACACTTTTCAATACTATGGTTCAGTTATGGGATACAAAGTTAATGTAACAAAAAGTCAGCTATTATTTCTATGTAAGCCGGGAAATAATAATGATGCTTTTCAGTTGGGGGTGGAAGTGAGAAGGGAATTTTTAACATATCTAGGAATCAAAATAGGGAAATCCCCTACTTCCATAGCTACTTTAAATTACCCCCCCATTAATACAGAAAATTGAAAGGGAACTAGATAAATGGAGAGAATTGTCGTTATCTTTATGTGGAAGGGCCCACCTGATAAAAATGGTAAGTTTTCCAAAATTATTATATCCGTTGCAGACGATCCCGCTATTGTTGAAACATGCAGATATAATGAGGCTTCAAGCAGCTTTCATCTCTTTTCTTTGGAAAAAAAAAAATCCTGCATAGCGTATAAAAAGTTATGTATGTTAAAATGGGAAGGGGGGCTACAACTGCCTAACATCAGACATTATAATCTGGCAGCTTTATTTAAAGGGCTTCTGTCACCCCCAAGTGTGCAATTTTCAGTAGCTGACATTAGCTATTTGTTAATGTCAGCTGATTTCAAACATACCTTTCTTACCTTAATCTGAGCTTTATATTTCCTAAAAATCATACTTTTAAAACATGCTAATTCTCTTCGCTACCAGCAAGTTGGGCAGGTATTTGCTGGTAGCCGCCGCATCCTCGGGCTGTAGGACCGCCCCCTCTGCTGCTGATAGAAAGGGCCAGCGCGCTCTCCTCCTCCCGCTGGGCCTGTCTTCTCCTGAATTCCTGCGCTGTACCATTCCACAATCGGCGCAGGGGTACTGAGTGGAGGACGGGTGCTTGCAAGCTCCGTCCTCAGTGGCAAGTGCCCATCCTCCACTCAGTACGCCTGCGCCGATTGTGGAATGGTACGGTGCAGGCGCGGGAATTCAGGAGAAGACAGGCCCAGCGGGAGGAGGAGAACGCGCTGGCTCTGTCTATCAGCAGCAGAGGTGGCGGTCCTACAGCCTGAGGATGCGGCGGCTACTAGCAAGTACCTGCCAACTTGCTGGTAGCGAAGAGAATTAGCATGTTTTAAAAGTATGATTTTTAGGAAATATAAAGCTCAGATTAAGGTAAGAAAGGTATGTTTGAAATCAGCTGACATTAACAAATAGCTAATGTCAGTTACTCAAAATTGCACACTTGGGGGTGACAGAAGCCCTTTAAGCATGTAAAAGACAGGATTTGGAGTACCACTCATTTCTCAGCGGGGCAGATAGAGCAAGAATTAACACACCCTTAGGAGTTATCAGCGATGTTACACACTAGATTAAAAGATATACCAACTCATAGAAAGGGCTCTGTCCTCCTCAGGAACACCATCATGGCCTGGAAGGCTGTGAGAAAGATTTACAGACTCCCAATATATTTGTCACCGAAGATGCTGCTATGGTCTCTACCAGATTACCCTTTGGGGTGTCAAATCAAAATGTACGATAAATGGAAGAAGAAAGGAGTTAATAAATTGCAAGACATATTAAATACATCAGGTCAAGACCTGTTGAGCTGGGAAGATTTTAGATCCAAATTCCATCTGCCGTCCTCTCACTATTTGCCATATCATCAGATAAAAGCTTACCGTAAAAAAACAATCTTTATCCTTAGGGGAGACAGATAGGATGCTTTGGTTTGAGAATCTATATAGGGTTCACTCTATAGGGTTAATTAAAGGAGTATTTGCGGTCTGGGAAAGGGAACTGGAGGATACATACTTATCTAGAAAGATAAGGGAGGAATTTGACTGTATTAGAAGGGCGATACGCAGTGAACAGTGGAAAGAAACTCATCTAAGAATTATGCACAAGGCTACATATGCTTAAAATCTTTCCTATAGAGATGCCCCGTCCCATTATCTTAGACAATGTCCCAAATGTAAGCAACCAAAAGCAGATCTACTGCATGCGTTATGGAGTTGTCCCAACTTGAAATGCCTTTGGGAACAAGCCATTCACTATATACAATCGGTATGGGATGTTAAGATCTCACTCACTCCTCAACAGTGTATATTTCAATATATACCGAAAGTGCAAGATGAGACCTCTGGGTCGGCGGTGACAAGAAGCAGTGTTACATATAATACTCATGGCAGTCAAGAAATGTATACTAAGACAATGGTTAATAGTGACAACTCCATCATAGGAAGAAGTAATTGGAGTAGTCAAGCAAGTTTTATACATGGAAAGGTTAGAAGTGGAAAGAAGTAAAGAAAAAGCAAAGACTAAATTCATTAAAAAATGGAGGAAATTTATTGAACATGCCCTATCGAGAGCTGAACGACAAGAATTGATCTTACCCTTTAAACAGACCAAGTGGTATCTTGAAGCTCAAATTAGTGGGAAACTTAAAAACGGAAAACATTTTAGACAACCTACAGGAGCAAAGTTTGTGGGATTGAGTTGGGGGGGGGAGAATTTTCATTGTTAATATGTTACTAATCAAAAATAGACAATAGAAACATGTATGTATATTTCACGTGACTTTATTGGAACTGAGCATTGTCATTACTACTGTATGTACAGATATATTTTAATCTTTTTCTGTGCTGTCAAAATCTAAATAAAGAGAGATTTAAAAAAAAAAACAGTCGCAGGTCAATAATATAAATAAATGCTTCTAGTATTATAAAGTCTCTATTGTAGGTGTGATTAGGTCCATCATCACAGATCAGTTATATTGTATCTGATCAGGAAAATCATTTTAAGAACTAGAATAACAAACTCATTATGTGCTCGGTGTTGTATACTACAAGTGCTCAAAAATTTTAGAGTTTAATTTTAAAAATTATTTTATGGGACAGTGGGTAGCGATTAAGGTTAAACAGTGTTTTTGACCCACTCTCAGAGGTGGACTGCCCATAGACCCTACAGGAAAATTTCCCGGTGGCAGATGCTCAGGGGGCCACCCAAGGCCTCCTCATGGCCACCAGCCAGGTTCATAAAGATCTGATGCACTCAGCATTAATTAATGTAGGAGCATCAGGGATTTATGCACTTGGCCAGCAGCCACAGGTGACCTCCTGAATTCAACTGTATTGCTGTTCTCAGGGCAATGAAACAGTTTCCTCCTGTGGCACGGGTGGCAGTATTTTTATTTTTATGCCACATTTGGTTTTGCAGAGGCGGTATTTTATGATGCACTGTGGTATTTGGTATTGCAGATATGGTATTTTGTGCTGCATTGTGGTATTTCGTTGTCTTGGGGTGGTATTTGGTTCTGCACTACACTATTGCTGGCCCTACCTATTCCCGTTCTCCCTACCTACAGGTGTTGGCTCTGCCTACTTGTGTTGCTCTACCTTTTGTCATTTTGGACCCATCTACAACGTGCGGCATTTTGTGCTGCACTGTGGTATTTGGTTTTGCAGAGGTGGTATGTTGTGCTGCACTGTGGTCTTTGGTTTTGCAGAGGCAGCATTTTGTGCTGCACTGTGGTATGTCGTTCTGTTGGGGTGGAATTTGGTTCTGCACTACAGTATTGCTGGCCCTGTCTATTTCTGTTCTTCCTGCCTACTTCTGCTGACCTGCCTTTTGTCATTTTAGACCCATCTACAGCACTTTTAGGTATTTTTCTGGGGCCACTTTAAGTTGCCAGTCCGCCCCTGCTCACTCCCAGTGTTGGCTATGCAATGAGCCAAGAAGACCCTGATTCCTTTCTTCACATGATTACTAAGGATCCCAGAGGTCGGATCCTCGCCTATCAATGTACTATCCTAGTAATATGCCATGATTTTATAACATGGTAATACCCTTTTACTGGATCATGCCATAGTAAAGCTTAAGTCACATGTCAGCGTTTTACTCAGTGCTCGGCCAGTGATTTTTCATCAGTGATTTTTAGCCAAAGCCAGGTACGGATGAAAAACACAGAACATGTTCCAAATCTTTCCATTATACCTTATGTCTGTGTGGGATCCACTTCTGGGTTTGGCTCACAATCACTGATGGAAATCACTGACCAAATACTGACCATGTGAATTAGGGCTCATGCACACGAACGTATGTATTTTGGGGTCTGCAAAAAACGTATCCGAAAAAATACGGATGATATTCGTGTGCATTCCATATTTTTTTTGAAGAACGGAACAGCTGGCCTCTAATAGAACAGTCCTATCCTTGTCCATAATGTGGACAGAAATAGGACATGTTCTATTTTTTTTTCGGAATGGAAATATGGACATACGGAAATGGAATGCACACGGAGTAACTTCGTTTTTTTTTTTTGAGAACCCATTGAAGTGAATGGTTCCGCGTACGGTCCACAAAAAAAAACCCGGAACGGACACGGAAAGAAAGTACGTTTGTGTGCATGAGCCCTAATCCAGCACCTGTAATAAGAATTGTCGAATATTTAAAGACACAGTATGGCAACTGAGAAATTCATCTTTCTATGTATTTTTTTTATATTCAGGGTAGGCTCACTTCATTATTATCTTTATTTCTGGACTAGCATCAGATGCTTCTACCAATGTCCTGCTTACAGTTCCACAAATAAATGTTTTTGCCATCAGGATGCATTGCTATAAATGGACTGAATACTTTCATTGTACAATTGTGCTTCCTCTAACACGAGACTTTGTATCTGTATAGAAACCAAATGTTATTTTTCCCGTTTGTTAGAACGTCAGCAGTAAATATCCTGCTCCAGAGCCTGATTGATGTCATTTTGCCAGCAATATTTAATTCTGGTCTCTCTTCCTCTGTCTGGAAGTGCAGCAATAACAAGTTTATAGCTCAATTACAATGCCACAACTCTTGAAGATTCTCTGTCGCTTCCTGATTCAAGACAGTAAATAGATCATAAGTAGTTGTGTGGATGTGATCCAGTATTCATCACCTTCTTCTTTATATTGTCTATTTTAAACCAATTCAATATTTTTGGAGCATGAGAAATGTTCTTCCGTCTCTCATATTTCGCAGCAACTTAACACCTGCTTCATTTACTTACAGAGATAAATATTGTGTGTACAGTGTATGCTCTACTTTGAGCACAATTTTTACACTCTACATATACAGCAAATACGAATTAACTCCTTCCCAACATGCGCGATAGGAGCTGTGCTCGCTCAGACAGGGAAAGGAGCCTCAGAAAACTTCAAAGCAGGTGTATTAAGCCGTTAGATGCCACTGTCAATGCTAACTGTCGCATTTAAGCGGTTTTTCGTAGGGATGTGGCTCTCTCTTTTAATATATTGGCTCCCCACAAAGCGATCACAGGTTGCTGATGGTTGCTGTGGCAGCCAGAGGCCTTACAGAGGCCTCCGGGCCTGCCCCCAATGGAGGCCTATGAGGACCAGTCCCCAGGATGGGTCTCATAGGCAAATGTCAGTGTGAAACTAACAAGTTCAATTTAGTACAGTACAGCATGTATTGTACTGCACTGAGCTAGTGATCAGTCTCTTATAGTGAGAGAAAGTTAAAATGTAAAAATAAATAAATAAATGGTGTTTTATAAAAATAAAAGTTTGAAGTTAAAAAAGTGTCTCTCGTTCCCCCATTAAGCCATTTACTATTAAACACAAAAAAAAAAAAAGACTTGGTATTGCCACATCTGAAATGACCTTCTCTATAAAAAGATCACATGATCTACCCTGTCACATGAACGCTGTAAAAATAAAAATAACAACGTTACCAGAACAGACATTTTTTGTTTACCTCACCTCCCAGAAATCATTATATCAGGCAATTAAAAAGTCATATGTGCTTAACCACTTCAGCCCCCCTAGCTTAAACACCCTTAATGACCAGGCCACTTTTTACAATTCTGCACTACACTACTTTCACCGTTTATTGTTCCGTCATGCAACTTACCACCCAATTTTACCTCCTTTTCTTCTCACTAATAGAGCTTTTATTTGGTGGTATTTCATTGTTGCTGACATTTTTACTTTTTTTGCCATTAATACAAATTTAACGACATTTTTGCAAAAAAATGACATTTTTCACTTTCTGTTGTAAATTTTTTTTAAAAAAAACTACATTTCTATATAAATTTTTCTCTAAATTTATTGTTCTACATGTCTTTGATAAAAAAAAAGTCCAATAAGTGTATATTTATTGGTTTGGGTAAAAGTTATAACGTTTACAAACTATGGTGCAAAAAAGTGAATTTCGGCATTTTGAAGCAGCTCTGACTTTCTGAGCACCTGTCATGTTTCTTCAGGTGCTAGAATGCCAGGAAAGTATAAATACCCCCCAAATGACACCATTTTAGAAAGAAGACACCCCAAAGTATTCGCGGAGGGGCATGGTGGGTTCATGTATCATTTCATTTTTTTTCACAAGTTAGCGGAAAATGACACTTTCTGAGAAAAAAAAAAAAAAGTTTCAATTTCTGCTAACTTCTGGCAAAAAAAAAAAAAATCTCAGACGGACTCACTATGCTCCTCAGTGAATACCTCGGGGTGTCTACTTTCCGAAATGGGGTCATTTGTGGGGTGTGTTTACTGTTCTGGCATTTTGGGCGGGGCTAAATTGTGAGCCGCCATGTAAAACCTAAAGGTACTGGTTGGAATTTGGGCCCCTTTGCACACCCAGGCTGCAAAAAAGTGCCACTTATGTGGTATCGCCGTACTCAGGAGAAGTAGGGCAATGTGTTTTGGGGTGTATTTTCACATATACCCATGTTGGGTGAGAGAAATATCTCTGTAAATTGTCAACTTTGTATAAAATTTTTAAAAGTTGTCGTTTACAGAGATATTTTTCACACAAAGTATGGGTATATATAAAAATACACCCCAAAACACATTGCCCTACTTCTCCTGAGTACGGCGATACCACATGTGTGCCACTTTTTTGCAGCCTGGTGCGCAAAGGGGCCCAAATTCCAACCAGTACCTTTAGGATTTCACAGGGCATTTTTACGCATTTAGATTCCAGACTTCTTCTCACGCTTTAGAGCCCCTAAAATGCCAGGGCAGTACAAACACCTCACATGTGACACCATTTTAGAAAGAAGACATCCCAAGGTATTCCGTGAGGGGTATGGTGAGTTCATGTAAAATTTTATTTTTTGTCACAAGTTAGTGGAATATGAGACTTTGTAAAAATTTCCGCTAACTTGTGCCCAAAAAATTTTTGGGGTGTGAACTCGACATGCCCCTCACGGAATACCTTGGGGTGTCTTCTTTCCAAAATGGGGTCACTTGTGGGGTATTTATACTGCCCTGGCATTTTAGGGGCCCTAAAGCGTGAGAATCCAAATGCGTAAAAATGCCCTGTGAAATCCTACAGGTACTCATTGGTTTTAGGGCCCCTTTGCGCATCTTGATTGCAAAAAAGTGTCACTCATGTGGTATCGCCGTACTCAGGAGAAGTAGTGCAATGTGTTTTGGGGTGTATCTTTACATATACCCATACTGTGTGTGAGAAATATCTCTGTAAATGACAACTTTAAAAATAAAATTATACAAAGTTGTCAATTTACAGAGATATTTCTCTCACCCAGCATGGGTATATGTAAAAATACACCCCAAAACACATTGCACTACTTATTTTGCATCTACAGCCTGCCAGCGATTGATCATTTCTGGCAGGCTATAGTATAACTGCTAAGTCGCGATCTGCTGTGAACGCACGCGCGCCTTCACAGCAAATCTCGCCTCTCGCGAGATGACGCGCTGCCGCGTTAAGGAGGAACAAGCCTGCCGCCGCCTGGACGCAGCCCTGCGTTAGGCGGACGGCAGGCGGTTAAAATGGTACCAATGAAAACATCACCTCATTTCAGAAAAATTAGCCCTCACACTAACGTCAGATATATAAAAAATTAAACAAATATGTTTCAAATACACATTTTTCCCAGAAATGCTTTAATTGTGTAACAAAACTTTTAAAAAAACTATATAAAATTGGTATCTCTATAATCATACTGACCATCAGAATAAAATTAATATATTATTTTTCCAGTACAGTCTATGCTGCAATCACAAAACCCAAAAAGCAATGGCAGAATTTATTCTGCTTTCCAAAAAGTGAAATAAAAAGCAATCAAAAAGTTGTAGGTACCACAAAGTAGTACTAATAAAAATGGCAACTCATCCAGCAAAAATTGAGCCCTCACACAGCTCCATCGAGAAAAATAAAAAAAATGTATGGATGTCAGAAATTAGCTGTACTGGTACTGCAACGTGCCGCCTCCCAGGGCCAAACGATCGTGTCCCAGGTTTATCGGAATGCAGAGTGGTATGCAGGGCCGGCGCTTCCATAGAGGCAAGGGGGGCAATTGCCCCCGGGCCCCCGAGTCCTTAGGGGCCCCCAAGCAGTGGCGGATCCAGGGGGGGGGCAACGGGGCAATTGCCCCCCCCGATATTGTGGCAGCACCGGCGGCAGTGACAGGAGATGAACGCTTCCACTGTGGAAGCGTTCATCTCCATAGCGATCTGTGTCGCCGTCCTCTGGACAGCGATACAGATCGCTGTGCAGTGCGGCAGGGGAGGGAGAGGCGTCTCCCTCCCCTGCTCCTCTGATAGGCTGCCGGCCTCGTGCCGACAGCCTATCAGAAGCGGTTCAGGCGGCGCGATGATGTCATCGCGCCGCCTGAGCAGAGGATAGAACGGGACACAGGCCGGAAGAGGCCTGCATCCAGCGCTGCAAGGAGGTAAGTAGGGAGGAGGGGGAAAGGAGCCTGCACATGATTTTGGGGGAGTGGAAGGAGCCTGGACATGATTTTTGGGGGGAGGGAAGGAGCCTGCACATGATTTTTGGGGGAGGGGAAGGAGCCTGCACATGATTTTGGGGGAGGGGAAGGAGCCTGCACATGATTTTGGTGGGGGTTGGGAGAAGGAGCCTGCACATGATTTTGGGGGTTGGGAGAAGGAGCCTGCACATGATTTTTTGGGGGAGGGGAAGGAGCCTGCACATGATTTTGGGGGAAGGAGCCTGCACATGATTTTTGGGGGAGGGAAGGAGCCTGCACATGATTTTGGGGGAAGGAGCCTGCACATGATTTTGGGGGAGGGGGCAGGAGCCTGCACATGATTTGGGGGCTGGGGAAAGGAGCCTGCAAATAATTTTGGGGAAGGGGGATGGGTGGGAAAAGGAGCCTGCACATGATTGGGGGGTGGGGGGACATGATGGGGGAGAGAGGAGACTCCGGGGCACTATGGGGACATTACTGATGTATTTTATATGGGGGTAGTAGGATAATTTGTCCAGAATATGGGAGGATGATGGAAAAGTAGTAACTGAGATTTATTTTGTTGTCAAACTGCAGAGACGAAACCTGACGGTCTGGTCTGAAGGTCTGAAAGGAGAAGATGAGGAAAGAGAACATCTACATCACAGGAGACGTCACTGGATGGAAGAGGTAAGTGGGGCTGTATTTCTGTAGTGATGGGAGCTGGGGGGGGAGGAGATGTGCAGATGTGCTGGAGAAATGAGCCATGGGGTTGGGGGGGGGGGAGAGATGTGCTGCTGCCACTGGCCCATACAGGGGAGAAATGTGCCATTCGGGGGAGGGGGGAGTATGCGGCAATGGAGGGGGCGGGGAGAAATTATGTGACGTGAAGAGGGTGATTGATGACGTGACACTGAGGGGGGGGGCCCCTTATTGTTTTTCGCCCCCGGGCCCCATTTCACCTAGAACCGGCCCTGGTGGTATGGTGCAGCCTCAATAGTTTTCTGTGTGTGTCACAGTGCTCCTACCTGGATACCGTCGCTCCCCAGGGTTAGGCTCTGAAGCAATAAAGGGGAGAGTAATGGTGGAGCTAGAGAATAAGTCGAGTCCAGACTTTATAAAGTTCAACAGCATTACTTGAATTAACTTTCATCAGTACAAGATTTGGTCTTTCTTATGGTTCCAGCAGATTTTGGCATAAACTGGCAGGTGAACTTGAATATTCTGTGTAGCGATTTTGGTAAGTTTGGAATGGGGTGCCTTTTGCTGTTGACCCCCTCTATGAGCTGGTTCCCTCTGGAGAGACTTCTGGTGCAGGAGGGGAACCTTCCCCTCACTGCTATATCTTGACACGGCTGCTGTCAATGCTAACATCCACTTAGGGTGGGTTCACACTAGCGTTAGGGATTCCGTTATGGCTTTCTGTTATAACATAGTTATAACGGAAAATAACTGAATCCATAAAACGGAAGGACGGATCTGTTCTTCTGCCCATAGACTTGTATTATAACGGAATGCAAAACGGAAGCCTTTAAAAGGCATTCCGTTTGCTTTCGGTCCTAATAGAAGTCTATGGGAATCCAAACGGATCCGTCTTTTTCCCGTTTTGCAAGACGGAAAACAAAGTCCTGTCGACAGGACTTTGTTTTCCATCTTGCATAACGGGACTAAGACAGATCCGTTATGCTTTCCCATAGACTTCTATTAGGACGGAAAGTAAACGGAATGCATTTTAAAGGCTTCCGTTTTGCATTCTGTCTGGGCATTCCGTTATTTTACGTTATAACCATGTTATTACGGAAAGCCATAACGAAATCCCTAACGCTAGTGTGAACCCACCCTAAGACTGACTTAGAATGACTAAACACTTCCTCCAGCACTTCCCTTGGTAGGAAGCAGGACTAGCTCACTTCTGCCCAAAAGGGGAAGAAAGACATGGTAAGTTCCATTCTATCTAGAGATCTCTCTGCCATAGATCTACACAGATGACAATGTTGGTAGCAATCAAAGACAGTAGCAGGGTGTAGGAATGGCAATACCACTCTGGGGTATTACAGTAGCACAGAGACTGTTCAATAGCACCATGGTGCCCCTAAAACAATCCATCAAAATCTGTGTTGCGAAAGCCAAAAGGCGGTCTTTCCCTTCTGCACCTTGCAGCGTACCTGAACAGTAGTTTATGATCACTTTTATGGTATATCCGTACCCAGTAGAACCTGCCTTTGAATTTAAGAAGTGTGTTGTGAGTCTCAAATGGAACCAGCTGGGCACAGCATAATAGGTACTGAAATGCCATCTGTGGAAAAATTAAAATTTTCATTTTGCACCATTCCAGCCCTTAACAAATACCTTGAGGGGTGTAGTTGTTTCCAAAATGATGTCACTTGTCATAAGTTCGGGGGTTCCATTTATTATTTCACCCCTGAGCCTCTACAGTTGTCAACACAAGATGTGTAAATGACTACCTTGGGCCTGAAATGTGCATGGGGCTCTTTTTCTCCTCAGTCCTCTCAGTGTCACACGTAGCATAAAACTAAGGGGGCTTGCTTTTCACACTGGTACCTGCTGGACACTGAAATGGCACATCTGTGAAAAATTTTTTACTTTCTGCACGATCTGTTGTGCTTTCATTTTTGCAAGGTGTAGTTTCTAAAAAACAACAACTGTAAAGTAATGGCCATTAGGGGTCTCACTTCCACCTAATTTGCAGTCCACTGCCTGTTGTCAGGCAAGATCCTAACAGAGATACAGAAGACAGCTTACAGGAAATGGGGTGTGTCACAGCTAGCTGAGCTCTTGAGCCTAATAAAAGAACTGCTTTCACACAGCTTCTGAAGATCAGAGAAACGTTCGACCTTTCTCTAAGTGCAATCTCCCCCTCCATATCTGTTCTGTGAGCTCAGGAGCTGAAAACAAACATAATTAGAAGTAAAGGAAATGACAGCGGTACAGTACTGGCAGTTGCCAGAGAAGGGAGACACCCCGGCTTGTGAAAGAAATGCATCCATCTATGCAACTGAAGAGGGGAAGAATTAGGCTGAAAAAGACATTAGGGAAGCCCAAAAGAGACCTGTTCATTCACAGTTATGATTATACAAAGAACAGCCATTATGCAAACTTTTTGAAAACCCTGGTCAATTTTAAATTTCTCTCAAATAAAATATATACATTCATATTGTATTGGGAAGAGGTTGTAAGGGATAACATGTGGAATGACCAATCGCTAAATGGGAATCTGCAGTTGTTGATTGTTGCACAGCTTATGCCTTGGAAGAGAATAAAATAAGGAACAAACATTTCTTTTCAACAAGTCAAAGAGAAAATTCAGCTCACGAGTGATGCATAGAAGTGCAGGGAGAATGTCTTATCCAGGAACAAACAAAGAGGAATCCAGCATCCCATGTCACAATAAAATCATACAGGTTTATTGAAAGCTCCATTAAAAAGGTGCCATTTTGTTGTGATAAGATGAATGTTTAATGGAGTTTTCAATAAACCTCTACTATTTTATTGTGACATTGGATGCTGGAGTAATCTTTGTTCCTTTATGTTCAACATGGTAGCAAATACTGTGTCAATAGAATTCATCTAATCTACAGTTTGTAGAGTGAACGAGCAGAGCTCTACAGAATATGTGCCCTCTTTCTATATAAAATAATTTAAAATAAGAATCCAAAATAGGATTTGGCACGAGGTACCAGCCAGTACCAAAGCCCAATTCGGATTTCTATTTTAGACTGTTTTTAAATACGCAGATATGATACAGTAGTAAACTTTTGCTCCGGAATGCTATACAGAAACAGCATTAAAACAAAGTGTTTGAACGAATCAATCTCGGATCTATAATCCAAAGCTCGATTCGCTAAAGTCTACCTATTAATAATAATAATGATACGATCATGATTAGAGAAGAGAAAATAGATTCTAAATTATTTAAAATTTTCTTGAATTCCCCAAAAATTCAGATTCCAGCATTTGCCACGAAAAAAGGGTTATTTTTGGACCATGTTTTAATGAGACAGTGCAGTGTGTTCTTAAACAGGCTGTTTGTTACCACCAGCTACCATTCGGTTACCCACAGCTATATTTGCTGCTGTTAGTCTGACATTACTAATGCTGTCCTGGCATTAAAAAGCTTGAAAGGTGTTGGATATAGTCCTAGGAGACCCCAGAGTGTCATATATGACTTTTCAGGACAATCTGAGCACTCTAATCATGATGATTAGTGTTGATCGAATCAGGTTCTGATTAGTATTAAAACTTCATTAACAATATAGCCGGTGGACTACCATGAAATGTATGGTCTACGCGGAGGTCTTTGCGATCTTGCTTGCTTCGTCTTGCATTTATGACGTGGCACGTCGGTTATGCGCATACAGTGGATATAAAAAGTCTACACACCCCTGTTAAAATGTCAGGTTTCTGTGCTTTAAAAAAATTAGACAAAGATAAATCATTTCAGAACTTTTTTCACCTTTAATGGGACCTATAAACTGTACAACTCACTTGAAAAACAAACTGAAATCTTTTAGGTAGAGGGAAGAAAAAATATTAAAATAAAATAATATAGCACCTTTTAATTTTATTACAGTACTCAGTCTTTTTGGGTATGAGTCTATCAGCATGACATATTTTGACTTGGCAAGAATTGCCCACTCTTCTCTGCAAAAACTCTCCAAATCTGTCATATTGCGAGGGCATCTCCTGTGCACAGCCCTCTTCAGATCACCCCACAGATTTTCAATCAGATTCAGGTCTGGGCTCTGGCTGGGACATTCCAAAACTTTAATCTTCTTCTGGTGAAGCCATTTCTTTGTTGATTTGGGTGTATGCTGTGGGTCGTTGTCATGCTGAAAGATGAAGTTCCTCTTCATGTTCAGCTTTCTAGCAGAAGCCTGAAGGTTTTGTGCCAATATTGACTGGTATTTGGAACTGTTCATAATTCCCTCTATCTTAACTAATGCCCCAGTTCCAGCTGAAGAAAAACAGCCCCAACGCGTGATGCTGCCACTACCATGCTTCACTGTGGGGATGGTGTTCTTTTGGTGATGTACAGTGTTGTTTTTGCGCCAAACATATCTTTTGGAATTATGGCCAAAAAGTTCAACCTTGGTTTTATCGGACCATAGCACCTTTTCCCACATACTTTTGGGAGACTTCAGATGTGTAGTTACAAAATGTAGCCTGGCTTGGATGTTTTTCTTCGTAAGAAAAGGCTTTTGTCTTGCCACTCTCCCCCATAGCCCAGACATATGAAGAATACGGGAGATTGTTGTCACATGTACCACACAGCTAGAGATGAGCGAACTTTAAAAAAAAGTCCAGCGTTCGGCGTTCGGGTTGTGGTAAGTCGCGCATCCCGTTATGGATTCCACTATAGCGGCATATGGAATCCATAAGGGGCGGCTGCCACCAACCCGAACTGTTGAACAGCCGAAGGACCTGGGGTGACGTCACTGTCATGTGATCAGTGCAGGGGGCGTGGCTCAGCACTGGATTTGATCACCGGAACACCGGATTTTTTTTTAAAGTTCGCTCATCTCTACACACAGCCAGTACTTGCCAGATACTCCTGCAGCTCCTCTAATACTGTAGGCCTCTTAGTAGCCTCCCAGACCAGTTTTCTTCTCGTCTTTTCATCAATTTTGGAGGGATGTCCATTTCTTGGTAATGTCACTGTTGTGCCATTTTTTCTCCACTTGATAATGGCTGTGTTCCATGGTATATCTAATGCCTTGGAAATTCTTTTGTACCCTTCTCCTGACTGATACCTTTTAACAATGAGATCCCTCTGATGCTTTGGAAGCTCTCTGTGGACCATGGCTTTTGCTGTGGGATGCGACTAAGACAATTTCAGGAAAGACCAGCTAGAGCAGCTGAACTTTATTTGGGGTTAATCAGAGGCACTGTAAATGATGGCCGGTGTATGCTGACTCCTATTTAACATGATTTTGAATGTGATTGCTTAATTCTGAACACAGCTACACCCCCAGTTATAAGAGGGTGTGCACACTTATGCAACCACATTATTTATTTATTTTTTCTTCCCTAAAAGATTTTAGTTTGTTTTTCAATTGAGTGGTACAGTTTATAGGTCACATTAACAGTGGAAAAAGTTCTGAAATGATTTATCTTTGTCCCATTTTTTTACAGCACAGAAACCTGACATTTTAACAGGGGTGTGTAGACTTTTTATATCCACTGTAAATTACAGTGTCAAAATCCAAAGCTGAACTCGGCTTTGTGCCTCATTAAGGAAGTCAAGTTTGGCTTCGAATTTTGATGATGATGTATAAGTAGAATTAACAGGAGATGTCTATTAAGTTCCTTTATGATTCCATATACTAGTCGTATATTCACAGTGGTGTGTGAGTCACAGAATGAAGGATTGTCTGTTTTACAAACCATTCACTTCCAGAAGTTACAACCCCCTTTACTATTATCAAAATCAAGAATGATTTGTTACATTGGTTATGGGATCAGTCAGTGATGTTCTGAAAAACATATAAAATAGTTTGATTAACTTGTGTACTTATCCCCATAAATCTATCTTCTATCCTATGATTTTACTCCTAGTTCACAAGATTAAAAAGGAAAGAGTTTAACTCCTTAATGGGACATTTCTATTAGGAAACAGTATTGTATTTAAACTCTTTGTTCATAGAAAACTCTTTATTTTAAACTTTTGGCTTTTTTTAAATTTTGGCAGTACTGTACCTTTGAAAATGAAATACAAAATATTGTCTTTTTATAGCAGTCAACAGAAAAAATGAAGTCTCCTATATTGATAGGTAATCCCTGGGCAGTTTACTGCTGATGTGTGAGGAAGATGTTATCTGTAAGGTAATCTCATTATAATGGTATGTGTAAAACTGATATAACAATCTGGCAGCTCTATTGTTCTTTTGATAGGCATAGATAAAGATGGTCACAGGAGATCATAGCACTGAGTAGTGTAATGTGTGGTGCTCCAATTTTGGCCTGTATTGTGCCAACAGATTATGTGACCAATATCTGTCCAATCAGACCAATAGTTGGTGTGAATAACTAAAGATCTGTGTGTGTAAATGGCCATCTGAACAATAATTGGTCAGAGAATCTATTAGATAATGTGTTGATGTAATACAAGCCTGATGACCCCTTCCACCCCCGGAAAAGCAAGATGATAAAAGTCCAAACAAAGAGGAAATTAAAGAGCATCTGTCAACATGATCAACTCTATTAAAACAGGCATAATGCCTGGTAGGGTTGATCATGCTGATAAAAAGAATACCCTTATTATGACTTTCTGTGGCCCCATTACTGAGAAAACTGCATTTTTATTTGTATGCAAATGACCTAAGTGTAACAAAGAGGGGCTGGCCAGAGCTGACCACCAAAGTGCTGGTCTTTCAACTTCGGTCCTTCCTCTCTTCCCCTAGACAGGGCTAGTCTTTTATAGTTTCGACTGCAAATGTATTCTCCTGCCTGCGCTATATCTGCTGGTCCCAGCGCTTGCTCAGTGTTTCTCCTACTGCACTCCAAGTAGCACAGGTTCAAACTAAGAAATCAACGAGATGTGTTATCTCATGCCTGCACTGTGTGTCCTGAGGCTGGAAGATACAACACCGCCACAAGATGACAGGTCTCATCGTTGCTCAGTTTTGTTAGGCATGGGTGAAGACAGGAAACTCAGTGTCAGTCTGGTAAACAGGCAGAAGTTGGGCACAGGAGGTCAGGACAATACTATAGCACATCTTCACAGGACCAGACAGGCTAAGATCGTATGGCTCATGCATCAGGTACCCTCCCATAAGAGAAGGTATCTTAAATAATGCAGAGAAGGCTTCCATTGGCTGGAGTACAATTAGGCTTAACTCATGCTGGCCCTTTAAGAGGCATGGAGAGAACCTGCACCCTATGGGAGTAGGGAATAGCAGGCAGAAGGCAGAGAGGCTAGACAAGGCCTACAGTACGGAGCAGGCAGAACTAATCCAGTAGCCAAAGCCGCTGGGAAAAAAGAGATGCTGAAGGGACACAGATCAGCACTGCAGGAGGGGTGAGTACTCCAGCGGTCATGCACGCCAAGAGAGGGGAGATGCTAACAGACCTGAACAGTTGGCATCACAGTTTAGCTGTGCTTTACCTAAATAATGCTGAAATAGATACTCCCCTCATAACAAGTAGCTTATTTTATTTGTACATTTTTTAAACAGCAGGTGCCCTTTCCCTAGGGGCTTCTATAGGCACAAGCCTACTGTGCCTATAAGTAAATCTGTCTCTGTATGTGTCCCAGCAAAATCGATACTTCCCCTCAAATAAAAAAATGTTTAGTTCAATTAATGTATTATAAACTTTTGTTGTTTGGGTTTTGTAGTTTTATTTCCATCACCACTCAGTGTTCCCATCCACATTTCAGTCTTATTTATGACTAGATTGGACCATTATTACACGTACAATCTCAGAACAATAATTAAAAAAGAGTACACAGAAACTTTCAATACTTTTTTACGGCTGTAATATAAAACAAATTATTTTTTCATTTTATTTTACTGCCTCTCGCATTTTACTGTTGACCAATATCATAGAATGACAATAACTATAATGACAATAATAATTAGAAAATTATAGTTTCACCAGTGCAGAAATTATTGTTTCTTTTTTCTAGTCACCTCAAAAGTTCTCTTATAATTGTTCTAACAATTAGTAGCGAGCAGTCGCACACTCGTCTCTGCCGCACGACTGTCACCTCCTGAAAAGCAGCCTCTCTGAATATTGCTGATGATTAACACACTTTGCTGGCTTGGTGCCATAGAAATTAGTTAAATACTTCACATCCCTGTAAATTCCACGTCAAGAGATGCGTTTGACATTGTTTTATGTGTGTAATTATCTCTTAGAGGATGGTTGAGTTATCTAATGGGCTGTGAAAAAAATTCAGATGATCGTTTTCGTACCTTGTACTTTTACATGGTGCACTTACTTGAACAAAGCTTCAAAAATAGAAATGTTAACCACTTTAGTACCCAGCCATTTTTCAACTTAAAGGCTATGTACACCTTTTTATTATTGCATTGTACTTTTTTTGAGCTAAAAATCATTTTTTCATTTAGTCTTTTTTGTGTACAGAGCTGAGATGCTGTAGAAGCAGCCTGTGGATTTTCTCTCTTTTCAGGGAGCTAACAGATCCTTATCCCTGCTCTCTGACATTATAAACAGTGATCATAGCTCAGTCATTCTCTTACTGATAAGAATCTGGCCTAAATTAGTGTTTATGGCCTTTTAGCAGTTTAGAGATAAGGTTATTAGATGATGCACAAAGTGAAAGTGAAAGTAGCAGTCACACAGTTAGAAAAACAGTTAACCCTTTGTGACAGAATAGCTCAATATTTTTAATAAAGACCAATGAAAATAAAAATTTTAGCAAAAAATTTGTAAATTGCAATCATAAACAAAAATTGCCTCTGAAGGTGTACATAGACTTTAAGGACTCAGCGGTAATAACTTTGGAATGCTGTTACTTATGCAAGTGATTCTCAGACTGTTTTCTCGTGATGCATCGTACTTCATGTTAGTGGTAAATTTGAGTTAGTGGTAAATTTGGAAAAAAGTTTATTTTTAACTTTGAATTTCTGTGCTTTTAAGACAGATAGTGATACCTTACAAATTATTTATTAACATTCACCATGGGTCTTCTTTATGTTGCCACAATTTTCTAAATGTAATTTTATTTTCTAGGATGTTAAAAGGTTTAGAATTATAGAAGCAAATTTTTAAATTTTCAAGAAAATTTCCCAAAGTCATGTTTTTAAGGACCAATGCAGCTTTGAAGGGACTTTAAGGGGCTAACAAGTGACAAGTAATAAGTGACTAATTTTAGAAACTACACCCCTCCGGTGAATTTAGAAACTTTGCAAACTTTGCATTTTAGGTGTTCCATTTGTTTGTGAAGATTTTTTTTATCCAATTTTTCCTGTAACACGGCAAGAGCTAACAATAAACCTCATTGTTGATTACCCTGATTCTTCAATTTACATAAACACCCCATATGGGGTCATAAACTACTGCATGACCACACTGCAGGGTTTCAAAAAGGGAGGAGCACCATATGGTTTTTGGAGGGCAGTGGAGTGGTTTTTGAGTACTACAGTATATCGCATTTAAAGAGACCCAGAGGTATCCCAACAGTGGAAACCCCCAAAAAGTTTCTCATTTGGGAAACTAAACTCCCCCAAGGAATTTATTAAGGGTATAGTAAGCACTTTGAGCCCACAGGTATTTCCTTCCAATAAAATGTTGCTTTAGCCCTACATTTTTTATTTTCACAAGTGTTAACAAGAGAAAAAGTACTCCACAATTGGTCTATTTTCTCCCGAATATATCAACACCCCATATGTTATCATAAACTGCTGTATGGGCACATCATAGGGCTCAGAATGTAAGGAGTGTAATATGGTTTTTGGAAAGAAAATTTTGTTGGAATGATTTTTGAGCGCCGTGTTGCATTTGAAGAGACCCTGAAGTACCCCTACTCCTGTCTGAAGACTTGTTTTTGTCTGGAAAAACTACTGTGTCATTGCCATTGAGTATTATTGAATGCAAGTTTATGAGAGACATAGAAACATAGTAACATAGTACATAAGGCCGAAAAAAGACATCTGTCCATCCAATTCGGCCTGTGATCCTGCTAGTTGATCCAGAGGAAGGCAAAAAAAAAACTGTGAGGTAGAAGCCAATTTTCCCTACTTAAGGGGAATTAAAAATTCCTTCCCGACTCCAATCAGGCAATCAGAAAAACTCCTTGGATCAACGACCAATCTCTAGTAGCTATAACCTGTAATATTATTATACTCCAGAAATACATCCAGGCCCCTCTTGAATTCCTTTATTGTACTCACCATCACCACCTCCTCAGGCAGAGAGTTCCATAGTCTCACTGCTCTTACCGTAAAGAATCCTCTTCTATGTTTGTGTACAAACCTTCTTTCCTCCAGACACAGAGGATGTCCCCTCATCACAGTTACAGTCCTGGTGATAAATAGATGATGGGAGAGATCTCTGTACTGACCCCTGATATATTTATACATAAATATTTAACAGCTTTGCTTTCTCCTCGTCGCTCTCTGCAACCCCCACCCTCCCTCATTACTCTTTAAAGGGCTGACACCTTCAGATTTATACGTTTTAACAGTTATATAATTGAAGAACATTTTAGGGTTAGCTTTACTCTCTTTGGCAAATAATCTCTCGGTCTCTAGTTTGGCCGCTTTTATTTTTTTTTTACATGTTCTATCTTTTTCCTTATAGTTTTTCAGTGCTTCCTTGCTACCCTCCTGTTTTAGTCATGTATATGCCTTCTTTTTGTCATTTATTGCTTTCTTTACACTTATATTTATTCACATTGTTTTTTTTTTTGTTCCTTAACATTTTATTTCCATACGGTATGTACCTCTCACAGAGAGATTTTAGGATGCTTTTAAAGATATCCCATTTTGTGGCTGTATTTTTGTTTTTAAGGACTTAGTCCTATGGCCTCGCTTAGCTGGCTAAATTTAGCTGTTTTGAAGTTTGGTAGTTTTGTTCCTCCCTGTAGAAATGCTCTTTTGAATGATAATTGGAAGATTATTACTTTATGGTCACTATTTCCCAGGTCCAAGTCCAGTATGGCCGTCTCTCTAGTCGGGTCCTGAACCAGTTGGGAAAGGTAATTGTCTTTGGTTATTGCCAAGAACCTGTTTCCTTTATCAGATGTACAGCTTTCAGTTTCCCAGTCTATATCTGGGTAGTTGAAGTCCCCCATAATAACCACCTCATTATGATTTGTGGCCTCGTCTATCTCATTTAGTAATAGATTTTCTGTGGACTCTGGTATATTAGGTGGTTTATAGTAAACTCCTATTAGTATTTTATTATTGTTTTTGGCTCCATGTATCTCTACCCACAGTGACTCCACATGTCCCACTACCTCGCCCCCAGTATCTATCTTCCCCTCCTATAATGTAATTACCCTCCCCTCCAGGTCCCTAGTTTAAACACTCCTCCAACCTTCTAGCTATCCTTCTGCCCAACACAGCTGCCCCTTCCCTATTGAGGTGCAGACCGTCCCTACGATAGAGCCTTTAGCCGACAGAGAAGTCGGCCCAGTTCTCCAGGAACCCAAACCCCTCCTTCCTACACCAGTTCTTGAGCCACTTGTTAACTTCCCTAATTTTCCACTGCCTTTCTTGTGTGGCTCTTGGTACAGGCAGTATCTTGGAAAATACTACCTTTGCGGTCCTTGCCCTAAGCTTTTGACCTAAATCCCTGAAATCATTTTTAAGGATGCTCCACCTACCTCTAACTTTGTCATTGGTTCCAATATGGACTATGACCGCTGGATCTTCTCCAGCCCCTCCCAGTAATCTGACAACCTGATCCACGATGTGTCGAACTCTAGCGCTGGGAAGACAGCATACTGTTCGGCAATCACAATCTTTGGGACAGATTGTCCTATCTGTTCCCCTAATAATTGAGTCTCCCACTACCAGCACCTGTCTGGCCTGCCCTGCTCTCCTGGTCTCCTGCTTACTGGAGCCGACATTCCCCTGACTGTCAGAGGAAGTGTCCTGCTGCAGCAATGCTCTCCCTGAACTGACATCCCCCTTATCTGCCAAACGTGCAAACTCGTTGGGGTGTGTCAGATCAGGGCTAACCTCCCTGGCACTCATCCCTCTACCCCGCTTTGTTACCCAGCTAACTACCTTACTCTCCTCAGCCTCCTCACTGTCACTCTCCCCCTTATTTGCACCATAGAGTGCTTGCTCAGATAGCAGCAAACTTTTTTCAAATTGTCAGTGGCTTTCAGTGTTGCAACTCGCCTGTTTAGAGACTTGATTAGCGTTTCCAAATGGGTAATTTGCTCACATTTTGAGTAAAGATATACACCCTCGAATGACTGTTCCAGGACTGCATACATCAGACAAGATGTGCATTGGACGGCGTTGTCAATTGTGCAACACATACTAAATGGGGATTACAGAAAAGTGAAAAATACAATATAATGTAGTAATAAGAAACTGGCTAATTGCAGTCCCCCACTGAAGTCCCAGAATATGAAGTCACTTAATCTTAAGTCACACACTTATACAAACACATACTTAATAAAACACGCTCCGCTCAAACTCGTGTTATATGCCTGCTTTAAATGGAGGTCTCAGAACCAGCATGTTTTTTTTCCTCTGGATTGTAACATTGTGTTAGTTTGAGTTCTGTTTCTCCACTCCACCCCTCCCACTAGAAGGTTCTAGTTCAGCCAGAAACAGTATATAAGAAGAGCAGTCAAAGCCTCTAGTGTTCTGCATTTAGGAATCAGTGCTTAGAAGAGACTTTGCCAGAATGCATGAGCTACCAAGAGAAGATTCTTAGATGGGGATGCTATGCCACAGACCATGGGTCATCAACCCTGAAACCAAGGAGCCAAACGGACTAATGATTAAGAACCGCAAGGTTCGAAACATGTAAACCACTGGCACGGTGAAAGAAGGTGTTTGCTGTTTGGAGCTGTTTTTATGGATTGAAATAAAGTTGCGATTGGAAAAAACACCTGTTGCTGGAGTATCTTCGAATTTATACTGAGCCATAGACCGTGGGCCTCCATCCTTTGGCCAGGGTATCAGCCCTCTGAGAGAGAGAGGGACAGCTAGCTCAGGGCTTTCCTCAGTATTAAACCCTTCTTCTGCCAGGAAGGAGACTGGAGAAGCCAGCTCGGTGCCTTGCCTTTATTGTTTTGAACTTGAGTCCTTCCCGTAAAGAAGCACACTGGTTAACTGCAGACCCACACTCTCTGGACTTATTTCCCATTGGGGTGCACCATGTCTTACCATCCCTTCTGGAGAGCAGCAACATGTAGTGACACCTGAACAGTGTCTGGGGGACCCAGCGTAGCATTGGGGCCACCCTAAACCCGACCACGGCAGGTAATAGGAGAAAAAGCACCCCAAACCTTGGTACATAAACTGCTATTTGGGCACAATTCAGAGTTCAGAAGAGAAACAGTACCATGTGCATAATTTACCAAGGGGTGTGGTGAACATTTTGATCACACAGGTATTTTGCAAAAATTAATTCAAAGCAGATGGTGCAAAGTGAAAATGTAAACTTTTACACAGATATTCCATTTCCATTGTGAAAAATAAGTCCTCATTATTATGCTGTGCCTTATGGTTTTACAAACACCCTACATGCGGCCTTATCTTTTCTCTACAGGGCTCAGGAGTAAAAGAACACCATACACATTTGAGGCTCAAAGTGGTAATTTACACATCTTCTGCCGACAACTGCAGAGGCTCTGGGGTGAGTTTTTTCTTCAGTTTTACACACTAAAAGCATTTTTTTTTTTAATCATGTTTTTGTGTCACCATTTGGCTTGGTGAGCTGAAAGAGAGACTTTATTTACTTGAAACTTTTATTTTCTTATTTTTCTATTTATATATATATAATTTTTTATTTTTTACTTTTTTTATTTTTGACCCACTATGTGACTTTAATTTTTGGCGGTCTGATTGCTTTTACATACTGTATTGTACTACATTGGAACTGTCAATATTAGGCCTTACGCACATGACCATATTTTCAGTACGTATTCGTACATTTTTTGCAGAACGAATGTGGACCCATTTATTTCATCTGTGCACTATCCGCATCATTGCAACTGTGCCGCAAATTATAGGCATTTTTACAATGGGGCCCGCAAAAAAGTGCAAGATGTACACAGACCACATCTATATTTTGTGGATCCGTGATTTGTGGACCCCAAAATGCATACAGGGCACCTTATTCTGACAGTACCTGGCAGGACCGAAGCCTGTGTAAGTGAAAAGTAAAGAGTTATCATTTAAAAATAAAAGATTTTTACTTTTTTTCGCCACAGTTTTCCCCAAATAAGAAAAAATTGCCTCTAAAAAGGTATTATTAATCAGCTTGACGTGTCAAAAAAAATTGTAACAATTATTTTGGTAGCCCAAGAAATGTAAAATTTAGGACCATCAAACTACAATGTCTGCTAAATCTCAAAAAAGTGTCTGGTCATTAAGGCCTTTTCTAGTTAGGTTATAATGGGGTTAAACCAGCTAGGAATATTGGACAGACACAAGCAAAATTAGATAGGACAGTAAGCCATAAAACATAAAATTAATTTTTATTAGAATAAAGATAAAACAAATGCACATGTAAAACATGGATCAACACGCATACAAATGCAAGGTGACATCTGGTCCATATGCCTTACAGTGCTAGAAAACCAATAGGCAGACAAAGAGGTAAATCACTATATGGTAAAGACTGTAGGTTAGCCAATACACTACATAGACATGAAGAAGTCAATCCAAATACTCCAAAATAACCGTCAGTTGCCAAAGACCAGGACATACAACACCTCAATACACATTTCAACACTGTCATCAGGATCAGAGTAACTACACCAAAATTATTAAAAAGGAGGGCACCAGGTATTTTAAAGGGGTTTCGATATCAGATCTGTGGGGGACCGACATCTGACACCCCATGCTGATCAGCTGTTTCGGGCAGCTTAACAGTCTGCAATCTCCTGCAGGTTATTTGACAGTAAACACAGAATATTAATCAGCTCTGGCATACCCACTTCTCCAACCCCAGTGTTCTCCTGCCCTACAAATGGGAGCCCTTCTGCTGTCATCTGCTTTTCCTCCTTTTCCACATCATCTACTGTAATATCGATGATAATATCTCATCAGGAACATCCATTATATGGAGTTGGAAGCAGACAGATAATTCCACTGTGTGGTTTCCGTGTTAGGGTACTGTAGTTCAGCTCACATTCAAAAGAATGGTAACTGAGTTTCAGTAAATCAGCGCTGGAAGCTGCGCAGTGTATGGAGCCTTTCGCTCTGTACACTGTATAGCTTCTGCCACTGATAGCTGCCCAAAGCAGCATTGGTGGCTGTTAGGCTCAGAGAATCCTATTTGTATATCAGAGTACTTCTATACAGTAGTGGGTAAGGCTGCTGCCTGCTATACAGAGTGTCTGGGGTTAAATTTCTAGTACATACCTGTGAAATATTCTTTTTTTATTAAAAGTATAGTACAATTACATTTTTTTCCTAAAAAAAAAAACATAGAAAAACCAATTACAATAAATGCATTTTTATAAAATACTAATAAATATCACAAAACAGTATTTAGTATCCCTGTAATAATAATAACCCATACAATATAGTGAAGACATTATTTATATTGATCGTTAAACATAACGCAATCATTTTCCCCCTCCTTTAACCCATAATAAAAGTTGATAGAAATTAGAGATGAGCAAAGTTTAGAAAAATTTGATTTGGCAACTTCGCCAAAGTTAGCCAAGAAATTTGATTTGTTACAAATTAATTTGTCACAAATCACTATAAATCAGATATGCCCAGGCAACTCTGCCTTACAGTACGGCCAAATGGAGCTGCCGTGCTGCAGGCGGGTTGCGGCCATGCTGCGGTAAAGAACCACGCAGCCAATTAGCCCGCAGCTGCCTTTCATGTAATAATAATGACCGCACTGTATAGTCCTTCTTAATTGTTAATGGCCGTGTGGCACTGTTAAACAGGGGCTGTTGCTGGTATGAGGTTTGGCTGGTTAGGTGGGGGCACAATATGCATATTATTGCTGTTCTTGCCTGCAATCTCCTGCAGGTTATTTGACAGTAAACACAGAATATTAATCAGCTCTGGCATACCCACTTCTCCAACCCCAACGTTTACCTGCCCTACAGGTAGGAGCCCTTCCTCTGCCATCTGCTTTTCCTCCTTTTTCACATCATCTACTGTAATATCGATGAGAATATCTCATCAGGAACATCCAGCTCCTCTTCTCTCTACATTTTCTACCCCGCTACATCACAACATGGTTTCTGCTCCATTGCTGCATCAACTCTGTCTCTCCACCGCATCAACTCAAGTACTCTGCAGCTACAACCCCCCTGCTCCAACTCAAGTATTTCTCTCACATGCCGCGATCATGTATGAACATGGTATCTGAGGGGTACAATGATGGGGAGCAGCGCTATCGCAGCTCCCTATCATTTGACGCTCTACTTACAAAAAAATGCACTTTGTAACCAAGTCATTTGTCTCAAAGCAAATTTTTTTGTAAAATTCGGTAAAGCAGCCAAATCGAATTTTCCATCTCTAGTAGTTACCTCAGTCTTAACCTATTTCTATGCTGTTCGTGCGCATCTACTTTCAAGGAGAGTTGAACCCATAAACACACTGACTGCTACCATTACAACCTCTCTGGGTGAGCAGGCAATGACCAGTTGCGTCACTCTGTTCCAACAAACCTTCCGTGAGCAGGAGGTGCATGGTCAGCTACACACATCTGTCCTCCCCAGTCTCTGAATGCAGTACAAGAAGTAAGAAGGTCTTGATATCACCTAATATTCTTATTATCCTTATTATTCCTGTTATACATAGGGTGCAGGCCGCACATAACTAATCTGAACACAACAATCTATTTACTGTCAAGTTGGATATGGAAAATGACCAAACGAGGTCAAGGGTTGTGATTAATAATTCCATCAAGACTCTTGAGAAGGTCTCCACATGTATATATGACATATCCTTTGTGGACTGGAGATAATTAGAAAGAGAACATACACCCTACACAGATGTGACTGTAAGTGGGTGTTGTGCTGCCCTTTGCCTGCACCACTGATTCAAGTAACACATTCCTTTATAAATCACAGTTATTATATTTTCTCCTGCTGCTCCACAGAGTCATTACTCTCGTCCGTTACAGTAGCAATCTTCAGAAATGACACACTGTATTTGATTTTTGTAACGCTAACCACTAGCTTTCCTCATGCCTCCTGTCAAAATGTTCAGTACTGTAATATTTGTGGCAGTTTAATACCTCTACGAATGGAAATGTTCCATACTTTTAAGACCAAGGTACATTTTATAGTAGATTCATAACTAGACCTTCCTTCACCTGTGGCAAAGACTCAGCATGCTATCTTAGTCCTGCATCTAAATAGATGTGTGAACGAAGAGTACCCTAAAGGCTCATGCACATGACCATATGGCTTTTTCAGTATTTTGCGGTCCGCAAAAAACGGATCCGCCAACAAATTCGGATGACGTCCGTGAACATTCTGTTTTTTGCAGAATGGAACAGCTGGCCCGGAGAACAGTACTATCCTTGTCTGTTATGGGGACAATAATAGGACATGTTCTATCTTTGAACGGAACGGAAAAACAGACATACGGAAATGGAAGGCATACAGAGTACCTTCCGTTTTTTTTTTTTTTTTTTTGCAGATCCGTTTAAATGAATGGTTCCGTATATGGTCCGTATACGGAACACAACAAACCGAACGTAAACGGAAAGAAAATACGTTCATGTGCATGAGCCCTAAGGCCTCATGCACATGGCGGTTGTGCGGCCGTTCCGTGCATTGGGGTCTGCAATTTTCAACATCTGTGTGGCGGCGGGGACGAATCGAGACCCATTCAACTTGAATGGGTCCCTGATCCGTCCGCAACTTAAAACAATAGAACATGTTCTATTTTTTGCAGTGCAGAGGCACGGACAGAAACACCACGCAAGTACTCTGTTACGCTTCCGTGGGGTCCCGTGCCTCCATTTCGCACCGCAGCTCCGAATTGCGGACCCATTCAAGTGAATGGGTCCGCATCCGTGATGCGGAGAGCACATGGCCGGTGCCCGCATATTGTGCACCCGCTGATTGTGGGCCGCAATATGGCCACAGCCGGGCAACGGCTGTGTGCATGAGGCCTTAGGCTACCTGCACATGGATGCGGGTGAACGCATATTAGGTCCGCACAAATTTCCGTGCAGATTTATGTTATGTATTTATGTTTCTGCACCATATCCTCACCAAAGTCTGCGATTTCTAAAAGCGTTTTTTGGTGCGAATTAGACGCGGTTTTGCCGCAGATCTCACCATTCATTGCTGATCGGCTCAGAGCTGATATCATCTGAACTCCCTGCTCCACTCATCCATCATCTCTTTAGAGAAAGCAGCAGAGAAAAGGGGGAGGTATTATACAAGTTATTAGGCAAGGGCTACGCAACAACTTTTTTCGTGCGACTATTTGTTGCAGTAATGTTGCACAACATTTTTTATAATGATAGTGGATCGTGTCGCACTGCAACAGGCCTCTTCATTCAGCTTCTTTACAGCGCAGCATCCATTGGCGTTTTCCTTACAGCGGCATTTGTTTGATAAAGGCCGTTTTAGCCAAAACATTACGTTCTTACGACGCCGCATTTCAAAAAAACAAGCCTTGACGCACATTGCTGGAGTTATTTTCTATATGCACTGCAACATGCGACATGCTGTGACTGAGACGTGACACTCCTCAGAATCCATTCCTAAATCTTCATCAAATCCTGAGGATGAATGAACCATTAACCCCTTTAACACATAATGCTGTACATGTATGGCATTATGCGCAAGGGCTAGTATGGAGTGGGCCGCTGCGCTAAGCTGGAGGATGCCATCTGTATAATACAGCAGGCACCCAGCCGTGATAATGGTGATCGGGAATGATGCCGAAACCATTCATTTAACCCCCTCAGATCCCAGGCTCAAAAGCAATTGTAGCATCTGTGAGGTTAAGCAGAAGGAGGGGGCACATCCACACCACAGAGTGCACACAGCGGTATTGCGGAGGCCCTTACGCTTGTGCGAATGGGGCTTTAGGGTGAATGGGACAAGTGATCAAAAGATCCCAGGTTCTAGCCCCCTAAGTACAAAGTTTTAAAAAACTAAAAAAAAGACACAAAAAGTTTAAATCACCCCCCTATTCCAATTTTCTATATAAAAATATGTAAACAATAAAAATAAACATATCAGGTACGGCCACATTTGAAAATGTCAACTACTAAAATATTTAAAACATTTTCTTGTGTGGTGAACAGCAATTTTTCTGTGTGGTGACAGAAAACAACAGTAAAAACACTCTTTTTAGTCACCTTTTCCCCCCAAAAAAGAAAAACAGTGATCAAAAAGTTGTATTGCCCCAAAAATGGTACCAATTAAAACTATTGTTCATCCCGCAAAAAACAAGCCCTCATACAGCCCTGTAGAATAAAGTAGAAAAAAAATGATGGCTGTCAGATAATGCAAAGAAAATTTAGATTTTTTATTTTTATAAAAACAAAAAATAGGAAAACTACACAAGTTGGGTATCGCCGTAATGGTATTGAGCTGCAGAATAAGGATGTTTAAGGCTGGGTTCAGACTTGCGCGTTTTACAGCGCGTTCAAACGTGCTGTAAAACGCTCAACACATGAAAACCAATGCTTCCCTATGGCCCTGGTTCTCACTTGAGCGTTTTACAGCGCGTTTGAACGCGCTGAAAAACGCCCTACGCTCAAAAAAGTTCTTGAGCTTCTTTGGGGCGTTTTGTCGCGCGTATTGTGATTGACGCCACAGTAGTCAATCACACGAACGCACGTACGACGCGCGTTTCCTATTTGCAAAAACGCGCTGTAACACGCGTGACAGAAATGCGCGTTTTACGCGCGTATCAAATACGCGCAAGTCTGAACCCAGCCTTACTGCACATTTTGAACTCTTTAAAGGGGTTATCCAATATCATAAACAGCCCCCCCCCCCCCGCCCTGTGCCGGGCCCCTCACAGAGAATTTACTTACCCCGCTCCCTGCGCCGCTCCTGGCCCCCGCAACGCCCCTGCTGCTTCTCCCTGTACACAGATGAAAATATCGCCAAATGATGCTAGGGAGGCTCGTCCCGTCCCCACCTGCCATTGGCTGCCAACCCCCCAAGCCCCCCCCCCCCCTCCCGACACCGGAAGTTTTCATCTGTGTACAGGGAGAAGGAGCATCAGTGGTGTGTGGACCAGGAGCGGCACAGGTAAGTATATTCCCTGTGAGGGGCCGGGCACATGAGGGGCAGTTTATGATATTGGATAACCCCTTTAATGTCAAAACTCAAAATATCTTGGCAGAGTTATTTTTTTTTATTAGTGTACCCCTCAAATAATTTTTTCCCCAGTTTCCAATACAAGACATGGTAAATTAAATGATACCACTAAAAATGCATCTTGCCCTGCAAAAAATAAGCCCTCATAATTGAAGTGCTCACTAGTATTGGCTTTATAAGACGTACAGCCATTCCCCAGCCCCCCCCCCACACACACACACACACTTTTGGGGGGGAAAAGTGTGCCTTATAAAGCGAAAAATACGGTAAATGTTATCTCTCTTTTTTTAGTAAAATCACTGCATCCAGATGTTATCCTGTCCAATAGGAAAATAAACAACCCACAAACACTATGGGGGAACTTACCATGCAAGAGTCAGTGTTAGAGTAGTTTGCACCAAATTTATCGAATGTTGCACATTGCTTGTTAAATATGGTGCAACTTTAAACTTAACCCTTTAACTTTAGAAGTTACTCCAGTTCTCCTACTCCACTTTCCTACTGGAGTAAGTTTGCAATTTGTTTTTTTTTTTGCAATTTTTTTAAAAAAAGTCTCAGTGATAAATCTGGAGTGAAACTTATTAATAAAGCTAACCATGCCCATTCCCCTATCCATTTTTTGAAAACTGGATTGAATAGTATAAAAATATTATGCAACTTTTTGAAGCCGGAATTCTGGAGAGCAGGGCATGATAAATTTCCCCCTATGATTTTCTTTTTTACAAAAACACAGCATTTTTGTGGCGTTTTCCATAGTGTATTTTTTTTGTTTTGTTTTATTTCTTTGACAAATGCTGTATTAAGATGTTAGAGGAATAGTAAAGTATGGCTGCCAGCACTGGGGGTATTTATTATTCCCCCAATGGCAGTTTTCTGATGAAAAAAAGTAGCAAACATCAAGTTTGCAACTTTTTTAATGCCACTTGCAACAAATTTTGTCACAAGTGGCTTTTCTCCGTTGCCCTCACCACTTTCCCAAAAGGGAGACATGGTGAGCACGGGGAGGAGCAGGCCTGGCATATTTATCTTCTAGTTTTCTGGCGTAAAACAAGACTGAAAACTAGGGGCTGGTGTAGATTTCAATTTAAGCACAAGCGCACCTCATCACAAGCGCACCTCATAATAAATTAGCGCATGTCTCCACCCAGCAAGGGAGGCAATATGGACAATCACAATACATTAGTAAGTGGCTTGCATTAACTTCCTCCATAATAAATCATATTTGCTGAAGTGAGACAGCCCCTTTAATGCACAAAGACACAAGTGAACGGTGAATATATGAAAAAGTAAACTGCATAACTGCTATTCTTACTGTATAAGAAGTTCTTTGCGCATATTATTGATTATTGAGCAAAAATATGTCAGGGCAATCTACCAGTGACAAGATTGCTTCTAACAGACATGACCTACTCTAACACATGCATCTTCTGGGCCTTTGGCCTACAAGTTTCTGGGCAAAGTAGGATCCAGCTATGTGATACTACTGATTAAAAGCACCAGGTATATGGGCGGGAGTGCAAGGTTCACAGGAAACGCACTCCCTCACATACAGTATCTCACAAAAGTGAGTCTACCCTCACACTTTTGTAAATATTCTATTCTATATTTTTTTTTTAGTCAAATTGATATTTATTGGTTTTCAAAAATTAAGGTATTATCACCTACATTAACATATAACAAGAAAAGAAAATAAGAAGCGAGAGAATGTTAGTGTACAGCTTGTATAACATGTAAATTTGGTGTGCCCTCAAAATAACTCAACACACACCCATGAATGTCTAAATCGCTGGCAACTAAAGTGAGTACACCCCTAAGTGAAAATGGTCAAATTGTGCCCAATTAGCCATTTTCTCTTCCAGGTGTCATGTGACTCTTTAGTATTATAAGGTCTCAGGTGTAAATGGGGAGCAGCCGTGCTACATTTGGTGTTATCGCTCTCACACTCTCTCATACTGGTCACTGGAAGTTCAACATGGCCCCTCATGGCAAAGAACTCTCTGAGAATCTGAAAAAAAAGGAACTGTTGCTCTACATAAAGCTGGCCGAGGCTATAAGAAGATTGCCAACACCCTGAAACTGAGCTGCAGCACGGTGGCAAAGACTATACAGCAGTTTAACAGGACAGGTTCCACATAGAACAGGCCTCACCATGGTCAACCAAAGAAGTTGAGTGCACGTGGTTTAGGGCTGCAAGAGTGCTGCCGGCTGTGGGGAGTTTCATTTAGTAAAACATGTACTGTGACATACTGAAGTAGAGCATGATCCCCTCCCTCCGGAAACTGGGCCGCAGGGCAGTATTCAAACATGATAACGACCCCAAACACACCTCCAGGATGACCACTGCGGATAACTGAGGATAATGCTGGATAATACTGATGAGGTGCTGGATTGGCCAAGCATGTCTCCAGACCTAAACCCTATTGAGCATCTGTGGGACATCCTCAAACGGAAGGTGGAGGAGCACAAGGTCTCCAACATCCACCAGCTCCGTGATGTCGTCATGGAGAAGTGGAAGAGGATTCCAGTAGCAACCTGTGAAGCTCTAGTGAACTCAATGCCCAAGAGAGTTAAGGCAGGGCTGGAAAAAATTGGTGACCACACAAAATATTAACAACTTGGCAATTTTAGGGGCAGCACTGAGCTATATCTGGGCTGTGACACTATCAATAGAAAATATTAAAAATGTTAAAAAACTGAATTTTATTATTTCTTAAAAACCAAAACGCATCAATCAGGTATATAACCGTGTTCCTTGTTGGATAAAACCACCTCCTTATTCAGTATATAAGGCAACGTGAAGAGAGTACCTATGCACCTGGACTGTGCACATAAACAAACCAGGGCTGGATCTATGTGCAAATGAGCTGTGCAAACAAATTGTGCAAATACGCAAGGGTAAAATGGTGCAAATTCACAATAAGCAAAATTGATAAGACATTGTACAAATAGCTGAGCACCTCAGTGCATAAATCAGTGCAAATAGTAAAATATATCCAAAAAGTGTCCAAAAAAAACAAAAAACACGGGTCCGTGAAAATAGTGTGAACAAAGTTGTATCAAAGATCCGGTTTTTGAAAGTCTCCTTCAGCAGTGTACACGCCGACACTGTATATACTTATATATAAATAGTTTATGGAATTTCCTGCTCGTTCTTTATAGAGGACCCAAATGGTTTCCAATTGAAAGAGAAGGAGTCTCCGATAAAGTGCAATATTAGTATAGGTGCGATCTTAGCATATCAGAAAAATGTTAACTTGCCTCCTGTATACCAAAACATACCGGTGTGAACAGGCAAACGTCCACTTCTCCCCGGCTTGGTAAGTCGTCGGCCGTTGTGTTCACTCCCCTTTTTTCTCCGTTCCACCGTCCCCAGCTGCCTTACCTCCGCTCCTGTGCTCGGTCTCCGCTGCGAGCTCTGCACGCCCGCGGCGTCCCGCTCGGCGTTCTGAACACACGTGGCGTCCCACGTGGTTACCTATATGGAGTCGGCTGGCACTGGGTCCTAAAGTCCGTGATTGTACCTCTTCGTCCGTACTCTTTTGGTAAAGATTCTTTTGTTTTTCGTAAGGGACGTGGGAGGAACAATTGTCACAAGGTCACCGCCAGTATCCCAGACGCGTTTCGGGGTTTAACCCCTTCTTCAGTGGATGTTTTTATTCTTTTTGCGGGTCCATGGGATGGAGCAATGGCCGTGTGCATGAGGCCTTGTGTGGATAACTTTGGAACGCTTTCACTTATCCAAGCCATTTAGAGATTGTTTTCGTGTGGCACATTGTACATCATGTTAACAGTAAGTTTAAGTCAATATGTTTTACCTTTATTTATAAAAAAAAGTTACCAAAAATTTAGAATACTTCACTATTTTCTAAATTTAAATCTCTCGGCTTTTAAAGGTAATCTGTCATCTGTTGTAATCATTTTAGGTTGTCACCTTTTCATGTTCAAAAAAAGTACCTTATTTCCAGCTCTGGTCTTCTTTATTCATTTCGAGTTTTCATTTTGATAAAAAAGCGATTTTTCTGTTATGCAAATGAGGGTCCAAGGTGCCCAGAGGGCGTTTTTTTTTCAGCTCTGGTGCCCAGTAACGCCCCCCTGCAGTGCCCAGCCTGCCTTAATCTGAAGCCCAAGCACGCCTCCAGATCCTGAAATCACCTCCCACAGCAGAGACTAACGGCACCGCTCCCTCCGCTACCTCATATTTGACCTTCTACATACTCCCTATTCGTGTTCCCGTCGGCCGACAGGAATTCTCACGCAGGCCGCAGTACCGCCGACTGCCTGCGCGATCTTAATACTCCTGAGGGCAACAGCCTCAAGAGTGTCACTGGACATGCGCCGAGCCCAGTGACGTAATCTGAGCGCTGTTGCCTCAGTGAGCATTAAGATCGCGCAGGCAGTCGGCAGGAACACGAACGGGGAGTCAAATATGAGGTAGCGGAGGAGGCGGCGCTGTTAGTCTCAGCTGTGGAAGGCGATTTCAGGATCTGGAGGCGTGCTTGGGCTTCAAATTAAGGCGGGCTGGGCACTGCAGGGGGGCGTTACTAGGCACCAGAGCTGAAAAAAAAAACACATCTCTGGGCACCTTGGACCCTCATTTGCATAACAGAAAAATCACTTTTGTATCAAAATGAAAACTCGAAATGAACAAAGAAGACCAGAGCTGGAAATAAAGTACTTTATTGAACATGGAAAAGGTGACAGCCTAAAATAATTACAGCAGGTGACAGATTCCCTTTAATGCCTCATGCACATGCACGTATTTTGCCATTGCAGGCAGCACTAGCGTGGAGCTGATTATTATTCGGCACCTGGCTGGGGGCGTGCCTCATGGCAAGAGAGCACTTTTAAACCAGAGTATGTGATAACACAATGTGGTCATAATTAAGACGTACAGTCGAAACGCGTAGACCTTGCCTGTCTGGTCAGCCTATAGATTTTATAATAAAGAAATAAAGAAATTGGATTTTATCCCGAGCCTGCTGCTGGATTTTTCTACTGTTCTGATTGATTCCTGGTCAGGGATCCGTGCACAGCGAAGGAGGACGGTGGGTGAGCTGAAATCTCTTTTTTCATATATAACATTTCCCATATCTATACTTTATGTTGGCATCATTTTGGTAATGTACTTTTATTTTTTAGGATGTTAGAAGGTTTAGAGTTTTAGAAGCAATCTTAGACATTTTCAAGAATGTTTTCAAAATTAACATTTTTTTATTCAGTTCTGAAGTCACTTTTAGGCGCTTACATAATGGAAACCATCCATAAATTTCCCCATTTTAGAAACTACACCCTCAGACTGGTTTTAGAAATGTTGTTAATCTTTTAAAAGGGTTTGCCTAAGTTAGTTTTTTGTTCTTTGTATGTTTCTAACTAAGGAAATGTAAGGGCTTTACCATGCACTTACTGCATCTAGAGTGGCCCCTTTCTCAGATTTCACTGAGGTCACATGATCTGTGATGCCAGCTTCTCTCCCTGCTCTGATGATGTTTTGTGCACAAGCCTGAAAGAGCAGATATGTGTCTGTACGCCAGAAGTCACTGTGCCTGCCATACCCCCCTGCACTGCCGTCTGCTCCTGTCTGTCCTGTGTCTCCCACCCACTGGATAGTACAGGAAGAATGAATCCCTTCAGCAGCAGAGAGGGCTGGAGGCTTTGGTGAGAAGCTGCAGGCAGTGAAGAGACACAGGATCTTCATTCTGCAGGCATAGTGCTGACAGACTGTAGGAGTTCTGCAGAGCATTGCACAAGAACAAGTAGAGGGAAGAGTGAAGGGAAGAGGGAAGTGTATCAGCAGTGTCATTGTACAGTTGGGACTTGTAGTCCTACACATACAACATGCTGCTGAGTGTCCTAGCAGCAAGACATGGGCAGCACTTGTATTCACTCCCTTTGCAGAGCAGGGGGAGGAGCACAACTATTCATGAGGAAAACCTCAGAGATTGTTGTTATTGCAGGTAAACAAAGGGCCAGAAGAGAACCAGGGAAATGAAGAAACAGATTTTTTTTTTTTTGCCTAAAACTTGCTTAGCTTAGTTATATATTGCTGTCCATCAGATTTACAGTGCTATATATTTTTTTTTTCATAACTCGGACAACCCCTTTATGTATTCCACAGGAATTAAAACAAAATGGAGGTGAAATTTCAAAATTTCACTTTTTTTTTGCAGATATTATATCAAGGGTAAACAACAAAACGAACCTCTAGATTTGTTACCCTGATTCTGCAGTTTACAGAAACACCCCATATGTGGTTGTAAACTGCTGTATGGGCACACGGCAGAGCTCAGAAGGCATGGAGCACCATGGTTTTTGGAGGGCAGATTCTGCTGGAATGGTGCCATGTATCATTTGAAGAGACCCTGAGGTACCCCCACAGTGAAAAACCCCAAAAAGTGACCACATTTTGGAAACTACATCACCCAAGAAAATTGTAAGGGATGTAGTGGGCACTTTGACCCAAGAGGCGTTTCATAGAATTTATAAAACTTGCCTGTGAAAATGGTGCTTTAAGTCCAAACTTTCTTTTTCATAAAGGATAACAGCAGAATATCAGCCCACAATTTGCTACCTATTTTCTCCTGAATATAGTAACACCCCAATTGTGGTTTTTAACTGCTTGGGGGGAAAAAAATCATGTTTTTGTGTTGCCATTTTCTTAAAGTCATAGTTTTTTTAATTTTCTGGCTATGGTCTTGAGTGAGGACTCGTTTTTTGTGGAAGGAGGTGATGTTTTTATTGCTACAATTTTTGGGGTACATATGACTTTTTAAAAAAATGATATGATATTTTTTGGAGGTGAGGTGACTAAATAATTTTTTTAATAATTTTTAAATGTCTGAATTGACATCACATTTTTATTTTTTATTTTACACCCATAAGGTCATACAAGACCGCTGGGGAATCTTTAACTTTTTTTCTATTGATTTCTCCTGTAGCTGGAGCTGACATAGTAGCCCCAGTTACAGGAAAATACAGCCACCAGAAAGGCTGTACAGCAGTATACAGCATTGTACAACATCAGAGCAGGGCTGATCGTGGTCTATGGAAGACCTGATAGCTCCTGCACTCTCCCAGCCCCGGGAGGAGCAGGAAGCGGCACATTGCTTCCTCAGCTGTATACCCAGTAATCCTTCAGTGCTGTGTGTACATAGATCTAGAAGGCAGGAACAGTCCCTGCCTTCTCTATGGGGTATGAAGATAGTGGTGCGTGAGACACGCTGAAAAAAAGGACCAAAATGGGAGGCGCCAAACACGACATAGACAGAATGATGTGTTTCAGTGTAACGGAATCATAAAAATCATAAAAATCGCGCTATTATACTGGACTCAGTGCCCGCCTCTCTGTATCTATGTATGTGTAGCACCCCCAAGTCAGGGCAATGTGTGAGACTAACCTGGGGAATGCCAGTGATGTAGAGGCCGGCACGCTGTTCCTCTGGGGCACTCTCTGGGTTCTGAAGGGACACAGCCAGGTGCAATGTGAGGTGCCCTGGGTGTTGTAGTTTAACGTGCCTATGGCTAAGTCCCTGATGTTTCGTGACGCCAGTGCCAGTAAACGGTGGCACACCGTATTTATAGTAGGAATAATAGAGGTGCAGACTTGTAGCTTGAAAACAGAATTCCAACTTTACTGAAACAGTGGCAATACAGAAGGCAACCTCTTAAAACAGTTCTTGTTGCAGACAATAGACTTTTGTACAGTCGCAGTTACAGCAGGCTTACATCCAGCAAGGTAAAATAGAGGGTAAAATAACAGGACTTTGAATTGCAGGTGAACCTTACTTTCTTCCTGGCTTGTCCTGACTGGCAATTATTCTTCAAGGCCCCAATGCCCTACTTCTGGCTTATATCCTTGAATCTCCAGTTTACAGTGTACCTCCTCTTGACATCTCAGTACCTCTTGCTCTAGGGATTGCCTCTGCTTGACTTCTGCTGACTTGCTTAGGCCCGAGACATGTGGCCTTCACAGACTCCAGGGTCTGCACTACCTCTAGCCTGTCCTGACTGGGCCTTATATAGACTAGGGCTCCCTAGCTCCCTCTAGTGACTAGAGCTGGAATTAAATCCCTAGCCGGCCTGCACATGGCACATTTCACAGTAACAGGGAATTAAATACCATAAATTACATTGCATTTTAAGAATAGGACTTTTACCAGCCTCCCCATAAATGAAAGGAACGACAGCATCCAAGTGACCCTTCTGTAGTGACGGGTATTTCAACTCCCGTACACTACATACCCCGCTGCTTTAAGCTGAGTACGACCTCGTACTCTAACAGGGCCCCGCCCGTCTGGAATTTTCACCTGAAAGAGAAAAAGAAAACATGCAGGCATACATACTCATCAGTAATCAATTCCATCTGCATTGACAATTATTATCAGGTCCAGCTGGTAACGGAGAAGTGCGGTGACAATGGGCGTCGTCCTCTGCTTGCAGGCTGTTAATGCAGAACTGTGATGCTGACCTGGTACAGCAAATCAATGGTTAACACCAGGATAGTCCATAAGAGAATGCCTGAGTCCATAATAAGAACATAATAAAACATCACATAGTCCATATGAAAATGCATAAGTCCATAATAAGAACATATCACAGAGGCTCGCACACAGGGAGTCCATCTCTGGGCACAAACTTAAAAAGGATGATGCTCACACAGAGGTTTCCTGTCGGGAAACACTTCCAGTACAGTCATAGTTTTCAAAACGTACTGGTAAGCGCCCCTTGTAGACCGGGTAGACCTCCTTAGAACCAAGGTCTCCTCTTGTCCGGGTACAGGGGGACAAGAAGGATCCCCGTCAGTGGGACCCCTTTCAGTAGCACCCTGAGCGGGGCCTGCTACGATTGCAGGTTCAGCAGGTGCCGGGCAGGCACCCCAAAGTTTAACCAGGGTGTAAGGAACCAGTGGAGCGGCTCAGGATCATTCAGCAAATCCGCTATGGCCTGCATAGGTTCAGCAGGCCGAGCAATGGAATCTGACTCAGAAGACTCGGATCCGGAATCTCCAACGACAGTCTCCTTGTCAATACAGAGTTTTAGGCGGTTTCTGTGAACAATTTGGGGACCCTTACCCTCTCTGGTGACCTCATAGGTATGAGTTTCAGCATTAGGGATGGCAGACACAAGATAGGGAGTCCTCTCCCATTTACTGTCCAGTTTACTGGTGCGGTGATTGTTCTTTAACCACACGGTATCCCCCACAGCCAAGGGCTCTGCATGGGCCGCCAAATCATAGTCTTTTGTTGTCGCTCCCGGGCACCTTCCATGCGCTCCTGGACAATTTCTTTGGCATTAAGCAAGCGCCTTTGATGTTCCGTTACCCAGTCAGTTTTAGGCAGTGGATTAATGTCATCCAGCACTTGTACATCCAGGGAATGATCTGCAGGCAATTTACCCTGACGCCCAAACAACAGGTAGAAAGGAGTGTATCCAGTGGAACAATGGATAGTATTATTGTACGTATACATGAGCTGTGGTAGCAGGTTAGGCCAATCTCCTCTGGTCTCAGGGGGCACGGCTCTCAACATTTCAATCAAGGTCTGATTCATCTTCTCACAGAGTCCATTACCTTGTGGATGATAGGCCGTGGTCCGGACCTTTTGGCAATTGTGTAGTCGGCACAGCTCCTGGAACAGATGAGACTCAAACGCAGACCCCTGGTCGGTGAGGATCTTTTCTGGGCAGCCGTAAGGCAGGAGGAAGTGTTTCCAGAACAATTCAGCTGTCGTCTTGGCTGTCAGGTCCTTCACAGGCACTGCTACGGCAAACTTAGTGAAATGGTCAATAATAGTCATAGCATAGGTATACCCTGAGTGACTGGGCTCTAACTTTACGTGATCAATAGCAACCAGTTCAAGAGGGGCGGTACTTATAATAGGGTGCAGCGGTGCTCTCTGATCATGGTGTTCACCTCTCTTCAGGGCACAGGCTGTACATTCCCGACACCACCTCTCAATGTCCTCTCTGATTCCAACCCAGTAGAACCGCCTACGGACAGTGGCCTCAGTCTTCTGAACCCCAAAATGTCCAGACCTGTCATGATACATTTCTAAAACCATACCTGCATCACGACGTGGGATGAGGATCTGGTGCACTCTGTCATTTGACACTGGATCCAGGCTTCGTCGCAGCAGCAGGCCTTTTCGAAGGAACAGTTGTTGACGTTGCCTCCACAATTTAATGAGTTCTGGGTCTGCGGTCTTTCGCCGAATTCTTTCAGGGGTTCTGCCACTGATGAAGAAGTCCAGCAGTTCACCGAGAACTCTACTCTCTGATTGCAACTTAATCCACTTTTCCTCTCTGGATGCAGGCTTATCAAAGGATGGAGGGTCAGAGGTTCCACTGTTGGCAGCTTGAGCTTGGTCCTGTTGAGCAAACCAGTTATAAAATGCTGGCATCTCCACATCTTCCCAGGCATCCCGTATGTCATCTGGTGCTATTTCAGTGGGGAGCCTTGACAGGGCATCAGCATTATCGCTTGAACGGCCAGCCCGGTATTTTACAGTGAAGTCGTAATTAGCAAGGCGGAGGCCCATCTCTGTTCTAAGGCCCCCAGTTTAGCGGTATTCAGGTGAGCCAGAGGATTGTTATCAGTGAATGCAATAAATGGAGTGGCAGCCAAATAGTCTTTGAATTTTTCTGTTACCGCCCACACTAAGGCCAGAAACTCTAATTTAAAAGAACTATAATTCTGATCATTCTTTTCGGCTCCCTTTAAGGACCGGCTGGCGTAAGCTATCACTCTCTCTTTCCCTCTTGCACTTGAGCTAGCACTGCTCCCAGGCCTTTCTTACTGGCATCTGTGTAGAGGTGGAATGGCTTACTGTAATCTGGGTACCCCAGCACAGGAGGTTCAGTCAACTTTTTCTTTAACAACTGAAATGCAACCTCCCTCTCTTCATTCCATTCAATGGGGACAGGAGTCTTTGGGCTCTTTTTGGTTGCCCCCTCAGGAGTTCCTGGATTGGATCCGCTATTTGAGCGAAGTGGGGATAAAGCGCCGGTAGTAGCCAGCGAAGCTAAGGAAGCTCCTCACTTCTTTCACCGTAGTAGGGACCGGCCAATTTCGGACAGCAGCTAACTTATCAGGATCAGGCTGAACTCCTCTGCGCTACCACATGTCCCAGGTATTTTACAGCCGGTTTAAGCAGGTGACATTTGGACGGTTTAATCTTGAGGCCGTATTTAATAAGGATTTCAAACACCTCAGCTAAATGCTTTAAATGGTCCTCATACGTTTTAGAATAGATGATAACGTCATCCAGGTACAGCAGCACTGTCTCAAAGTTCTTATGGCCTAAGCACCGCTCCATTAATCTCTGAAAGGTCCCGGGGCATTACACAGTCCAAATGGCATGCAATTAAATTCAAACAGGCCCATAGGGGTGGTGAAAGCAGTCTTTTCCCTATCCTCAGGGGCCATGGGCACTTGCCAATATCCGCTGGTTAAATCTAAGGTGGAGAAATAGGCGGAGGAGCCTAGAGCGGTTAGAGACTCCTCAATACGTGGCAATGGATATGCATCTTTGTGAGTGATCTGATTTATCTTTCTATAGTCTACACAAAACCGGATACCACCATCTTTCTTTTTAACTAAAACCAGTGGTGCAGCCCAGGGACTACGACTGTCCCGGATTACGTTTGAGTCTTTCATTTCTTGGATCATCTCTTTAACAGTTTGGTATGAAGTTGGTGGTATGGGTCTATACCTCTCTTTGATGGGAGGATGAGAGCCAGTGGGTATGGTGTGTTGGATGACACTGACCTCTCCATAGTCCGTTGCATGCTTACTGAAGGCTTGATGGTGTTGCTTTACTAGGTTCAGGAGTCCCTCTAGTTGATGTTGCGGGGTAGCTTCGTCCCCGACATGGAGTTCCTTCCACCAGGGCACTGGAGAGTCGTCCGCAGGAAGAGGTCCTCGAGTGGCAGCTGGTGGCTTCTCGGTGACAGGCAGGCGGATGACATCCTGGAAGGATACCTGGGAAAGCTGGGCAACAGGACAGTGCTTAGTAAGCACAGCAGGATGATCGCTGAGGTTAATCAGACGGACAGGTACTTTACCTTGGGAGACGGTCGCCAGGCACTTGGCAGCTCTCACATATGGGTAGTTTTCCATCTGGACAGGTTCCACCAGGGCCGGATAGTCTTGGCCCTGGACTCCCAGGACAGCACGGCACCACAGGAGGGTTTGGGAGTTTGGAGGTAGAGTCACTGGCCTATTATCACGGATCCTGGCGGTGCAGATCTCTCTTTTTCATTTGCAAACCTCTGCTGAGCACACAATACACTGATAGTCTTTTGGAGGACCTTTTTGGAGGCAGAGGAAGCTGCAGGCAGGGACTGATGGAGAGCTTCAAGGACCTCGGGGTAGCAATTTTTGAAAACATTAGTCCCAACAATCACAGGGTGACCCCTTTATCTCCGGTTTGTACCACGATCACTCCTTGCTGTGGTAAAGTGGCTTCTCCCACCTGGAGAGTGGGTTCCCAGTATCCATGGACTTTTATGGGCTTACCATTGCTTGCAATTATCTCCAGCCAGGACTCAGGTGGCTGGGTAAGCAGGCTGGAACTCCAGAACTGATTAAAGGTGGACTGCTGAATAGTGGTGACTTGAGATCCAGTGTCCAACAACGCTTCAAAAGGCACTCCATTAATCCGGACGTTTATTTTGGGACGGGACCCCACATAACGGGGCATCCAGTTTGGATCCCTTGGACCTGTTGTTCTACCTCCCGAGGGGCGGTCCTCAGCCTCGAGGGTGACCCGCTTAACTGCCAGCAAGTAGATTCAGTATGCCCCAACTTCTTGCAGTAGTTACAGGCAGGCCGCTTGCGGTTCCTAAACCGGTCACTTGAACGTCTCCCAGGATCTCTGGGATAAACTTCCTGATACGCAGGGGGCCAGGCTTTTGAGGCAGAAGGAGTTCATCTTCCAGCATTAAGGGCTTCTCCCACTCTTCCAGTTTCCTGCAGACTTTTTCCAGGCTCTTAGTGAGGAAATTGACCTGTTCCATCAAAGCAGCTACTGTATCAGGCACTGGAGTCTGGGCGGCTTGGCTGGCCCCTGGCAGGCTGGCATCCGTCAGCTTAGGATTACGGACAGAAGGCTCGGGATGGGCCACCGGTTCCGTTGGCAGGTGTTGTCCCAGAATACTAATGGCCAGTTCTTTAAAGTCCAGGAAAATACTGCTAGGGTGCTGAGCCGACAACATTTTCAATTGTGTTTTTAAAGATTCGCTATTCACACCCGCAATAAATTGTTCTCTCAGAGTTTGATCCTGGGTGTCAACCTCTCTAGGGTCTATATGAATGACGGCCCTCCAGGCCTCTTGGAGGGATAAAGCAAAATCACGGAGTGACTCACCAGGCTTTTGTTTCTTACTGAAGAAGCGCATCTTTATTTCAGACACAGTCCTGACTTCAAAGGTAGTGCTGAGACGGTCAAAGATCTGCTCTATGGTACTCCTCTCAGAACTGGGCCAGGACATGACCTCTCGGCGGGCCGCTCCTTCCAACTGGGCTAACAGAATCTCCATTTGTTGCTCCGGGTTGATAGGATAGAGCCGGAACAGAGCCAGTAGTTTGTCTTGGAAGTCTTTTAAATTATGAGCCTCCCCGGCGTAGCGGGGGAACCATGGGGCCCCAAAGTAGTATGGCATCGTCAGTGGCATCATGTTGGCAGGCGCAATACTGTTGGTGGCCACTGGCTCCCTGGGGGCAGGCTGCTCCGCTACTTCTGAGTCCGACATGGTGCAGATTAATTGGGTGTGCGGTCCCTTTAAGAGGTAGCGACAGGTCCGATGCCGCGCTGGCGGGGTTACTGGCCAGTGAGTGCAATCGGTGGAAAGAGTCCGATGTCCCCTTTTCGGGCCTTACTAACCAGGTGACCCCCCTCCGGTGTAGAATTATTTCACCCAGGAGTTTGTACTTACTCCGGTGCAGGCAGTCCAAATCTCGCGAGATCCGGGAGGACGTCTTCGGGAATCCCTTGCGCAGCGTCCCTTCCCGCGAAGACGTCGGGCCGGAGGGGCGGAGCTTCGGACTTACTCCGACGGGGAACAGCGTCTGCGTTCTTCCAGGCCCAAGGTAGGTGGAGTGCAGCTTGGAAAATTTGAATAAGGCGGTGACGCTGCAGAGTTTGGCGCTAAGTTTTCCCGCCAGCAATGAGTAGTGAAGGCGCAGTAGATAAGTCCGCAGTTCAGGCGGCCATCTTGGGTGCCATGATGCAGCTATTCAATGACAGCAAGCAGGATTGTAAAAAGTCCACAAAAACACACTTGGAAGTGGCGATTTTCTTCCTCTTGATAGCGCAACACTGCACAGCGCTTTTTAGAGGTTTTTGGGACACTTTTCTGTACGTTTTTCAGTCCACAAAGTTCCCTTCAAATAAACAGGCGTTTTGTCACTTGGCAAACTGGTTAAGGCACAAAGTTCACGTTTTTGCTCACAGTCCGTAAAACGTGCGTATCCTGTTCGTGACGCCAAAATGTAGCACCCCCAAGTCAGGGCAATGTGTGAGACTAACCTGGGGAATGCCAGTGATGGAGAGGCCGGCACGCTGTTCCTCTGGGGCACTCTCTGGGTTCTGAAGGGACACAGCCAGGTGCAATGTGAGGTGCCCTGTGTGTTGTAGTTTAACGTGCCTATGGCTAAGTCCCTGATGTTTCGTGACGCCAGTGCCAGTAAACGGTGGCACACCGTATTTATAGTAGGAATAATAGAGGTGCAGACTTGTAGCTTGAAAACAGAATTCCAACTTTACTGAAACAGTGGCAATACAGAAGGCAACCTCTTAAAACAGTTCTTGTTGCAGACAATAGACTTTTGTACAGTCGCAGTTACAGCAGGCTTACATCCAGCAAGGTAAAATAGAGGGTAAAATAACAGGACTTTGAATTGCAGGTGAACCTTACTTTCTTCCTGGCTTGTCCTGACTGGCAATTATTCTTCAAGGCCCCAATGCCCTACTTCTGGCTTATATCCTTGAATCTCCAGTTTACAGTGTACCTCCTCTTGACATCTCAGTACCTCTTGCTCTAGGGATTGCCTCTGCTTGACTTCTGCTGACTTGCTTAGGCCCGAGACATGTGGCCTTCACAGACTCCAGGGTCTGCACTACCTCTAGCCTGTCCTGACTGGGCCTTATATAGACTAGGGCTCCCTAGCTCCCTCTAGTGACTAGAGCTGGAATTAAATCCCTAGCCGGCCTGCACATGGCACATTTCACAGTAACAGGGAATTAAATACCATAAATTACATTGCATTTTAAGAATAGGACTTTTACCAGCCTCCCCATAAATGAAAGGAACGACAGCATCCAAGTGACCCTTCTGTAGTGACGGGTATTACAACTCCCGTACACTACATATGTATGTGCTAGTTTTTTATGTACCAAAACCTATGTTTGTGCTAGTTATTTATGTACCAAAATATGTTTAATTATGTGAGCCAACGGCTGGTGGTGTGTCATTTCTGGTGCGTTCCAGCGTGGAACGCATGCGGAAACCGGAAGTGACGTCGCTAGAAGCTATTTTGGCGGTTTCTTCATGTCTATTTTAAACACCACTTTTTACCCCTATACTTATACCTGCTCCTGATGAAGGGGACCCATTATTAGGCCCGAAACGCGTTGAGCTTCCTCTTCTACCCTACCCTGGCTTTGGAATTAAAGAAAAAGTTCAAGATAACTGCTGAATGTTTGCTGTCTTTTTTTTGACATCTCTACAGGCGACCCAGGCGCAGGAGGAGTGGTGTGGGTGTCTTGAGTTTTATCCCACATTACCCTCCTGGGTAAAGTGAGTCATTTACCTTCTGGCTTTGTTTTTATATTGGTTTTTATGATTATATGATATTAGATTATATTGGATTTTTATGATTTTTATAATTCCGTTACACTGAAACACATCATTCTGTCTATCTGTAGCATCTCTTCTTGGGACCTTTTATAGTGCCTAACAGACAAGTTAATGACGTCCCTCCTGATTGGCTGTGAGGCTGACAGTAAGGCCAATTGCAGACGAGCGTGAGCAGATTAGGTCCGGATGCGTTGCGGATGCGTTCAGTGAAACCTGCGCGATTTTGCAAGCAAGTACTTTCAGTTTTGTTTACGAACGCGTTGAGTTGTTCAGTTTTTATTGCGCGGGTGCAATGCAATTTAATGCGTTTTGCAAGCGCATGATAAAAAACTGAATGTTTACAACAACATCTCTTAGCAACCATCCGTGAAAAACGCATCGCATCCGCACTTGCTTGTGGATGCAATGCGATTTTCACACAGCCCCATTCACTTCTATGGGGCCAGCGTTGCGTGATAATCGCAGAATATAGAAAATGCTGCGATTTTCACGCAACGCACAAGTGATGCGTGAAAACCATCGCTCATGTACACAGACCCATTGAAATGAATGGGTCCAGATTCCGTGCGGACGCAATGCGTTCGCATCACGCATTGCACCCGCGCGGAATACTTGCTCGTGTGAAAGGGGCCTAAGGCATTATGGGCAAGCCCACCAACCAGAGCCTCGACCAGGGTCATGTGATCCTCTATCTTCATCTTTCCTGCACTATTTCCCTCAATGGCATACTGAATATGATATGTAAAATAACAGGCACCATTTTGCGCGATTGATCTGAAATGAATCGCCAAAACTTCAGCTTTATTTGAAAGTATACGTTTTGGTAGGTTTATAGCGAATTTGATTTGTTTAGAAACAATTTGTTCATCTCCAGTGCTAGGTGTACCTCAGGGGCTTGTCTTGATGTCCCATGATGTGCTGGTAATATGTGCATGATCATAGCCTTTGGGGACGTTGATGTTAATTTTTTAAGTAGAGGCTACTTGGCTTTGATTGACACTTCTCTAGAACATCAAGATTCAGTGCAGTTTTGAATGGTCAAAGAGGTTTTAATGTACATAAAGAGAAGGAGAAGGACGATACAGAGGCAGATTCATGATTTCCATTAGTAAATAATGATGGTGGTGTCAAAAACTAATTACAAGTGATCAGTCAAATGAGTCTTCCCAAGAAATCTCCAGAAATGTTCTGTGGTTTGTAATCTGACTTGCAGCACGTTCTTTTATCCTGTACTATACATTTTTAGAGCTTTTGGTTAAGGCAGAGGGATTTCATTCTGTATGTAAGGGTCTTTTATAACTTAACCTATGAAGAATATAATTTCTTTTCTTCCTATGAGTCACCTAATCCATAAACATTGCATAGATAGACATATTTAGCTGTTTCCGCCTGAGGGCAGCCCTTGTATGAGGATAACTGACTTTATTTTTGTCTATGTGATGTTTTTTTTTAAATCCTGGCTTTAAATTGTCTCTAAACTAAACGCAAGCAAATCCTACTCATTTAGGATAAATCCATTTTAAAAAAAGAAGGTCTGAGCCTGAGGCTTGTGTTTCTTAAAGAAAAAAGAGCATCTTGGAAAAGAGCTAATTTTCATGTACCAGTGGATGAAATTTGGGAAATTTGAGAGATAATCTAGACAAAACGATCTTCTGCTATGATTCCAGAACAACAGGTCATGAAACAGAGATAAAAACCTTTGGCTGCTACTCAGTTCTGTTACGCTAAAGCAGGCATGCTCAACCTGCGGCCCTCCAGCTATTGCGAAACTTCAACTCCCATCATTCCCTGAGAGCCTACAGCTATCATCTTACAGAATGGCATTGTGGGAGTTGTATTTTTACAACAGCTGGAGGGCCGCAGGTTGAGCATGCCTGCAGTAAAGCATTTCCAATTTTACATACAAGGCTGTGTTAGACTTTCATTAAAGGGGTTTTGTGAGATTTTCATATTGATAGCCTATTCTCAGGATAGGTCATCAATATGAGATCATCAGGGGTCCAACTCCCGGCACGCATGCCATTCAGCTGTATCTTTAGGATTCGGTACTCTGGTGACTGCTTAGGCCTCTTCCTAGGCCATGTGACATCACGTTTAACAGTCACGTGGCCTTGACACAGCTCAGACCCATTCAAATGAATGGGGCAGAGCTGCAATACCAAGCACAGTCACTGTTCTTGGTACGCTGCAAGGAGACCACGGTGCTCACAAGAGCTCCAATGAGCACTGAGTCTTCCTCAAACAGCTGATTGGTGGGGGTGCCGGGTGTTTTACACAGCAGACACCTGGACACAATGTCGATGATTGGTGATAACACCGATCATGGATATTTAACCCCTCATATGCCTTGATCAATTGTGACCATGGCATCTGTGAGTGCTTTCCCCAGAAGCACTGCTCTTTTGGGGCCTAAATGGCTCCCTCACGCTGAGATGAAGGGAGATGTTCTTTAGCAGCCTCAGACCTTCTGCAGGCTCCATGGCCTGCCACAACAATGTTCCTATAGAACCTTACCTTATGCACAGTAGATCAGAAGTCACAAAATTCCTATATGTGGACTAAGTAAGCTAAGAACGTTTTTTTCTTAGGCACCTTCCCCGCCGATCGGCTGTTTAAGAAGTCACCTGCGGTCGCAGAAATGGTGGCGGTCATCTCTCAGCTCACCAGGCACAACGTCATCTATTTGATAGCGGCTGTGCTTGCTATGGCAAATCAGCCCCATTCACTTCACTGGGGATGAGCAGCTCCTAGGTCATGTGACCAATGTACGTGACATCACATGGCCTAGACTAAGCTGACAGAAGGCTGCGGCACTACTGCCTTCTAAAACAGCTGTTAGGCGGGGGTGCCGGGTGTTGGACCCCCACCGATCAGATACTGATGATCTATCCAGAGGATAGGTCATCAGTCAAAAAGTCTTGGAAAACCCCTTTAAGCCAAGAAACTTTCTCCACTAAGTACAAATACACTGGTTTAAAACAGGCATTTTTGCAGCAGAATGTCCTTTGTGTGTAATTATTTACAAGGAGCCTTTGAGGTCTCTCTCAGCCATATATTGCATCATGAATCACAAAGAACAATACACAGAGCGAGAGTCACTTCCAAATAATCATTAAAAGTGTTTTTGTTTGTTTTTTTACCTTCTGTAAAGAATATTGACTTTACTGGACTCAGCGATGTGTGACAGTGCTTGCAGGTAGACAGCACTGTCATAAATTCCAGAAGAAAACAGCCATGTGTGGATTCTATGGTTATGGTCTGCCTTCTGTGGCTCACTTTTGAAAATCCTATTTTCTACTTTATTCATGTTGATAACCTAAAGCCCAGAGGGGCTCACAGTTGTTCATGGCCATCATAGGACAGGCTAATTTGTGGGAACTAACTAATTAGTGAAACATGTCTATGAATGTGGAAATATAATCCAAATTCAAAATCTCGTGGAAAATAATGCAAACTCCTGTACAAATACTTTTGTTTGATGCATAAAGGGGTTTTATTATGTAGCCGCTCTCTCATAAAAGCAGCTTTTTGCATCAAAGTCAAGTATTTGTCCAGGAGTTTGCCTAATTTTCTATATAAATGTAGAAAGGTGCACACTTAATTCCTAATTGCACCTAGTTGCTAATGCAGTCTGTGTGACGGCCACATTTCCCGGACTGACAGCACCTCATGTGAGCCAAATTCATTGCATCGTGATATATGATGCTGTGAGTTCCAGGGCTTCCAGGGCATTTGCTCCAAACCCTGCTTTGCACCTTTACTGGGGGGCCCCCAGGCACCATGTCAATTCACCTGGGCCCTGCACTAAATTGTATCTGCATCCACAGAACGCAGATATGTAGCAGCCCAGACCTGAGGGTATCTGTTATATTATGTGTTATTTTTTTCTGTATAATACTTTCTTCTGCCCTAAACTCCAGCAGAAGAGGTAATGCTTGGCAATGGTTGGCAGGAACTGGGTTAACCATCTTGTTCCTCCCCTCTTGGTAGGAGTGGTCTGATCCTTCTTCCTGCCAGGAGGGGAAGTTCCAGGGAGATAGTGAAGGACATAGAAAGTGCATGCCTGAGCTCCTACTACAAGGGACCTTAAAGCGAACCTGTCACCTCTGCTATGCTACCCTCACTGAGCATTTCTAAATGTTTATTGTGTTGCCCTTAACATATAAATTACACTTTTAATTTCATCTGCAGCCAAATTAAATAAGTATCATGCATTTTGTACTTCTCGCCTTTTATGCAAATAACATAAAAGAGTCATATCTTACTTGTGTGACCAGGAGAGTCATATTTTCAGTGAGTCAAGCTCCTCAGCTCCGCCTAAGAAACGCCCCTATAGATAAGATCTAGCAGATTCTCTGTCAATCAAAGTCTAGGGGAGGGAAATAGGCTCTGATGGTGTGAGGGGAAGGAATTGTTTATGCAAATGAGCATAACGGCGGGAAAGCTATGGAAGGTTATGGATGGATCGCTGGTAACTATCAAGGTAGACAAACTTGAAGGTACATTCAGTTTTATATGTAAAAAAAAACATGGTGACAGGTTCCCTTTAACTAGTTCTCCTTTGAAACCCTTACTCCAGGGAGATTACAGGAGTGAAGAACACTACCTTCCAAAAAAGCTTCAGCATGCTTAGACAGTAGAGTGATCCACAGCTTTACAGATCCTGTAGCAGGTGAGGGACTACGGCTCAGACACCCACCTCCCAGACCTCTTCCAGGCCAGTCTAACCCTGTATCACACCTGTGGACACCTATCCCTACAAGTGCCTGCAAGTGCCATTTAATTGTCACTAGTGTTGAGTGAAGTGACTGCCGGTCAATTTCCTCTCTTGCTTACAGCGAATGTGACATCAGCATTTTACCTATTTATATCGTGGATTCTGGACATTTTTGTTACACTATATTATACCTCTATATTTATGGGACATAGATAGGCCTCTTTCACACTAGCGTTGTGAGGATCCGACGTGCACTTCCATTGCCGGAAATGCCCGCCGGATCCGTCACAACGCAACACACCTGAAAGCATTTTAAGACTGATCAGTCATTAAAATGCTTTCAGTGTTACCATGGCAGCCAGGACGCTACTGAAGTCCCGGGTGCCATGGAAAAGTAGTGGGGAGCAGTGGAGAAGCTACTTACCGTCCGTGCAGCTCCCATCCTTAATTCATGTTCATGGTATATTGCATTATTCTGATATGGATATTGAACAATAGCATGAATTTTTAGAATAATACCGTTTATTTGGTTTTATCGTTTTATTTCTTTGATGTTTTTTTATATTCCAGTTTATACATTAAACCTTATTTTGGATATTTTTGCAGTATCTCTTTATATTTCCAGATACAGAGTGCCAATCATTCCTTTCTTATTGGTTTTCTCTCTATTTTGTCCAGGTGAGACATTTTGATTTGAGCACCTTACCATTCAGTCTGTAATTGAGCGACCCACATTCCTTTCTCACATATAGTTTTATGTAATTTCTAGATCTGTCTAAAGGGCGTTTACCTCCTGGAACATTAAAGAGGATCTGTCAGCTCTTCAGTCTTTTTTCATTAAATACTTGTATTCCTTAGAAAAGAAATATTCTGTTTCTTAGAACTTTATGTTGTGTTGGTAATCTTCCTGTAAATGTATTAATAAATTGTCAGCTCTGTGCTATTATTGCCCTTGTCAAAAGTTCCTACAGAATCTGAGAGTTAGTGGTGATTAGACAGTGTCAGGGTATGCAGGCATACAACCCCAATTGTCAATTCAGTCATACATTTCTAGGAGGACTAGCAGAGGCACAGCACAATAAAAAGTCCTAAGAAAAGGTGCTCCAGAATTATTTCATAAAGAATACAGGTATTTACTTCTATAAATATGTCAGAATGCAGATCTTTTGTAGTCAGACCAGGGGAAATAAATGATGTAAAGACTGCACAGACGTGGCATGCTACCATATTATCTATAGGAGATATGTAAACAGCCTAGTAGGTTTCTGCATGTGCAGTGACAGAGGTTCACTGCCAAGTGGGTTAGATTGTACTTTATGCCTTTATCCCAAAGGCTGTATATAAGAGTGAAAGAGTTAATTAGTCCGCCTTAGAGAGAGTCGCCTGGTGTTGGCTGGTCCCACCCCCTCTAGTTAGGAGCTGTTAAGAGGTTTGTAGCCAGCAGGCAGTGTAAGAAGCTAAGTAGTGTGTAGCTAGTGTCTGTGTGGAGTAGCAGAGAGAGAGAAGGAGGAGCAGACTGAGACATAGCAGTCTTATCAGACCTGAATAAGTGCCAACCTCTGAGGATGAAAAATGTTGAGGCTAACAGAAGGTTTAGCTCCATTTCAAGGGACAGTGCATGGACTTGAAGATATAGAGAAAGTGAGAGAAGATGCCTCCTTGGCCAAATTGGAAAGATAGCTCAGACAGGCACCATATTGCTGATTCCTCTTTATATGCAGACTTGGGAAAATTGTCTATTCAACTGGTGCCTAAATTTGCAAGTGCCTGTGTATATCCCCTGCTAAATTGTTTCAGTAAAGTACAGTTGACTTGGTCTGGAAAGAACAGCCTCGTCATTTTACGTCATCCTCATCTATACTGCCATAGCACTGCACTGTGTCACTTCCAGGGAGCCTGCCTAGAACACCAAAATACATCAACTCCAAGGGCACCCCAATCACCAACAGGCAGGAGGTTCCAAAACAAGCCTGTGCCCTAAAGGGAAGAAAAGGTGCGCCCTTCCCTTTACCTCATGGCCCAGGAAACATCAGAGGCAGGACCGCCGGAATGAGTACTACTGTGGAGATAGCATAGCACTACTGCAACTCAGTTTGCAATGTCTACGAACAACCACACACTCAGAGGTCCATCAAATCGACATACTGTGGTGCTCAACGTTAAGAATGAAACTGTAACTCATGGTAGATAATGAGATACATGGCACTCACCATCTGATAGATAAAATCTCTTCCTTTATTTTGCAACAAGTGGTACATAGGGAATGAGTGTAACAGGCGACGGCCGTTTCGTACACACGGCACTTCCCCTGGCCTGCACCTTTTCTCAAGACACATCCTCATATACACGTCACACAAATGCATGTAAATATTGACAGGTGAGTAACATGCTCATGTCATTGTTATCAACGGTCCCAAGGCTCTCATTCTCATTATAATTTTAGCTTCCTTCTGTAATAATATCTTATCTCTATCTCCTTCTGCCTTTGGTGTTGTTACTTTCAATAGGCCTAAAAATTGCATTTGTTTAATTTCCCCATTATGAATCCGTTCATGTGGTCCATCAATCTAGGTGACCCTGATTTAGTCACCAATGACAGTACAAGTTTGCCAAACTGTACTTGCATGGGCCTAATTGTCTTCGCTATATGGAAGAAGCCACATGTACAGATAGTATACACCATATTTACAGGTAATCACATCATGCATCATGATCTCACAGCCATCCAATTGGAGAACACAAACACATCACAGTTTATCAAAAAAATGGCATTGTCCATATCTATAATTTCCACCTGGTAGTGATCCCTTTAACCAATTGTGCTAATTCACAGTATATGGTGTCTCAAACCAGCCCTTCACAAGGACATCCCTTAAGTTCTTAGTCAGTGTAAAGTAACGTGAATTCAAAAGATATGAGAATGAATAAGCTTACATGGGCTAAGTGAATAAATATATTTACTAAGTCTGATTAAATTTACTATAACACAAACAAATCACATACTGAATAATAAAAAGTAAATACATCAGTAGCCGTTGATCATGCTATAACACATGGCTGTCTACCACGTTATAACATGTGACTAACACCCCAGGGTGTGCAACAGATAGGGCAAATCAATACTTACATCATACCTAGGATGAAGTTCTTGGTAGAGTCTCCCGAATGAATGTGTGCCACAGAGTTAAACCCTCCTCCAGTGTGCAGCACGCATGTCTCTGAGATCACTCAGGAATGTGGTCTTATCAGCACAATGGGGGAGGGGTACTCGATTTTTTAAGGTGCATAATTACAGAGAATGATAATAATTAAAGGGACAGAACCAATCAGTACTTAAAAAATACCCTTACAATACAATCTGTCAAAATAATATAAGTGGCTGACGATCAGCTACCTATTTACCGTAAGTATAGGGTCACCGGCAATAATATGCCAGTTCTTATAGATCAGGGGTGCATAACCTATTTTGGTCTGAGGGCCATTGTCGCATTGTTCTGCCTCTTGGGGCCACAAAAAAAATTGAGATACTTAAACTGTAAAAGTTTACTGCATGAAAACTATAACTTGTTTTGCAACATTAATATTTAGTTTATACGTTGATGCATTCATATAGCAATACCACACAGGAGGCCTGATTATGTAAAAGCACATAGATCGAGGAGTTGATTATGAACGGTTCCTTCCCAATAACTGCCTGCTCATCAGTTGAGGTGAAGAGCTTAATTTTCATTGCTACTACCATATCTCATCCTCATACAGATTCATTGTTTCTGGACAGCAGAGCTTTGTTCACAGATTTAATGTGCTGCATGACAGATCATTTTACTCAATCTGAAGCTCACTTACATAGGCCGATTATCAGAAACAAGCATTCATAGTAACATTCGTACCTGATAACCTACAATCAGGCTGTGTAAACCCACCATTGGATTGCCAATTAATTCATACTACAATTTTCATGCAACTATGCATGTTTTGAATGGCACAGAGGCCTACTAAAAAGATAGAACGTAATAGCCATGAAAAATATGAGAACATTCCTCATAACAAGATTGGGAGTACAAATATATGCTGTGTTACGCAGTTTATTTATGTATCCTGCTCACAAAATAAACAGAACAAGGTTTATATACTTTACATTTCAGCAAATGTTTAGTTAAGAAACGCTAATAAAATAAAATTGAACATTAACATTCAATTCAATAAATTTTTGAGGTATTTTTCCCTGCAGAGAACTTCTACAAAAGGCTGTGTTTCAAAAACATACCCCAGTTGAAATAAAATGCATGTGTGTCTTTTATTCAAAAATTTCCATCGACCTTCAGCCAGCTTATGCAGCTGGTATTTTTTCTGCAAAAACACAGCAATGCAAGAAAAAAAAAAACGCTACAAAAATGCCACAAAAACTGTGTGTGGCCAGCCTCAGTGAAAAAACGAGGCTGTGTGAATTAACAAATTAAAATTAATGGTTATGTGTGCTATGCACGTGTGACATATAAAAGATGCGTATTTCATATTTCCATGTCCTTAATGACAACTATAGTTGACAAAGGCTCTGGATGGGCCAAAATGCATCCTATGTAACAACCAATGTTGTGATAAAAGCATATTGAAGAAAGCGAGGGCCAGGATTATCTGCTCTCAAACGACTGGCAATGCATCCGTTCCACAAGCCCGAGTTTCAACAGGATCTTCTTCTCATGATGACATCCATAACAAGGTGGTCAGTAGTTTGTCCGTGAAGGATCCGTGTTTGGTCCGTGGCTTCTGGCCTCCATGTGTCATCTGTATCCCACATTCATTGTAGGCCGTAAATTAGTTTCCAGAACATCTCCTACTAGTGGTCTGTGAAGACCGCTGACAGAACATGGATACTATTCATAGTTAGTGGTTTTCATAGATCCATGGACCGGTGGGAGAACTACTCATGTGTAAAAAAGCACATTAAAGTCAGTGGGTAAGTGTGCTGTCCATGGAGAACACAGACAGCACATGTGTGTAATTCACTGACGTGTGAAAGAGGAGTTATTGTGATTTCTGGGGTTGCATATTTTTCACAAGTTTTTGGATGTTAGGTCTCAGGCTCTCAGCTCAGTTGTGGCTAGTTGCAGAATTGACTGGAGATTCTCATTAGTAAGTCTGCTCCTAAATTCTGATTTACTAATGTTAATAATTGAAAATGCCTGCTCGCAAGAGTATGTTGACCCAAACAGGCAGGCATAAATAGCTGCTCTTTCACACAATTTTGGATATTCATCTCCTGGCACACATTTATAGAAGTAAGGCCTTTTTCACATGAACGTTATTTTTGCGAGTGTACGGACCTTTTTTTGCATTCCGTATACGGTCCATAAACGGAACCATTCATTCCAATGGTTCCGCAAAAAAACGGAAGTGTTTCCGTGTGCATTCCGTTTCCGTATTTCCGTTTTTCCGTTCCGTGCAACGATAGACAATGTCCTATTAGTGCCCGTGAATCACAATCCGTGCCTCTATTTAAGTCAATGGGTCTACAAAAAAACAGAACGCATATGGCAATGCATCCGTATGTCTTCCGTATCCGTTCCGTTTTTTGCAAAACCAAGTATTGAAAATTTTAAGCCCAGCCCTTTTTTTTTCTATATAATTACTGTATACTGTATATACCATACGGAAAAACGGAACCAAAAAATGGAAAAATGAATCCGATAAAAACAGCCCACAAAACACTGAAAAAATGTAAACAGGGGGGCACACTCTTCAATTGGCAACACGTAAATGACAATTTATTAACATCCACTTGCTGAAGCAATCTAAAACAAATGTAGAAATTTCCACATGATAAAACGAAAGCTAATTTGGAACATAAAAACAGTTTGAATGTCCCCTATAAACTCCGTGCATAAAACAATGGCGTGCATAAACGTTGAAACAACAGCTGATCAGCGTGGTCTTAAGATGAATGGAATACCTGAATATCAAAGTCTCTTTCCGTTTTAGGATAAATGCAGAAAGTTTTAGCCACAGTCTCCGATGATGTGATATATGTTGGACAAGTGTGTGTTCACTGTGCCCAAATCTATGCTCCTTTAAGTGCCGGCTTTAATGCTGAATTATCTCTTCTCTTCTCTTGACATATAACGAACAAACATGGACTCCTTACCTCCCTCCTGTTCAGAACTTAGACAGTGCCGGCGGCGTGTTCTCTTCCTGGCACCCGCGGCGTCCCACGTGGTGTCCGGCCGTATGGCGGTGTCCCACGTGACCCTGGAGAGCGGCGCATGCAGGAGGCTGGAGTAGCTTCAGGGTCCTAATGCCGGACCTTCCGCAGCGTCTCCCTTGAGAGGAGATGCTTGATAGGAGAGAGAATAGTTTAGTATGGTGACCAAGGCTTATTAACCATATAATGGTTCAGCACACTGTGATCTAGCCCAAACGCGTTTCAGGGGACAGCCCTCTTCTTCAATGGAAACTGTCTGTCCCCCGAAAAGCCTTAGGTAAAACCCCTTCCTTAAACTTGTTTCGTAGACTGTCACATGACTGAAGATCAATGAGTTTCAGTTGAAATTCTGGGGGTGCTTCATCGGGAATAACTGAAAATGGGTCTGCAAACATTTCAAAACCCTTTTTCTCATTTTTAAATCAGTAAAGCGGTGTTCAAATATGGACTGGGGATGTGAGAGTATTGCGACATACTCAGACATGTTTGCGACACTGACAAATTTTTGTCTGCATGCTGGGAAATGCACAAGATTGCCATTTTCAAGGTGAGATTGGAACAATTTCAGCTTGGTTTGGAATGCAAAGATATAGTTACAAAGATTACTAACAAACTGATTTTTCCCTTGTAGTTTTGCATTCAGTGCATTCAGATGTTGTGTGATGTCTACCAAGAAAGCAAGGTCACACAGCCACTTGTCATCTTGTAGCTCTTCAACTATTTTATCCTTCTGAACAAAAAATACTTTTATTTCTTCTAACAATTCAAAAAAACGTTGCAAGGTTTTCCCCCGAGTCATCCACCTTACTTCTGTATAAAAAAACAGGTCCTGATATTCAGCATCAATCTTTTCTCATTCCGTTCTGTTTCATTGTGTTCCCATGACGCACGCAAAAGCACAGCAAGCAGCGTTTTTAAGTGCGTCTTGGGATGCGGAGCAAGACGGATGTAAGTCAATTGGGACAGATCAGTTTTCTCAGAGACAATAGAAATAGAAAATGGATCCGTCCCCCATTTACTTTCAATGGAGTTCATGACGGATCCGTCTTGGCTATTTTAAAGATAATACAACCAGAACCGTTCATAAAGGATGCAGAAGGTTGTATTATCATGACAAAAGTGTTTTTACTGATCCATGACGGATCCAGCAAAAATGCTGGTGTAAAAGTAGCCTTATTCGGGTCAGTACAATCTTGGCGATACCAAATTTATATAGCATATCTTATAAAGCGAATACTAGTGAGTGTTTCATTATGGAAGAGCTCACCAGTATGCAGGAGTCGCGGGGAGCAGTGAGTAAAGGGCTGTACTCCCCCTCCTCCTTGGTCTCTTCTGGGCTGCGCTGCTGTGTCCTGACTGCGTACATCGCCAGAAAGTAGTGTGCGTGCTATGACCTGAGGCTGCATGCGGCGTGAGCCCAGAGAAGATCAGGGAGTGTGACTGCAGGAGAGATTGCTGGACCTGGAGAGTAGCAGCGGAGCAGGAGAGGTACAAGTGAATTTATTTATTTTATTTCTGATTGGCCTCTGATATGGGGGTTCTGATCGGAGGTCTGATGTGGTATGGGGGTCCTAGCTGAGGTCTGACATGGGGGTCTTTGATATACGGGTCTGATCTGCAGTCTAATAAAAAACATATATTATTTTTAGGGATGAACGAACCCGAACTGTATAGTTCGGGTTTGTACCGAATTTTGCGGTGTTCGGGACACGGACCCGAACATTTTCAAAAAGGTTCGGTTTCGGGTCCGTTGTTCGGCGATTTCTTCCCGCTTTCTGAAGGGCTGCACAGCAGCCAATCAGCTAGCGTTTTACTTCTTGCCCTAAGAAGCCATTACGCCATGCCTACTAATCGCATGGCTGCGATTGGCCAAGTGCAGCATGTGACCCAGCCTCTATTTAAGCTGGAGTCACGTAGCGCCGCACGTCACACTGCTCTGATTAGTGTAGGGATAGGACGCAGCTGCTGTGAGGGCGAGATTAGGCAGAGAAAACTCAGCAAAAGCACCTAATGAAGTGATCGATCTACAGCTGTGAATGATTCAACTTCTGCTAGTTAATTGCTCACTGGTTTTTAGGCGGCACAGAGCGTTTTTCTGAGGTGATCGGCGGCCATTTTGTGTCTTGTGGTGCACCAGCACAAGCTGCCACCAAGTCCATCAATCCATCAATACTAGGGTTTTATTTGCTATATCCTACATCAGGGGCTTGGCTGTGCTTATTGTCACCCCTAGAAACTCAGGATATAAATTTCTATATTTTATTGAGGGGTTAAATTTAATTGCCAAAATAGAAATACCGTAAATCAGTGGTTTCAGCTGTGGCTGGCCAAGTTTAATAGTGTCCGGCAAAGGATATATTTTGTTCTGGGGTGAAATTCAATTGCCAAAATAGCAATCCCCTAAATCTGGTGTCCCAGCAGTGGCTGGCAAAGTTTAATAGTGTCCGGCAAAGGATAGATTTTGTTCTGGCGTGAAATTCAATTCCCAAAATAGCAATACCGTTAATCAGTGGTTCCAGCTGTGGCTGGCCAAGTTTAATACTGTCCGGCAAAGGATAGATATTAAATTGTTGAGTGAAATATTACCATTTTTGCCAGGTACAAACCCCTGAACTGCATAACTGACAGGGAACTTACAATTGGCGGTTACATTCTTGCATGAAATAAAGCCTTTTTGGGCTGTGAAGCCAAAGGTAGTCGCCAATAACTGTATTTTTATTTTTTAAATAAATTAGTGTAGACCCCAAAACATTGGGAAAATATAAAAAATAAAACAAAGTGTAAGTGCACGGTAGTATAATAGTGGTTGGGTGAGGCCGGTATACTTGTCTATTCTGCATAAGGTACAAACAAGTCCTGTGGGATCCATGCCTGGTTCTTTTTAATAAACGAAAGCTTGCCCACATTGTCTGCGGACAGGCGGCTGCGCTTGTCTGTGATAATGCCCCCAGCCATGCTAAACACATGTTCAGACAATACAGTGGCTGCAGGGTAGGCCAGCACCTCCAAGGCGTAAAGGGCAACCTCGGGACATGTGCCCAATTTGGTGACCCAGAAGTTGAATGGGGCAGACCCAGTGGCTTAGCTAGAAATGATTGGGCACCACAGCAAATTTTTCAATGTGGCCCCCCTCCCCCAGTAATTTTTGCGCAAACCCTTTCCTTTCATACCGCAATGCCTGTGGCCACTAAAGATCGCTCTCTCAGACCAGGCCCAGCAGCTGTTCCATTCGCTTTCTACACTGTCTATACTGCCACTTTATATAATTTCATTGTATAATACTGTTAGTCCTCCTCCTCCTCCTGGATGGGCCCTTTCTAGGTCACGGCCCCAAAGCAGTTGCTTCCCACGCTTCCCTGTAGCTACACCCCTGGGCAAACCCATCAGTCAGTACGTGTACTCTTCCACCATGTTGCTGAAATGCTGCCTCCTACTAAGACGTTCCAGATCTGCTGGTGGTGCAGGTTGTTGTGGCGTGATGACAAAGCTTTCCCACATTTAGCCAATGCTAACCCAGCCTTCTGAGGTGCTGATGGTGACCCAGCTGCCCATGAGCTGGCTTGGGTGCCACCCTGCTGAGAACACGGTTCCTCCTCATCCTCCACATCCTACTTATCCTCCTCATCCTCCAGAACTGTGCCCTGGCTGGACAATTGTGTTCCAGGCCAGAGACTATGTTGGTGCAGGAACCCACCCTTCGAGCCACTTGGATGTCACTGGCCTTAAGATAAGGCGTGTATATAGTTTTGTTTCTTTATATAGTAAGTTTATAGTAGTTATTTTAATATGTTTTTAAGTAAATTTGTAAATAGTTTGTTAATAGTTTGAGTGAAAAGGGGGGGTGTTGTGTGTGTTCGATTAACTGAATTGATTTTCACTGTCTGGTGTTTAGGAATTTCTGCACCCCAAATTCAGCACATGTGGCAGGCAGGGGATGTGTGTCAAACCGGCTAGGCCCTGACCTGCTAGTATATTTCACCCATTAGCGCACAACACCAGGTCGGGCTTGAGGCTCAGTGGCACCAACCAATGGTCGGTCTGTTGGTCCATGCCTGTCCACAGCTCCTGCGCGGTGCGGGGTTTGTCCCACAAACACACAAGTTTTAAAACAACCTGCTGTAATTTCCCCTGGCTGTGCTGCTGTGGGTGGTGAAGGTGTTACGCTGAGTGGATGAGGAGGAGGTAGAGGAGGAGATAGCCGAGTAGGGGGAGGAGGAGGAGGTAACAGGATACAAAGAGAAATGCCCAGCAATCCTAGGGGGCGGAAGGACATTCGCAAAAATGCTGTCCGCCTTTGGGACAGCCGCTACATTTACCCACTGTGTTGTTGGTTATGTGGACCTTGCCACAGATATCTTTGCGCAGTGCACACTTGATTTTGTCCGCCACTTTGTTGTGCAGGGAAGGGATGGCTCGTCTGCAAAAGTAGCGGCGACTGGGATACACGTACTGTGGGATAGCCACCACCATACGGTTTTTAAAACTGTCCACCAGACAGAATGACAGCATTTCAAAGGACCAGAAAGTTTGAAATAAGGCATTCAGAGCCATGGGTAGGGGGGTACTTCCTCTTTCTATTTCTTTTTCTCTCCAGTGTTTGGGAGATGGACAGCTGATAGCTGAACACTTCCATTGGATTTGGTGGAGATGCTTGGTGACAATGACAGATGTGGTGGCGTTGCTGCCACATCCTCTGTTTGCTGGGTGACAGGTACCACTGTCACTCACTTGGGCTCAAGTTTAGAATGTTTATGTATTATTTTTCTGTATTTTATTTTATTTTAATTCATTTCCCTATTCACATATGTTTGCAGGGCATTTACCTACATGTTGCTGCCTTTTGCAGCCCTCTAGCCCTTTCCTGGGCTATTTTACAGCCTTTTTAGTGCCCAAAAGTTTGGGTCCCCATTGATTTCAATGGGGTTCGGGTTCAGGCCGAACTTCTCGAACCCGAACATCCAGGTGTTTGCTGAACTGTAATTATTTTTCTTTTTTTCTTCTTCTAAAACCTGTAAAATCTTATAGTGGCAGTGCTTGGTATTGCAGCTCAGCCTCTCTGATTTGAATGTTGAGCCGCTACTAATCCATGCGACTGTTGTACAGTGATGTGACATTACCTAGGAAGAGGCTGCGGCGCTTACATTCAATGCCATTGTCTGATTGGTGCGGGTCCCACCTCTGGGACCCGCACCTACAACGAGAATTGAGTGGGGAGAGCTATGGCTAGAGGACCCTAGATTTCCCTGGGTCCGTCCACCACCAAGCGCTGCCGCACCGCACCGCACACGCGCGGACCCTGTTCCTATTCATTTCTATGGGGTAGACGGAAATAGCCGAGCCAGTGCTCGGCTATTTTTGGTGGCCCCATAAAAATCAATGGAGGGCGGCTGCGCATGCGCAGTGCGCCCTCCGTTCATTTACCCGCTCTGTTCTCATTGTAGGTGCAGGTTTCAGAGATGGGACCCGCACCTATCAAACAATGGGGGCATATCCTAGAAATATGCCCCCATTGTCTGAGATGGCAAAACCCCTTTAATGCCTTTTCTAACAGCTGATAGGCGGGGGTCTGTGGTGTCGCACCTCTACAGATCTGATATTGATTACCCATCCTGAGAAAAATTCATTAATATCTTTTCCTGGATAGCCCCTTTAAGTACCGGCCCATTTTCATTTTTGCATTTTTTTCTCGCCACTTTACAATAGCCATAACTTAAATTTCCATTCATATGTTTACTGTACATATATTTCCATGACTTGTCTATTGGACAATAATTGGAATTTGGACTGTATTAGGGAAGAAGTCAAGAGCCTCTGCCCGTCAAAAGTGTCAGACATCTGGGGTACCCATTTAAAAATTTGCTGTGGGGCCCGTTCAAAAATTTTCTGTGGGGCCCACTGCCCAGTCATTTCTAGTTACGCAAGTGCTAATAGAGACTGTTATTAGTACAGAAATTATTTTCATGAATGATCCGGGTTAAAAAGATAGTGGCTGGGGAAGTCTTACTGTGTGGACAGGCAGCCAGTGGCACAGGTCCGGACTGGCTGTGGGATGACGGTTTTGGGTGGCACTGGTGGCACTGGCAAGGCGGGCGGGCAGCACAAACAGCATAAACTTCTTCCACGCTGGTTGCGTGCCTGCTGCCTGCCAGCAATACACTGGGCCAATCAGCAGCAGGATATTTGCACATTGCTAATGCTGATTGGCCCAGTATGTGATGCAGTGCAGGCGCAGTAGACGCACGATCAGAGGGAGTGTGGCTGGGCCCTAGGGAACGCGCAGTCAGTGAGAGGTCGGGGGGGGCCTGTGTTATATGGGACGAGCAGTTGTAATTACACTGCACGGCCACTACAAGCTAGATGGCGCGCAGATGAACAGGCAGAGCTTCGGAACACCGCAATATCTTTATACAACTGACAGGTGGGGATACCGGATTCCGAACCCCCGCTTATCCGATATTGATGACCTATCATGGGATTAGGTCATCAATATCATTATGGCACACAGGCGATATTGGACTGATTTTTTACAGACACACACTAATAGCAGAGGCAGACGATCAGCTGTGTCTGTGTGCAGGAGTACAGGGGCTGCAAAAACTGTCTGTGCGGGCCGCGGGTCGTGCACCCCTGTTATAGATCAATGTCTTTACAGATGCAGCCGAGCTAAACTGGATGTTTAACACGTAAGGTAAAAAATGTCTTTTGTCAAAAGATGGCATGAGATAACACTGTGACGTGTTATCAGAGTCAATTTTTGCTCGGCTACATCTGTACTTTGTTTGATACTGGGCTAAATGGGAAAAAAAAATCTTCTGTCATGATTATCAATTTATCATTATTATTATTTTTCTTGTCTCTAGCCTGAGACAAGGAATCCTTAATGAAATCTCTAGGATAACCTCTCCTTCTAAAATGTTCACATTTACATAATATACCAGCTTGTTCTTCAAACTTCTGATCACCACTATTATTTCTGCATAAATGTTGTTGAAATTGTCCATATGGGAGAGCCTGTTTTACATGTCTATAGTGATAACTTTCATATTTCAAAAGTGAATTTGTTGCTGTATTCACAAGTTTGGATTACCTGTATTCACAACTTTGGACCTCACCATTTCTAACTTCTTCTTCAACATCCCAAATCTGTAAATTTAATCCTCCATATTGGTGAGTAGAAAGCATATTGAATTCATTGTAATTCAAGTATTCCATGAATGCACTATGAATACAAAGTCGATGTACCTCAGGTATACTTTAATGTATCTTACGTATGGGTTATCAATAGAATAAATCATTGTGTCTTCTAATTTGGCTAAAAATAGCTTAGCTAATGTTTGGGCCATTGGTGTCCCCATCGCTGTCCCCGACTTCTCATGGTACCACTTATTATCAAACTGGAAAGCATCATGTTCCAAAATAAATGTCAACATTCTGCAAATATATTGCGTTGATTCCAAGTCCCTATCGCTTCTGAGAAGATGTTGACGGACAGCCTGCACGTCCAAAAAATCTCTTTGCTCCATTCAGCTTTCACTCAACCCTGACCGGTCTTAATGCCAGCTGCTGAAAAACACCCCCACAGCATGATGCCACCACTGCTTTACTGTAGAGATGGTTTTGGGCAGTGCCTGGTTTCCTCCAAACATACCAGACCAGTTTGAGAGTCCTTTAGGCGCTTTCTTTAAACTTTCATGTGTCTTTTACAGAGGAAAGGCTTCTTTCTGGCCACTCTGCTCTAAAACCCAAATTGGTGCAGTGCTGCAGCAATGGTTGACTCTTTGGAAACTAATGTAACTACAGCGGTCTTCTTTCACTGGCAAGCAAGCGATTGTCAGGAAAGAACACCTCCTTCCCGACAACCGCTTGCTACATCAGACTGTGTGAAGGAACCATAACAGGTTCCCTCACAGCAGCAGTAAACTGACAATTGATTACCTATTTGTAGAGGAAGTTTATCTCTACGTATGTGCTGACTGCTCCAAAAGAACAATATTTTGCATTTAATGTGTAATGGTATGGCACTGCCGAAATAAAAAGCAGCCCAAAAAAGTTTTCTATGAATTTTTATAAAAAATAAAATAAAATATGAGCACCTGAGCATATATCATCTTCGCAATGGGAAGATAATAGATACTTTAAATGAGTTCCCCTTTAGGGGTAGGTGTTCTTATGTGTTTTATTATTATATGTGTAAATAACACGATGTAAACAACATGGTGGTAAACCTCCTTTCAAGGAGATTCTGATACAGATATGTTGGTCTGCGAAGCAGGGGTGTATCTATCGGGGAAGCAGGGGAAGCGGCTGCTATGGTGCCTAAACTCGAAGAGGACCTACCCACGAGGAGGACTAAAAGATTTTATTGTCAGGGCCCCCTCAACTGTATTATAAAAATTACATTATGTACAGTGACACTGTAGAAAACGGACGGAGTTGCTAATGGGCCTCGTATAAGATAGTGATCTTGACTAGCCACAAGAGTGGGGGTTGCATGGGAGAAGGGGGTTGCGAAGAAGTCGCTGAGGGGGGGTGGGGGCATTCCAAAATTTGCTGTGGGTCCCAGTCAGTTCTAGCTACGCCACTGCTGCAGAAGTAATGCAGCCCTGTTTCACTGTCACTGCGTTCTTTACACATTCACACTGAAATAATTTGAGTAATTTAAAACTCTTCTCATTCCTCTGCAAAGCATCATCCTTAGAATACTTCAGTCATTTTATTTTTAATTACCGTTATGTCTTTGCACTCTGACCAGTGGATTAAGCGAGGGAAGCTGGATGAGATAAAGGGTGCAGTCTTTTTTTAACATTCTAGAAGAATGCGTGGTGTCACTGTAGGTAACAGATAAGCGCAGTCTAGACAGAGGCACAATTAATAAAACCTTCAGCTTGGAAAAGTATTTTCGCAAGTATTAATCTTCTTAGTTGAAATAAGAGAGAAAATAAAGGTACAAAGATACAAGGTAACATTAGTCAGAAACTGTTTTGTAACTTTTATTTTTATAGGTGAATCCTTTATGTGGAAATAATTAAATAGCTAATTCAAACAATGCAATCAATAAAAAACTAATAAAGGCAAACACCAGGACATGTGTTAGGTGGTAATCCTACATCTAAACTGCATCTAAAGTGAAGGAGATTGAAAGTTTGTGATCAATACATTATACAGTCAAGTGAATAGGAGAAGTGTCACTAAAGCCCTTCTAGTACCTTTCACACAGTCATGTCACAGTTTAGGAATCAGAATCAGACAATCAGAACCAACTCACGGGAGGGAAGATTGGCATAGCAAAGGCAAGCCTCAAGGACTGAGAGACTAATTAGGATGATAAAGTATGATGTATTTAGACCATGTTCACATCACAGTTACTTGTTTCAGTTGTTTTGCTCCATTAGAGGAGCAGAACAACAAAAATGGTGGAAGTGCCATATCGGGCACACAATGAAGCCAAACAAGCTGAATAAATCCGTTGACTATAATGGGGTTTGTTCAGCTTCCATTTGGGTGTCCGCTTTTTTAGTGGAAACAAAAGTCCTGCAACCTGTATGCAGGACTTTTCTGTCCACTCTTTTTGGTGGAATCTGCGATGGAGGCCCCGAATATAGCCTCCAAGATGTGAACATGCCTTTACATCATTTAGCGCTGATACTTAGGCACTGTACAGTTTTTTATTACAGTTTATGATGGTGGCAGCATTATAAACATGCCATCCAATAGTGATAAGCGAGCATGCATGGCCGAATATCCATTCGGCTGGAGCACCACTATGCTCGGCACATGGCGGTACTCGACCGAGTACCGCATGTGCTCGAGCGCAATGCTCGAGTCTCCGCCCCGCACATTTCGTGGGTTTTAAGCAGCCAATAAAGGTGCAGGTAAGTACTGCCCTCACTGTAATGCCAGTAGCCATGTTGGCTGCTGGCATTACAGTGATTGGCTGGCCGGAAGGCGTCATCGGGTGCTATTTTGCACCCGATGACGTATGTTCGGCTCAGACGTAGACAGGGAGAGCAGAGCGTAGGAAGGGAAAGACAGTGTAGGGAGCAATTTTCACAGTTTTTATTCTGAGAAAGTCCTTTTGTATGTGGTGTGTGTGTGTGTGTGTGTGTGTTTTAGAGCAGCAATCTATTTACCTGCTGCAGTCTCAGGGGCAGTGCTTTGGAAGGGACAGATAGTGCAGGGAGAGAAATTATATAGATAATGTTAATAGTACAAGGCAAACAGAAAATGGCATAAACCGTGCTAGAGCAGAACCCGGAAGGGTACTTACCAGTAAGAAAATGGAAGTGAGGAACCAGGATGGTGTCAACCCCTTATTGTAACGGGGTTGACGCCATCCTGGTCCCTCACTTCCATTTTCTTACTGGTAAGTACCCTTCCAGGTTCTGCTCTAGCACGGTTTATGCCATTTTCTGTTTGCCTTGTACTATTAACATTATCTATATATGAAGACACTTGTCCTTATCATTGTTCCCTTTTTTATGGACTTTTTGAAGGCTACAGCGAGGCTTTGATACACCATACTCAGTTAACAGTATAGCGTTTGACTTTCTGTTACATTACTCCTTAACGATGCTAGATACATATATGTTTTTGTATATTTTGCTATAGGGTCCAGGGTGTCGTCTATGCTTTCTTGCTACCTCCTTCTATGATCTATAATTTTTAATATATGTTTAAAAAAATATTTTTGATACTTTTCTAAATACCGCTGCATGTTGCTTTTTGTTCTCTCTCTCTTTTTCTGTGTCTGTACAGAGTATATGCAGATATACATATTATAGGCATCTCAACAACAAAGGCCCTACCATTGAGTGCACAATTTGTAGTTAGGGCATGAGATACCTCCGGGCTTCTTCTCTTTTTTTGTTTGGCCTAATATAGTGTCCATAATCAGTGGTGTTCTGTAACCAATACTGTCCTACATCTGCAAACAGTGTCTGTATTGCAAATTCCAATAATCTGAGCCTAATGTAGCGTCCATAATCTGTGGTGTTTTGTAACCAATACTGTACTACATCTGCAAACATTGTAGAGTGTAGCTGTTGTGCTGAACATTCTCCATTTATAGACAATTTGTCTTACCGTGGACTGATGAACAGCAAGGCTTTTGGAGATACTTTTATAACCCTTTCCAGCTTTATGCAAGTCAAAAATTCTTAATCGTAGGTCTTCTAAGTGCTCTTTTGTGTGAGGCATCATTCACATCAGGCAATGCTTCTTGGGAAAAGCAAACCCAGAACTGGTGTGTGTTTTTTATAGGGCAGGGCAGCTGTAACCAACACCTCCAATCTCATCTCATTGATTAGACTCAAGTTGGCTGACACCTCACTCCAATTAGCTCTTGGAGATGTCATTAGTCTAGGGGTTCACATACTTTTTCCACCTGCACTGTGAATGTTCACATGGTGTGTTCAATAAAAACATAGTAAAATTTAATTATTTGTGTGTTATTAGTTTAAGCAGCCTGTGATTGTCTATTGTTGTGACTTAGATAAAGATCTGATCACATTTTATGACCAATTTGTGCAGAAATCCATATAATTCCAAAGGGTTCACATACTTTTTCTTGCAACTGTATATAACATTTAATATTAAGAAGGTGGCCAGTAAGGGCCGTGGAAATGGCCGTGATGCTGATGGTGCATGCAGAGGCCTTGGCCCTGGGCGCGATGAAACTGAGTAAAAGAATGTAGCTGAGAGCCTCCAGGTGAGCTAACCCTCAAAAACATTATTTGGAAGGGCCTTCCAGTCAGCTGACCCTCTAAAACATTATTTGCAAGTGCCTTCAGGGTAGCTGACCCTCTAAAACATAATTTGCGAATGCCTTCAGGGCAGCTGACCCTCTAAAACATCATTTGCGAGTGCCTTCAGGGCGCGCACTCACACACCCGGCTGGTCGGCATTTCTTTTCAGTAGTGAAGCAGGGAAACCTCTCTCATCCCTGCTTCACTGCTCTTCACAGCTCAGGAGCTCCCCCTGCTGGCCCCAGATCGCGCTGCTGGCTGTGGGAGGAGATCTGAAGACCCGGGAATCTGCCTGCAGCACAGCCAGAGATGAGTGAGGAGGGAGCCTGTCATCAGGGAAGAAGGTAAGTAGGTTTTTTTTTTTTCTAAGGCTGCAGACTGGGGGCATAACTAATTTAAGGGGGCACTTAATCAGGCATTACTGTGAGGGGGGCACATATGAAGGCATAACTATGAGGATTGAGGTATACGAAAAAAGTTCCTGGACACCACTGTTGTTACTTGCTTGTGTCTTTATTAAACAGCTCAGATTACATTATGCGGTTTGCCAGTTGTGAGTAAGTATTATAACAACGTTTCGGTGATAGCGCCTTCATCAGGACACTGGACGTGCCGCACTGTGTAAGAATCCGTGTTGGAAAGGAGTGGTTGGAGCTCTGTGGCTCTGTTGGCAATGCTGCGCGGGGTCAGAATCCTGATTCCCTTGGCTGCCATGATTCTGACCCGCGCAGCATTGCCAACAGAGCCACAGAGCTCCAACCGCTCCTTTCAACACGGTTCTTACAGTGCGCACGTCAGTGTCTGATGAGCGTTTACCGCCAGCGTTGTTATAATACTTACTCACAACTGGCAAACCACATACTGTAATCTGAGCTGTTTAATAAAGACACAAGCAGTAGCTAACAGTGGTGTCCAGGAACTTTCTCGTATATCTGGCCTGGGAACCTTTTCCTGCGACCCACGCCTTTCAAGGGAGCACCACCCAACCTATCTAGAATATGAGGATTGAGGGGCACATATGAAAGCATAACTACTGTGAGGGGGCACGTATGTGGGCATATCTAATTTGAGGACACATAATGTGGCATAACTACTGTGAGGGGCACATATCTGGGCATAAATATTTTGAAGGGCACATAATCTGGCATAACCACTCTGAGGGGCACATATCTGGGCATATCTACTTTGAGGGGCACATAACTGGGCATAAATACTGTGAAGGGGCACATATTCTGGTCATTACTACTGTGAGGGGCACATATTCGGCATTACTACTGTGAGGGGCACATATCTGGGCATATTACTGTGAGGGGACACATAATCTGGCATTACTACTGTGAGGGGCACATATTTGGCATTACTACTGTGAGGGGCACATATTCTGGGCATTACTACTGTGAGGGGCACATATTCGGCATTACTACTGTGAGGGGCACATATCTGGGCATATTACTGTGAGGGGACACATAATCTGGCATTACTACTGTGAGGGGCACATATTTGGCATTACTACTGTGAGGGGCACATATTCTGGGCATTACTACTGTGAGGGGCACATATCTGGGCATATTACTGTGAGGAGACACATAATCTGGGCATTACTACTGTGAGGGGACACATAACTGGGCATAACTACTGTGAGGGGCACATATCTGAGTATACTTACTGTGACAGGAACAAAGGTGGGCATTAGTACTGTGAGGGGCCTCAAGGTGGGCATTAGTACTGTGTGGTAGCACTAGATTACCCTGCTATATATTGGCATGGCTCAGTCTTAAAGGCCAGCACAGCGCCCCCTGCTGGGGATTTCACAGGGTCAGTCGCCATCTCTTTCTCATGTAATTATTCTTTTTTCTCACCACAGGGACCTTGTTCTGGATCCAGCGGACATCACGCCCGACACCAGCGACACTCTGGATGAGGTAGGACCAGATTTTATTAGTTAGGACTGGGTAAGTGTAGCCGTGCATTGGGGTTAGGGCTCTTTAACATCCTGTACGGGTAATCTGCTGTGTGAATAAGTGCCAAGCCCCGCTCCGAACAGCAGAGACACGGAGCACTAACAGGATTGATAATGCTCTGTGCCTCTCTGTGATCTTTTACTACAAAATCACAGTGAGATAAAGTTGTCACCGTGATTTTGTAGTTAAAAGATCACGAGAGGCACAGAGCATTATCAATCCTGTTAGTGCTCGTGTCTCTGCTGTTCGAGCGGGCTATACTCTTTCACGCAGCGGATTAACCGCACGGAAATGGCAAGTGATAGGTTACATTTTTGTAATATACTTTATTTAGCCAAAATAATTTTAGTAGTAAACTGGGGCTGAAATGGCCATTAGCAGCGCTCTCAGAAATTAGGGGCGACGGGGGCTTGGCCCATGGATCAGTTTCGCACCGGGGCCCCATGGATTGTGTGTACGCCACTGGGTGAGGGTGCTGGTGGGGTGTCATGAAACTGTTCCAGGCCTTGGAGAGTGTTGTCCTGCTGTGCGATCCCCTCATCTCCACAATCCCCCCCCCCCCCCGGGTTGCACAAGGAACTATGTACTCTGCAGCCAGCATTGTCAGCTGTAAATTAATCTGCAATGACATTCTGCTCTATTTTTATGGTTTGTGGTTGTATTATTGTTGGTATTATTATTGTTATTTTGGTTTATAGTTGTAAAATATGTTATGGTTATTTGGTTATTTATGAGTTAACTAGACATTATGCACGTTACAATAATGGGCGCTAGAATTGGCTGGCGCACAGAGCAATCATCACACTGTGCTCCGGCCAATCAACGCAGCCCACCACACGCCATCCGCCCGCACAGACCATACCCCGTGCGCAGAGGCGTACATAGAAGTCACTGGGCCCCATAGCAAGAATCTGAATTGGGCCCCTAACCCCACTCACTACCCACCCCTGGCCCAACCCACCTCCTGTCCTGGCTCCTCCCCTGCCACACCCCCACCTGTCAAAAAAGAAATATATACATGACCTACTAAAACTGTTAGGGATAAATCTATTTTTTAATTTTTTATTTTTTTATTAACCAACTTTTATTATCCGTATTCTCATACACCGTCATACACCGCTGATATGACAGTGCTGTATGGGAATAAGGCACTTTTTTGTGGCACTTTTTTGTGATGTAAGCGGCACAAAAACTTTGCGCCACCTTCAACGTTGTGCAGATTATAGTAAGAATGCAATATTAGTGCCCTCACACAGTATAATGCCCCGTAAGTGACCCCTCAGAGTAGAATCCCCCTTTGTGTCCCAGAACAGTAGTTATGCCCCCTAGTGCCAACACAGTATTTACACTCCCTTAGTTCCCCCAGTCCAGTAATACTGACCCTTAGTGCCCCATCCAGTGGTCCTGCCCCTTTAGTGTCTCATTCAGTAGTTTTGCCCCCGTTAGTATCCCATCCAGCAATGTTGCTCCTTTAGTGCTCCATCCAGTAGTTTTGCCCCCTTTAGTGTCCCTATCTAGTAGTTTTGCCCCCTTTAGTTCCCCATCCAGTAGTTTTGTGACCTTTACTAGTGTCCCATCCAGTAGTTTTGCCCCCTTTAGTTCCCCATCCAGTAGTTTGCCCCCTTTAATTCCCCATCCAGTAGTTTTGTGCCCTTTACTAGTGTCCCATCCAGTAGTTTTGCCCCCTTTACTGCGCCCAATCCAGCAATAAAAATAAATAAATCGAATACTTACCTTGCAGCCTCTCCAGAAGCAGGCACCCTGCTCTCTCCAGCAGCAGGCACAATGTGATGACGTCATCACGCCTGCTGAGCTGGAGAGCGCGCAGGCAGAGTCCCGTCCTGTGTGCTCTTTGCAAAGAGCAGCAGGAGGGATGGCATAGCAGGAGCCCGCCCGCACATTGGAGCCGGAGCCCAGAAGAATAAGTCTGTCAGTCTTGGGCAGAGGGGGCGGGGACTTCCATGAGCTCCGGGCCCCCCTGTGCCGCGGGCCCCATAGCAGTGGCGTGGTCTGCCTATATGGGCGGTACGCCACTGCCCGTGCAACAAAGGCCGCGCATGAGCACTGGCTGGACGACGGCGGGGGAACTGTCTCAGGAGAGGAGGGCGTCCTGACTGATGGTTAAATGGTGCTGCAAGATGAGAATTCAGAGGTGGAAGTGGAGTAGGAGTAGGAGAAGGGGGGTTTGCTGCAACTAATTTAGGTGGTGGTGAAAATCCTGATGGATAGGGGCACCGCAATCCTTGGCGTTGGTAGCACCTGTGCCATCCCAGGGTACGACTAGCTACCGGCCTCCACAAGGTTCACCCAGTGTGCCGTCACGGAAGCGTCGCTGGCCAAAAGCACTTGTCCGTGTGTCAGTTGTTAAGTGGACCTTCCCAATAACTGCGTTGGTCAGGGCACGGGTGATGTTACAGGACACAATTGCTGGGGACGGCACACCAAGAAAAATAGTGGCGGCTGGGGACTGAGTAACGAGGGACGTCCGTCGCCATGAGGCTGAGGAAAGCCTCAGTGTCCACAGGCCTAAATGGCAACATTTCTACAGTCAGCAATTTTTAAAGGTGTGCATTTATTGCTATGGCCTTTGGGTTGGTGGCTGGGTATTTGTGATTACATTTAAAGGCCTGGGTTAAGGACATCTGTACGTGGGCCTATTTGGTGTGGCCTGCATTCTCCCTTTTGCCATCCCTCAGCCTCTTCCAGCCTGTTGTGGTGCTGTGGATCCCTCCCCCTCTGTACTGCTGTCCTTGCCTGGCTTGCTACCTTCTCTGGTTGGGTCAGTGATGTCATCGTCCCCCACCCCCTATTCCCTTTCCTTACTCGGGTCATCCTCCTGACTTTTTTTGTTGACCTAACAAGATCCTCACTTATTGACAACTGTGTCTTATCCGCATCATCCACCACATGAAACACTAATTGCCATTCCCCACCGTCATCTTCTTCTGACTGTGGATGCTGAAGAGTTTGGGAATCAGTGCACAAGATTCCCTCATGTCCTTCTTCGGGGAGGGTCAGCTCACTGCAGGCCCTCACCCACAATATTTGAGAGGGTCAGCTCACCTGCAGGCCCTCACCTACAATATTTGAGAGGGTCAACTCACCTGCAGGCCCTCACCTACAATATTTTAGAGGGTCAGCTCACCTGCAGGCCCTCACCTAAAATATTTGAGAGGGTCTGTGCACCTGCAGACCCTCAACTACAAGATTGTACAGGGTCAGCTCACCTGCAGGCCCTCACCTACAATATTTTAGAGGTTCAGCTCACCTGCAGACCCTCAACTACAGTATTTTACAGGGTCAGCTCACCTGCAGGCCCTCACCTACAATATTTTAGAGGTTCAGCTCACCTGCAGACCCTCAACTACAATATTTTACAGGGTCAGCTCACCTGCAGGCCCTCAACTACAATATTTTGCAGGGTCAGCTCAGCAGCAGGCCCTCATCTACAATATTTTACAGGGTTAGCTCAGCAGCAGCCACTCGCCCATCATTTTTGCAATGGTCCGCTAAGCAGCAGGCACTCGCCCATCATTTTTGCAATGGTCAGCTAAGCAGCAGGCACTCACCCATCATTTTTTGCAATGCTCAGCAGCAGGCCCTCACCCCTAATGTTTTAGAGGGTTAACAGCAGGACTTTGCTCCTAATGTTTTGGAGGGTCACCAGCAGTTCCTTGTAATTTTTGGCAGCCCTTTCCCTTAGTGCATAGGCTTTATGAGTGTAGGAGTCCCACTACCTGAACAATTGTACCACAATGTGAATGAGGCCCACCTTTATGTGATATACTCTTGCTTAAACTTTTTTGCAGCACTTGCACTTTATATACAATTGAATATACAGGAAAGAATGTTTAGAATATTTCCTAACAATTTTTCCTGTGAATTTTTTTTTTTGGGGGGGGGGGTTGTGCGTATTTTTGTCAGTCTGTAAAAGTGGCGTACAACTCTGACAATATGGTTCCCAGCAGCGACCTGGGAGTCCAAGATGCATCCAGACATCGTCCAATGGACCAGGCACCCTCCCCTCAGAGTAGGGGGTGTCTGGTTGTCTCCCATTGACTTCCATTATACTCGGGTGCTTGGCCGAGTACACGAATATAGAAATGTGTGCGGGCTGGACGCCCGAACACCCGAATACTTTGGTGCTCGATCGTCAAACCGCCCAACTGTCTTGGATCTAGTGGGACAGTTCCAGATTTCAGGTGCTGTATCTTTGCCCCAGAGGCCTGCCGCATGTTCTAATTGCGGCTGTATCTGTATTCTAAGGAAACCATTTGATGTCCCACTGGATCTAACCATTTAGAATTAGCAGGTTGGGACTTCCCAACCTCTCTTGATGCCATGGTAATTCTTTCTACCCGGATTCATACCCAGCTCCATGAACAAGCCAAAGAGATAGGTCAAGAGAGAAGACCCTTCCGACTGACACCAAAATTCCAGAAACCATTGTCACCCTCTTCTACACAGTTAACACCCGAACCTATCCAAGTGGATAGAGTAAGGCTGTCTGAGAAGGAACATAGCCACAGATATGCCAATAGACTTTGTCTGTATTTCGGAGGCAAGGATAATTTTGCCCATATATGTCGCAAGAAGCCAGAAAACTTCTAAGCCTAGAGTCAGTAGAAGAAGTGACCTTATGAGAAGTCCTCTCTACCTCTGACTTGGACCATGATTTTGTCATTTGGAGGTACTTAGTTTAATGAGTTGGCCCTCACTGATTCCGGTTTGACAGGTCCTGCATCAAGCCATGGTGGATCACTACAGAATACTGTTTTGACACCTCAAGAAACCCCTGGTGGAAACGTCCTGCAACCTACATGCAGTATTTTTCTGCCTTCTCTTTTTGGTGGAATCTGTGATTGAGGCCCCCAACATAGCCTCCAAGAAGTGAACATGCCTTTATATAATTTAGCACTGATACTTAGGCACTGTACAGTTTATTATATTTACAGTTTAAGATGGTGGCCACATTGTATGCATGCCGCCCAACCGTCTTGGATCTAGTGGGACACTGATGATTTTGGGTGCTGTATTTTTGCCTCAGAGGCCTGCTGCATGTTTCAGTTGCAGCTGTATCTGTGTTTTAAGGACACAGATACAGCTAGATACAATGGTGTAGCAGGGAGTTATCAGTGACTTGGCATGGGCATGATGCAGTGATGTCATCACACCTGTTGTGAGCCAAATACAGCACAGAGCATGAGTGGCCTGCACTGTGGAATGAGCTCAGTTTGTTTTGATGACATGGTTAGATGATTATTAATTTGAGAGGATCTAAGGGGACATCATACTGCAGAGTAAGGCACTAAAGGAGCATCAAACTGTGTGGGGGACACAATACTACATGGGGAGGCACTATGGGGGCATCATACTGCATGGGGAGCACTAAGGGAAATTTATACTGTGTAGGAGACACTAAGTGGGGCATAATACTGCATGGGGAGGCACTATGTAGCCATCATACTGTGTGGGGGTACCACAAATTGTCAGGGCCACTAAAGGGTCATTATGCTTTGGGGAGAGGGCTCTAAGGGTGCATCATTACTCTCTAAGTGGCACTGAGGAGGCATCCTTACTGTCTGGGTGTACCTTTACTGTGTAGGGGGTACTAAGGGGCATCACTGTTGCAAGGGGGCCTTTTTTTCAGATTTTTGCACCCAAATATTTGATTAATTTGAAAGCTCTATATGGGATGCATACATCTCTAGGCCTGCAGAAAACCATTGGCAAAAAGTTATTCAATCATGAAATAATAATAAATGACTGTGTTTGCAAACTGGGTTTGGTACAACCATATATTCAGCAGTGCTGTATACAGGCCATTAGGTAAGCCTACTACAGTATCCTGAAAAGCACGAAGCATACAGAAAAGTTAAATAACACCTTTGACATCTGTACCAGAAAAGAAAGGAATAATTGATGTTCTCATACCACATTTACCTAAGTATTTCCATTGTATCATTTATAGTGGCTGATATCACAAGGAATAGTTAGATAAAGTAAAAGAGACACAAAATGGCATTGTGACAATTTAAATAGAACAGATACAATATATAGACATTTAGATCAATGAGATACAGACAAGGATAGATATTCATAAATCTCTCCCTGGACCGCTAATGACAGACGTTTGCATTCTAGCTCTCTGAGTGAAAAGTCTGCTTTTATCTAAGAGGTAAAGGCGCTTTTAAAGAAAGTTAAAAAGTAGAATAGTTATTGTACATTATAAAATCTTCAGCTAAGGAAAAGACAACCTGAGCAGAAGTCATGTTAAGCTTATTGAATCTTGAAAAGAAAGACAGTCCAGGGTCATAGTAAGACTTTCCTTCACCTGGCACCTGGGGCTGTCCTAGATATGTATTAAAACACCTTGGTCAAGGCTGGGTAGCTTGTGGCCCCCCCAAGTCCTCTTCCCGGAAGTGGAAAGGGGGTCCTCTCAACAGATCCAACATTTGTATTTCTACAGGGTCTGGTGAACCATTAATACCCTAGAATCAGTTTGGAGCATTATTATCCAATATCTGGCATAGAGTAGAACTATAGGATAGTATTATATAGAGAGCTTGGTGGAGATTCACACTGATTTTTTGAGAGGAGATTGTGAGGTAGAATTTCCTGCAGGTTTTTTAGCCACGTTCAGAAGTGGATTAGAGAGGAATTGGAAATATAGAGAAAGGATTAATACTTCTCTTTCCTACTGGATCCACTTCTGGCTTAGCCTGAAAAGACCTGCAGCAAAATCTGTATCAAAATCTCCTCCAGCACTCAATGAGAGCTATGTATGGAACAGAGGCAGCGGCAGTACTGTGACTGTTCAAATGATTACCAGAAGGCTGCTGCTGCGTCTAAGACCAAAAATACCTTATGAGAAGATAAGTTCTCTCTACCTCTGACGTTGTCCATGAATTTGTCATTTGTAGGTACTTGGTTTAATGAATTGGCCCTCCTCAATTCTGGTTTGACAGGTAGTTTCCTGCATCAAGAGATGGTGGATCAGTGTAGAATACTAGTTGGACGCCTCAATAAACCCCTGGTGGTAATGTCCGGTGAGAGGAGGGCTCTGTCTGAGTCCATACAGTTTGTCAATGAACCCCTGGATCTGCAAGTTGGAGTTGTCCACCCTAAGAAGATATCCCTTATGGTTCTTCAAAAATTGTATAACTCTCTTGTGTTGTGGCTATCATAATCCAGTTGTACACTGGAATTTTGGTGAATTCCCTCGATAGGACTTACTTGCCCCAAAAGAAAACTGCTTAGCCTCAGCTCAGCCTTTTTGAACTCCACCACTGATATATTTTAACTAGCTAGATAGTCAACACCCTACCTCAGGGATGCTCAACCTGCAGCCCTCCAGCTCTCCAGCTGTTGGAAAATTGCAAATCCCACCATGGCCTGCTGTAGGACAATAGTTGTGGGCTGTCCGGGGATGCTGGGAGTTGTAGTTTTGCAACGGCTGGAGGGCCGCAAGTTGAGCATCCCTGCCCTACCTCATGGACTGTTCCTCAGGACTCTAGACTTTTTAGTTCCCCTGATAGCTAGAACTGTAGCACACATCTAGCTACCAGGGAAACAAGACAGCAGAGTAATCAGCAAAAGACAGCTTTACATACATTGCTGTAAGGTGAGGGACATCAGCTCAGACACCATCACCGTCCTAAACCATTGCTAGGCCATACTAATGCAGTGTCCCACATTTATGTGAAAGAGACACTTTAAATCTCTGTATTCATCGAATGTACTGAATGTATGGTATTTCCTATTTATCAGGCTGGCAATGCCATTTCACCCATTCGCCCCTAGGTGGTGGTGGCACCACTTGTTTATATAGCTTGGGGTGTGTTAGAACAGGAAGCAGAAGTATCAGAATGAGTCAGAGCTTCAGAGTAGAGTGAAGAGGAAAGGAGTGTGTATGGAGGAGAGGAACAGGCCTTATCTACGATGTAGCTGCAAAACCTTTCCTCCAGGACTTGATCAACCCTGGAGAAGACAAACTAAGATTTGTTGTAGCAGCCTAGCACCAGACAGCGAGTCTATGTCTAAATATGGAGCAAGCCTAGTGAGGTTTAGAACGGAACCCAGCCTATGGACCTCATCAGCACAAGTGCCTAAAAGCAACTCTAGAAGTGTCGGGACACGTATGGATAATTAGTGCACAGAATTGTTCTTTATCCACTACACAAGCCTTCCAGGACATAGTGGAAAACCTATACCTTTCAGCAGAGTATCCTGCAAATAATGGAGCAGAAGACTGATGGCTGCCATGAGGGAGATCGCCCTTTTTGGATAGCTCACAGTCAGTAGAAACCAGCATATTTAGTACCAGTCCAGTTTGGACTTGGAATAATTACAGAAGTCTTGCCTGTAAATTGCCAACCTTAAAGTGAACTCCTAAACTGACAATTGCCTAAACCCAATAAAAGGAATACAATTGAGCCTATTTCTGAGTCATTACTTATGTCAAACTAATGAACTGTATCTGTATTGACTGCCTGAAGACAAGTGATTTAGTAAAGTTTAACTGTTTTTTTACCATCGACTCCTCATCATTTCTACTACTGCACTCATCATATGCACCTAACGGTACTGGCGTCACGAATGCAGGGGCCAAAGCACCCTAAACACCAGCACCATCAAGGGCACCTCAACTTCCGTCTGGCTGGTGTTTGCTGTAACCGAGAGTGTCCCAGAGGATTTCGTGCTGTCTTCCTCATCACTCCACTGCCGACCCAAGGAGGCGTCTGCTAACCATGAGTACCGAATGAACTACTACCCTTAGCGGCCCACCGTGCATTCATGTGTTGCCCCTGTGGTCTGGCACACTGCACTAACCTTAGGCCTGTACTACGATGGACAAATATATCCACAAGTGCTTGCTAGCGCCAAACTACTGCCATCCAACCTACCACCATATCTCCTCATCTCCCACCAGAGAAACTGCACTTTGTATTTATTGCTCTTGGATGTGCCACAAATTATTACACATTCACTTTTGTCTCATTCTTCAATCCACACTTTCACTGCACCAACGCAAGAGAGTGACAGACTGAGGGAGTATACCTTGACACAATATGTCATCAGGGCCACTACCACTCCCAACTTCTCCACTGACTCCTCGTGGGCTCGCTGCATTAACATATATAGAAAATTTTCCTTTTCTGGTTAGGGGACACATATCTTTATGAACCCCGAGTCTCATATAGTAGGATGAGGAACAGGTCCATTATTTGTTCTGCGGCCCATGTGATCCAGTTTCATATGAACTTAAATCCAGGAAAATGTTATTGTCTCTTGAAGTGTCTAAATCTAGACATCTGAAACACATTTGCCGGGCTGGTGGTTTATATGGTCTAAATTGACACAATTTTTTTGTGATACTAAAGCAGTGTAGATAGAAGTTACAGTTGTGTAGTAAGCTGCAAAACTGCATTAGTTACACTTTGAGTTCAGCTTAAAGGTAAATGCCCGGCCCCTTTAAATTAATAGGTTGTCAATATCAGATCAGTGGGGTCTCGGCGCCCCCACTATCCTAAAAGGATAGGTCATTTATACATAGAACCCTGACAACCCCCTTAACATTAGAAACACAGATGTTTTATATGGCCATCTCCATATGTTATTAAGCTCATCACAATAATCACTTCTGAATGTGTGAATAATACAGCCAAAACATCCATAGATGATAATATTTTTATTTCTGCATGAAGGTTGGTAATGTTATACAAACAAGGAAAAGCTCTTCATTTACATAGAAGGGAGCAGATGATCTTGATTCTGCTCTTCAAGTCTTGGTTTATGCTTGTGTGTTGCTTCTGGAAATCCAGGTTTCGTTCACACATGATGAAGAAGTGAAGAGCTAAGGAATGTTTCAAGTCTGACCTGTGTAGGAGGAGTTCTCCCTGGATTCCTCTAGGATGTTCTTCCTACAACACTGCATTCATTCATTTGGCCTTTTGACAGATCATGGTTGGAAAAGGAGCAGCCACATCCTTCTGCCATTCCATGTCTGATAGGAGAAGGAGCGGCCGCATCCTTCTGTCAGTCCATATTCGGTAGTTGAAGGAGCAGCCGCATCCTTCTTTCAGTCTATATCCGGCAATTGAAGGAGCAGCGGCTTCCTTCTGTCATATCCAGTAGTCAATATCGATAGTGTTTGTCGTTGGCACCACATTTGCAAATGAGCTGTCTAGATGTTTACATAGCAAGTAGGGTTGAAAGAACTCCTTCAATTTCAACCTAATAATTACTTGCTATGGAGATCCAGAGGAAGGCGAAAAACCCCTGAGGACTACTGGTTGTCTTGTCCTCGTATTAGGGGAAAAAATTCCTCCCTGACCCCAATAATGGCGATCGGAATAAAACCCTGGATTGTTGGTGCTCGAATCTGCATGGATGTTAAGTGGTGGATGCTTGGTAGGTTTGTCACAAATCAGTGTAGAAAGGTTCATTCCTGGATGTTACTGGAATGAGGCTGATTTACATCAGCCGCTTACTCCTGTAAGAAGACAAATAGACATATCTGAGAATCAGCTCTTCATATATATATATATATTGTATAACTGGGGGGGGGGGATAATGATAAGGTTTATAGTGTGTATGTAACTGAACAATGATAACACTATAGATGACATTGGGAGTTATACTTACAGTCCCATTGGAATGGTGGGCGGGCCCTGCCAGACCCCATTTCACCCCAGTCTATTTAGTGGAAAAACCGGTGACATCTGATGGAAGATGTTATTGCCAATCGGCCACTTGGAGATTTTCAGAGGAGCTGGAAAATGAGAGAGACCATTAGATATTATGTCATGTATTGTAAATTATAAATTCCAACAATATAGGTTCTAGTATAATGTATGTGAACTTTTAAAATCCTATTATCATCCATATTAATCTGATCCTACTCACCCCTTCTATGATATTGATGGCATCAGGGCATGTTCCAGGTAGAAATAAAGGAATATCCTCCTGCAGTGACTGATAATAATCATCCAGTGTGCCTTGGCCATAAACGGCTCGTCACCTACACTCATCATAAATAGGATGACGCCAAAGGAAAATGAGTCCACCAGATGATTGTAGCTTTCACCGTCCAACACCTGTTAAAACATCAGTTTGAAATCAGCTTTGGGTTCACAAAAGATCTTATAGAATAGAAACCATAAAAGTGAAACTATTTCTCAGTCCTAGTATCGATCAGACAGGAATAGTCCTTACCTCAGGGGCAATGTACCCAATCGAGCCTAAACAGCCCGTCATTGTGTCCTCCGCAAACACATTAATTGCTGACAAGCCAAAGTCAGCGATTTTGATGTGTCCGATGTCATCTAGGAGGATATTTTCAGGCTTTAGGTCACTGTAGAGAGAAAGACACTCAAAGAATTCAAGGAGAATAGGGCATATCAATTTGAAGCTAAAGACATAGTGACTCGACCTGAATCTGAGGTGTCCTCCTCTGAGCAAGAGTGCTCGGACCTGGATCCATCGTCACCTAAGGGCAGAAAGAATCAAAGAGGCAGGGGAGGCAGGGGACGAGGGGGGAGAAGACGATGGCCAAGAACAAACACGCAGATGAGGGGAGGATCTTATCCTTCCTCCTCATCTGCTGTCTCCACAGGGTCTTATTCCCAGGGGGATTTTTTATCCAGGGGGACCCCTTATCAACTACGGGTCAGGCCCGACAAGTCTTGAAACATGAAGATGAATTACAAATCATTAATCTTTCTTCCCATATACTAAGTACCGCTGAAGAGGTTGTGTTGAAAAAAGGTCTATCTTTTGTCCCTACGACTAAGTTTGATCCATTTTTGTGGATAAAGGACCTTCACCTCTTTGCGAGGAAACTCAAATGGCACAAGTATATGCAGGTTGTAAATAATTCTGACCGTGACAAATTGGGAATTAGTGAGACTGATTTCGAGGAACTTAGGATTTTTTTGGATCTCTGGGAGGAAGGATCCAGAGCTCCGGGAGAAGGTCAATTCACAGACCTTAAGCTAAAAAGTACCAGGTTGCCCCCTCCGCACAATTATGACCATATCGATATTTTCCTGGAGAAAATATCGAAAAACTACCAGTTAACTCCGATTATCATCATAATCTCTCCAGGGACGAGATGGAAGCTCTTCTTAATCTTGAAAGAGATAGCTCCATCATTATAAAATCAGCGGATAAGGGTGGCAACCTGGTAGTTTTGGACATTGAACAATATGTCCTGATGTGTAAACGCCTCCTTGGCGACAGTAGATGCTATCGGATCCTTCCTTCGGATCCCACAGAACTCTTCTTGAAGGAACTCACATCTATGCTGGATAGGGCTTTGGGACTTCGGATCATCAGTAAAGTGGAGTATCAATTTTTAAAACCTAAACATCCCCAGATAGCCACCTTTTATGGACTCCCATCGTCTCTGGTGTTGGTTCCATCACACAAAATTGTGGCATCTAAATTGATCGAATCTTAAAGCCCTTTGTGTCTTCATTACCATCCTACACAAGGGACACGATGGACTTTTTACGAAAGATTGAGACCATTGAATTTGATTCATCATGTTCCCTTGCCAGCATAGATATCGAAGCTCTATACAGCTCGATTCCCCATTCAAGTGGGATACAGGCAGTATCTGATTTTTTAAAAACCAGAGCGGTTTGTTTTAGTTCACATAATGCTTTTGTGGTGGAGCTTCTTGAGTTTGTGCTTACAAGGAACTACTTCCTATTTGATGGGAAATTCTACCACCAGCTCAGAGGGACCGCTATGGGCAGTCCCTGTGCCCCGACCTATGCGAATCTCCTCCTGGGCTGGTGGGAGGATAGAGTCATCTTCCCTGACAACCCCCCATGGTGGTGTGACAATATTATTTTTTGGACTCGTTTTATAGACGATGTCTTTATAGTCTGGAGTGGTGATCTGAATTTATTTAAAACATTTATAGAGGCCATTAATAAAAATTACCTCGGATTATCATTTACATCTGAATTCCATCATGACACCCTTACCTTCCTAGACGTAAAGATCACGAAACAACATGGGAGGTTAACTACTTCATTATTCAGGAAGCCCACGGCGACAAATAGTCTTCTGCATTGGGAGAGTTTTCATCCGAGGAGTCTAAAAAATGGGATACCAAGGGGACAATTCCTCAGAACTAGGAGAAACTGTTCAAACCCAAATGATTTCCATCATGAGTCCCACAAACTCTCTCAACGTTTCAGACAGAGAAGATACCCTGAAAGAGTATTAAGAGACGCCTTTAAGAACGCACTGTCCTGTGGGAGAGAGTCACTTCTTACACCTAAAGAATGTGGTGCTGGGGATGGCCTGATCCGTATAATCTCGACATTTGATGTGGCAAACACTAAGGTGAGAAACATCATTCGTGAATTTTGGCCCATCTTACGAATGGATCCGGACCTTAAGAAGGCAATAGCACCTGCACCCAGCATCACATTTAGACGTGGACGCTCTCTCAAGGACAGACTAGTCCACAGCCATTTTGCTAGACCCCCTACATCAGGATGTTGGCTGGAACGCAAACCGCTAGGTACCTTCAGATGCGGAGCCTGCAAAGCATGCACATTTATCAAGAGAACCAACAAAAGTGTTTGCTCTGTGACAGGACAGGTATTCCACGCTAGAGATTTTGCAAACTGCCGGTCAGAGGGGGTGATCTATCTGTGTCAATGTTCTTGCCCATTAGATTATGTCGGAAAGACATTTCGAGAGTTCCGACGGAGAATACTTGAACATGTTAATGATATAAAAAATCGTAAACGCACCCCAATATCAGACCATGTACATACGTACCATAATGGGAACTCACACAGTATTTGTTTTTCTGTGTTGGAGGTAGTGAGACCCTCGTTGAGGGGGGTGACTGGGATCGACGCATTCTACAAAAGGAGACACAGTGGATATACAGGCTGCGATCCCAGTCCCCCCAGGGACTCAACGAGAGACTCACCTTTTCTTGCTTTATTTGACAACTATTTTTCTTGGTTAAGTTTCCTTATCGAGGAATCAGGAATCCTCACTCTGTACGCAGTCAATCCATGTATCGGCACGTGAAGTGCCAGCGTCACGTCATCAAACGCTCCCTTTCTATCTAGGTAGCGGCTTTATCTTCTTTTCATCATTGATGCAATGTATTTCCCCAAACCTACACTTTTATATATATATTTATGTACTCTCTCTTATACAGTCAATTCTTGTTAAGCAGTACTTTTGTAATCACTACGCTAGTGCCTTTATACAATTATACTTAGGGGACCGGCTCTATATGTCCTTCTCAAAGTCTTTACTATCAATTCCGCTATGCGGTTCACCTTGGAACGCAATCCGGATGTATCGATAGTATAGCGGTACATCACTTCCAGTCTGCGTGATTACAGCAAGATCGGGTTGTACTACCAAACCCGTCTTGCGGTTCACCCTGGCTTCACCCTGGAACCCAATCCGGATGTATTATTACTGCGGTGACAGTAAGATCGGGTTATCTAGGCCCCCCCCCCTTTTTACATCACTTCCGATGTATGATGTCACAGGGGGTATACCTTCTCTCCATTGGATTAGCAACTGATTAAAGTTGCTTTTATCATTGGCTGGGACGGAGGGGTGTGATTAGGGGGCGGCCCTTTATTTGACTGATACAATTCCCAGCCTATGAAAACCATTCATGAAGGAGGAGTAACTAAGTGTGGGCTATTTAAATTGGGGAAGTACACCTTACGTTTGAGCCACCATCTGCTCCACGCCATTGTGGGCATATCGCGGTCAGAGGTCGTAAGTAATTAATCCCATACCCATAAGCTGGATGGTAGACTTGCGCTGACTCTAAGGTACTGTTATATATCTTTGTTTGGTACCAGTCACACGATCGGCATTTATTTTATTTCATTGATGTTGTTGGTTCCCTATATTACACGTCTCCTGACCCCTGATGAACCCTCACTATATCTTGAGGGGGAAACGCGTCGGGTCTTAGCGAAATATTCAGGCTGTTATTATACAGGCCAAGAGGGAATATAGTGTAAGGGACATCTAAGGACAGGCTAGCCCTAGGCACGAGGACGAGGGGCTCCTACCATTAAGGGGTGCCCTCGGGCTGAGTAGCCATTAGGGCCAGTATAGGGGAAAGCAGCTTGTATCCCTTCCTGTTCCTTTTTGCAAAAATTTGGTTGCTAGGTGGTCGTTCACATCTCAAGGTCCTTAGGACCGGTTTTATTTTGTATATTAATAAAAGTTATATTTTAGGATTTTTTGCTCACTGTGACTTGTTACACTTATTATCGAGGATAATTAATGAAAATAACTTTACACAATTGATTTGTAAGAAAACCACTTGGGGAGTCAATGATTATGTTTGAATTACCGATGAACGATGCCATGTTTATGCAGGTATTGGAGTCCGCAGACCATCTCTGCCGCAAAGAGTCTGTGGAGTAGAAATCAGAGGATTGATTAGAGGTTACAAACATAATCGTACAGAGAACATGAGAAGATTGTTGTCATTGTTCTTCACACCAGTTTACAACGAACAGGCAGCATATTTTTATGATTCAGGTATAAGAAATCTACCTTATTGTCTGCAGATCAAACACATTCCATTCCATAATTAGGTCAAATAGGTCTCCTCCACCCATATAGTCCATTACAATCAAATACTCATTTGGTGTCTCTATAGATGCCCTCAGAGATGTTAGGAAGCGGCTCCCAGTGGCAATTTTCAGGACTTCTAGCTCTGTAGTGATTGTGTCCTCTATCTCACTCTTAGCCATGACTTTGACAGCCAGCAGGTCTTCACTGACCGTATCTGATGCCAAGATGACCTGGAGGGGAATCAAAATAACTCAGACCAAGAAGAATTTTGAGGAGCGATAAGGATGTGTCTAATAACAGAAAGTAGTTGAACAATTTTATGCCACTTACTTTTCCGTAGGCCCCCTCTCCAAGCTCTTTTTAAAACTTAAGACTGTTAGAGTCAATAGGTTTTATTATGTTGACCAATTCTTTAGGGGATGTAGTACGGCTACTGGCATCACACAAGTCTTCAACTGCAATGACCACTGTATTGGAGCGTTTAATAAGGCTTCCAATTGCTGTGATGATACAACATAAGTTTTCTTTTTTTTTTACATAAAACACGTAATAAGTAAGCAAGAAATGTATCCTATACTGTATGAGCCCTTATTTATCAGATATGCCAGAGGGGAAAAAAGTAATTGCTTCCAATAGCAACCAGTCAGTGCTCAGATTCCATTTCCTTAAATGCTCTCGAACAATGAGAGCTGCATTGTTATTGGTTACTATGGACAACAAGGACAGTTTATATTAGATTATTTTGAATAAATGAGTCCTCATACATAACAGTAAAATCCACCTCTCCCCCACCCCAAGTCCTCATACACTAAACTATTACCATCTTACCTGGGGCATCTTCCTCCAATGATGTTTTGGGTGGAGAAACAATCCACGTGCCTTGCTTGGGCTTTGTGAAGGAGATGTTTATAGCTGAGGACTCTTTTAAAGCACCATTTCCATTTACTATTGGTCTTGCATAGAAAAGTTGTCTCCTACATTGGACAACCCAGTCTCTGTTGTTTTTTATTCTGTTCTGGGCTGTCTCTCTTTGTAGGTCTCGGGTCTCTAGACTTTCAGATCTGGAGGAAGAGACATATATTGGTGTTTTTTAAAGAACCTCTTCAAACTCTAACTCTGTGCTGATGATCTTTCTCAGCTTTTTGAGGATTGTATGTTTGTTTATCCTCCTTCTGTCATGGACCAGTTCTCCAATTTTCCTCATGGTGTCAAGAATGGTCCTCTGAAGTTCTTCATTGGCAGAGTTTTCAGAGTGAGATTTCATGAGGTTCTCCATTTTCCTTTTCACTGTAAGGATTTCATGTCTCTTGATCTTTCTTGCTTTCTCCAGATTCCGTCTTTTAGATGCCATTTTTGAGGCATCATTGTCTATATCCGGTGATGGAGAGTCTTTTCGCCCTAAAGCGAACAACGGTTTGTGTTCATCGATTCCTCTGTCTCAGAACCCGATCTCTTTGGGTTCTTCTCCTCTTCTCCTCCTCCATAACGAAATCAATTTGTGCTTCGTTTATCACGAAATGCATGTCGACCACCTCACCCGTGGGAGTCTGTAAGGCAGTGATTTTCTCCAAGAAGGAACATCAAGATATAGAAGGTGATGATGTCATGGGAGGTTTAAGGGATAAATAAATGTACATGATATATATATATATATATATTCCAGAAAATACGCAGCACTCCAAAGTATTTGAAAAAAATCTATCAAAATGTATTCACACATGTGAAAAAAAGCAATGTTTTGGTCCCCTCACGGAACCCTCTTCAAGCCAAGTGTATGTACACTTGGCTTGAAGAGGGTTCCGTGAGGGGACCGAGGGTCCCCGTGAGGGGACCGAAACGTCGCCTTTTTCACATGTGTGAATAAATTTGAATAGGTTTTTTTCACTTACTTTGGAGTGCTGCGTATTTTCTGGAATATATATATATATATATATATCATGTACATTTATTTATCCCTTAAACCTCCCATCGTTCAATACAGCATCATTTATGGCATGTGTATGTATGTGTACGTGTGAATATGTATGTATATTGTGGGGAGTCGCTCTGATAGATAGCGGTGCGGGTGCAGTACAGAGGCAAACAAGGAGTCCAGAAAGTGCAATAACCAGTGTTTTATTCACACTTTGCACAAAATAAACAATAAACAGTCTCTTGGTGTTAGTTCACACACATAAGAAATCATGAGGAAAAACAAGACAGTCCAAAACAGGCTCCAGTCACCTGGGAGGTTTTAGGTGCAGGTTCGCACCTGGCTGTCAGTCCAGCCGCAAGGCGATCGACCTCATGCTTCCAGGCCGTCTGCACTCCTCCTTGCTTGGGCTCTTGCTTCCAGCGTGAACTCCACACAGCACAGAATGGATCAGAACTCCCAAACTCAGATGATTCCACAGCCTAACACCAGCTCCAGGATAATCACCCCTCAGCTGCTGAGGAGGCTGCCTTTTAAAGGCCCGGATAAAGTCCGGCCTGGACCGTGGGGAGTAGGCACCCACCCAACTCTTTGCCTACTCCCAGTAAGAGCCGGCCCGGATTGGCTTTGCAGCCAAACTAACTAACAATGTCAAGCAGCACTAGCTGCTGCTGACACAAAAAACCCGGCTCTTACCTCACCGAGGCCAGGAACCTCGGTGACACGTACCTCCCGTCGACAACGGTACCTTGCACCTTACCACAATATATATATATATATATATATATATATATATATACGTGTATGTATACTATATGTGTATGTGTGTAGACATCTGTACAGTATGCATATGTGTGTGTACGTATATCTGTATGTGTGTATTTTATTATACAAGGGGCATACATATTCTTATTTACAAGCGGCATACAGTGGCATATATTTATCATATTTTATATATTTTATATCTAATTACATCATATTTTATGTATTTCATATCCAATTAGGTACAATAGTTTTTATTCAATCATTAATTTTTATGGAATTCATTTTACAAACTAAGTATTTTGATAACAGCCCCATTATTCAACCTCAACTTATGTATTATTTTTTTAGTATATCTACCTTCTCTTTCTTTTTAACTGGTGTTTACTCCCGTTATTATCTGTTTTAATTTATGTGTATATATATATATAAAAAAATCTTTTTTAGACTTAACAAAGGGGTCCCCTGTACCCGAAAAGCGTTGTCTCAGTATAAAGTAAAACTATATTTGACGCCTGGTTGTGTTCTGTGCCTTGTGTTATCCACTACAAGCTCGATTACCACGGTCCGGCTGCCTCCTAGTGCTATCTCCCCACTCTGTCATAGGGCCACTCTGTGGACTTCTCATGCTGTTCCCACCCTCCCCACTCCATCAGTGGGCCACTATTTTGCCTTTTTGGCCTGCTTGACATCATCATTTATTTGACCCTTCTTCTGATCTGTCAGAAGGAAGGAAAAATGAGACTCATAACGGATCCTGTCTATGTAGCAGCTGTAAGGCCTGAATGACATGGTCCCTATTTTGCATCAGAATTGGCTTATGATTTGGTAGCCAAAAGCAGGAGTAGGTACAAAACACAGAAGGACATGCAAATATTCCATTCACGTGTCATCTCTGTTTTGGATCCACTCCTGTTTTTTTTTTGGCTTTTGGACTTTAGCAATACTGATGGATTACTGACCAAATGCTGACCAAGTGAAGGCAGATGCTCAACAGTCAGGATCCGTTTTTTGGGGGTTATTGTTCTGACAGATCAGAGGAAGGGCAAAATATTCAGTGACGTCAACACAAACTTACTGCTAACACCCTTTCCACTCTGTCGGGGGGGCTCTACTTGTATAAGTGTTTAATAGAAAAGGTTCTGTAGACAGCTATGTGGAATCAGCTGACAATGGTATAAAAGGAGTACGTTTCTTCTTGACGCTAACATTGACCTGTAAGGCTGAGTTCATACTTGAGTTATTTGGTCAGTTTTGGCCCCGTGACTGCCCACATAAGTGAAGTGTGCAGTGATTCTAGGAGCGAAGCCTGTCATCTGCATGTCATACGGACTCACAGTATTATTTCACTACCAGAGCAGACTCCCTACGCGTGTTACTGCAAGGCACAGTGTTCAACACCACTATACAGGCTCTCTGCAGCCAGGAAATAGCTGTTTTTCCGTTTTTTTCCACGATTCGCCACAAATAAATTCGGATTAAATCTTTTTGGAAAATTCGGCGAACCGACCAAATCGAATTTTTGAGAAATTCGCTCATCTCTAAATATGATGTTCTACACCAGCTGAGGTGTGTATTATGAGGCCCTGCAGCAGCTACAGTGTATATTACAATGTTCTGCAATGGCTGAGGAGTAGAGTTGAGCGAACTTCTGTTTTAAGTTCGTTTTCCAAAGTTTGGGTTCGGTGATCAGTCATGTGATCAGTGCAGGGGGCGTGGCTCAGTACTGTATTAGATAAGAGGTGGTAGCCTACGACCTCTTATCCAATCCAGTACTGAGCCACGCCCCCTGCACTGATCACATGACGGTGACGTCACCCCAGGTCCTCTGTGTTGTCCAAGGTTCGGGTTCATTGAAGAATCCCCTTATGGATTCCAAATGCAGTTATGGTCCGTGGTAGCGGAATCCATAATGGGATGCTTGGATAACCCGAACCCGAACTTTGGAAAACGAATTTAAAACAGAAGTTCGCTCAACTCTACTGAGGAGTGTATTATGAGCATCAACAGAATCCTACTGTAGCTGCCATCTGTCAGTTAACAGCTATTGAAGGCTTATGGGTATCTTTCTCAAAAAGTCAACACTTTTTGGACCATGCATTTTCTGGGTTTGCAGAAGCTAATATCTATAAAACATTCAAACATGTATGGATTCAAATGCAATGCCATTGGCTTCTTAGTATTTTCCTTTTATACAAGAAAACATGTTTCTAGCTTTATTGCCCCTTACTGGCACTACTTGCTAATTTGTACAATTACAGTGTTAATTACTCTCATTTGGTGATTCAACCAACACAATTCAGTTTAATGCCCAGATTAAATGTAAAGACTATGTATGCACTGTGCACTAATAAGAATTCACAACGTGGCCGTATTGTGTTCTGGTTACCCATCAATCAGCAATCACTGCAGCCTAGACTGCGGACTCTAACAAGATAAATATATTTTACTTCAGACCTAATTGGAGGCAAGTGCTTTAAACCTGTATTTGTAATAAAAAGTACCACTTTGTTGAATCTATGAACGTTAAGTTAAGACAATTGTATAGAAATAATGGGGCTACTTTTATGTCTAGTGGATTCAATCTGATGGTGCCCAGAGAGCTATACAGGAGCTGGCATTAGAAACGTCGCAGACATTTGATGTCAGCATTATATTATTATGGTATACATATGAAAGCATCATTATGAGCAAATTGTTTTGTACAGGGAATTGTGTCAACAAGATAAAAAGCGTAATTATGCATCAAGCTATTCCCTTGCCACAATATTTATTAGGGCTGTGATGAAATAACTGAGATTAACATTCAGGAGCAGAGAACAATGGCAGAGAAGAGGAAATTAGAACCATATTATTAGTTTATTAGCATATCAGATGCTACATGGTGCTACTTCTACCATTATTTGCACTATGCCTCTATGTATGGTTCCATCTTTTAAAGGGGTTGTCCGAACTTTTAATATTGATGACCTATCCAATATCAGATTGGAGGGAGCCCGACACCCAGCACTGTATCACTGTATCCACTAACTTAGAATTTGAAGATTGATCTTGTTGACACTATCATTTTTAGGAGCCAGAATAGCCTTTTCACACAGCCAGCCAAATTCTCTGAAGTGGAGTTGAATGTTTGGAAAAACCTTTGCTTTTAGCTCCTCAATTGACGTCACGATATAGCAAAAGTTGCTTGGAAACATAATCTGTCCAGTGATTGAGTTTACTGGTGCGTTGCCATCTCCAATAGTTAGCAGCTGGCTCGAGAACAGTCCAGCAGAAACATCGCCTGTCATGTGAACCCTCATGTTTGTGTTTAGCGACATTTTCTTCACTTGTCTCCAAAGGTATGATGCTTTGAGGCAGGCATTGAGTTCATCTGCAGGGGTTGATCTTGGAATAACAGGTAGTGTTTGACGAAAGTCACCTGCCAAAACAACAACTAATCCTCCCATGATAAACTTGTTGCCACGCACATCTTGCAGCAGTCTGTCCACTGCTTCCAGAGCCCTCTTGTGTGATGTGGTACATTCATCCCAAATGATGACACTGCACTTTTGATGCAGTTTGGCCTGCCCTGATCCCTTGGCAATATTACACACTGGGCTGTCACTGTGACCAAGGTTAAGCAGTAGCTTGAATATGGAATGTCCTGTCCTGCCACCATCAAAAGTGTAGCTGCAACTCCAGAAGATGCCACTGCAGGTGCAATCTTTTGTCGTTGCCGGAATTTTGCCAGGAGCAAATTGATTAAAAATGTTTTTCCTGTTCCACCTGGAGCATCAAGGAAAACAGTCTCACCTTTGTTGGTTCCAGTGAAACTTAAAATTTGGTTGTAGGCATCTCTTTGGTCTGGTACCAACAGTGGCTCGTTGTGAGAGACAAATGCTGTCAATTGATTAATATTATAGTTTGTTTCTATATAAATCTCCCTGCACATTTGGTTAGCCTCATGATCTCTTGATCCAGTAGGTAAGCCAAGAGGCTGTAATGAATTTACGGACATTGCCATGCTCTGGTCTTCAAGGAGAATTAGGCCTCTTTCACACGGGTGTCACGTTTGACGCCCAGATAAGAGGCGGGTGCGCTGCGGGAAAATGCGTGATTTTCCCGCGCGAGTGCAAAGCGTTTTAATGCGTTTTGCACGTGCGTGGGAAAAATCGGCATGTTTGGTACCCAGACCCGAACCCGGACTTCATCACTGAAGTTCGGGTTTGGGTTGAGTATTCTGTAGATTTTATTATTTTCCCTTATAACATGGTTATAAGGGAAAATAATAGCATTCTCAATACAGAATGCTTTGTAAAATGTGGATTAAGGGGTTAAAATTAAAAAAATTAACTCACCTTATCCACTTGATCGCGTAGTTGCGATCTCTTCTGTCTTCTTCAAGCATTAGCTGCCGGCTAAAGGACCTGTGATGATGTCACTGACCTCATCACATGGTCATGTCACCACAGGTCCTTTAGCTGGTAGCTAATGAATGAAGAGATCGCAACTACGCGATCAAGTGGATAAGGTGAGTTAATTTTTTTATTTTTAACCTCTTAATCCACATTTTACAAAGCATTCTGTATTGAGAATGCTATTATTTTTCCTTATAACCATGTTATAAGGGAAAATAATAAAAATCAGGTCCCGTCTCTTAGCAACCTTGCGGGAAAATCGCACTGCATCCGCACTTGCTTGCGGATGCTTGCAATTTTCCCGCAGCCCCATTTACTTCTATGGGGCCTGCGTTGCGCGAAAAACGCACAATATAGAGCATGCTGCGATTTTTACGCAACGCAGAAGTGATGCGTGAAAATCACCGCTCATGTGCATAGCCCCATAAAAATAAATGGGTCCGGATTCAGTGCGGGTGCAATGCGTTCACCTCACGCATTGCACCCACGCGGAAAACTCGCCCAAGAAAATGTCTTCAGTGAAGTTGATAAGTTGCTGAGGATTTTCCCTTCTAACCTGCATGAGGATGTTCTCACTGAGATCAGTTTTGTACTTTGTCCAAATCTCAAGCGGATTTGAAATGTTACAGGTTGTTAGAAGAATAGCAAAGAGGTGTCTTAGTCGATTTGGTGTTTGTGTGGCTGCTGCTTCACTGAGGGTCATGTCCCAGTGTCCGTCATTTTCCAGAAGTCATTGTCTTTGGCAAGCTTCCCGGAATGTTTCACAGACATGTCCTCAGACAGCCTTCGGGTCAGAAAATGATGTTGGGCCCTTGAAAACATGAAGTAACATGCGCAGGTAGAAGCACTCTGCATTTGACGGATGAACAGTGTAGACGCGACCAATAGTATCATTTGCTTTGACCCTTGGATGGCCTTCAACATCAAACCCCTGTTTCCTCCGTTCCAGTGTTTTTCTCGACGCGTTCCAAGTGTAGTACTTTGGTAGATCACGGAAGAGAATTATTTTTGCAAATGGATCTTGTTGACACAGTTGAAAAAATTCCAAGAGGGTGGTCTTAGGTGTTGTTAGGAGATGCTGGGTCAAAGTAAATCCTCTGTCCATTTTCCAAGTGAACACTGAGATGCACAACTGGTGGGTAGCGCTCCTGAATGGAGAACCCTAGTATTCTCCAAACAGCTGATGTACCGGCCCATCTGTAATGCCTGCACTTCATTAAAAATAGGTCCATTTTTCTGGAGTTCGAAAACTGCTTGATCACTTCCTTTGTGGACATATTTGCATATGCACTTGATTGATTTTGCAGAGTGGCAAGATTCGACGTTGATGCGCGCACGGAAAATTTTTGAGAGCAAAGGGTTGTAAGGCACCACCCACTTGTTGTCAATTTCTATCTCTTGGAGTGATGTCCCAACACGGATTTTGAGCTTTGCTGTGAAGCCACTATCCCCTGCTTTTCTTCTTGAGTATACTGGATATCTATTTTGTCCTGTTTGTGTTTCTTGGACCAGGTTTCGTGGGTAATTCTTTGAACACCTGCCATCAACCATGCAGGGAGAATTTTTGTCGAGGTTCCCACACGGACCATGGATTTGTGTTCAGAATGAAATCTTACAAGGACTTTTTAAAGAACCAAATGCAACTAAAATGACATCAATTATTTTTGTAATACAGTATTAAATGTTTTTTTTGTGATTTCTTGATTGACACAATTATTCAACCCCTTAAAGACGACCACTCTTAAGAACAGAGGTTCATTCAAGTGTTTTCGATCAGGTATTGAAAACACCTGTGGATGTCAAGGAGCAGCAATCAAGCAAAATAAGCACCAATTTTAGGCAGATTTAAAATGACTGTGATAGGGCTCTTTCACACTAGCGTTTTTGTTTTCCGCATAGAGATCCGTCGTCGGGTCTCTATGCCGGAAAAATCCTGATCAGGATTATCCCAATGCATTCTGAATGGAGAGAAATCCGTTCAGGATGCATCAGGATGTCTTCAGTTCAGGACCGGAACGTTGTTTGGCCGGAGAAAATACTGCAGCATGCTGCGCTTTTTGCTCCAGCCAAAAATCCTGAACACTTGCCGCAAGGCCGGATCCGGAATTGATGCCCATTGAAAGGCATTAATCCGGATCCGGCCTTAAGCTAAACGCCGTTTCGGCGCATCGCCGGATCCGACGTTTAGCTTTTTCTCAATGGTTACCATGGCAGCCAGGACGCTAAAGTCCTGGTTGCCATGGTAAAGTGTAGTGGGGAGCGGGGGAGCAGTATACTTACCATCTGTGCGGCTCCCAGGGCGCTCCAGAGTGACGTCAGGGCGCCCTACACGCATGGATCACGTGATCGCATGGATCACGTGATCCATGCGCATAGGGCGCTCTGACGTCATTCTGGAGCACCCCGGGAGCCGCAGCGATGGTAAGTATACCGCTCCCCCGCTCCCCACTACTGCTATGGCAACCAGGACTTTAATAGCGTCCTGGGTGCCATAGTAACCTCAAAGCATTTCGAAGACTGATCAGGATCCTGATCAGGATTCTAATGCTTTCAGGCGACTTGCGTTCTGACGGATCCGGCGGGACGGAAGTGCCTGCCGGATCCTCAGAATGCAAGTGTGAAAGAGGCCTAACTCAGCTCCTTCTAGACATTTACTGGTGTGTTTACAGACATGGTGAAGTCAAGAGAATGGTCCAGGAAGACAAGAGAAGAGGTGATTTCTCTTCACAGGAAGGGCAATGGCTATAAGAAGATTGCAAAGATGTTAAACAAACCAAGAGACACCATAGGAAGCATCATTCGCAAATTCAAGGCAAAGGGCACTGTTGAAACACTACCTGGCCGTGGCAGGAAGAAGATGCTGACTTCGACTGCTGTGCGCTACCTGAAGCGCAAAGTGGAGAAAAGTCCCCGTGTGACTGCTGAGGAACTGAAAAAAGATTTGTCAGATGCGGGTACTGAAGTTTCAGCTCAGACAATAAGGCGCACACTGCGTAATGAAGGCCTCCATGCCAGAACTCCCAGGCGCACCCCTTGCTGTCTCCAAAGAATAAGAAGAGTCGACTGCAGTATGCCAAAAGTCATGTGGACAAACCACAAAAGTTTTGGGATAGTGTTCTGTGGACTGATGAAACAAAATTAGAACTGTTTGGGCCCATGGATCAACGCTATGTTTGGAGGAGGAAGAACAAGGCCTATGAAGAAAAGAACACCTTGCCTACTGTGAAGCATGGCGGGGGTCAATCATGCTTTGGGGCTGTTTTGCTTCTACAGGTACAGGGAAGCTTCAGCGTGTGCAAGGTACCATGAATGCTCTATCTGTACCAGGAGATATTGGATGAAAATGTGATGCAGTCCGTCACAAACCTGAGGCTTGGGAGACATTGGACCTTTCAACAGGACAATGATCCCAAGTATACCTCCAAGTCCACTAGAGCATGGTTGCAGATTAAAGGCTGGAACATTTTGAAGTGGCCATCGCAGTCACCAGACTTAAATCCGATTGAGAACCTCTGGTGGGACTTAAAGAAAGCAGTTGCAGTGCGCAAGCTTAAGAATGTAACTGTACTGGAGGCTTTTGCCCATGAAGAATGGGCGAAGATACCCGTAGATCGCTGCAAGACAATTGTGTCAAGCTATGCTTCACGTTTAAAAGCTGTTATAACTGGAAAAGGATGTTGTACTAAGTACTAAGATTGAATGTCACTTGGGGGTTGAATAAAACTGATAATGATGTGAGCACAGAAAAGACATTTGTGGTTATTTCATTATAAATGTTATGTTATATTTGTCTGACTTACAAGGGCCTCTTTGATTTAATTGTAAACAAGATGACTGAAATGATCAAAATCAATGTCAAACTGGCCAAAACACTCAATTTCAGTGGGGGTTGAATAATTTTGAACACAACTGTATTCCTCTGCTCTGAGCTTCTTTTGATTTAGTCGGACATACATAAGACGCTCACTCTCAATCTTTGCATACATGTCAATGATGAATTGGTAGAAGAGGTGTCTGCATTTCAGGATGTGATTTTCCTCAGCAATTCTTGCCATGATCCATAGAAGTCCATGGCAGACACTTTTTTCCCTAAAGGGTTGCCTGTTTCAGGATTTGTCTGAGATATTTCAAAGTGATAGCCATCCTGTCCCTGACAAAAGATAATTGGATAATGCAGTGCATCACAGGACCTGTGAGTTTCTGCCACCCGTTGCAAAGTGTTGTTCCTTTTGTGAAGCACAATGTCACGGCTTTGAAACTCATTACCCACAATCAAGATAGCTACCTCATCAAATGTGGGGGCATTGAAACACCGCTGATGCTCACCTTGTGGAGTTTTGTCAGTTTTAATTACAACTTTGTAATCGGCACTTGGCATGCATTCAAGTGCAGTCTTGAAAAGTTGAACATATGGATTGTTTAAGTGAAAGAACTGCGGCAAGTTAGTGACAATATCAAGGCGAGTGTTCGTAATTAAAGAGCATCTCTGTTGAGCCTCTGCTTCTGCATTTCCCATGAAGTAGAGTTGAAGAAAGTGAGGTTATTCTCCTTGTAATGGAAGCAGCGAGCCAACTTAGTGGTAAATCTGTCCTTGAACTTTGAACGTTGGCATAAATCCTTTTGTAAAAATGTCTCTTGTTGCTCCAAATGATGTCATTTGGAAGCAGGAGTTGTACTTCCTGATGTTGTCCAGGAAATGCTTTGATGTTGCAGTGGTGCCTGTCATCAGAGACTTCAGGGGATCCGGTCGTGACAGGAGAGGTGAAAGTTTTACCTTGCCATTTTAACAGCATAAACCTGGCGGTTCATCTTTCCACTTTAGGGCATTGCAGTACATGCAGACCACATCCATTTTTCCTATGTTAACTATTGGATTATCCTGATAGTTGATGTCTGATTGGTAGCAAAGGGCAGAGTGTTTCAAATTTTCAACCTTTTCCTGTGTCCTGGTGGAAGCAACTCCGATTCTCATGTTGGTAAGTCGGTCTTCTCTCTGCTAAGATGTTATAGTGGCCTTCGAGGAAGCAGCTCTTGTTCTCATGTCTGTAAGCCTTGCTTCCCTTTCTTCACATTGGTCATTGGCCCATTATACGGCCTTTCTCTTAGCGTCTGACAACAATCATCCAATGGAATTCCTTTTCTTACGGGGCATTATTCTCTATAATTGACAGTATATAAAACCCCACAGAATTAGTACACACTTAAGGTCATGTGAGTTACATCAGCCTCCACAACAACATTGGCTAAACAACTCCCACATTAGCTTCATATACTAAGAATGTTTTTTTGACTAGCTATCCAGGTCACCAGCCAGCCCAGCAGCAGCCATTACCAATGTGGTTCCATGGAACAGCACAGAGATGTGTTACCAATATATCTGTCAGTAGAAGCTTTGTATATACTGTCAGTGGAGGCCGTGTATATACTGTCAGTGGAGGTTGTGTATATACTGTCAGTGGAGGTGCTGTATATATACTGTCAGTGGAGGTGCTGTATATATACTGTCAGAGGAGGTAGTGTATATACTGCTAGTGGAAGCTGTATATATATACTGTCAGTGGAGGTTGAATTGATTGAATTGATTCGGATTAATATCATGTATAAAAGTATCCAATGATTGTCTATCCTTTTTCCAAATAAAAATGATATCATCAATGAATCTGCGTCAGAGCACCAGGTCCACCCCCAGTCTGGGAAAGATTGTATGATATTCCCAGTGCGCCATAAATAAATTGGCATAACTGGGGGCGAACCTGGTGCCCATGGCAGTACCCCATGATTGAAGGTAAAAATTAGATTCAAAGTAAAAATAATGATGTGTCAAAATAAAGTCAATTCCTTCCAATATGTAGTTTATCTGCTCAACTGTTAATCTACCTTCCAACACAAGTTGTGAATTGATTGCTTCCATCCCCTGTTGGTGATCAATAATAGTATATAAAGAGCTTACATCAAGGGTACAAATTATCCAATCAGGTTCAAGATGGATTTCTTCCAATGTATGGAGTATCTGGGTAATGTCCTTGATATAAGCCCCTGTTTTTTTTCAAGGCTGGTTGCAACAGTTCATCTATGTAGTTTGACAAATTTGCCGTTAAGGATTCTATCCCCGAAATGATAGGACGCCCCGGGGGGTCTACGGGGTTTTTGTGTAGTTTATGGATACAACAAAATACTGGCAGTTTTTGTTCTGTTGTAGTGATAAAATTATATTCCTGTTCAGTTAATATGTTACTAGTTAATCCCTTATCGCATAGCCGTTCTAATTCGTGCTGGTATTCTCTTGTAGGGTCATGTTGTAATTTAGTATACGTGGTTTGGTCCCCTAATTGACGCAGGCATTCCATGTTATATTTATTCAAATCTAGAATTGCTTTATCGGGGGGGCGTATGACTATTTGTTCTTTAGCCTGTAATTGTTGGATGGCGTCAACCTCCTGTTTATTTAGATTACCCCAATGTGGTTTTCACTCTTTTAGTCTCCTTATATCATATTCTACATTTTTCTTGAATGCATTAATTTCTTGACTTAATTCCTGTCTAGGAAAGTTTAGTAGATTTAATTTTCACATTTGTATGTACATATTCATTGTTGGTATTTAAGTTAGGTTGGATCAATACAGGATTTTTCATAAAATAGCTTATGTACAAACTTTTCAATACCTACATATATGTCAAACCTATTCAAATTTTGGGTAGGTGCAAATTTAAGACCCTTATTGAGTAGGGATGTTTGTGCTGGAGTGAGTTGTATTTTGCTAAGGTTAATAATAGTATCCTGATGTGGTACTAATGTCTGTGTCTTATTTTTAGATCTCGCTCCTCTCCATATTCTCTTCTTCTTTCGTGTCCCTGTGAATTGTGATGCTCTCTCCTTGTTTTGAGATAATGTGTCTTCTGTGTTTGGGGAGTGTAATATTGGGAATTCTCCTTGTGATTGTAATTTAATTGTATGTCTCTCTCCCTAAGGTTGTACCTGTGTGCTCTTAGTGAATTCGCTGGAGGTGTTGGAGGGGATGTTTGACGTGACCTGTGATGTATTCTCGATTTGTGGGTGTGGTGGGGTCCTGTCTAAAAAAGGTTATCTGTTGTTCACTGGAACTGTGATATTATGTGGAGTTGATTGTAATTTAGGTTTGGCTTTTGGTTTAGGTCTAGTATTTATCTCCTCTTTCTGTACCTGATCCCCAAATTTAGAATACTTTTTCTTTTTTTTCAGGATAATTTCTTGTTCTGTTTTGTCAAGGCTTCTGCATAATATTTGTTGCCATTTGTTTTACTCTTCATTTTTAGGTAACTTTTCTATTTTGCCACAAACACCTTTTAGACTAATAGTGTTGATATCTCTTTTGGTAGCCTAATAATTAAATAACAAAAACTGAAAGATGTGTGGGTTACCTTTAAAACATAACTTTTAATGATACGTAAAACGCCCATAAGTAAATCAATTGCCGTGTGCTATTGTAGGTGAACAGGGTACTGTTACCCCAATCCAGATGGGTTTGTAAAGTCTCTAGGGGTGGGGAATAGGATGGAAGGGGTGCATTTCAGACATTGGTTCCAACTGGGGCTCAGACCCATCATTGGATACACTGAATGAATAAGATTCCAATGTAAGACGTTTGCTTTCGGCGTGGCTCCAGATATCCATTACCTACTTGAAGGTGAGCACTTCACAATATCGGGGGTTAAAATGTAATCAAGAGGGTCTGTAATTGGTGGCTCAACCTTTAAGTGGCTTTTTTTGGTGTAAAAAATGTCTGAAAACTCATTACAGTGAAAGCACAGCTTATATCGTTGGATATATTGCTTGGATTTCTGTAAAGTTTTGGAGTGGCGAACCCCCGATGACGTTGAATCTTGGAGTTGTATCCCCGGGATTCTTCCTTGTCGGAGGGTCCCTACTCTTAATTCTCTATCAACTTTTATTATCATTATATATTTTATCAAGGCAATTAGATTTTGTAATATGACCTACAAAGTGGAGTAAATATGTCATCCAACACCTGGGGCAACAAAAAACGCATCAGTATACCAAAAAACGCATTAAAAACGCATATATTATTTTTTTTTGGTGTATAAATGTCTGTAAACTCATTACAGTGAAAGCAGACAACTTATATCGTTGGATATATTGAATTTAAGGTTGTATGGTGTGTTTTTCACTTATTAATAAAGGCTACTGTTGGGATTTCATTCCATGTTTTCAAGAATTCCTACACATTAATTAACCACTGGGCTGCATTCAATCTTGATGCGAACTCAGCTGAATATATCATCTAATGTACTCTTACATAGGATTATCTAATCACTGCCCCGGTGTCCAAAATATAGTGGGAACATCGTAAACATAGTGTGAACATCGAAAGCTGAAGTAGTTGATCCAGCTATCAAAGTATTTATATGCATGTGGCTACAGCAGGCCACTGATGTTAACTGATTCGCGACTGTGTGGATGAACTATCAAGTTGGTGACCATTAAACAGCGGCTTATGTTAGAACATCAGGGTTGCCCATCTGCAGCAAGTGGTTTTATTTCAAATACTAATTTTAGTGTGTATTAGAGGTGTACACCTTGTTGATTTTACATTTATTTTACAGCTTTATATTGTGCACAAGCTGTAATTTACCTTTGTGGCTGCTCAATGTCCCCGTTGGTCAGTTTCGCACAATCAAGCGTAATTGTACAGATAGTAGCAAATTTGAGGAGGAGGCTGAAATTACGAAAAATCAATTCATAAGTAAACAATACCCTGTGGAGTCAATTAAAAAAGCATTAAACAAGGTGATGGGATTGGAAAGATCTTCGTCCAAAGTATTGTGAAAAAACATTGGCATCACCTGTTGAGTGACAGGGTAATAGGCACGAAGATACCACAAGTTCCGCAAATAACCTATACCAGGGCCCCAAACTTGGGAATAAAATTAGCCCCCTCTATTAGGAGAAAAATCAAACCTAAGACATCTATACAGAATTGGATGGACCTAAAAGGTTTTTTCCGGTGTGGTTGTTGCAGTAATTGTAGGATCACCTCTTTCCCCAAAAAAAGATGGAGGTGAAATCTACAAACAATTCCCATGTACATAAGATCAAACAGCTTTTAACTTGCAATACAACAGATGTGATCTATGTAATCATCTGCCCTTGCAAGAAAATATATGTAGGTAGAACTAAAAGGTCATTGAAAGAGCGTGTTTCTGAACATGTAAACAATATAAAGAAAGGTGTAGTTAAACACTCTTTGTCAAACCATTTCAAAGACTTCCACAATTAAGACCCGACTGTTTTATCCTTTGCGGCGATTGATAAAGTGAAGAAACATTGGCGAGGGGGTAATCATATTAACCTTATGTCGAGACTTGAATCGAGGCGAATTTTTGAATTGAAGACAATTATCCCCGGAGGTCTTAATTCAGATTGGGAATTGTTTGGATTTCTGTGATGTGTTGGAGTGGCGACCCCCCGATGACGTCGAATCCTGGAGTTGTATCCCCGGGATTCTTCCTTGTCGGAGGGACCCTACTCCTAATCCTCTATCAACTTTTATTATCATCAAAATGTATTATTAGGATAGATTTTATCAAGGCAATCAGATTTTGTAATATGACCTATACAGTGGAGTATATATGTCATCCGACACCTGGGGCAACAAAAAACACATAAAAGACGCATATGCTTTTTTTTTTTGTTGGTGTATAAATGTCTGTAAACTCATTACAGTGAAAGCAGACACCTTATATCGTTGCATATATTGAATTAAAGATTGTATAGTGTGTTTTTTACTTATTAATAAAGGCTACTGTTGGGATTCCATTCCATGTTTTTAAGAATTCCTAAACATTAAGTAACCACTGGGTATATAAGAATACTAGCAGTCTTGAAAGTATACCACTTAAGAAGGAGCCAGATCTAAATACGCTCCGTAACACGTTTGTTACAGAAAAGCAAGTATCCTGAAAATAAAGACGTTACACCGTAGTCACTAAAAGCGGACTGCCAATGTATGGAGAGCAGTTTTGCTGACATGGATTTAAGCTGACCAAATTCAAAACCTAAAACTGCAATCCAGTCAAGCTTCGGTGTTACATCACGTGACTGAGGTGAGGTGGAGATTTCACACAACTAAGAAAATCTCATGTGATTTGAATGGGAGAGCAGAAGTAAAACCAAGTGGTATGTATACAGGTGGGACTCCACTGACGAACTACCACTCTCTGCGTATACCAACAAAACCGTGAGTAAACCAACAGCCTATACTAAGGCCCACCTTCTCAGTGCCTACAAACTGGTAAATTTTAAAAAGACCGATATATTTTGGACTTATTCTGAATGATCTTATGGTTTAAGACTGAACACCAGGCTTCATCCAGCTGATTTAAATGGACAAATGTGCTGCATTTAATCTTGATGCAAACTCAGCTGAATATATAATCTAATGTACTCTTACATAGGATTATCTAATCACTGACCTGGTGGCCAAAATATAGTGTGAACATTGTAAACATAGTGTGAATATCGAAAGCTGAAGTGGTTGATCCAGCTATCAAAGTATTTATATGCATGTGGATACAGCAGGCCACTGATGTTAACTGATTAGCGACTGTGTGGATGAACTATCAAGTTGGTGACCATTAAACAGCGGCTTATGTTAGAACATCAGGGTTGCCCATCTGCAGTAAGTGGTTTTATTTCAAAGACTAATTTTATTGTGTATTAGAGGTGTACACCTTGTTGATTTTACATTTTGTTTTATTAAACGATTGTTTTTTGGGGTGATATCCCCTGAGTGCCTATCATGATTATAATTAATTTTATCTTTGGAACCATGGGGGTAGATTCTAGATAAGAGCACCACATCCACTCCACTTAAAGGATGAGCCACCAATTACAGACCCTCTTGATTAAATTTGTAAATCGTTTGTGAATGGACATTGATGAGTGCAGTGTCGGACTGGGGTACCTAGGGCCCACCAATAAAATGTATTTTAGCAACCCAGCATACGGATACATTAAAATATAATAAATAATCTAACAAGTTTTTTCTATGAACATAGGCTGGTTGAGGTGCTGTACATTAAACATATGTATGCAGTGCAGTAAGTCTACTGTGTTATGTGCCACTTGTGCAGGGGTTGGAAGACTAGGGGCCCACCTTGCTCAGGGGCCCACAGGGGAATTCCCCTGTACCCCTGTGGGCCAGTCCGAGCCTGGATAAGTGGTTTGAGTGAAAGGGGAGAGGGGTGTAGGGTGGGAGGCTGGTCGGTTAATTTTCTCTTTTTGAAATGTTCATTGTATAGTTTTTGTTACGATTTATAATAAAAAGTCCTGATAACTGTGGAAATGTTACTCAACAATCTAACCGTCAAATTTAATAAAATTATTTGCATGTCACATCTGCACCTCAGGCCGCAGGGGTCCTTGAGCACCAATAAAAGTGAATTTGTCCCACCAGAATCTAAGAGCTGGATTAAAGGGCTTCTGTCACCCCCCCAAAACTTATTTTTCATTTTTGGGCATATTAAAATCCTTATTGTCCGACTATTCTATTTATAGGGCTCTTACCCTGTTCTGTGCCTTCGTTTCTTTAAAAATCGTGCTTTTATAATATGCTTATTGCTTCACTACCAGCAAGTAGGGCATTTACTTGCTGGTAGCCACCGCAGCCTCCTTTTAAATAAACGCCCCCTCCTCCAGTTGATTGACAGGGCCAGCGAGCGCTCTCCTCCTCCAGCTGGCCCTGTCTGCATTTGAAATCCGGCACCTGCGCCTTACGTGTCTTTGTTCGGCGCAGGCGCTCTGAGAGAAGGACGCTCGCTTCCTCAGCCCTTTCTCGGTGCGCCTGCGCCGATGACGTCACCTCTAGAAGAGGGGTGACAGAAGCCCTTTAACTGAATTGATTTTCACTCTCAGGTGTTCAGGAATTTCTGCATCACCAAATTCAGCACATGCGCCAGGCAAGGGATATGTGTCAAACCGGCTAGGCCCAGAGCTGCTACGAGATTTTGTTCATTATTGCACACCACCAGGCCGTGCTTGAGGCTCAGTGATACCAACCACTCATCGGTCTGTTGTTCCATGCCCGTCCACAGCTCCTGCGCGGTGTGGGGTTTTTCCCCCAAACAGATGAGTTTCAGAACAGCCTGCTGTCGTTTCCCCCTGGCTGTGCTGATGTTGGTGGTGAAGGTGTTACGCTGAGAGGATGAGGAGGTGGTAGAGGAAGCGGAGTAGGAGGAGGAAGCGGAGTAGGAGGAGGAGGCAACAGGAGGCAAAGAGAAATGCCCTGCAATTCTTGGGGGCAGAAGGACATGCGCCAAACTGCTATCTGCCTCTAGCCCAGCCGACACTACATTTATCCAGTGTGCTGTTAGGGAGATATAACTTCCCTGCCCGTGCTTACCGATCCACGTATTGGTAGTTATGTGGACCTTGCCAAAGATGGTGTTGCGCAGTGCACACCTAATTTTGTCCACCACTTGGTTGTGCAGGGAAGGGATGGCTCGCCTGGAAAAGTAGTGGCGGCTGGGAACCACGTACTGTGGGACAGCCACCGCCATAAGTTTTTTAAAAGTCTCTATCCATCTCGACCAGACAGAATGACAGCATTTCAAAGGACCAGGAATTTTGCAATCCTGGCATTCAGGGCCAGGGATCGCTGGTGGGTAGGGGGGTCTTTCTATTTCTCTTTCTCTCTAGTGTTTGGGAGATGAACAGCTGAACACTTCCATGGCATAGTGTGGAGATGCTTGGTGACGGTGAAAGATGTGGTGGCGTTGCTGCCACATCCTCTGTTTGCGGGATGGCAGGTGCCACTGTCACTCACTTGTGCTCAGGTTTAGAAGGTTTATTTTTAATTTTTATGTATTTTATTTTATTTTAAGTTATTTCCCTATCCAAATTTGTTTGCAATTGTTCTACTCTTACCCCCATTTTGCTTAGGAATGTCAGAGTGGTGTAAGTGTAGCCCAGAATGTTCCTTCAGATGTGGCTGTACACGTGTCACGGTGCTCCTACCTAGATATCCTGGAAACTCAGGCGTTGCCGGACGAAGCAGAGCAAGTAGGATGAATAGGTTGTGGAGAGGAGGATGAAAGAAATTGAGTCAAGACTTTGTATATAGTTGATAACAGCTTTAATTGAATAAACTTGCATCAGAAAACAATGTTCCAACTATGTCTTGTTTACCAGCAGGCTTTGGCACCAATTCTGGCAGGCAAACACATTCAGTTCTGCTACATCTGTACTCTCTCTAGATCTGCTGTTTTAACTGGATTGAATAAAAACTTTTACTCTGCTGCTGTACTTAACTTTGTGTGGTCTGACTCTGTCTTTATCTTTATCCATAGAACTTCCTGGCTTGTGAGGCTTGTAGCTTGGGCATCTATGCCTAGCAGAGATGAAGGTGTGCTCTGCTGGCTTGCACACACCCTTCCCCTTACAGGGGGTAAGTTAGATAATAACTGAAACTCCTCCCTCTGCCACCTTTGGTGAACCAGGTACATTACATAAACATTAACAATTTCAAACATAGTAAATGCACCATGTGGAGGACCTGGTCAAATTACATAGAATGACATTGTACCAGCATACACAGATAGAAGCAGGGTGTGGGAGGGGTAATGCCACTCAGGGCGTTACAAAAACATATATAAAAAATGTAGAATTAATCTTAAAATTTTCCAGAAAGGCTGTGATGAGGTCTATGGCAATAGAGCCATTAACTTTAATTCTGTGGTATAAGTATAATTGTTTCAACGTTTATGTTTCAGAAAGAAAGTGATCAGAACATAACATTGCCCCAGAAACTACCAATCTGTCATGTAAATGGACTGTGTGCAACTTTGTGTTTAGCCATGATCAATGAATTCATTTTTTTTTTAAACTGCAGAAACAATGTTGATCCCTCGTTATATCTGCTGAGTAAGCGGCAGAAAACAGGTGCAAGCTCACAGCTAGCAGACCTACCAGATGCCAAGTAGTAGCAGAAGAGTTAAACAAGCCAGAGACAGAACCAGTATAGTCAAAAGCAGACAAGGGGTTAATCCAGAAAACATGCTGAGGAGCCATAGCCAGGAGAAACCGTTACAGTCAAATCAGTAGTCAAGGGGTTAATCTAGAATCTAGTGGAGGTAAATACATTGTCCAACATAAATGCAACAGCATTCACATGCACGCACAGAACTAAAGGAGCCAGGACAAATTTCACAAGCAAGTACAGAAGTAAGCACAAGGCTTAAATCCTCAGCCTAGCTCTGGGATTGGACTCAGAGCCAGATATCTGATTGGTTCAGCATCCAGTCTTACATTCATATTGAACAGCTGGGGCTTGTCTGGTCAGCATTGCAACCCTCCTGGCGCAGACTTTGGAAAAATGACTAAGGATATAAGCTAACACCAGAATCTTTTTAAGAAGAAAAAGACACTAATCCGATTTGACATTCGTCAGTCTAGTACAAAATACTGGTTTGGCTGGTTGACTGTTGGTAGGACTGTTTTTTTTTCAGTACTTAGATATGGATATTAGATCGGTAGGGGTCCAAAATAGATCAGTTGTTTTAGGCAGCCAGGCTGAAAGCGCATGGTTCTGTCCATTGTGCCAGAGTAATACAGCTCAACTTCCACTCTGAACTACAGTACCCAGCGCCCCAGCCTTCTGTATAGTTTTAGGCGCAAGCATCTAACAGAAGCAGCTCATCGGTGGACATTGTCCGACCACCACTGATCTCATGCTTATAAGAAGATAGCTCAATATCTAAGTACCAGAAAACCCCTTGAGGTTTCTATTTCTGGAGGACACCAGCTTATTTACATTTCCTTTTTCCCAGGAAGCAAATGCCTGGGCTATAAGACTCTGCTTATACCAACTTGTCAGTCTCCAGAAGGAAAATCGTAATTCCCTTAGACCCACGTCAATGGCCACCCAGCTAAACCAGTATCCTGCTCTGCATTGCTGATGGGCAAACCCCCTTGCTTCCCTCAAACAAAAATATCTGTCTGCATATTGATGCCTTTTTCTTATGGAAATTATTTCGGTTTATATCCCATGTCATTGTTCCAAGGCCTGTTTAAAAAAGTCAGAAAGTGTTTTATAGGGTAGCAATATGAAAAGTAGCATTAGAGAGCCAGACTCGTCCTCCTGTATAAGAGCTTATTTGTATCTAATTTTTCCAAGGGAGCATTGCCTGCCCAATAAGATTTCCAGTACCAGCTTGGTGGTTTCCACAAAGTAATAGGGAACTATAACAGAACTCAATTCAAGTGAGGCCAGACCCCTACCAACCAAGAAGCGATGGCATACCTGAGCATGGCTGCCTCCTGGTGTATGGGAGTACTTGCAGTAATTGTGTCCCTGTCTAACCCATACTTGACTCGCCAAAAGTAAAGTCCTTGTATCTGCTCAAGTTTGCCTGGTGCCAACCCTGTATCCGAGCGTTATTCCATTCTTTATAATTATAGGAGATCCATCTTTCTATATGTTAATGTCACAGAAACATCCATGTGCCTCTTATGCCTAGCTGAATTTCTACACAAGGAGAGAATGAAAATTCCTCCTCTTAGAGTTTCCATACATTTCAGTTATAGGAGCAGCCAGGTAGAACAAAGCTCTAATAATATGGTAAGACATTACATTTTCTAAATTAAAAAATAGTGTTTTAATAGTGCGCCCGAGGCAAAACCCTCTACTTTAACATTATGAAAAAATACCTGGGAATAATGTGCTGAATTTAGTGAATATATCAAGCATAAATTTCTTTCCAGTATGCAGTCGTTTTTTGCAATAAATAATTCTATGCTACTGAAACTGCAAGCGAGAGTTGTAAGTATGGAAAGCAGATTAGTCTCTTTATGATACATTTTATATTAAACATAAAAGTTTTAAGCAGAAATCCGTCATTAAACAATTTTAGGAAAAAGCCGTTGTGTAAGGAGTTCTACAGATTTTCAAATCCGTAATTCCAGTCCTGAGGCTTGGCATAAAAACAGCAGATTACATTTCTGTTAAAAATAAACTTTCCCTGTGCTTAGCCCGGAGGGCATTACTATGCGTGCAGTACCTATTTCCTTAAAATTTATGCGCTATCCGTTTCTGTGAATATTAGTCCTGGAGGAATTATTTGTGCTGGTTTACCCCAATTTTATGCCAAATCGATCTAAATTATGCATAGGGAACAGTCGGTATAAGTGAACATCTAAAAAATACACTTGCCAGAAATGACTGAAGACTATTTACTCCTATTAAGTTACCATTTCAAGTGCAAACTAATTAAATGGCTTGTATTCATTAAAAGAGTAAAATTGTACAAGGGTAAAATCGAAGAAAGAGCACATAAAAGACAGCAGTGAAAATATTTTTACGCTGTCATTACAGAGCCATCTGGGAGGCTTTTGTACGTATGTGTGGTAATTTGGTGCTCGTGACAGCCATTAGAGCCAACAGAAAGTCACGTCCTATACCTTTCAAAACACATTCCTACTCGAAGATTTTCTGGGTTCTTGGCAAATATCTTTGAATATTGTCAAGCACTTGATCACTAGGGCATTTGGGGAAATAGGGTCCAGTCCAAGAACCTGTGCAGGACTCCCCTCTATAGAGGAACTGTAATGTTGGCAAACATGGGGTGGGGAACAAGTCCAAAGAGTTATAGGAAGAACATAGTAGGAAAGAAAAACTGTGGTTAATATTTGTTGTGATATTTGCACCACTATTGTGGTGTTAAAAAGTTGCAAGTTTTGTCACAGGCCATTTTTGTGGCATAATTTGAGACTTTTCCTCCTTCACACCACTTTTTTAAAGTGGCGAGAAAAGGAGGCCTAAGAGGAGGTGTGAACAGTAAGGCCAGCACATTTATCTTCATTCACACCAGTTTTCTATGCCTTTCTAGGCCTCCTAGCTGCTGTAGATTTTAGTCTGTTGCACCACCTGCAGAGGATCTGCCAAATCTATGCGAGGCCTGAGCCACAGCATATCTTTGGCGCATCCTCTGGCTGTTCAGGGGGAATCAATTCTTGATAAACCTCTCCCCATGTACTTCTCTCCTTGTTGACCAAACCTTTCACCATAATAGGGGATTTCTTTGATCTTTCACTATGGTGCTCGCCCTCCACTGCTTGATCACTAAAAGGGCTCCATTTCATTCTCAAATTGGTTTAATTCTCGGCTAAAACTAGGGCCGTATACAATCAACTAGTCATACACCTGCCTAAAGATAAAACAATCAATTATTCAATTTAGTTGGCTTGTTTATGTTCAAAACCATCCTACACGGTCCTCCAACGTTTGCTTAGATTTACTCATGCCTCCTTACCTTCAAAGTATCTGTAAAAAATCATCACTGAGATCAAAGTCTCCAATAGTGGACAAGATCACCAAAACAAATTTTAATTTGCCCTTTCAAGCAGGGCTCAAACTAATGTATAACTCAAGTAATTCTCCAAGTACAGAAATAAAACAATTATCTGCCCTGTTATAGTCTCATGATATAGTAGGATAGTACATCTGGCCCATCCTTCGCTGGAGAACATTGGTGAAAGTCTATAGGAACAGCCCCCAAAAATAAAATAGATAGAATTTATTTTAGTCACTTATATAGCGCTGACATACTGTATTCCTCGGCTCTTTACAGACATTATCATCACTCACTGTCTCCAAAGGGGCTTACAAGTTCTACATCAGTATGTCTTTGTAGTGTAGGAGGAAACCCACGCAAACACATGGAGAACATACAAACTTCATGTAGAGCCCAGGACCCCAGTGCTGCAGTGCTAACCACTGAAGGAAGACGTTGATTGCTGCACTATGGAAAGTCCTCCTTAACTGAATGGCCATCCAGTAATTGTCTCAGAAACATTTTAAGAACAAACTTTTTTTTTTTAGAGTAACTTAAAATTATAATCAGAAGATTTTTTTTTGCTTCAAACCTCATGCAGCCATGGTTAGGTGATTTCCATGGTAACAACTAGAAAAGTGAGTTCTCAGATATAAGAGGAAAATGAGAACATAATGCTAAGTATCTCAACTGGGTCCTGCTCTCTACCAGAAGTTATTTTAAGGTTTTTGGAAGACACAACTCTCAAGTTATCTATTTTTTTACAACGAAATTACGTGAGCAAACATAAGAAAGTGCATTTGAGGAGAGGCCGAGAAAAGGAGTGCAGAGCTTGAGGTATATTTTATATTTGGGTAAACTAAATTATGTCCCAAATGAATTACCTATATATAGTATAGAATTGAAAGGGGTTTCAGTACTGATCAGTGGGGGTGTGACCTCTGAGTATCCGACAGAACCCTATAACTGTAACATTCCCAGCTAGGTGCTATGCAGAAAACTGAGACACAGAGAACAGAGTAAGTAAATAAAATTGGGAGTATCCTTGAGGTAAACTAAAACTGCTTGCTAAAAAGCAGCGATCTCCTCCACATTATGGGGAGGAGTGATCACCAGTGTCGGACTGGCCCACCAGGGTACCAAAGGTTAGCTGACAATAATGGACCCTAATAAAACAGGGCCCTTAAAGTCTGATATACACAGAGGGTGGGCCCTTAGACTAATTTCCTCTGGTGGGCCCAGGAGACTCTTTAATGCCATCGCTAAAAGTCCAGGCCTGCATAACAAACCTAACTATGGTGGTCACAGAGAACATGATGAGGAGGCACATGCATAAGCCAATAGCAGTTATGGAAGAAGGCTCCCAGTCCTGGCAGGACGTGTGCATGACCAGTCCTAGAGGATGGAAGGCAGTTAAAGGGGTTGTCTCATCTCAAACAATGGGGGAATATCGCTAGGGACCATTAGAACCCGCACCTATATTGGGAAAGGAGTCCGGCGGTGGGACCAGCACCAGCACGTCGGACCTGCAACTATCAGACAATGGGGGCATATGCTAATGGTATACCCCCAATGTCTGAGATGAGAATAACCCTTTAAGTATTGAGCCATGGATTATGTTATTTTGTTGGATTTGTAAAGGAGAAGTCTTTTTGGATGAGATTAGACTTTAAAGGGAAACTCCACTTTTAACACCATTTAATTACATTGATCCAAAGGAATAAAGGACACAAACTATTTTACTACGCTGTCTTCTACATGCTAATATTTAATTGAAGGCCAATCCTTTGCAGATTTCCACCACATCGCAGACGGTTTGAGCCATGGATGCCAGCCACTACCTTGTTTTTTATTATTTTGCTACACTGAACGCCCTCAATCTACGTAGAATATTGTTATCCATCATGACAATGGACATCGTCTGTGACAGACAAGACAACATTACATGGATTCGATCCATCAACTCGTCTGTTTCTATAACAATGAAGTCAATAGGATGGTAGATATAGAAGATTCACATCAGTGAAGGATAATGTCATGTTCTTCCATCGATCATACCTCGGATTTCAATGTTAAAAATGATGGATCGAAAAGCTGATGTCTTAGTCACTTCAGTAGTGGGAAATTGAAGTTTTTTCTTCCACTGAAGTTTGCAGTATTTATCCAAATATATTCATAGGGCCCCATTCGCATGATGGACGTCCTTTTGATATTTGTCTACTTTTTGTTCAACTGTATAAAAATCTGCATAAAAAGAGCAATCTGCTTGACTTTTCTATATAGAAGCATCCCCCAAACCATGATATATGTCTCTATGGATGTCTTATGCCACTGTATCTCTACCTCAGTCTACTATTGGAGGTATACATTGAGGAATGCTATATTTTTAACAGAATCTTAGTGTGAACAAAGCCTATATGGGACAAGAGAAGAACAACTATCTGTTCCACTATGTAATGGTTTACAAATAAAAATTTTTACTCATTTATTTCTTGCTTCTGCACCAGGCTCCCACTTCTGGCCATGATTCTGCACCTACATTGACCTGTTATGCAACCGAATGACCCTGTGCGCCTCTTAGCATCTGACTGCCACGCCAGTTAGCACCTCTTCTTACCCAGGCAGCCTCCTTTTGTCTCTGTTGCCTATAGATTAAAGCCTTAACCTTTGCCTCCTGATTGATCCTGACATTGACTTTGCTATTGTCCCTGTATATCACTTCTACATCACTCTTAGGAATATTAGTCTGGTATCCGTTATTCTACTCTTGATTTTGACTAATCGTGACTATCCTGGGGATTGTCATGGGCATTCCACCATACCTTCTTGATGGCATTAAGGATGAAGAAAGGGGATATTACTGAAGGTGCCCATACATGTTCAATAGTTGTTGGCCGAATGCTCATTCTGTCGAAGGCTAACTCTTTCTTCCCTCCTCCCCTCATATCAGTGTTGCCAACCTACATTTTTATTTTTTGTCAACAATTTATCCAAAAATTGTGGACGGACAACATTTTTTACAGATAAATTGGAAAACTATACTGAACTATAACTAATATATAATATATAACTAATACATGTCTATAGGTCAGATACTAATAATGAGCACATTACCAGCACTTACTGTGAGCTCTAAAATGCTGATAATTATAATCAAAGTGACCTGATCAGACACCACCAGGCTAAAAAAAAATTATGGACACATCTAATTTTTTTTATGGACACTGGAAAAAGAAAGTCGACCACCGTTGATCAGAATATGTTGTTATGAGATATGCCTTTACTTTCTATGATGGTAAAAGTAATTTAACTTTCAGAGTTTTCCTATAGAAAAAAACAGCTGTGTGGAGACCGCTGGTGGCAGGGGGGAATAAAGCAATAGACGGAGTTACCAAACATCTACTTATGTTTTCCATTTTTTATTTTCTACCATCTCCTGACTTATCCCGTTAAGGGAGCAGCAATCACATTTCAATAATACCCTGAGATTGCTAATTTGATTGTACATGTTCACTTTTTAACGGAAAGTGTTTAACTTTTACATATTCAAGCATAAGATGTTGAACGTTTATCAGGAATATAAATGAGCCGGAATATAAATGATCCAGTCTATATCACTCAATGGCACATTTCCATGATGTTATCAAGTTAAAATTTTAAAAGAAAATGAGCAATTCTTAATTAAGACAGAGGGCTATGAATCAGAGCCTAATCAGACATAATCAGGCTAATTTCTCTAATTTTATATCAGTTAGGAGGTGGATAAGATATATTAGCAGGGAAGTTCATATAACAAATATGTTCTCCTGTAGAGATGAGCGAATTTTCCACTTATGAAATTCGTTCACACATCGTTTGGTGGTAAAGGGTGAATTGCTTTATGGATTCCATTACCACGGACCATAACGCAATTTTACGTCAGAATGCATAACGGAATACCTTTAGAGGCATTTCGTTATTTATTCCGTCATAATAGAAGTCTATGGTTTGCAAAACGGTTCCGTCCCATTTCCGTTATGCAGGGAACTAGTTACACCATTCTCTATTAAATAAAATTTGCCTAACTTATAAAAAGGTAGGGATATTTGGCTTTCAGGTGAAATGTATGGAAAACATAAAATGTTTACACTACAGTGATATTATATCATGAAAGTAGGCCATTTAATTAGAAGCATTCAATGGTGCTTTCTTCATCTCAAACTGTTTATTGAAAGAAAAGCCAACACCAGTGATGGGTATACCCCCGCAAAAATTGGCAATGTCTCAATAACTTGTCATGTGGCCTTCAGCATCAATTACAACTTGACGTCTCATGTTGTTCACAAGTCGACTTATTGTCTGCTGAGGCATGGCATCCCACTCCTGTCCTCAGGTCATTGAGGTTCTGGGGTACAGAGTTACGAGCCTCTACAGGGCGACTCAGCTGATCCAATAGGTTTTAAATGGGATACAGGTCTGGAGAAAGTGCAGGCCACTCCATTTGAGGTACCCCAGTCTCCAGTAGCCGTTTCCTAATGATGCAACCTCGATAAGCATGCGCATTGTTGACCATAAAGATGAAATTAGGTCTGTGTTGTTCATGCCGAAGCACAATGACTGGATTAATGATGCTATTCAAGTAGTATACTTGTCACCATACCATTCACAAAGTGTAGGGCAGTTCTGATGCACATCGCTCTCCTTAAAGTCTCCAACATCATTGGCGGCCATCATTTCTGCTCATCATGAATCGACTTTCATCAGTGAACAGCACTGAGGCCCACTGGTCCCTCATCCAGCGTAGATGCTCCCTGGCCTATGTAAGATGATGACACCTGCGGTCAGGTACCCTTGCAGGTCATCTAGCATGCAGACCACGCTGATGTAAATGGTTTTGAATGGTCTGACATAACACTTGGGTGCCTCTCACCTCCCTTAAATGTGCCTGGAGTTGTGTGGCATTCATCATCCAGTTCCACAGGGCATTGTTCACAATGAAGTGGTCATCAGTGTGGGATGTGGCCAAAGGACATCCACCTCTATGCCTTTCCGTGACTCTTCCAGTCTCTCTGTATCTCTGTTGCAACCAGCTGATGACACTCTGTGACTCGGTGGCCATTTCCGTCTGAGAACATCCTGCTTGATGCCTCGCAATGGCGAGGTACTGTTGATCAAGTGTTAGGTGTCATCTTGGTCTCATGATGTCAAAATGTGAACATCATGATGAGGAGGACTTTTTAAATGCCAATTCTAATTGAACCAGGAAACCTATTGGCCGATTTATGTTTCAAACGCCTGTTGTGAGTTTTGCAGTTAAGCTCCTTCTTAAAGAAAAGCAAGTTGTGCAAAAAGTACTAAAACATTGAACAGTAACTTTTTGTGAGTAGTGTATGTCTATGGCTAAATGTATGGCTGCTGGATGAAAAAGGGAAGAACATTTTTTGGCTTTTGGTGGCAAATGCCTGCCAGTGTGTATACATACACACACTGCCTGGGTTTATGTGATCCTCCTTCTTCATCTTTCCTCTCTTCTAATCTGAAAAATGGCTGATGTCATTTTTAGAAATTCACCCTTATTGAATCTAAAAAAAATTGACCTGAATATTTTGAAAATTCAGGAGGGAATCTATTGGTTCAAATTGCTCATCTCTACTCAATCAATGGCAATCTAGTTGATGGCAGCGGATGTAGATTTACTGTGTCACTGAACAGTTTCGACTTGGGGCTACTCCTAAGGGCGTTATCTAGGTGCCCCCCATGGTTGTCACCCTTTATTTTAGCTCCTATACACGGAACTGGACTCCTATACACAGAACTGCAGGTGAACCAACTGGCCGCTACCTCTTGGAGTTTTCTTTGTTCAAACAAAAGTCAGTAAACAAGCTGAGGTCAGAGCAGGGAACGTACAAGCAATCCAGCAAACAGTCCAATAGTCAGGGAAAACAGTACATGGTAAATTCTGGTAAACAGGCAAGGATTTGTACACAGGCAAATAGACAGAAGTAAAGCACACCTTTGCAGGAATCTAGTAATTATAATAACCTATTGCTCAGGCACCTGCCCCTGTGGAAGGCTGCCATAAGCTGGGAGCAAATTAAGTTCAGGCACCCTAGGTAGACGAGAAGAAGCTACAGGCAGGACATACAGGCCTAATGGGAACCCAGGCAAAGCACTGCTGGGGCCATGCCATTGGGAAGGCATAGAAGCATGTCGTTGGGCACCGACCACCAGAGAGGAAGCATGGTTGATGGTGAGTGACCCGGTAGCCATGTTCAGAGCAGAGGGGCCCTGCGGGCATGGACCACTGATATAACAGACTGAGTGAGAGACATTTGTCAGGCATTGGAGGTACTATTTCTCCTTGTTGGTGTGAGAAGTCTTAAAGGCCAGGAAATGCTCCTCTGGAAAAAAAAAAGGTAAACAAATTAGCTCTTTTTCCAAGGTAATCAAAAATCTCAGACAAGCCTTCTAATTGCCTAAAATAAATTACCATATATACTCACCCCTTTCTCCAGCACCATTCTCTGAAGCACAGGTCCGGTCCTCCTACAACTGCTTGTCCAATGAGGACAGTGATTGGCTGCAGCAGTCGATACACCACTGCTGTCCGACGACCCCTTTATATTTGTCTGTAACCCTGGGTTCAGACCTGAGCGTTCTTGAAACGCGCGTTTTACGCACGTTTTTGTCGCGCGTATTACAGCGCTACTGTGGTGTCAATCACAATACGCGCGACAAATGCCCCCAAAAAAGCACAAGTACTTGTTTATGCGAAGGGCGTTTTACAGCACGTTCGAACGCGCTGTAAAACGCGAAAATGTGAACCAGTCCCATAGGGAAACATTGGTTTGCATGTGTTGAGCGTTTTACAGCGCGTTGAAACGCGCTGTAAAACGCGCAAGTGTGAACTTAGGGTTAAGTGTCAATTTAAAGTTTTCAGTAACTGTGTTACTTAGTCACCCATTAATCTGAATGGGCACTAGGTGATATCATAGGTGAAAAACCCCACAGCATTCTCGTTGTTAGGCAACATCTACTGTATAATGCAGGCGTCGTACATCCTCCACATATGCGCCATACATTATAGCGTCCTATTGGCTTTGAAACCTTCTTAACATATTCAAGTCAATTACCGACATGGAAATCAACTCACCATTGCTAGGGCCTCACAACTGAACATGACTATAGTCAGACATTAGAGCGTGACATGAGCTGCACCCCATATTTTTAGAGGGTCGCACCTAGGGAACCAGCACCACAAATATGCAAAGCCTCATTCAAATAATCTGGTCCATATATCATGGGAATTATACCCGGATACAAGTCATCTGAAGGTGTCTATTAGAGAGTAATTCATAGGGCCGCCAATGTCCCATAAGGGTGACTTTGTGCATCAGCCCCTCATGACCATTTCATCTAAACGGTAGGTACAGAATTATAACGTGGTCAGCATCAGTTAACCTGTGGTCTGTCAGCTCTGCATGTCATACCAAATCCACGTACTAAGGTAACATGGCAACATGCTCTGTGTCTATACCGGTGCTGAGTATTGAATAGTATCAGAAGTCCATAGGAAAATGTAGAGAAGGAGATAATCTCCAGAACATGAAGATCCAAGGGAGAGCTGTACGTGCTGAAGTCCTAATCCAAAATAACATAATTCCTCAATCTGGAATTCTTCATTCATGTTGGAGAGTTACCTTGTGTCTGTGGATATAAAATATTGTAATTAAAATCGAAGAAACTCTTTCTCTAAAACACAACTATTTAGTTAGGCCCAAACTTGGTAAAAAAAACAATATATACTTCTATACATACCTATGTACTCCTAATATTCCAAGCTCATTCTGATCATGTACATCACCAGTCAAAATTTTTGGACGTACCTTTTCAGTCTTGGTTTTCTTGTCTCTTTTATTTTTTACATTGTAGATTCATGTGCCTAGGGTGTTTGGCACTCGGGGCAGGTCCTTTCTCTGGCACACCTCCCCCAATACTTTAAAGAAATTGTATCCCCTCACAGTAGTATTGCCCTCATTGTACAACCTTCACAGTAGTTTTGTACAGATCTGTGCCCCCTTCACAGTAGTTATGCCCTCATTGTGCCTCCTCACAGTAGTTATGCCCTCATTGTGTTCCCTTAACAGTAGTTATGCCCTCTCTGTGCCCCTTTCACAGTAGTAATGCCCTCTTTGTGCCCCCTTCACAGTAATAATCCCCATTGTGCCCCCTTCACAGTAATAATCCCTATTGTGCCCCCTTCATAGTAATAATGCCCATTGTGCCCCCTTCACAGTAATAATGCCCATTGTGCCCTCTTAATAGTAATAATGCCCATTGTGCCCCCTTCACAGTAATAATTCCCATTGTGCCCCCTTAATAGTAGTACTGCCCTCTGTGCCTCCTCCATAGTAGAAATCCCCATTGTGCCCTCTTAATAGTAGTAATGCCCTCTGTGCTAGTAATGCCCATTATGCCCCCTTCACAGTAATAATGCCCTCTGTGCTCCCTTCATAGTAGTAATGCCCATTGTGCCCCTTCACAGTAATAATACCCTCTGTGACCCCTTCATATTAGTAATGCCCTCTGTGCACTGTGCCCCCTCCAGAGTAGAAATGCCCATTGTGCCCCCTCCATAGTAGAAGTGACCATTGTGCCCCCTCAAGAGTAGAAATGCCCATTGTGCCCCCTCCATAGTAGAAAGGCCCATTGTTCCCCCTTCACATTAGCAATGCCCTTGGTGCTGCCTCCAGAGTAGAAATGCCCATCGTGCCCCCTCCATAGTAGAAACACCCATTGTGCCCCCTCCATAGTAGAAAGGCCCATTGTGCCCCCTTCACATTAGCAATGCCCTTTGTGCCACCTCCAAAGTAGAAATGCCCATTGTGCCCCCTCTATAGTAGAAATGCCCATCATGCCCCCTCCAGAGTAGAAATGTCCATTGTGTCCCCTTGCATGGTATAAATGCCCATTGTGCCCCCTTCACATTAGCAATGCCCTCTGTGCCTCCTCCAGAGTAGAAATGCCCCCCTAAGCACGTCACTTGTACTGACGCCTAACCCTAATACTGTCCCTAACCCTAATACTGAGCTCTAAGCCCAATACTGGCCCCTAACTCTAATACTAAGCCTAATACTGACCCTAATGCAAATACTATGCCTAACTCTAATATGGACTCTAACCTCAATATTTTTCCCTAACTCCAATAGTGACCGTTAGGGTCCATTCACACGTCCGTAGAATGGGTCCAGATCTGTTCCGCAACGTTGCGGAACAGATCCGGACCCATTCAATCTCTATGGGGCAGGATCGTATGTGGACAGCACACAGTGTGCTGTTCACATCCGCATTTCCAGAGCGCGGCCCCGATCTTCTGAGAGCAACAGATTGTTATGTAACTGGCTGGCAGCCATAAGAAGGGATCGGGTAACCTTCCTGGAATTGGCCCTCCTGGATATTTCCCTGGCCCGTCTGCCCTTTGTGCCGACATCTGTATGTGCATTGTAAGACCACTGTGAGAGACAATTCCAATAAAACAGGCCGCCGCACGGAAGGTAAGTAGCTTCTCCCCCGGATCCCCGCTGCTTTTCCATGGCAGCCGGGACTTTAGTAGCATCCTGGCTGCCATGGTTACCATTCTTAAAAGCTAAACGTCAGATACGGCGATGCGACGAAACGATGTTTAGCTTAAAGTCGGATCCGGATTAATGCTTTTCAATTAATTCAATTAATTTTAGATCGTCCTTGCAGCATGTCTTCAGGATTTTTGGCCGAAGGAAAATCCGCAGCATGCTGCGGATTTTGCTACGGCGAGAAAACGTGTCAGTACTGAACTGAAGACATCCTGATGCATCCTGAACGGATTTCTCTCCATTCAGAATGCATTGGGATAATCCTGATCAGTATCTTTCCGTCCTAGAGCCCCGAGGACGGAACTCTAGGATGGAAAGGCAAAACGCAGATGTGAAAGGGGCCTAAGGAGGTTAATTCCAGTACCTCTGGTTGTCTAGGAAACTAAATGGGTTACTGTAAGGATGCCTGGGGGTGGAGGGCATTGAAAGAGTTAATGTAAATATCCCTTGCTGCAAACAGTTGAAGGGTTAATGCTAATACATACCTGGGGCTCAGTTGTTACTCACCTATGTAGCATTCAGTGTTGTATCTTCCTTTTTTCCCCCCTGCACTTATCATAGACTTAAGAGCAGGAAGAAGGAGAGAGAACTGTGCAACTGTGGCTGCTAAAAAAATAATAATAATAAAAATAATAATAATAATTCATTAATATAGTACCATATACAAATAAAAACAAAATTAACAGAATGCAAAATAGTAAAAGTAAAAAAAAAAAAACACTTCCCATCAAAAAAGTAGACTGGGAAAAAATACAGCATTCCAAAGAGTGAAATTTTGCTCAGGTCAAAAACATCTATGGTTATAAAAGGATTAAACTCATGACCATCAGACATTGACATGGAGCTATATTAATAAACCTATGCCATGATTGCCAGATAACTGCAGGCCCCACGTCAGAGATCCACTCCTACCTCCAGAGCGGGGCCCCTGAAATAAAGGAGAGCATACTATGTTCATCTATTTTTGGAAGTCCCATAAGGGTGAATGAAAAGCGCACCATACATGCTTGGCCACTTCTCCATTCACCGCTATGGCACTGTCGAAAATAGCCAAGCTAGCACTTGCCTATTTTTGCAACTCCCATAGCAGTGAATGGAAGGTGGCCGCACATGCATGGCTGCTCTCCCTTCAGTTCGGAGAGATAGGAGTGGGTCACAGAGGTGGGAGCCACACCTATCTGATATTGGTGGCATATCCTAGCAATATGTGAACAATGTCTGAGAAGAGAATGACCCTTTATGATAACTTGAGTAACATACTTTAAACCAAATATGTAAACGTTCCTCTGTGTTTTGTACATGATTTACAGTACTTGTATCATTTATTAATTGCGCCCTCTTGTGGCTAAATATTGCTAGTACCTGCATTTCCTCATTATTTTATAGATAACTTCACAAGTGACAGATCTTAGATTTATTTATTGACCAACTGCAGAGAAAAAGACAAGAAAAAAGACGAGGTTCACACATACACATGATATGCATTGATCTGTTGCTGCTAAGCATAATGTATAAACATGAACATAAGGCTTTTTAAAATGCATAGGCCACTCACCACATCACGGTGGCCTCTTTCGATTGGTTCACTCTGGATAGGTCAACAGTATCTGATCGGTGGGGGCCCAACACCCAGGACCCCCGCCGATCAGCTGTTTGAGAAGACACCAATACTCCTGTAAGCACCGCGGCCTTCTTGCAGCTCAGGAAGGCCAGTGATGTCACGTTCATTGGTCACGTGGCCTCAGGGTTGCCAACCTGAATTTTCCTTTTTTCTTCGACAACTTATCCCAAAATCACAGACAGGCAACCTTTTTTTACAGACAAATTGCAAAACCATAAAAAAAACAGATGCAACATAAAAAAGCATAGGTGCAAAAAAAAAAAAGCCACTAAAAAACGAAGAGGCGGATTTGTTAAGGTTAAGTTTAAATAAAGCCCCTGCACTGGTAGTGGTTCCGCTGAACTTATGAAGAGGTGCCGGCCTCTCCATAGCTTCGGCACATCCAGCACCAGCTCTACATGTAAGAAAACTTTCTTGTGGTCTTACATTTAGATCATTTTCTACGCCTAAAAACTAAAACAGGCGTAGAAAATTATGCCGGCTCTTCCCCACCTACGCCACACCCACAATTTTAGACCTGGCATGAGAGGGGTGAAGTCGCAGACAGCGGCGCAACTAACCGCTGCTTCGCCATCTGCGTCTGATTTAGGCGTTTTTCAGAATAGTAAATGACCCCCTAAGTTTCTCTTACTTTTCAATCTCCATTTTTCAACCTAGATGCACTCTAGCACCTTCCCGACCGGCCGACATAAAGTTACATTGGCTGTTGCGCATCTAAAAATGGCGGTAGCTCACCAGCGAAGTGGGTGCCATAGCCGCCGGGTGCCTGCTGTTTTAAACAGTAGGCACCTGTGATTGATATAATGTCGATCACATACATTTATGATTAAACCCCTCAGATGCCGGGGTGAAATGTGACCACGGCATCTGGGAAGTGAAAGACCAGGCGCGAGGGCCCCTGACAAGGATTGGGGGAGCTGGATGCAGTGTGCAGCAGTTTCTGTACTCAGGACAGGAGTGGTCCAGGACTGCTGCATGTCAGTTCCTATGGAACTAATGCTAATGCATTGGAGTATATGAGAAAAGCAATCTAATAGGGGAACTATTAAAAAGTGTAAAAAAAAAAATTTTTCAAAAATATACAATCTACAGTAAAAATTCAAATCACACTTTTTCCCCAAAATTAAAATAAAAATACAATGCTAAAACGTTGATCGCATACCTTTAACCACGGCATCTGGGAAGTTAAAGACCGGGATCGGGGAGCCGGATGCAGTGTGCGGCAGTCTCAGTAATCAGGAGTGGTACAGGGCTGCTGCATGCTAGTACCTATGGAGAGTCTGCCTATGGCAGGGCTTCACAGGAACTTAGTGTAATTCTCATAAACCCCAATGCTAATGCATTGGAGTCTATGAGAAAATCAATCTATTGATTGCTTGTTATAGTTCCCCAGGGGAACTATTATAAATTGTAAAAAAATAATAATAAAAAAGTTTTAAAAAATATATATAAAAATTCAATTCACCCCCCTTTCACCAAACTTAAAATAAATACATAAATATTAACATAATGGACATCACCGTGTGCGAAAATGCCCATACTATTAAAATATAAAAATTTTAGCTCATATGGGAAATGGTGAAATGGGAAAAAGTCAAAATTGCAGATTCGCCATTCTAAAAAAATGTAAGTGATCAAATTTAATGAAAAATTCAGATCACCCCACAAAAAAATAAGTCCTCAAAAAGCTCCGTACACATAAAAGTAAAAAAGTTATATGGGGGGCAGAATATGGCAATGCAAAGAAGAAAAAAAATAAAAAAAAATAAAAAACTATCCTTATGTGTTATAGTTGTAATTGTACTGACCCGGAGGATAAAAGTAATGGATCAGTTTTACTGCATAGGAAAAGGTGTAAAAAAAAAAACTCCATAAAACTGTGGCAGAATGGTGTTTTTTTTTTAATAATTCCTGTATAATTCCATCCCATTTGGAATTTTTTTTCCAATTTTCCACCACATTGTATGCAAACATAAATAGTGCGATTAGAAAGTGCATCTTGTCCTTCAAAAAACAAGCCTTTTTATGGTTATGTGAGTGAAAAAATAAAAAGTTATGGCTTTGGGAGGGTGGAAGTAAAAAATGAAAAAAAATAAATAAATTAAAATCACCCGGTCTTGAAAGGGTTAAGGACTTACACTTTATCTTTCCTTAATAAAAAATTATTTTTAAGACAAAATGCTCTGCACACAGGAAATATTATAAGCTCAATAATATTCAATTTTGAGTAAAAGTATAACAGTCTTATTGGTAAATTACCATTTTGCCGGCACTTAAATAGAAGTGTAGCTTTAATGTCTATAAGAAAATTACACTGAGCGGAATCTGCACAGAAAGAAATATAAATTGTTCTGTCATGCAGCAAAGGAAGACGTACGTGCGCAGAGGAACAATTCTGTCCACATATTAAATGTAAATGTATAAATGTAAAGTAATTGCACTTCATTTCCATATAAAACTGCCATCCAATTACACAGCACAATTATGGAAACTGTGTACTATAAACATAACCAGGATATCAATGAACATTCAGTAAAGACTATTGGGAAAAATTGGTTAAAGAAAGACTAAAGACCAGAGGTGAATTGCAAGGTTGGAACACCATAAACTGTATGTATTGGACCCAATCCAATGCAACAGTTCAAGAGAGCAAAGCAAAGAAATCTAACATTTCCTAGTTAGGCTTGTTTTCTACCAAGCTTAGAACTGAAGATACCCCATATGGGGGGAGTAGGGTGGTAATACCTTAATGGTGTAGGCTCACAAACAACATTTATCACCGGTCGGGATGATTTCATCAAAAATGTATGACCAATGGGGGACCGACCATTGCCACCACAGTGATCACAAGAATGAGAGTCTCCAAGTCCCCAATGTTAAAAGGAGCAGCAGTGTACATACAGGACCTCCACTCCATTCACTGTCTGAGACTAGCACGTACAGCGCTCAGCTATCTCCACAGACAGTGAATAGAGTGGTGGTCACACATGCATACTACTGCTCAATTCACACAGGGAACCAGGTTATAAAAAGATGTGACTAGGTAGTTAATGTTGTGCCTAGGCCAAACCCTTCAAACCAGTGGTGCACACAGGTGGAGTCCCATAGCAAAGATCAAGTTGGGCCATCCAGAACACATGGACCAAGTGTGTGTTCCCACTCCGTGCCCTTTCCATGACTATTTAGCCAAAATCAACACCCCCACCGCCTCTCTGTTTGGTAGGAACACAGTTCTACGGAGATTCTTGCCACCTAATAGTAGTAGCCTGAACCAACCAGGACTGGGCCCATGAACTCAAGGACCCTATAACAGCTGCACGGGATGCCTCTATGGTATTTATTGGTATTTATACAATTGCCTTAAGATATTCCAAAAAAAACACAGCAGTGGTTCTTCAAACCTTGGTAGGGACCTTCATTCAAATTAAGTTAGCTGGCATTAGTGTTGATTTGTAGTCATAGAAATTGAAAATGGTAATTATATTACAAAAACACCAGAAGAGAAGAAAATGGCAGAAATAAATGTAAAAAATTAGGCCATGGTCTCAGACCGTAAGATCAATAACTCAGGTAGGTTGTGGTTTTGTTAGGAAGAGGAACAGTTAGGCACAATGTGCATGTGATAAAGATGGCCAAAGACTGAGGTGAGGAACCACCATCGCCCTATTCTCTTGTCTCCTCACTCACACTTCGTTCCAAGGTCTGGTCCTTCTCTTCATCTTTCCCTTCGATTTTGGTACTGCCCTTCACCACAGTCAGATAAGGCAGAGAGGACTGACCCCTACTTTTGATCTATTCTTTCATGTTGAACAGGTGGGGCCAGTGCTGCGTCTGCCATTACTAATGTCACCATTACTTATGGTAACCCTTATCTCTGAAATTCTCAGTCGTAACATCTTTCCCTTTCCAAGAAAATGTGGCAGACATGACTTGTTTTTGACCATTGGCTTCTACTGATCTATCAACATTTTGCCTGAAGTGGGTCCTCCTCAGCAGCATCAGACAAATCTACAGGGTGGGCCATTTATATGGATACACCTTAATAAAATGGGAATGGTTGGTGATATTAACGTCCTGTTTGTGGCACATTAGTATATGTGAGGGGGGAAACTTTTCAAGATGGGTGGTGACCATGGCAGCCATTTTGAAGTCTGACATTTTGAATCCAACTTTTGTTTTTTCGAAAGGAAGAGGGTCATGTGACATATCAAACTTATTGGGAATTTCACAAGAAAAACTATGGTGTGCTTGGTTTTAACGTAAATTTATTCTTTCATGAGTTATTTACAAGTTTCTGACCACTTATAAAATGTGTTTAATGTGCTGCCCATTGTGTTGGATTGTCAATGCAACCCTCTTCTCCCACTCTTCACACACTGATAGCAACACCGCAGGAGAAATGCTAGCACAGGCTTCCAGTATCCGCAGTTTCAGGTGCTGCACATCTCGTATTTTCACAGCATAGACAATTGCCTTCAGATGACCCCAAAGATAAAAGTCTAACGGGGTCAGATCGGGAGACCTTGGGGGCAATTCAACTGGCCCACGACGACCAATCCACTTTCCAGGAAACTGTTGATCTAGGAATGCTCGGACCTGACACCCATAATGTGGTGGTGCACCATCTTGCTGGAAAAACTCAGGGAACGTGCCAGCTTCAGTAAACACATCATCATGTAGCAATTTCGCATATCCAGTGGCCTTGAGGTTTCCATTGAAGAAGAATGGCTCCACTATCTTTGTATCCCATATACCACACCATACCATCAATTTTTTTGTTCCAACAGTCTTGGAGGGATCTATCCAATGTGGGTTAGTGTCAGACCAATAGAGGTGGTTTTGTTTGTTAACTTTACCATTCACATAAAAGATTACCTCATCACTGAACAAAATCTTCTGCGTAAACTGAGGGTCCTGTTCCAATTTTTGTTTTGCCCATTCTTTAAATTCAGTGCGCCGATCTGGGTCATCCTCGTTGAGATGCTGCAGTAGCTGGAGTTTATAAGGGTGCCATTTGTGAGTAGCTAATATCCGCCGAAGGGATGTTCGACTAATGCCACTCTCCTGCTATGCTGTGGGCTCTTGCTGAATGATATAGCAATAACAAATGACAAAACAGGTGCACACTGCGGTCTTACTAAGCCCTCAAACTGATGTTAAAATTGAGAGATTAGTCAACATGTCCTGCAGTGGAGGACATGTCTTAAGCCTGAGCACCACGCCAAGGTTTCTCAAGTAGAACCTAACACTCACCTACCTGTGCCATATGGGCAATACCAGGGGCCAGTGGGCAAAATTACAGGAATGTATTAGGCCAACTCGCAGCAAACCCCTCAGTTACCTCCAGCATGTAACCATGCCTAATGGGAGGAGGGAGAAGGCTGTGAGCGCCACCCAAGACTGGCTGATATGGCCCAGGCCTCAGGTGCACCTAAATATAGCCTGTGGATGGAAAACAGACTACATTTACATGGGAGTTTATACACCTCCAAACAATTATATATACACAATCTAACTGAAAGGTGACATGAAGCAGGATGTGCTCAACCCAAAAATGCAGTTGTGCATATATACAGTTGTGTTCAAAATTATTCAACCCCCACTAAAATTGAGTGTTTTGGCCAGTTTGACATTGATTTTGATCATTTCAGTCATCTTGTTTACAATTAAATCAAAGAGGCACTTGTAAGTCAGACAAATATAACATAACATTTATAATGAAATAACCACAAATGTCTTTTCTGTGCTCACATCATTATCAGTTTTATTCAACCCCCAAGTGACATTCAATTTTAGTACTTAGTACAACATCCTTTTCCAGTTATAACAGCTTTTAAACGTGAAGCATAGCTTGACACAAGTGTCTTGCGGCGATCTACGGGTATCTTCACCCATTCTTCATGGGCAAAAGCCTCCAGTTCAGTCACATTCTTAGGCTTGCGCGCTGCAACTGCTTTCTTTAAGTCCCACCAGAGGTTCTCAATCGGATATAAGTCTGGTGACTGCGATGGCCACTTCAAAATGTTCCAGCCTTTAATCTGCAACCATGCTCTAGTGGACTTGGAGGTATGCTTGGGATCATTGTCCTGTTGAAAGGTCCAACGTCTCCCAAGCCTCAGGTTTGTGACGGACTGCATCACATTTTCATCCAATATCTCCTGGTACTGCAGAGAATTCATGGTACCTTGCACACGCTGAAGCTTCCCTGTACCTGTAGAAGCAAAACAGCCCCAAAGCATGATTGACCCCCCACCATGCTTCACAGTAGGCAAGGTGTTCTTTTCTTCATAGGCCTTGTTCTTCCTCCTCCAAACATAGCGTTGATCCATGGGCCCAAACAGTTCTAATTTTGTTTCATCAGTCCACAGAACACTATCCCAAAACTTTTGTGGTTTGTCCACATGACTTTTGGCATACTGTAGTCAACTCTTCTTATTCTTTGGAGACGGCAAGGGGGTGCGCTTGGGAGTTCTGGCATGGAGGCCTTCATTATGCAGTGTGTGCCTTATTGTCTGAGCTGAAACTTCAGTACCCGCATCTGACAAATCTTTTTTCAGTTCCTCAGCAGTCACACCGGGACTGTTCTCCACTTTGCGCTTCAGGTAGCACACAGCAGTCGAAGTCAGCATCTTCTTTCTGCCACGACCAGGTAGCGTTTCAACAGTGCCCTTTGCCTTGAATTTGCGAATGATGCTTCATATGGTGTCTCTTGGTATGTTTAACATCTTTGCAATCTTCTTATAGCCATTGCCCTTCCTGTGAAGAGAAATCACCTCTTCTCTTGTCTTCCTGGACCATTCTCTTGACTTCACCATGTTTGTAAACACACCAGTAAATGTCTAGAAGGAGCTGAGTATCACAGTCATTTTACATCTGCCTAATTGGTGCTTATTATGCTTGATTGCTGCTCCTTGACATCCAGAGGTGTTTTCAATACCTGATCGAAAACACTTGAATGAACCTCTGTTCTTAAGAGTGGTCGTCTTTAAGGGGTTGAATAATTGTGTCAATGAAGAAATCACAAAAAAAACATTTAATACTGTAATACAAAAACAATGGATGTCATTTTAGTTGCATTTGGTTCTTTAAAAAGTCCTTGTAAGATTTCATTCTAAACACAATTACAAATGTACACTAAATTCCCTAAACCCCCTTTACAGCAGGGATGCCCAACATGCGGCCCTCCAGCTGTTGCTAAACTACAACTCCCAGCATGCTTGGACAGCCTATAGTAGGGATGCTCAACCTGTGGCCCTCCAGCTGTTGTAAAACTACAACTCCCACCATGCCCTTCTGTAGGCTGATAGCTGTAGGCTGTCCAGGAATGATGGGAGTTGTAGTTTTGCAACAGCTGGAGGGCCGCAGGTTGAGCATGCCTGGCCTATAGCCATCAACCTACAACAGGGCATGATGGGAGTTGTAGTTTTACAACAGGTGGAGGGCCGCATGTTGGGCATCACTGCTTTACAGCATTGGGGGTTGAATAATTTTGAACACAACTGTATACAGGGGAGCAGATCCTGCACTTGTGGCCCGTTGCTAATGGCGATCCCCAGCAAAAATGCATACGGTGGAGGATGCCCGCAGCAGACCACAAGTACCACAATAGACATCCTACACAAGATGGCAATTGTGTGGATGCAATAAGTAATATAAAAATATAGCAATAACAAATGACAAAACAGGTGCACACTTGCTGAATGAAGCTAGGACAGCCACTGATGTTTCTTCATTAGTGACAGATTTCATGCGTCCACATTTTGGCAAATCCAACACTGAACCAGTTTCACGAAACTTAGCAAGCAGTTTGCTAACTGTAGCATGGGAGATGGGTGGTCTCGTAGGGTGTCTTGCATTGAAATCTGCTGCAATGACCCGGTTACTGCGTTCACCAGACATCAATACAATTTTTATCCGCTCTGTTAACCTCGGCGACATGTCAATGGCTGTAAACAAAGAGAAACTTGTAAATAACTCATGAAAGAATAAAGTTACGTTAAAACCAAGCACACCATTGTTTTTCCTGTGAAATTCCCAATAAGTTTGATGTGTCACATGACCCTCTTCCTATTGAAAAAACAAAAGTTGGATTCAAAATGGCCGACTTCAAAATGGCCGCCATGGTCACCACCCATCTGGATCTTGAAATGTTTCCCCCCTCACATATACTAATGTGCCATAAACAGGAAATTAATATCACCAACCATTCCCATTTTATTAAGGTGTATCCATATAAATGGCCTAACCTGTATATCACTTAGGCTACATGCATACGACTGTTGTGCAAATTGCGGATCCGCAAAACACGGATGGCGTCTGTGTGCGTTCCGCAATTTGCGAAACGGACCGGGCGGCCCATTATAGAGATGCCTATTCTTGTCCGCAAAATGGAAAAGAATAAGACATGTTATATTTTTTTTGCGGGGCTACGGAACGGAGTTCTGTCCGCATCTTATGCGGCCCCATTGAAGCGAATGGGTCCGCACCCGAGATGCAAAAACTGCGGCTCAGATGCGGACCAGAACAACGGTCGTGTGCATAAGGCATTATGGACTGGAATTATGATGACGAGTTGAAAAATACTAGCTGCAGCAAGCAGTTGTTATTCCAACAAACATCTTCTTTCGCGTGCCCCAAACCTGCCATCTGCTCCACTATTTTTGCAGCCTCGCTTTTAGTAATTACAGTCCTTACACAACGTACATTTTTTTGTAACCTACCGCCTGACTATGATTAAATCTGCCCTTAACATAGCCCTAGTGCCTGACTGATCCCTCAGCAATAGTCTGAGTGAGCGATGTCTCACACCACAGAAGTTACCATACTGCCCAATGTGATGATATCTTCCACACCCCCAACTGAAAACACAAAAAAGCTCCGAAAAATATACTATACAAAAGGATTTGAAGCAGTAATATGCCCCAACAGTGTGTTACTATATTTTGCCATTCCAACGTACATCAGCAACCTAAGGGCTTGTGCACATGGCCATATTATGGAACCATATTTCAAAAAAAAGTTTTCTCTGCCTGGTCACAGCCTACTTTTCTGCTGGACTTTACCATGACCTGGGCCTTCAAACAGATAAGACACGTTTTATTAGCTATGGATTGTGCGGTTAAATGATATGTACTTCATAGTTTCCATGGTAACATGAGACTATGCTCTGATTAACCATAGGATGAATATTCTTCCAGTCCTATTCCCATGGCAATGCAAGGTATTACGAATAAATCATTTGGGGCCATTTTTGCTATTAAAACGGTTTTCTGGGACTGGGATACTGATAATGGGTCCTCGGGATGTTTATCAATATGGGATCGATGGGGGTCTGACACCCAGCACTTCTACTAATTAGCTGGTTTGGGCAGCCACCTGCACAGAAACTATACAGTGGACAGATGTGGAAGTAGAAGGCTTGATCCTCGGTATAGGGGCCATGCCGGGGTACTGCAGCCTAGCTCCCCTTTCTACACAGTGGACAGTGCTTTCCATTCACTTTATAGTTTCTGGTGCAGGCAACTGTCCAAAAAAGCTAATTGTGGATTTGCCGTGTGTCAGACCGCCGCCAATCTGATATTAATGACTTTTCCTGAGGATAGGTCATCAATATCTACGTCCCGGAAAACCCCTTTAATACTGGATTGTCAGACTTGTGGGATCATCTAGGTATTTCTTACTTTTTTCTCACTTTGTAATGTTTAAAAAAAAAGTTTTTGTCCCATCATTCTGCTCTTAACCTGTGATCAACTTTATGCTGATCTCACTGAGGACAGTATAAAATAGTGACAGAAATGCTGACTTCAGCATTGTATCCCTCATGAGCTAAAAGTTAGTGGTTGCCGAGAACCAGCATCATAATCATTGCAGCCCAGGTCTTGAAAAGAGTCAAATCTACCTGAGAAGAGTCATATAATCGTTAATTTCTAACGATAATTTGTTTTCCCTTAGTCCTAACAGCAGCACAGATGGGGTTAACCACCCCCCGTGGACTGGCAGGACCGGCGGAATGTTTAATGAGCCCAAGACTAATAACTCAATTTAACAATTAAGTATCTCCTTAAAAGGAGGAAGTCAACCCCCAGCCCACTGTGTTTATAGTAAGAAAAAAACTAGACTTACCAGGGTGGGAAATTTGTGTGCTGCTGTTAGGACTAAGGGAAAACAAATTATCGTTAGAAATTAACGATTCCCTTACGTCCTACCAGCAGCACAGATGGGGAGATAGCAAGAAGAAACCCCTAGGGAGGGCCTTCCTGCCTGGCAGAACTAAGAAAAGTCTGCCCAAAGGCCGAAAACTCAGCTAGACTGGCATCTAGTCTATAATGGGAGATGAATGTCGATTCAGAGCTCCAGGGGGCAGTTTGCAAATCATGTTGAGAGGCAGAAGACTCCTCTCGGCAAAGAAGTAGCCCCAGCACTAGTAGAGTAGGCCTTCACGAATCCCGGAGGGTCCAGAGATTGTGGAAACAAAGGATTCCTTAATAGCCTCCTCAATCCACTGACTGATGGACGGTTTGGATGCCTTATAGCCTTTAAACTTACCGGCAACAGGATTAGCAGATTCTCATCTTTCCTGAACTCCTTGATCTATCCACATAGATCCGGAGACATCTCGAGACGTCCAGAGGATGTCTAGCAGGTTCCTAGGAGGAGGTGGTAGATGTCGACAGAACCGGGAGGAATATCACCTGGTTGATGTTCTGGAAGGAAGGAACTTTAGGCCTACAATACGGGAGGAATCTAAGAAGGTCCCGGTCATGTAAGAAAATGGTATAGGGCTCATGTGCTGAGAGAGCTTGAAGCTCAGAGACCCTCTTGGCCAAAGGAGAAACACAAACTTCCAAGTGACGAACTTGATGTCCACCTCCTCTAACGGTTCAAAGGGGGGAGATGCTAACCCCCTGAGAACTACTGAAAAACCCATTGAAAAAAAGGGGTCTCAGTACTATAGGCTTTAATCTTTCAGCTCCTTTAAGGAACCGTTTGATCAGCGGGTCCTGAGAAAAAAGCCTGTTAAGGCAAGCTGAGATGGCTGAAACTTGAACCTTCAGAGTAGATGGGCAAGGCCTCTATCAAGGCCGTCTTGCAGGAATTGAAGGATAGCGGAGAGAGGCGGATCTGCAGACGCCACCTCAGTTGAGGTACAACAGGATGAGAATATCCTCATAATACAAGAGTAGGCTCTCTTGGTAGAGTCCGCTCTAGAATGAGACAGCGTTCTCAGGACCGACTCTGAAAGCCCTTCTATTCCGGGAAGGGACTGATCAACCTCCAGGCTGTCAGGTTGAATCTGTGCAGATCTGAGCAGAGGTGAGTGTCCCACGACACCAGGGTCTGCTGTGGGGGGAGCCTCCAATATTGTACTCGACTCAACTGGGTGAGCTAGGTAAACCAGGATCTCTTCGGCCAAAACAGTATGATGGCTATCACCGAGGCCTGATCCTGACGGATTTTCATCAATACCCTCGGTATCATGGAAAAGGGAGGGAAGATGTAAGCCAGCCTGAACCTCCAGGATATTGACAGAGCATCTAACGCCAGGGGGTTGTCCTCCCTGTAAAGGGAGCAGAACCTCTCCACCTTGGCATTGAACCTTGTTGCCATGAGATCCACCTCTGGCATACCCACTTGAGGACTATCTGCTTGATTCTCCGGATGTAAATACCACTCCACCGACGGAAGACCGCGGCTCAGCCGCTATCATATTGAGGGAGCCTTGGATGTGGATCACAGATAAGTGGGAAGGTACAACTCTGCCTAATCCAGAATCACCCCGATCTCTGACAGGAGGGGAAGTGATCTCGTGCCTCCCTGCTGGTTGGCAGTCACATTGTCTGACTGGACTTTCACCGCTTTGCCCCGGATCTGAGGGGCTAAGTGAAGGAGGGCTAGCCGGATAGCTTGAATCTCGCGGAGATTGGATGAAAGAAGCCACTCCTGAGGAAACCAGGTCCCGTGAACTGGAGAGTCGTCTAGGTGAGCGTCCCAGCCTACTTAGGACGCATCCGTAGTCAATATGACCCAGATTGGCTGGGTCATAGACTTCCCGTCTAAAAGATGGCACCACCATCTGAGGGAATACCGAGTTTGCCAAGTCAGGGAGCACAGGGGGTTTAGCCCAGCAGGGCTGCCATTCCATTAGGAGAGGACCTCTGACTGTAGAGGGCGGAGGTGCCAAAGAGCCCAAGGGACTGCTTCCGCAGACGCTGACATGAGCCCCAACATCTTCATGAGAGTCCGGATTGGAACTTGCCGGGGAAAGGAACTTGCCGTGTTCTGAACCCAGAATTTTCTTTCTGGAGTCAACTGGAGCGACATCCCAGTGGAGTCGATTATGAAGCCTAGATATCTTACTGAAGTCGACGGGCTCACGTTCGACTTCTACCAGCTGATGATCCAACCTAGGTGGAACAGAAAGGAGATTGTTACCTGAAGAAGTTGGGTTAGGACCGCTAGAGCAGAGGCTTTCAAAGCCAGTCGTCCAGATAAGGAATGATGGTCAGTCCTTGAACCCTCAAAAGCCGCCACCACAGAACCACCACCTTGGTAAAAGTGTGACGGGCAGAAGAAATGCCAAAGGGAAGGGCAACAAACAGAAGACGCCTGACGACACCGGACACCTGGACCGTGATCCTGATATACTTCCTGGAACCAGGATGGATTGGGATGTGCAGATATGCATTCTTGAGGTCCAGGGTTGCCATCACGTCTCTAGGATTGACGACATGAACTACTGACCTGATGGTTTCTACACGAAACTTCACCTTCCTTATAAATCGATTGAAATATCTCAGATCGATAATCATCCGGAGATCTCCTGAAGCCTTGGGAACCAGAAAAACTGGAGAATAGATCCCTAGGCCCCGTTCTCCTGCCGGAACCTCCTCCAGAGCCCCTTTGCAAATGTAGTCCTGAATGTAGGCCTCTAGGATCGCCTCCTTGGCAGCTTGTAGAAGGTTGATCTTGACAAATCTGTCCAGAGGAATAGAGGTGAGGTTCACTAAATAACCGTTGGACATGATATTCAGACCCATTCTTCTAAGAAGTGGGAGAGACGACTCCCGACGGGTACATGAAGCTTAGGAATGGGGAAGCTTATTGGCAGGATGGCAGGAGTAACGGGAATTAACCAAGAGCGTCGAAGAGGCCCGTAGTCAGGAGGTGGATTTTCCATCTTTGGCTCCTCCACAAGAGCACCTCAAACCCTTTCGCTGTGCTCTCCAGTCACTCTGTATTTTGAGAAATTGTCAGGGACCCAAGGCTTAAGCCAAATGGAATATGGTTCGCCGATCCCAGGGCCATGCTATATATAGGCCCCTGACGTTATTTTATAGTATTGTCACAGGGTGCCAAAGGCGCACTTGGTTTACCATGAGCCACAGACCTGCTGCTTAGCTTCAAGAGCAAGGATCTGTGTTTGGCCTCGTTCACAGGACTTGCTTTGCTAGCGGGGAGGCTCCCTCGCTAGCTTCAACTGGAGCTGTGCGGTATCGCACAAGAAGTCCGTAGCCAGGTTGATGGTCTTGAAAGCAGCCAGTATGTTGTCCTGGAAAAAACCTCTGGTTCACATCAACTTGAATTTGATCCAGGCGAGATCGGAGGAACGTACAGACTTCAAAAGCCGCTATGGCTGTAGAAGCGGAAGCCGCAGCTGCTGTAACACCCTGTCTTAGTGTGCACTCTGCAAGGGGACCTGCAGCTAGACCCATCGTCTGCAGGACAACTTGGCAATAGCCATGTCCACCTTGGGAATGGATCCCCACGAATCCAGCAAGGGTTAAGCCAACTTCTTTGTTAAAACCGGACCTTTTCCAGGTTTTTTCCACTCTATATCATGACAGAGAGGAGGGTCTCATCCACTTTGAAGACACGAGGTGCCCGAGTAGCGGGAACGGGAGGCTCCCCACAGTCAACATCATGGTCCCCCGACCTGATGGACTTGAGCAACTTCTGTGTCTTTCCAGGGGAGAAAACACAACGTCAGCTCCTCCTCATCCGAGGAGGAAGAAATTAAGGAGACCAAGAAGGTCTCTCTACCGGGACAGAGGTCTCCATAGGGGCCTGGGCACGAATAGGAAGCCTTTTCATCCAGCAGGCCTATGACTCCTTTAACAGAGCCATTGATACATATCCTGAAACGTAGGTTCACTAGAGGTCAGAAACCTCTAACGGCAGCTGTAACACCTGGTGTAGGTTAAGTCAACAGACCCAGGGATTCCCAACCGGTCTCCCAAGCTGGTCTTAGCCCAGCCTTAAGCTGTTTAGCTTCTGCGATCTCACGAGTGCAGGTATGATCAGCTTACAATAACCGTTGACTGCTGCAATGGTAGCAGGATAGATGCTTCCTCTTGGAATCCACTTTCCTGCCTTACGAATCCCGTGGAGAAGACATCACTGCGGGAAAAAAAGGGACAAATAAAACATTTGTAAACCACCTATCTACGCAGGAAAGGTAGAAAAACAGACCGGAGGCAGCTGAGGATAAAAACACCACAAGTGGAACAACACCAATTTTAGGACTCTGAGATCTAGCTAAAAAAGCATATGTAGCCAGAGACTGAACTGGAGCACACAGCCTCCCAAAATAGGGGAAGGGGAGGAATAGCCAATCCACCCATCCCCCAGTAAATCCTCCACAGGAAGATGCATAAAAAAAATCGCATCTATGAAAAAAATCGTGCCCGTGAAAAAATCACGGCCGGATTACCCGGAGGTGATGCAAAAGGAGAGTCCCCGCGTCACCTCCGGAAGATGGCGGCGCACAGGGACCGGGAATCCTGGACCAAGGATGCCGCCAAAATACCCCAGCCAGGCGCAACTGCGCGGGGCCGGCAGCAAATAAGCTGCCGGCCAAACTGACAAGGTACCTAGGAAAAAAGGCAACGCCGTAACCCAAACGAAAAGAAGGCTCCCCGCACTTTCCATAAGAAAGGGGGGAACAAACCGCCTAGTCCACCTGTCCAGGAGGACAGAAAAAAACACAGTGGGCTGGGGGTTGACTTCCTCCCTTTAAGGAGATACTTAATTGTTAAATTGAGTTATTAGTCTTGGGCTCATTAAACATTCCGCCGGTCCTGCCAGTCCACAGGGGGTGGTTAACCCCATCTGTGCTGCTGGTAGGACGTAAGGGAATCTCCTGCTCTCCCGCCATCTGCTGATGATTGGCAGTTCTCTCCTAGACAGAAAGGGAAAAAAATAGGTAAAAGCCTGTCAATCATCAGCAGGTGGGCAGGAGATCATGAATAACCAGGACTCTTCTCAGGTGGCCGGGACTCTTTTCTAGACCCAGTTGCAATGATTGTGATGTCGGTTCTGAAATCAACTCACCTGTCTCTACTTTATGCTGCCGTTAGTATGGGCAGCATAAAGGTGATGACAGGTTCCCTTTGATACCCAAATGACAAAGTGAAAACAAAATGTTCAAAATCTTTGCTAAGTTATTGAAAAGGAAAAACTAAAATACTGCATTGACATAAGTATTCAGACCCTTTACTTAGGACCATTATGCAGCACCTTTAGCAGGGATTATAATCCATTCTTCTCTGCAGATCCTCTCAAGCTCTGTCAAGGTTGCATGGGGACCTTCAAAGATGTCAGACTGGGTTCAAATCAATGCTCTGGCTGGGGCACTCACGGACATTTACAGAGTTGTCCCTAAGCCAATCCTGTGTTGTCTTAGGGTACATGCTTAGGGTATTGTCTTGTTGAAAGATGGACCTTCAGCAGGGCCAGGACAAGGCATTTTGTTGCCCTAGGCCAGTGATGGGCAACGTGCGGCTCTCCAGCTGTTGCTAAACTACAACTCCCACCATGCCCTGCAGTAGGCTGATAGCTATAGACAGGCTTTGCATGCTGGGAGTTGGAGTTCTGCAACAGCTGGAGAGCCGCACGTTGCCCATCACTGCCCTAGGCCAGTGATGGGCAAAGTGCAGCTCTCCAGCTGTTGCAAAACTACAACTCCCACCATGCCCTGCTGTTGGCTGATAGCTATAGACAGTCTTTGCATGCTGGGAGTTGGAGTTCTGCAACAGCTGGAGAGCCGCACTTTGCCCATCACTGCCCTAGGCAGATACAGCAAATGCCTTTCCATCGCCCCCCATGCACCACATAAACAAAGACAGATCTGGGCCACAGAATAATACACAGACGAAACATCCAGTTTATTTATTGAGTGGAGTTTCCAGAATCGATTATACCAGTGGTGCCCAACCTACGGCCCGCGGGCCAAATCCGGCCCGCGAAGCCGTGTCATACGGCCCGCACAGTACCCGAACCTTTCCCTCATTTTTTCAGTGCAAGGTGCGCGGCAAACAGCACAGGCAGCAAAGCGATGCTGTCTGTACCTGCAATAGCCAATAGCAAAGCTCCAGGCAGCAAGGATATTTGCTATTGGTTGGACTGGGAGGGCGCCGGAGAGTGCCTGCAGTAGGGAAGCAGCGGGAGATTAAAGGAGGAGGGGCAGCTCCGGTGGTGGCTAAAGCATGGCAGCGGAGGTTCCGAAGCTTACATCCCAAGCAAAAAGAGGGACCTGCGGAAGAAGGTGACATCACAGTAATGTAAGTAATGTATCGATGTGTGTAATGTATGTATTGCAGTGTGTGATGTATGTAGTGCAGTGTGTGATGTATACATGTGTGATGTATGTAGTGCAGTGTGTGATGTATACATGTGTGATGTATGTAGTGCAGTGTGTGATGTATACATGTGTGATGTATGTAGTGCAGTGTGTGATGTATACATGTGTGGAATATATGTAGTACAGTGTGTGATGTATACATGTGTGTGATGTATACATGTGTGATGTATGTAGTGCAGTGTGTGATGTATGTAGTGCAGTGTGTGATGTATGTAGTGCAGTGTGTGATCATCACATTCTGCACTACATACAAACACATGTATACATCACACACTGCACTACATACATCACACATGTATACATCACACGCTGCACTACATACATCATACACAGACATGCATATATCACATACCCTCACAGTAATAATGGACAGATATGTGTCCTCTTCACAGTAGTAATGTATATGGGCATTGCTACTGTGAAGAGGGCACATATCTGGCCATTATTGCTGTGAGGGGGCACATATGTGCAATAGTACTGTGAGAGGGCAAACGTGAGCATATCTGGCCATTATTATTGTGAGGGGGCATGTGTGAGCATTACTAACATGAAGAGGGCACATATCTGGCCACTATTGTAGTGAGGGGGCACGTGTGACCATTACTGAAGTGAAGAGGGCACATATCTGGCCATTATTACTGTGAGGGGGCACATGTGTGCAATAGTACTGTGAGGGGGCACACGTGAGCATATCTGGCCATTATTATTGTGAGGGGGCATGTGTGAGCATTACTAACGTGAAGAGGGCACATATCTGGCCATTATTACTGAGAGGAGGCACATGTAAGCATTACAAAAGTGAAGAGGGCACATATCTGGCATAACTACTGTGAGGGGGCACATACCTGGGCATTACTACAGTGAAGAGGGCACATATCTGGCCATTATTGCTGTGAGGAGGCATTACTAAAGTGAAGAGGGCACATATGGCATAACTACTGTATATCTGGCCCCCTCACAGCAATAATGGCCAGATATGTGCCCTATTCACAGTAGTTATGCCCAAATATGTGCCCTCTTCACAGTAGTTATGCCCCAATGTGTGCCCTCTTCACAGTAGTTATGCCAAGGAATGTGCCCCCTCACAGTAGTTATGTCAGATATGTGCCCCTTTCACAGTAGTAATGCACACGTGCCCCCTCACAGTAATAATGGCCAGATATGTTCGCTCTTCACAGTAGTAATACTCACACGTGCCCCCTCACAGCAATAATGGCCAGATATGTGCCCTCTTCACAGTAGTTATGCTAACACGTACTCCTCACAGGGGCATTTCTTTCTAGCAAAGCTACTTGGTTCCGGCCCGCGAAATTTATACCGAATCTAGTGCGGCCCTCGGATGAAAAATGGTTGGGCACCACTGGATTATACCATTTGCGTTTGGATCGTTCTTTGGATGCTTGAATCCTCACAATAAAGTAATAAACTAATTGCAATAGTGACAGACAATCTATTAGACGTGCTTAATAGGCAGACAGTCATGGCATGCCCAAGACCTTTGTTAGGACCTTGGCTGTCATGGCACCTCACAATCAGGTCAGAGGGGCTAATAGTTTGACAGTCATCTAAGCACTTAGGCTGGGTTCACATCACGTGTTTGCTTTACGTTTAACATATACAAAAAAAACTCATAGTTAAATGGATGCCTCAGAGGGATGCCATATATTGCATCCATCACCATAAAGTTCCATTGTTAAAAAAACATATATGGTACATTAACGTACACTTTTTTTTGCTGGATAAATGATGTAGATATGTGATGTGAACGCTGCTTTAGATGCCGTGATCACTATTGATCATGGCATCTAATGGCCAGGATGGCAGGATCTTCAATCTGAGCTGTTGCAGCAATATGTTGGCTGTACCGTATATCACAGCCATCACATACTGCAGATGGAGCAGCCAAGGCTCTTGTACATAACTATACATCCATTTGTGGGGACGCACTGCAAAAATGGGTGTCTAATTTTGTCCATATGCGGGAAGGGGTTAAACAGTACTCCTAAACATATGACCATATAGGAGGCAACTCCTTGAATCAACATCTCCATGGCCTACTGCTTCATGTGTCATATCTCCCATGTCCGTCTTGTCTTTCTCCTTTCCATTTGTGGCTATCTGTGGAGCTGAGTGTCATGCAGGTGACAGCGGTGTGCTGCAGGAAGTGGTCAGCTTCTTGATTGTCAGGGTGCTGGAGATGCACCAGGTCCCATGACATTACCAGGTCTGCATGGAGTGAGGGAGAAAAGATTTCCCCTGAATGTAAGGGGAGGGCAGCCATCCATGCACTGATCAGTCTCACTCCACATTCTCCTCCTGACTGAAGACGGGCCGAAGAGCTCCAGTCAGGGGTTGTCCTGCGCTGTCCATCTGCACATCTCTCCTTCCTTGCACTAGAGGCTGAATTTCCTAGGACCGCGGTTCCATGCCCAGGGATGGTAAAGGGGTGGGTCATAAAGGAGGAGAAGAATACTGGCCTGTAAGCACTTCCTTCCACAGACTGATAGAGAGCTTATTGGTTAGTGTTACCGATGCACTGACACTGACCAGTGAATGCTTCCATCAGTCTAAGGGCTCTTTCACACTGGCGTTTTTGCTTTCCATCCTAGAGTTCTGTCCTCGGGGCTCTAGGACGGAAAGATACTGATCAGGATTATCCCCATGCATTCTGAATGGAGAGAAATCCGTTCAGGATGCATCAGGATGTCTTCCGTTCAGTATGTGAACGTTTTTTGGACGCATGCTGCGGATTTGTCTCCGTCCAAAAATACGGAAGACTTGCCGTAACGCCGGATCCGGAATTAATGCCCATTGAAGTGCATTTTCCGGATCCGACATTAAGCTAAAAGTCGTTTCGGCGCATCGCCAGATCTGATGTTTAGCTCTGCGCATGCAAAGTAGCAGTTCCGATCGGGGCCCCAGTATAAGCTGGGGCTCCGATCAGTTACCATGGCAGCCAGGACGCTACTGAAGTCCTGGCTGCCATGGTAAGTACTCCGCAACAGTGTACTTACCTGCGCTGCGGCCTCCGGGCTCTCCTTCATGACGTCACAGGTCTGGGCGGCGCATTGATCTATGTGCTGCGGGGACCTGTGATGTCATGAAGGAGCGGCCGCAGCGCAGGTAAGTACACTGCTGCGGAGTACCATGGCAGCCAGGACTTCAGTAGCGTTCTGGCTGCCATGGTAACCTGAAAGCATTTCGAAGACTGATCAGGATCCTGATCAGTCTTCAAATGCTTTCAGGCGACTTGTGTTCTGACGGATCCGGCGGGACGGAAGTGCCCGCCGGATCCTCAGAATGCAAGTGTGACAGAGCCCTAATGGTGAGGTGATAATCGGCTAGCTTTCTTTTTCTTCAAGGCCTGCACCTTCCTCCATGCCTGTGTCTGGAGCCTCAGTCCTTGTGAGTTCAGCTTCTTGTATAACAATGGAGATATGTGCAGACAGTGCAGGACTGGAAACCTACGGCCGGTTGGCAATCAGAAGGAGCATGTGCATTGAGACTAACAATGCAGGGTTGGTGATCAAATAGTTTTTTATTTAGTGAAAAAGTAAATATCGCTCCCCGCCCTCACCAGCCTGAGGTGGCGCCTTAGGCGGTTGTCTATCTCTGCCTACCTGTCATTTCCGGCCCTGACCTTTAGCCCTGGCTTCCTCCAGACATGAAACTTACAATTAGGACCAGTAATGGTTGACCTTCTGGAAGTTTCTCCCATCTGCACACAGAGTCTTTGGAGCGCAACCAAAGCGAACATTGGGTTCTTGGTCACCTCTCTTACTGAGGCCCTTCTCTACTGAATACACAGTTCAGTGGGGAGGCCAGCTCTAGGAAGAGTCCTGGTTGTTACAAACTTCTTCTGTTTAAAGAGGACCTTTCACCGATTTAAAAACTAAAAACTAACTATACCTGTGGGCAGAGCGGCGCCCAGGGGTCCCCCTGCACTTACTTGTATGTCTGGGCGCCGCTCCGTTCGCCCGGTATAGGCTCCGGTGTCCGAGCTCCCTCTGTTGTATGGGGCGGGGACTTTGTATCAGGCGTGTCCCTTGCTGCAGAGCTGGCCAATCACAGCGCACAGCTCATAGCCAGGCTATGAGCTGTGCGCTGTGATTGGCCAGCTCTGCAGCAAGGGACACGCCTGATACAAAGTCCCCGCCCCATACAACAGAGGGAGCTCGGACACCGGAGCCTATACCGGGCGAACGGAGCGGCGCCCAGACATACAAGTAAGTGCAGGGGGACCCCTGGGCGCCGCTCTGCCCACAGGTATAGTTAGTTTTTAGTTTTTAAATCGGTGAAAGGTCCTCTTTAATAATTATGGAGGTCAGATCTGTGGCTTCATAGAATCCCTTCTCTGATCTCTGCAAGCAGTTCTTTCCTCCTCATGCCTTGGTTTTTTCTCTGACATGCATTGTCAGCTGTGAGACGTTATATAGACCGGGCTGTGTCTTTCCAAACCATGTCCAATCAACTGAATTTACCACAGGTGGATGCCAATCAAGGTGTAGAAACATCTCAAAAGAAATGGGAGGCCCCCAGAGCTAAATGTCAAGTGTCACAGTAAAGGGTCTGAATACATACGTCTATGCAAAATTTAGTTTTTTCCTTTTTAATACATTTGCAAAAATTTCTAAAATCTGTTTTCACTTCCTCATTATGGGGGAAACTGAGTGCGGACTGATGGGGTGAAAAATGATTTCTTATTTTTTTATTTAGCACAAGATGACAACATAACAAAATGTGCAAAAGTTAAAGGGTCTAAAGACTTTCTGAATGCACTGAATGATAGATTGATAGATTGATAGATAGATAGATAGATAGATAGATAGATAGATAGATAGAATATATATTACATCTCTCACTTGATGGAATCCTATTAAAACCTGCTAGATATGCAATAAATCAAGCAGAATGCAACACTGAATAAAGGTTTTTCAGCTACAGCAACAAGCTCACAATTTCTGAAGCGCACACATAAATGATCACCTGCTCTCTGCCCCTAGCAACAATTCACATATATTGAGCTTTTCCTGAAATATGTCATCCTTGAAATAACAAAGCAGAGGAATTATGCTAAAAGTAGCTTTAGAAGAAAAAAACATTGAGCAGTGATTTGATTATGATATTTTTTTTCAATTTTGATGAATTACATCCTAGTGTGCCACAAAATGATTTGCCCGGGGCCATTGCTAAATATCCTCATAATGAAGTTATTGGTGATCGAGGATTTGAGGAAGCATAGAAAATGTAAATGCACCTGATGCTAGGTGGAATCAGAAACTATAATAGAAAGATATAATAGAGTAAAAATTGATAGAGAGAGCTCATTAACCCTTGGTTTCTTATCAGTTTACAATGCAGCAGTAGTTGCTTTCCAGGAGTACAACATACATTAAAAGGGTGAATCTGGACAACTCAAAACTTGGAGTTTTAAAATTACCCTACTTGACTCTTGTTTTGGAAAATATGGGAATGCTATAAGGCTGGCCATACACATGCAATGCCTGTCAGTTAAATGCCTGTTCAGCCAACAGCTATCGCCTCTCTCTGCCTCATGCACATGCGTGCTCAGCTTAGTTTACATGGAGAACTTCCTGTTTTCCTCAGCTTCTTGTTGGGTTTGCTAATCAAACCCAGCATGCCTTGCTCTGTAATGTTTCCCAGGACCTGCTGCACCTGCCACACTCTCTCTCTCTGCCATAGTCATGCCCCCTACACCTACTCTCTCCATGTTACTAAGGCAGAGCAAGCCCTGTGAAACATAACAGAGAAAGGTATGCTAGGATCGGTTAGAATTCTCAGCAAGATGGTATGGAAAACAGGAAGTTCTCCATGTAAACATCTTGTTAGAAACATAGAAACATAGAATGTGTTGGCAGATAAGAACCATTTGGCCCATCTAGTCTGCCCAATATGCTGAATACTATGAATAGCCCCAGGCCCTATCTTATATGAAGGATGGCCTTATGCCTATCCCATGCATGCTTAAACTCCTTCACTGTATTTGCAGCTACCACTTCTGCAGGAAGGCTATTCCATGCGTCCACTACTCTCTCAGTAAAGTAATTCTTCCTGATATTACTTTTAAACCTTTGCCCCTCTAATTTAAAACTATGTCCTCTTGTAGCAGTTTTTCTTCTTTTAAATATTCTCTCCTCTTTTACCGTGATGATTCCCTTTATGTATTTAAAAGTTTCTATCATATCCTCTGTCTCTTCTTGCTTCCAAGCTATACATGTTAAGGTCCTTTAACCTTTCCTGGTAAGTTTTGTCCTGCAATCCATGTACTAGTTTAGTAGCTGTTCTCTGAATATCCTTCTGCAGATATGGTCTCCAGTACTGCACACAATACTCCCAATGAGGTCTCCCTAGTGCTCTGCAGAGCGGCACGAGCACCTCCCTCTTTCAGCATGCAGTGATGCCCAGGACAAGGGAAGGAAAGTGCTAACATGACAAATAGGTATATTGGGAAAAAGCATGCAGTGTTTGTGGTATTCTAGGCAGATTAAAAAATCATTTTGGGACCAGAGGACCTCCTTATGGCTGGTGCACCGTAAACTCTATAAATGAATAATTAAGGATGTATAGGGTGGATACCTTCATATGTCTGAACAAAAATTGAGGGAGGATCTGAGTGGACTCTCAGATCAAGCATGGGTTACTGCAGGGATGGCCAACCTGAGGCTTTCCAGATGTTGCAAAACTAGAACTCCCAGCATGCCCAGACTGTCTACAGCTAGCAGCCTACAGCAGGGCATGGTGGGAGTTGTAGTTTTTTAACAGCTGAAGAGCCACAGGTTGGCCATGCCTGGGTTACTGCTTTGAAATCTATTCCAACAATGCCTCCTAGTTTAGTCTACCTTCAATCTCAATTGGTTATTGTCCAATCAATAACATTTACAGCGTAGGTGACCAGAATAGGCTAAAAGCAAACAAAAGATGTAATAGCACTCTGCAAACATTGAATAAATGGATGATAAGTTGTGCTATATTCACTATATAAATGAGTATGAGGCACTTTGCAAACAGTTTAATCAAAATAAATGTGCCCATCCACCATGACAAGGATACCTCTTTTACATGGGACCCTACACCAAGATGACTCACCTCTTCTTGTGCCTATAGGTTTCAAATGAATCAAGGGAAAGTAGGATCCAGATATATGGTCTAACTAAAAACAGTCATGGACAGATGGGTGGATATTGGTGTAAGGTCGAAGTGGAAGCAGCTATACCTCCACATACACAATGCAAAAACAAAGTTAGTCAGTACATCTTATAAAATAAATGTCTAGGTGTATGTACCCCTTTGGCTGAAATACAAAAGTAAACACATATCAACAGTAAACATGGAATATATGAATTAGAAAAGTTTACTATACTAAATTCATTATAGAGATGAATATTACTATAAATATTTCACAAATACTTCGATCAAAATAAACTGGCCCATTCATGACGGTAAGATGACCTCTTTTAGATAGGAACCTACTTGCACCCTGGCCACTAAAACTCTATAGATTATGGGACCAGGTGATTGATAATACCAATTCCATCTTCAATATGAATATAGTTACAATGCTGCATAAGGGTGGGGACCATGGGGGACAAAATATCAATTTGTGAGGTAATGATTACAATATACACATACTAAAAGGGAGTCCGCGAGTGTATCCAGGATATTTTTGACATGGATTCATGATGATGATACCCATTACAAAAGGACAACGGTAAAAGACCTAGTTACATGACATAATCCTGAACTGTACATTGCTGCCCCATCCAGATTGAGGAGAGTTTATCACATTACATCTACCACATTGGACTATAGATATAATATCACACTTTCTTTTGCTCATGGACCTTTTTTATTCATGCTAAGAAAACTGTCACTGATTTTGCAAGTTATGTAAAACCAGCTTATTAACCTTGTTCCTCACAGATCCTTTGCCTTAAGGATATAATTTTTAAATTATGCACACAGGGCAGTTTCTTCTCATTGATCACAAGGTCAATAGTCTCAGGAGCATTCCCATGTATAAAAAGTTGTTTTAGCTATAAGTGATTTATTTTTTTCAGTATTTCTCTAATAGTGCATTGTCAGCCTTGTGAGATAACTCTGGTATTTTTCATTGGCAAGTTTTTCTGTAGCGTTAACAATTAGTATTTTTGTACCAACTGCAGTTGATTGATTCAGTGACTTATGTCACGTATCAAAATTGACTCCATAAGCCCTGAAGCTAACTTTCAGTGTTGCATAACGCGCCTTGAAAAAGTATTCATACCTCTTGAACTTTTCCATGCTGCACCCACAAACTTAAATGTATTTTATTGTGATTTTATGGAATAAAAAAGTAGCAAGTATGTGTGAAGTGAAAAAAAAAATGATACATGGGTTTCAAACTTTTTAATAAATAAAAGTGTTAAGTGCAATTGTATTCAGCCCCCTTGAGTGAATACCTTTCATTACAATTACAGCTGCAAGTCTTTTGGGGATGTTTCTACCTGCTTTGCACATATAGAGGCTGAAATGTTTGCCTATTCTTTGCAAAATAGCTTGCGCTCAGTCAGATTGGACAGAAAGCGTCTGTGAACAGCAATTTTAAAGTCTTGCCCCAGATTCTCAATGGGATTTAGGTCTGGACTCAGGGCCGATGCAAGGATTTTTGCCGCCCTAGGCAAAAGAAAAGTTTGCCGCCCCCCCCCATGTGACATCACAATGCCCCACCCATATGATCTGCCATATTAAAGGGGTTCTGCAGTTTATTTAAACTGATCAGCAGGGGTCCGACACCCAGGACCACCGCCAATCAGCTGTTTGAGAAGGCAGCGGCGCTGGCAGTTGCTTGTCATTCTTCACTCCCGCCCCCTTGTCATTCTCTTTCCCAATCCCCCCCCCCCTACCTCTAGTGTAGCGCGGCCGAGCTCTTTATGGTCCACGGGTACAGGAGCTTTTGTTTCCTGTACCCGAGGGGACTGACAGGAAGTGCACACTGTGTGTGCACTTCATGTCAGTCCGGCCGGGTACAGGAGACAGATGCTCCTGTACCCGCGGACCATAAAGAGCTCGGCCACGCTACAATGGAGTGACAGGAGGGAGCGCTGAGTGCTTCTCAGCTCCTCTCCTCTTGGTGCGCCTGGGCAGTGCTGCAGCCGCCAGAGGCTCAATTCAGAGCGCTCAGGCGGCCGCAGCATGAGGCGGGGCCGGCGCTTCTAGCAGCGCCCCTTCCCAAGCATAGGACGCGCCGGCCCTGTCTGGACTGGGCCAATCTAACACATGAATACGCTTTGATCTAAACCATTCCATTGTAGCTCTGGCTGTATGTTTAGAGTCGTTGCCCTGCTCCGCCCCAGTCTCAAGCTTTTGCAGCCTCTACCAGGTTTTCCTCCAGGATTGCCCGCTATTTAGCTCCATCCGTCTTCCCATCAACTCTGACCAGCTTCCCTGTCCCGGTGAAGAAAAGCATCCACACAGGATGATATTGCCTCCACCATGTTTCACGGTGAGGATGGTATGTTCAGGGTCATGTGCAGTGTTAGTTTTCCGACACACATAGCGTTTTGCATTTGGGCCAAAAAGTTCAACTTTCATCTCATCTGATCAGAGCACCTTCTCCACGTTTGCTGTGTCCCCTACATGACTTGTGCAAACTACAAGCGGGACTTTTTATGGCTTGCTTTCAAAAATGGCTTTCTTCTTGCCACTCTTCCATAAAGGCCAGATTTGTGGAGTACACGACTAATAGTTGTCTTGTGGACAGATTCTCCCACCTGAGCTGTGGATCTCTGCACTCCTCCTCCTCTGGTTAAAAGATGAGGATCCTAAACATGGGGTGTCCAGTCTATGAACTAATAATAATAATGGTCCTCTCCCTCAGATCCACAGAATACAAAAGCTGCAGCAATGGTTTAGCACAGGTGCTCTCTCACAAATTTTCCGGGCACAGATCCTCTCATGCCATGCATGGAACTACAACACAGCGGCATTCACCAGTATAAGCCTAAAGGTCCATGGTACTTTTGGTTATGTGATCGGCAGGGTCCCAAACGTCAGAACCCAGGGGCGGACTTGCCATATACCCTACAGGGAAATTTCTCAGTTGGCCGATGCCCAGGGTGCACCTGAGCCCTCCTCACACCCTCTGGCCAGGTACATAACGATCTGCTGCTAAGAGTATCAGGTAATTATGCACCTGACCAGCGGCCACAGTGGTCCTCCTGAATTCAACTGTATTACCATCCGCATTATGGCCATAGGGCAGTATTTTATGTTGCACTGTGGTATATGGTTCTGCTGGAGCGGTGTTTCATGCTGCACTATGGTATTGCTGGCCCTGCCTTTTTCTGTTGTTCCTGCCTACTTTTGGCTTGTGTTGGCCTTGCCTACTTGTGTTCTCCCGCCTTCTGTCAATTTGGACTTGCCTACAACCTGGGGTCACTTTTAGTTTTTTTTTTCCAGAGCCATTCTAAGTTTCCAGTCCGCCCCGTCAGAACCCCATCAATCATACGTTTTATAGCATGTCCTGCCGTAACATTATTAGATAGGAATAACCCTGTAAATTTCACTAGTGGAATACACATGAACCAGATCTTGTTCCAGTTGACCTCCCATAGAAGACCTAAGCAACATGGAGCCCACAGTATTAAACACAAGCTACATCTCTCCTTGTATTCCGCCACAAGATGCTTAATGTCCCGGGAATGAAATGTACTGTTACACAGGGAACGACGACAATCAGGGATTCAGTGAAGCATAATTAAGCGTTCCCGCAAACCGTATGTGACAGCTTTAACGAGACTGTTTTGCTTTATGATAACACTGCAAATTAAATCTCCTAATTGTGGCAGAGGTCAGGGAAAATCAGCTGCGACTGCCATTTTTCATTTGTAAGTCACGGAACTACTGGGCAAGAAATCTGCTGCTCACATTCAATCAATCGCTAATTTGATCTGTACAGTTTCATCCAAAACTTTGGGGACGTCACAGAAAATCATTAGCGTATATTCACATGTAGCAGATTTCTTCAAATATCATGTGAGTGAGGTCTGCAGAAGTCCATTCACATAGATTCAATTAAAGTTGGGCTACTTTCACACTTGCGTTGTTGTTTTCCGGTATTGAGAACTGGCAGAGGATCTGAATACCGGAAAAAAACAAAACGTTTCCGTTTAGTCCTCATGCATTCTGAATGGAAAGAGATCCGTTCAGGATACATCAGGATGTTTTCCGTTCCATCAGTATTCCGTTTTGTGACCGGACACAAATGCTGCAGGCTGCGGTTTTGTGTCTGGTCATAAAAACGGAAACAAAAAAGGATCCAGAACTGAAAACAATGTAAGTCAATAGTGCCTAATAAATGTATTTAGTGACGGATCGTTTTTTTTTCCGTTTTGATTTCAAACAACCGCATCCTAACGGAACGGATGCATCCTGATGTGCAAAATCATAATGGATCCGTTTTTTTAATTCTCTGCCAAATCTCAATACCAGAATTAACAGCGCAAGTCTGAAAGTAGCCTTAAAGGGTTTCTCCAAGATCTAGTTTTTTACATTTCTATCTGGAAAAAAGGCAAATATAGCAAAAGGGTGCAGTTTGGATTACATGACCTGTAACTGGTTAAATTTTTGGCCAAGGGATGTGTCCATTTTTTTTTTTTAAGGATCCGTTAAATGGATGGAAAAAGGATACTATTATATGCAATCCATTTAACGGATCCTCATTACTTTCAAACTGATTTTTCAGGCAGATTGCAAAAGGAAGCAACTTTTATTTATTTTTTTGCTGGATGGTAAAGCGCAGATATCTGCACTTTCTCATCCAGTTAAAGAAAACGGACAGGAAGGTAAACTAGACAAACATAAGCACTTTTAGCATATTTTTTTGTTTGTCTATTGAAACCTATGTATTTATTAAATACATCCTTTTTCTAACATTTCAGTAAAAATTATTACGTTTAACAGAAAATAAACACAGAGGGAGATTTATCAACCCCCTATGCTAGAAAAGGCAAAGACCAGGCAAGTGATAATAAAGTTTACGTTTCGTCATAAATTAAGCATATAAGCAGATTAGGTGCATTTGCAGTGGCCGGGTTTGGGGTGGCCCCAATGCTACGCTGGGTACCCCGGACACTGTTGAGATGTCACCACGGGTTGCTGCTCTCCGAAAGCGATGGTAAGGCGTGGTGCACCCCAATGGGAAATAAGTCCAGAGAGTCAGGGTCTGTCTTAACCAGGGTGCTTCTTTAGTGGAGGGATTCAGGTGCAAAACAATACAGGCGAGGCATAGGGCTGGCTTCTCCAGTCTCCTCCCTGGCAGAAGAAGGGTTTGATGCTGAGGAAAGGCCTGAGCTAGCGGTCCCCCTCTCTCTCAGAAGGCTGCTACTTTGGCCAATGGCTGGAGGTCCACGGTCTGTAGCACAGTAGTCCGGGTGGCTCCTTGGTCACAGAGCTGGTGACCCATGTTCTGTAGCTCAGCATCTACTTCTGTTCACTCATACAGGCTGGCATGAGTCTCCCCTCTGGTCCCTAACTGCAGAACACTAGGGGCCCTGACTGCTCTCCTTATATACCATTTCTAGCTAACTTGGAATCTTCTAGTGGGAGGGGTGGAGTGGAGAAGCTTAGCACAAACAGATACATTGTAACACCTTCCCCCTCCAAAACATGCTTCTTTACACCCTTGTGGAAAGTTGTGGAAAATTACCAGCTTCTTATGCAAAGTCCCAAAAGTCTCTTAGTATTCATTAACCCTTTCCGCAGAGCCTTGCAAATACTGTGCAAATGAACAGGATATATATCATAACGCACATATAAAATGCAGTTACACAGTAATAAACCGTGCACGTTAACCCTTTCAAGAGAAATAAAGTAAGAAGTTTTAACTTTGTATAGGGGAAACGGGGGAAAATGTCCACAAATGTCCAGACTTTACAGAACCCCTACTCCAGGGCACTACACATTCACACCACTGTATTTTCGGTCCGCATCCGGTCAGCATTTTTTGGGGAATTGCACAAAGACCCATTCATTTTTGTGGAGCCCCCAAAAAATGTGGACAACACACAGATGTCATCTGTGCGAGCCATCCGCAAATTATAGAACATGTCCTATTCTTCTCCGTTTTGCAGACAAGAATAGGCATTCTTTCAATGGGGCCTGCATCCGTGTTTTGCGGATACGCGATTTGTGGACCGCAAAATGGATACAGTAGTGTGAATTGACCCATGGTTTAAAAGAAGCCTGGGCATTATCTGGGCTTGTCAGATGGCACTAAAAAGACAATATGGCAGCTCCAGCTCAATGACATAGCAGACATTTTAAGAGATTTAATGGATTGCAAATGGATAAAATAAAACAAAGCTGCAATTATTAATGTACTTTTATTATTAATTCAAGGTAAAATAATAAAACATCAGCATTTTCCAGCACATTGTGAGATTTCCATCTGCTCAATAAATATTATTTTACACAGTTGAGGTTAGAAATAAAAGAAATATCCTCCATGTGTCCCAGGGTAAAAATAATAGTAGTACCAAGTATAATATTACAGTACTTGTTCCTGTGGTCATCACAAATATTATAGTGGTGAGATGACCTACCCACCGGTGGAAGCCATCTTGTGTTGTATAATTAAAATGATACAAATTTTTATTATACATTTCAATTTTGTACAGTTTTCAAGATCTCTGCTGTCAGGCAGACACATCTGTATCCCGCCTGTCTGGCTAACGGACAGAAGATTGCTTAGACTGGATGCAAGACTAGAATTCCGCTTCTCGGTAGTAGGTCTGGTTTTTAGTCTCTGACAGCAAGCAGAGATCCTTAAACTGTCTAAAAGAAAAACTCGGCAACCAATCAGGGCACAGCTCTTATATCTCAGAGAACGGCTCTGTGATTTGTGGATAACAAGGTTTACTTTTAGACAGTTTCATAAATCTAATCGTAGATTAGAAATTTGCATACAAATCTTTTAAAGCAGTTTTCCCATCTAGGACATTGATTGCATATCGATAGGTTATGACATAAATGTCCGATAGGGGCAGGTTCCACCTCAAGGACCCAAAGTAAAATGGTAGAGAAAGTGGCACATGCCCGACCACCTTCCATTCACGGACTTCTGAAGCTAGCCAAGCGCTGGTTTGGCAATTTTCAGAAATGCCATAGCAGTGAATGTTGGGTTCGGAGAACATGTATGGCTTGCTCTACATTCACTGCTATGGGGCTTGTGAAAATAGCCAAACCAGTGCTCGGCTAGCTTCTGAAGTCCCATAGCAATAAGTGCAGAGGACGTGGTTCTCCGTTCCCTCCGGAGCCCTATGTAAGAACTGTAATTATTGGACATTTATGGCAAATCCTATCCATATAACATAATTGTCAGATGGGACAAAAAGTTAATGGAAATGTAGACTGATCAGTCTTCTAGAATGTGCTGACATATATACTTCCATCATGTGCTAAATAAAAGGGGTACATGGTAAAACAAAACATTTAGGCTGGTTTCAGATGAGCAAGTGTCACACTCCGGACTCACAGCACAGCTCTCGTCCTGAACTTTCAGCACTGCCAGGGACACACAGCATTATACATACAGATTGCTATGATGTACTTTCCAGACCTCTAAGGGTTACATAGCATCATAAATCAATATAATGTTATGCGACCCCGGCAGTGCTGGAAGTTCTGTGTTGCGAGACTGGAGCATGACACTCGCTCGTGTGAAAGGGGCCTTAGACTTGGTTTTTACAGTCAGGTTCTCTTATGCAGTTTTTAAAGCCAAAGTCATTAATGGTTCATAAGTGGAAGATACGTATAAAGAAAAGACTGAGTCGTCTCCCTTTTTTAAATATATTCCTGGTTTTGGTTTCAAAAACTGCATTAATAAACAGAATGTGGAAAGCCAGCCTTAAAGTGGTTTTGCAGTTTGCATTAACATCCTTTAAAATATTCAATTATGAAGGTAGCTGTAATTTTGAAATCTATTTATTTTCCCTTTATTGCTCCTATCTTCCTTTCTGGGCCGTGGTCACATGACCATGTCCATGCCGCTCTTTCTTATTTCCTGTGATGTTATGTCCACGGACGGGACAGTGATAGGGCAGCGTCTATGTAACTAGCTGGGTGGGAGGAGTTATAAACTAGCTGGGCGTTGTTAGGGGCGGTGCTGGAGGTGTGGCAGAGGAAGGTGAGGTGCATCATGGGTTTGGTTGGATACAGGAACAGGAAGTGCTACATACAGGGTGGAAACAAACCAGAGGGATTTGTATAGAGGGTGAGAATGGGTCAGGAAAGTCCAAAATGAAAAAAAGACGGGGAAGATGTATAGGAGGTAAGCAAATAAATGAGTTTATCTGTTAAAAACCATAGTAAGACCTGAGAACCTGTCAGCAAGATAAACCCTATTAAACTAGACCTACTGCCTGGTAGGGCTGATCCTGCTGAGTAAAATGATAAATGTGTTGTAAAAATCGGTTGCAATGTTGCAGAGAAAAAAAAATAAAAAAACACTTTTATTCTTTATGTTAATTTGGACTTCAGTGCACAGATGTGGGGTCTAGTCCCTCGATGCACCTCAGCCCCTTAACTTTCCAGTGCTGGCCATGCTCCTTAGTGCACCGAAACCCTCACTTGCATGAAGACCGTATGTCTTTTTCCTTCGGAATTTCTACAACACAGGTATCTTGTTAAAGGGGTTCTGCAGTAATTTCAAACTGATGATCTATCCTCTGGATAGATCATCAGCATCTGATCGGCAGGGGTCCGACACCCGGGACCCCCGCCGATCAGCTGTTTGTATAGGCAGCGGCACTGGCAGTAGCACCGCGGCCTTCTCGCCGTTTACTGCAGACCCAGTGACGTCACGATTTGTATCACTGGCCTGGGCGGGGCTAAGCTTCATTTGAGTGAACGGAGCTTAGTCCCGCCCAGGCCAGTGATACTAGTCGTGACGTTACTGGGCCTGAGTTAAACAGCGAGAAGGCCGCGGCGCTACTGCCAGTGCTGCTGCCTATACAAACAGCTGATCGGCGGGGGTCCCGGGTGTCGGACCCCTGCTGATCAGATGCTGATGATCTATCCAAAGGATAGATCATCAGTTTAAAATTACTGCAGAACCCCTTTAACCAGCAGAATCAATCCTACCAGGCAGAACAGTGATAAAGTGACATTTCAATGTGTCGACAGTTAATCCCCTAATATCCCTCACCTGCCAACATGCATCCAGGAAGCTGGAATATGAGACATTTTTTCCCAATGTTCTTTCAAAAAAAAAACAGTTGCAGTGCAGGGATAAGGAGTCAAAATGGATATTTATGGCCCTGTAGAGCCACTCTATGGTGGCTCAGAAAAAAACGGTGATGTGGGGATATTTAGGCTACATGTAGTCGTGCCTGAATTTTCAGGTTGCACGTGGTGTTCAGCTGGCCTAAGGTAGCTAAGTCTGCTTTCACACAGTCAGTGTTTTGTCAGTATTTAATCAGTGACCATGAGCCAAAACTAGGAGTGAAGGATTCCCAGAGATAAGGTATAATGGAAAGATCTTCACCTGTTCTGTGTGTTTTAACCAGCCCTGGTTTTGGATCGCTAATGGAGATTACTGATTCTGTGAAAGAGGCCTAAGAATTAAAGGGCTTGTACAGATGGGGCTGAACTGCTCAACCGAAAGACAAGCAGCCCTATAGATATATAAAAAAAAAAAAAATCAGGCCCCTTTTTTCTAATCTTGGATGATTACAGTAAGGCTGACCATACACAAGGGAACTGTTGCCTTAACATGTCTCTCCCAACCAACCTCCACACACATGCATGCTACGCTCGAAGCAGGTGTTCTCAGTCAAGAAGAGAGCCCTACCTGACACTTCTGCCAGTGACTTATCAACCTCCATTCATTTCTATGCTGCAAATAGCCATGCGCTGGCTCGGCTATTTCCGTAAGCTCTATAGAAGTGAATGGAGCGGTGGCTGCACTTGCACTGTCCGCTTCCCATTCATTTCAATATAGCTGAGTGGTTCGCAGTCCCATAGAAATGAATAGAGTGTGGCCATGCATGCACGGTGCACCCTCCTGCACTTTACGGGCACCTTTCTAAGCATAGGTGCAGAGGTGGGACCTGCACTTATCAGACACTGTGGGCATATTCTAGCGATAGGCCCCCAATGGGACAACCCCTGTTAAGTCCTGGTGATTTTTTTCTAGCAAGTCATAGAATGAGATGTCCCTCAGTTGATATATGGTTTACAGTATCCTCGCCCTTCACTCAAAGGGCTCTTTAGGGGTACACTGTATAAATTCCCTTAAAAAGTGAAGATCATTGCCCTGATATATAAATCACATTCCAGGGAACCTTTACACAAGCCGATTATCGTGTAAATTATCATTAAATCAAGCAAAACCGAACGATTATCGAGCAGTGTAAAAGCAATGAACGATAGAGCGACAACCAACAACCAGTAGATTTCTCGATGGTTCAATTGTTTTCTTCGTTGGACATTAAAGATTTCATATATGTAAATTGGAATCGTTCACTGCACGCCACTCAAATTTCGCTTTGTGTAAATGCAACAGTCTGCTTTGGAAACAATGGAATATGCGATCGAAATTACGATTCTGTGAACGATAATCGGCGCATCTAAAGGGTCATTGTTCACTACAACAAGAAATGACTCGTTCGTCGCTCAATTGTACCGATCATCGCCTCGTGTAAACATACCTTTAGAAAGGAGCAAATGGTTAAAAATGTACAAAGCAATGGTCAGTTTTTTCCATGAGATTCTTATAAAGGGAACGTGGTCAGCAAGAAACCTCTGCCAGTGCAGAACATCCTCGTCTCAAATTTTGCAATAATGCTACTATAATTGGATTAGTGGCACGAGTTTACCAAACAGACAGAAATGTAATTATGCTTGTAATATCTTTACAACTGGAAGGATTTGAGCACAGCAAACTGAATTATTGCCTTATCTTTGCCACAGAGGTTCAAATTGCATAATGGATCACAACAAGCGTGAAACACGATCTGACTGTATTCCTAAGTAGCTTTCTATTGCATTTGTGGGGGGGGGGTGACGACGATACATTCACGTACACAAGGAGATACTAAAAAAATGGTGATGATACAGGTACAGTAAACACTCGTGTCATTAGTAGAAACAGTAATGTAAAAATAGGACTGGTATGTTATACTATATGAACTTGTACAATAAATCCCAGCTCTAGTAAATAACCGATGTGCAACAGCTATTTAAAACTGATCCGGGTGGAGCAAATGTTATGCTTTGTGGTCGAAGGCCCCTTTACATGGCTTGATGGCGGAGATGATAGGAAGGAAGGAGGGCGAGTCAAAAATTATCCGCACTCTGGCTGTAGGATTTACTTTTAATCATGTTTCAGAAAAGACAAATGCATCATTTTTCAACATAATCGCCCCAGTCACTGCTGTGCAGGCTTGAATGTGATACATCAGTTCATTTGTGACTAAGATGTCAGAAACAATGGTTGCCCAACTTCTGATTTGCACACAAAAAAAAAAAAGCAGTGTGCAGTGATTCGTTCTTTATAGTCTGAGGGCGTGTTTGCTGCGGATATTTATTGAAGACTTTCTGCACAGTATGTCAAGAAGTGTGTATGAATGGATAGAGAAGCTCAAGGACGGTCGCACAGGTGTCGGCCATGAAGGACGTGTCCACGACCAACATTGAGCATGAAAGTGGGCTGATTCTGTCAGACAGATGAGCAACAGTGAATTTTATGGCCCTATGAGGACGAAGATTTACTTCTGATGAAGAGGTGAAAACAGCGGTGCATTCATGGCTTGCAGCTCAGCCTAAAATATTTTTTAATGAGGGAAGACAAAAGCTTGTTGAGAGATGGACAAAGTGTATTGAAAAGCAGGGAGATTATGTCAAAAAATAATGTATTTGCCTTTTCTGAAAGTTGATTAAAATAAGTTCTACAGCCAAAGTGCGGATCATTTTTGACTCTCCTTCCTATATGGTTGAAGGCTATCGAGCTTTTCGTAACTATTTTTCCAAGGCATGTACAGCAAACAATGAAGCATATTGTCTTCTGTATACAGCTCCAAGGTAGACCTATGTGTAAACATGGCTACAGACTACAAACAAACCCTCTGATTTATGTGCTCCTCTTCTTTCTAACAGGGAGCAGGCGCATGAGTGCCTGGCACATGAGTGCAGGATCAGACTGCAAAGGTTTTAGTTTGTAGAGGTAACTATAGAGACACGTAGTTCTGCACTGAAGTTGTAGACACAAAACTGTAGGATACTTACAAAACCGATAGCAAAGTTGCGTCGTTATTTACATTTTTTTGGATGCATTTGAGCAACAAAACCTTGATAGGAATCTTACAATAGGAGCAATTCAAATGTTACGCTAGACACAATTCTGCAAAAGTTAAAAAGTTCCCATGGGAAAATATATCTGTTGTTTTTGTACATGGCAGATGATATGGTTTTACATCAGTATTAGTATTAGTCTAATCCATCAGTCTCTGCCACTCACAGCTAACTTAAAGTAACACCCAAGGATCCAAAAGTATTATAAAGATATGGCACTACTTGTACATTGTTATACTGGGAGACATGCTAGAGGCTGGCGTTTCATATAGCAGTCTTTCTAGAAAGTCGGTTGGAGTAAGACGCATCAAATTTATTATTAAGAAGTACACATCTCATAAAGGGGTACAATATTGATGACCTATGGTTAGGACAGGTCATCAATATCTGATCAGTGGAGGTCCGACATGAAGCACCACCACGATAAACTGTTTGAAAAGAAATGGAAGCTCAGGTAGCACTGCGGCCCCCTCACAGCTCACCAAGCTGTGCTTAGTATTGCAGACCAGGCCCATTCACTTGAACGGGACTGCGCTGGAAACAGGCCATGTGACCTATGGATATGAGATCACTGGCCTCGGAAAATGCAGCCGTACTTTCCAGAGCGCCGCAGCCTCTTTAAACAGCTTAGCGGGGGTGCCGAATGGCAGACCCCACCCACTTTGTGTAAAGTGCCGGGCAAAATACTGTTCGCACAAAGAAGTTGCAACTTTTCTACACCAGAAAACTGGCATAAAGCCTTTGTATATGTGCCCTATTATTTATATATTTCTGGTCCATATGGCTGAAGCTACAATATGGTGAACCGGGGGGGAAAAAATTGCAGAATATCACAAATTGGAGGAAGATGTGCTAACTATCCCTCAGGACAAGGCCTAATACTGAGCCTGAGTGTTACATTCATGCAGGCCTGAAATTCGGGGTATAACAAATGTCAAAGCTGGACCAGAGAAGTACCTTTCTAAGTGTACTTTGCACAGTGCAACTTATTACAGTTAATAATGTTAGCAGTGATAATAAGTTTGCCCAAAAGATTTTTAGCAGGAGCTTGTAATGTGGAAACGCGGGTATTTCTTGCAAATGATGGGTTATGGTCACAAAGTAGACTTCTTCACTTGGATAGGTAAATGTTCAAAGTGTCACAGGGACTGAACCTTAAAGCAGCTAATTGTTAGATCAGATACATTTAATTGAGAAGAACAATATCCTTTTCCCGTAAAAGAATGGAAAGGAAAGGTAGAGCTGGACCTTATGAGGATTGGCTGTAGTCGAAAGAGGGCACCAAGTCAATGTGTTTGGAGTTGGTGAAAACCCGCTGGGAATTGTATAACTTGTAGAGCTTGAAAATGTCCCAATGATATACACGAGAGAAGGTTTGCTAAGCAGAACCAAATTCACTCATCCACTTCTCATATTTCTCCAAGTCTGAGGCAGAAACAGACTTTGAGATTTTCTTCAGTGCCAAGTCAAAGTCTGCCATCGTCACTGGCATCTGTAGCTCATCCTTAGACAAAGCACGGATCTGTTCTGGTGTTAAGCCCTGGATACGTCGGCGCATGGCCATCATGGAGGCATCCCTGAAAAACAGAATCAACCAAAACAGTGTGAGAAATCTCAAAGACCACTTAAAGGGGCTTGTCTCACCACAGACACTGAAGACATATGGTTAGCATGTGCCGTCAATGTTCAACCCCCACCGATCAAATGAACAAAAAAGTGGTGGCAGCGGCGGCACTGGAAAAGCACCGTGCCAACACATCTCTGATCGGCTTTATCTGGGGGCTGCATTGATTGTAATGGAGTGATTGTGTGGTTTTTAGAAGAAGAAAACAATGACCCTGCTGCTCATAGCAATCAGTGCAGTTTAACCCCTTAAGGACCGGAATAGTTTGGGCCTTCAGAAGACTGTGATCGCCACTTTTCAACAGCCATGACTTCTCCATTATTTATGAGTTGACGCAGCGGTATGAGGGCTGGCCTTTTTTTGCAAGAAAAGTGCTTTTACTGGCACCGTTTTATAATTTTTTGAAGACTGAATGGTAAAAACACTGCAATTTTTTTCTGTATGGTCTTATTATATTACAGGTTGACGATGTTCATTTTAAACATGTTAAAATGCATTCCTAATTCAGCTGGTTGCTAGAGGAAACAGTCAACAAGCTTGTTGTCAGACACCAGCTTTACAGTTTAGCAGCACTCCTAAAAGGGCTCATGCACACGCCTGTATGTATTTTGCGGTCCGCAAAAAATACGGATGACGTCCATGTGCATTCCTAATTTTGCGGTACGGAACAGCTGGTCTCTAATAGAACAGTCCTATCCTTGTCTGTAATGTGGACAATAAAAGGACATGTTCTATTTTTTTGCGGAACGGACATACGGAAATGAATACATCCATTGAAATAAATGGTGGCAAAAAAAAAAAATGGGACGGACACGGAAAGAAAATACATTTGTGTGCATGAGCCCTTATGGTCATGTTTTTCTTACGTCAGTTTTTTGTGCTGTGCCTTGTGTAAGGACTATGATTGAGCAAGGAATGGCGATTTCAGCTCTGAAGCCTACAGATTTGTGAATGCAGTTCTGGCCATTAACACAGGCTGTAACTTCATACCAGTACAAGGTTAACTATACAATTTATTAAGAAACATACTGTATCTGTGTGGAATTAATTAAATACCGTAAAATGATGTTTAAAGGGAACCTGTCAGCTGCACTATGCTGCCCTCACTAGTGACAGCCCTGCTGATTTCAGTGGTCTGTCACGTCTGCGGTGGCAGTCGGTACTTTTACAGTAGTAACCTCCCGATCCCGCAGTGCACGCCAGCCCTGCGAGGGAGAGGAGTCCGACGCTGCTCGCCGTCGCCACCCTCCCTCACCTCCATATGATGAGTGACAAGTTTCTTTCCTATGCCTGTCATTTGTTGTCTGGAGGCGGGCGGAGGGGAGGGATAGCGAGCAGCACCAGCGGGCAGCATAGTGCAGCTGACAGGTCCCCTTTAAAGGGTACCTTAAAGAAATTGTATACTTTCATTCACATCTTGCACATATGTCCTGAAGCCTCAAGCTGACAACCTACTCCAGAGGCCATCAAGCCCCGGCATTCCAGCTGTTAGAAAACGAATACTCCCAGCATGCTCTATTCACTTCTATGGGGCGTTCCAAGTACAGCCGAGCAAGTGTGCCCGATGAGAGTTGTACTTATACAACAGTTGGGGTGTGGAGGCTGCTAACCCCCTGAACTCTACCCGTCATAGCAAATCTAGTGGGAATGCTGGAGAAGGAAACGCCTCTATGATGACATCAGAGCTTCATATTCTATCTGTCCCAATAAAAATGCTAATTTCACAAGACAGTGCTAATCTGATAAATCTATTAAAAAAAAAAAAAAAAAACTAGCAGAAATTAACCCCTCTGTGACTACAGGCATTCTTCAGACAAATTGCTGCATTTGTGACACCGCTTCAAGGTTTCTAGGAAACAAATTCACTTCATCTTTAGAGAGGAGCGCTGCTAAAGGTAATTAAGTAGACAATCGAAAAATACTTCCCCCCCAGATATTAAATCTGTAATTACATTTCTAAGGAGAGGAAAGCGGATGATTAATTGCACAAGCAGATTTCCTTAAGACAGATTGCTAAATTATTTACGAAGGGTTAAGGTTTTTACCTTTAAGAAAAGCGGAGTAACAGAGAATGAGACAAGAGATAAAAACAGCAAGAACATTTTGCATTTCATTTCTTTCACCCTTTTTATTTGCAAAAACCTTTGCGTTGCAACGCCGCAGTGTAACATTAGGGCTGAAGTACCTGCAAACATTGGTGATGTCTGCGCCAGAGTATCCCTCAATCTTCTCTGCAATCTCCTCCAGGTTTACCGCTGGGTCCAGCTCAACTTCTCGGAGATTTATTTTCAGCAGCTCAGCTCTTCCATCAGCTGTGACACAGAGAAAGAACAGACTTACGTTTTCAGCGATTAATAATAGAACGAGTTCCCCAAAGAACTGAGAACATAAGCAAAGTCTAAAATCTGCCAGGATTAAATCAATTAAATACAAATTATATTCTCTCGTGAGATTCCACTAGGCTGGCAGGTGCCAAATTCTGATAAAAAGCTACTCCAAACCATCATGGCAGATTTAGCTGAACATATGTGCACTGTATAATAAAAATGGGCACAGAAACAGTCACTGGTGGCTAACTAGGTAGCTTGCTGTGTCATGTGTAGTGCCTGTTCTGGTTCCTTCAGTAGGGATAAAGCAACGATTGCCAATGATCTGAATGGGGACAAAACATGCCATATCATCGCCTTCTATATACGCTACATGTAGGAAATGCACAAAAAAAGTAAAAATTAAAATATGCTTTGCTAGAGACCAGACTGTTTCCTCCTCTTCTCACAAACTGTCTTTCTGTAAGGCAACTGGTTGGTGCAGAAACCCTCCCCCACTACTGCCTGGTGTAAGGCTGCGTTCACATCTCCGTCAGAGATGATCTATCAGCCGGACAAAAACCTATTTCTCCGGCTAAAACCCAGCATTTATGTCGAAAGCCGCACATTTCCAATAGGGATTAGCTAATGCCGGATCCGGTGAACTCTGGAAGGCGGTTCTCTGCCGGAACAGCCTGCCAGAAACGCTCGCTGGAGATGTGAACGCAGGAATTTTTTATTAAAAAAAAAAAACGAAGGAGGGAGGATGGCTTTCCCGATAACATTTTTAGAGGTCGCTCCATGTGTACTAATTTTAACTTCTTCTCTGTCTGGACTTTGCACGGCAGAGAGTCTCAGACCAGGGAGAAGTGAGGGGTGATGACTCAGTTAGAGCACCACACCTCCCCTATACTATCCAAGTAGTGTGGCTGGTGAGCACCACGCACGTGATAGTAATACACCAGATCCACTCTCGATGTTGTAATTTAGTGGAATTTTCAACATTCACAGTACTTTAAATGACACCAAACCAGTAGTCAGCTACTCACTGTAGAACAGTAGAAACAGTAGGAAAGTTGCTGCTGACCAAACATTTTCCCTGCAGAAGCCTCTGTAGGGTTATATTCCAGGGACTGAAATGAATGGACGACTATATAATACATGTAAGGACTGGCTCTCCTCTCGGGCAAACAGAGGGATGAACCTACACAATGGACCAACCTTTATGGCATTTGTGTATTACTTCTGGAATTTGGCTCCTTTTTTGGGTCTATATATTCGATATTCTACAAACATATTTTCTGGCTTTGCAGATTGTTTCAGAGACTGAAAATCAGTTCCATTCACTTGACTAGAGTGGCAAGCGCAAGGATTTCTGCAATCCCCATTCAAGTGAATGGAAATTATATCAAGTCGTAAAAAAGTATGCAGCGTGTGAAGATAATCTAATAGTCATACTCAATACTTATCGAGTACACAGAAAGAGAAAGACAACAAAAAAAGCGTGTGGTGAGCTGGCTTTGTGGATATAGAAGTTGTGAGATAGGCTGTCTGCACACATATCCCTCTTTGCTGTCGTGGATAGAAGGGAGTTGCAAAAAGCGATGAATATTGGCTTTCTGGCCAAGGGTGGCGGTATTTCTGAACCTGCGCAGTTTGTGAACTGTTCATGTGCTGCTGTGGTGAAAGTGTATTATGAGTGGACAAATGGCATTATTGTGAATAAGACGTGGAAACTGCAGAGCACCACGTGCCAATGAGGTGAGAGGTGAACGTCGGCTATGAAGGTGTGCAGTGTAGCAGCATCTCACCTCCAAAAATGAACCAGGGGCTACCAAATGTGTATAACACTACAGTTCAGCGAACCCTACTGTATATGGGGCTCTGAAGCAGACGGATGGTCACTGCACCTCTGCTAAGAAAGTTGCACTGGCAGAAAAGGCTTCAAGGGCTTCTGTCACCCCAAAAATGCATTTTTCATTAGCTGACACCAGGAAGAGAAGACGGGTGTAGGGCTGACGTCATCGGCGCAGGAAGGAGCAGCCAAGCGAGCGTCCTTCTCTCAGAGCGCCTGCGCCGAATGAAGACCGGTACGGCGCAGCCGCGGGATTTGACCTGCAGACAGGGACAGCCGGAGGAGGCGAGCGCTCGCTAGCCTTGTCTATCAACAGGAGAAGGGGGCGTGTCGGCTAGTGGAGGATGCGGCGGCTACCAGCAAGTTAACGCCCAACTTGCTAGTAGTGAAGCGATTTGCATATCATAAAAGTAAGTTATTTAAAATAACTAAACCACACAGGACAATAAGAAAAGTATGTTTGAGATTAGCTGACATTAGGGAATAGCTAATGTCAGCTAATGAAAAATAAATTTTGGGGGGTGACAGAAGCCCTTTCAATTTTCCTGGCAGTATCGGAATTTCTGATTAGCAGAGGGTAGAGATGAGCAAACTTTAAAAAATAGTTCGGCGTTCGGATTGTGGTAATCGCCGCATCCCGTTATGGATTCCAATACCGCGGACTATCCCGGCATATGGAATCCATAAGGGGCGGCTTCCACCAACCCGAACTGTTGAAAAGCCGAAGGACCTGAGGTGACGTCACCGTCATGTGATCAGTGCAGGGGGCGTGGCTCAGCACGGGATCAAATCCAGTGCTGAGCCACGCCCCCTGCACTGATCACATGACAGTGACGTCACCCCAGGTCCTTCGGCTTTTCAACAGTTCGGGTTCGTGGAAGCCGCCCCTTATGGATTCCATATGCCGGGATAGTCCGCGGTAGTGGAATCCATAACAGGATGCTGCGATTACCACAAACGCCGAACTATTTTTTAAAGTTCGCTCATCTCTAGCAGAGGGTCAACCTCCCCAATGAGTCACGTTTTCTGCTTCAACAAACAGATGGATGTTGGTGTGTCGGGCGAGAAACATCGGAGAACAACACCCTGAAACCATTGCTAGAAGAACACAAACTGGTGGTGGCTGCGTTATGCTCTGGGGAATGTTTTTGTGGCATTCTCTGGGCCCAATCATCCATGCAGAAGGCACTCTCAACTGATTTGGATATGAACCCATCCTTGCAGATAATGTACAACCATACATGCTGATTGTCTACCTTGGGATGGATGGGATCTTCCAGCAAGACTGGTTGGAAGAACATGACCAAGACTTCCAAGTACGACCCTGGCCCCCTAATTCCCCAGACTTGAACTGAACATCTGTGCGACCACGAACATGACCAAGACTTCCAAGTACGACCCTGGCCCCCTAATTCCCCAGACTTGAACTGAACATCTGTGCGACCACCTCAATTGTTGCATTCGTTCTATGGATCCTCGCCCATGCACCCTCCAGCAGCTGTGGGATGCACTGCAGTAAGTATGGCTCCAGGTACCTGTGACAACCTACCAGGCCCCTATGGAGTCACCCCCAGCCCGTCTAGCTGTTGTCCGTGCTCCACACAGCGGTTACTCTGGATATTAGCTGGTGGTCATAACAATGTGACTCATGTATATACTGCTATGATCTATGGCGAGAGTCCTTAAAGAACACATTTTTTGCAGTACAAAACATACTATTTTAGAAAGTATCTGACATTGCCGTTCGAATAGCTTATACATTTCTCGGCATTACCTTTGAAAATGGATTTTGTTTTTGAAAGTCAACTTTTAAACACCTTGAAAACTCTCCTAATGTTCCTTGCAATTCATTTTTATATGTGCTAAGTAATAAGTTCTCCCAGCAATGGGCAGCATAAAATACATGTATGAATAAATCTGATCTAATGACATCACTTTCCAGGAAAAGCTAGAAAAATCATATACTTCAGCCAAGTCCTCACTGGAAACACATCCACTTTACATGCAGCCCGTACAATGATCACAACTGTTCCAGACGCAGCAACAATCCCATAATTTATACTTCTATTCCAGTCTGGAAAGAAATGCCCTTGAACCAGAAGATTATTATGAGAAAGAGGATTAATAAGATTCTCGGTAATGTTTTGTGTCTGGATAGTTGGCCGGGATAGCAGCGCCGCCAGAGAAGTACCATTGTATCAGGAGGGCAACACACAGTACATCACAATAACCTATGAAAATATACAGTCTCGTTAAATTTAAAGGGACAGACCAGTCTATTTAAGGCGTCTTTCATACTATGTGTTCCCCAAAAACAGAGTGCTGTATTGAAATCAAGTAAACTATATGCAGTCCCTACTGAAAAAAATAGATGCAGGATGCAGGTCTCTTCTCTAAGCAATAGAAAGGGGATCGATCAGGGGACTTACCTGCATTAGAGCAACTGCAAACTAGAAAAGCCACCAATAAGCCAGTCTAAATTGGGTTTCTAAACCCAGGAGGGGCAGGGGAGAGTGGTGCAGACATACTTATTGTGAAGCTTTTCTTACCTGTAGTAGTGTGAATATTAATGTTTATTCTGCCAGGTTCTGCTCTTGCAACACACAGGAGGAGGGGCTTCACTGTGAAGTGCACTCTGCATTAAGCTGCTTCACAGCTCTTTCTTTCTGTTCTGAGTGACAGCTGTAGCTGTCTCCTGATCGGATACTACAGCTGTCACTCAGATCATAGGGGAGGGGCTGTGAAGAAGCTTAATGCAAAGAGCAGAAAGCACTTCACAGTAAAGCTCCAGTCCCAGAACCAGGCAGAATAAAAGTTCACATTCACACTACGCCTGATATTAAAAGCTTTACAAAAGGTATGTTTGTAATTAGAGCTCAGAGAAGCGAGTTTAGGATGCTTAATCCGAAGTCGTTTTGTTAAAAAAATTTGGAATAATACTGTACGGAGATCGTCTCCATACAGTTTTAGAATGCATGGGCCCCGATGAGCCGAAGTTAGTTATTCGCGAAGTTGCGTGTGACTTTGTTGAATAACTTTGGTAGTTAATTTTTAAAGTGGAAAACTACTTTAAAACGTGAAACCAAACTCGGCTTCGGTTCCGACTATACCTCAAGCCAAGTTCGGTTTCGAGTTTTAATGTGGTTTTCCACTTTAAAAGTCAACTACCAAAGTTATTCAACAAAGTCACACACGACTTCGTGAATAACTAATGTCGGTTCATTGGAGCCCATACAGTCCAATACTTTACAACTTTACACCAGTAAATAAAAGTGATTGGGTAGATTTATTAAGCCAGTCTACATTGGGTTTCTAAACCCGGGAGGGGCAGGGCAGAGCGGTGCAGACATACTTATTGTGAAGCTTTTCTTACCTGTAGTAGTGTGAATATTAATGTTTATTCTGCCAGGTTCTGCTCTTGCAACACACAGGAGGAGAGGCTTCACTGTGAAGTGCACTCTGCATTAAGCTGCTTCACAGCTCTTCCTTTCTGTTCTGAGTGACAGCTGTAGCTGTCTCCTGATCGGATACTACAGCTGTCACTCAGATCATAGGGGAGGGGCTGTGAAGAAGCCAAATGCAAAGAGCAGAAAGCACTTCACAGTAAAGCTCTAGTCCCAGAACCAGGCAGAATAAAAGTTCACATTCACACTACGCCTGATATTAAAAGCTTTACAAAAGGTATGTTTGTAATTAGAGCTCAGAGAAGCGAGTTTAGGATGCTTAATCCGAAGTCGCTTTGTGAAAAAAAATTGGAATAATACTGTACGGAGATTCGTCGCCATACAGTTTTAGAATGCATGGGCCCCGATGAGCCGAAGTTAGTTATTCACGAAGTTGTGTGTGACTTTGTTGAATAACTTCGATAGTTAATTTTTAAAGTGGAAAACCACTTTAAAACGTGAAACCGAACTCGGCTTCGGTTCCGACTATACCTCAAGCCAAGTTCGGTTTCAAGTTTTAATGTGGTTTTCCACTTTAAAAGTCAACTACCAAAGTTATTCAACGAAGTCACACACGACTTCGTGAATAACTAACGTCGGTTCATTGGAGCCCATACAGTCCAATACTTTACAAACTGGAAAACCCACCAGTAAATAAAAGTGATTGGGTAGATTTATTAAGCCAGTCTACATTGGGTTTCTAAACCCAGGAGGGGCAGGGCAGAGCGGTGCAGACATACTTATTGTGAAGATTTTCTTACCTGTAGTAGTGTGAATATTAATGTTTATTCTGCCAGGTTCTGCTCTTGCAACACACAGGAGGAGGGCTTCACTGTGAAGTGCCCTCTGCATTAAGCTGCTTCACAGCTCTTCCTTTCTGTTCTGAGTGACAGCTGTAGCTGTCTCCTGATGGGATACTACAGCTGTCACTCAGATCATAGGGGAGGGGCTGTGAAGAAGCCAAATGCAAAGAGCAGAAAGCACTTCACAGTGAAGCTCCAGTCACACACGACTTTGTGAGTAACTAATTTCGGCTCATCGGAGCCCATACAGTCCAATACTTTACGGAGACGAATCTGCCGTACAATATAAGTTTTGTACAAGCGACTTCGGATTAAGCATCCGAAGCTCGCTTCGCTCAACTCTATTTGTAATGCTCTCCCTAGGCCCCTGCCTAATGCTGTCAGCAGTATAGCATGGTCAAATCTGCTGACAGACTCCCTTTAAAGGGAATATCTGATATAACAACTTCTATTTGCAACTAACTTTACTCATCGGGTTATTGCCCGCTTGTATTGCAGGCAGCCATGAAACAGTTTGACATATGTGATGAAATTTTAGTAATGGGAGTGAAGAGACTTCTGCATTCTGATGTAGCTCGAGTCCAGACAGTGCAGTCGTAGGGACCAGCCATCGTGAATTACAATGATCTGATTACAATGATCTGTTCCTTTGCATGAAAAAAAAAACGTGGTAACTTATGTTCTTAACCGTCTCTGGCAGCTCCCGGTGATGGTGAAATGATGTTGGGATTAAAGTTGCCTGTCAGTGCTTGTAAATATTTAAAAGGAATTACAGATGCATTAACGCCTGTGAACGGCAAATCACCTTATGTCAGACTATCCTTTGGGAAGTCTGCCTTTTCGATGCTGCTCGTTATATTTACATATAGATATATTTCTACTATGAACACTTGCAATCCTTTGTTGGCTTCCTTTGCTTCATCTACTTTATTAACTGTATGTTAAGAGGAGCGGGCGTTCCCTGAAGACAACGACTACCTTGGATGTACAACTCTTGTATATGAAATAGTGGAAAGAAAAAGATCAAGGGGGACATTTATTAAGAATTAGAAGCTGGTCTTAGTTTCTCTGTGCTGCCGGCACGTGTGCGCCAAAGTTATGTTGAGGCGCTTCTTCCAGCAGGCCGTGCGACATACTAAAATCTACGCCAGCTCCCTTGCTGCTGTAGATTTATGTCATTTTCCAAGCCAAAAACTGGTATGGAAAACGATAAATGAGACAGGCCTCCCGGCCTGCCCTCTTTTTTCTGCCAAAGCCACGCCCCATTTTCTTGGCACTCGGGAAAAGTGGCGTGAGCTGTAAAAAGTCGCAGATTTTGCTGCAAATAACCATTGCGACAAAACCTGGGACATGAATATGCCAAAAGTGGTGTATAATACATTATAAATGTCCCCCCAAATCTTTTTAAACACAAAGGCCCAGATTTTCTGATGTATCTGGGCCAAAAATCTGTCTAAAATGTGACACAAAATGGAGCAGTTCGGATCTCAATAGTGGAATTGAAAACGCTAGTGTGAAAGTAGCCTAACACAAAGGTCCAAAGAAACTGGGAAAACGTCGGATATGGAAGCGACTCCTCTATCACTTTAATCTAAGGTGGACATATAGATACATAACTACACTATCTTTTATCCGAGACGTTTAGTACAAATGCAGCTAGTGCAGGTGATGAGAACAGACAAGGTTAACACGGCATTTTAATGCTTGATAAAGATGTTTTTCATATTCTGCACCGCTTTCCATACAATGGAGTATACAACAAATATCAAGTCCGGCGCAATGACAAGTAATTAATTTGCTGCTAGTGAACTAGAAAAATTCTTAAAGTCTGACGGAAAAAATATAGACCTGTGACTGGGGATAAGACATTATTCTAGAAAACTTCTTTGTTACAAGTTGGCTTAAAGGGCATCTGTCAGCAGTTTTGTACCTATGAAACTGTCTGACCTGTTCCATGTGCACTTAGCAGCTGAAGACATCTGTTGGTCCCATGTTCATATGTGCCCACAATGCTGAGAAAAATCAAGTTTTAATATATGCAAATGAGCCTCTAGGAGCAACGGGGGCGTTACCATTACACCTAGAGGCTCTGCTTTCTTTGCAACTGCTGCCCCCTCTGCACTTTGATTGACAGGACTAGGTGAGATGATGTTTTTACTGCCTGGCCCTGTAAATCAAAGTGCAGAGGAAGCGTAGTTGAAAAAAGAAAGCAGAGCCTCTAGGAGTAACAGCAACACCCCCGTTGCTACTAGAGATTAATTTGCATATATTAAAACATCAGTATTTTTAGCAATGTGGGCACATATGAACATGGGACCAACACAGGTGCCTTCAGCTGCCAAGTGAATATGGAACAGGTCAGCCAGTTTCATAAAGACAAATCTGCTGACAGATGCCTTTTAAAAGGGGTTGTACCAAGTGTACAAGTTATCCCCTATTAACATGATAGGTGATAACTAACTGATCGCTGGGGGTATGACTGCTGGAACCCCGATTGATCCAAAGAATAGGGGGTCCAGTTCCCCCAATCTGGTGTAGCGCCAGATAAGGTGGAGTACAGAGTAGAGAATGAATGGAGAGGCAGGGCACATGCCCGCCCTGCTGGTCCATTAGATTGAGAATGAGTCCCCCAGCGATCAGTTAGTATGCCCTATCGTGAGGATAGTGGATAACTTCTTAACTTGTTACAACCCCTTTAAAGGAACACTCCTGTCACATCTGTTACACTGTGCAATCTTTAGTCTTGTGCCTGAGAGGGTGGAGCATGACACAGTGAACCAAAGAACAAATAAAACCGAATCACTCTGTCACGAACCACCCCCAGGAACCTGCATGAGACATAACACAGTAAAAAGAGTTGGGTCAAGCAAACTGAACAAACGGGAATACTGAGATAGAGGAATAGTGACAGAGAGGTACAGCCTTGACACAGATGCTAAGGATATATATTATATATACTTATTTATATTTTACTCCTCAACATTTAAATTGGTACACCAAGAAGGTAATGGTGTGGAATTATGGACATCACAGGCAGACATGTTAATGATATGCAAATGATACAAAGAACAGAAACAAAATATTCAAAACATCTGGATTTATTCAGTATCAAAACTGAGCGCCACACACAGAAATACATGCACTTAGGGTACTTTCACACTAGCGTTTTGGATTCCGTTTGTGAGATCCGTTTCAGGGATCTCACAAACGGTCCAAAACGGGTCAGTTCAGCCCCAATGCATTCTGAATGGATAAGGATCCGTTCAGAATGCATCAGTTCGGCTCCGTTCCGTTTCTATTCCGTTTTGGAGACAGACACTAAAACGCAGCTTGCAGCATTTTGGTGTCCGTCTGAAGAGGCGGAGCCTAATGGATCCGTTTTTAATTACAATGTAAGTCAATGGGGACGGATAATAAACTGCTCCTGGAACACTTTGGAGATGTTACGGGTAATGGGGAGGGGATAACACCAGGTAACAAACAGAAGGAATAGACCAGAGTCTAGGCCTCAAAGCTAAGGAAGAGGGATGGTGACCTCCTAGGAATCCCTAGACCTCTCCCTGACTCCTGCCAGTATGAGTAGACCCAGAAGGTGGAAATACTCATACACCGGAACCTTAGCCCTGGAGACCCTGGAAGGCCCTAGAAGTGGTGGCAGTAAATGAGACTACTGGTTCCTCCCCAGATGAAGGAACCAGTGTCTCCCTGATCTCTAGACAACAACACACACAAGCAAACAACAAAATGCAAAACAAAATGCACTTAGCTTAAAGGAGAATGGAGGAGCAGGAGATCCAAAGGAACAACAAACCAACTCCAGCAGGAAATATCAACCGCATGGTAAGCAGTGTGAGTCAGAACTAAATAGAGCCTCAGCAATGACCCACAAGCTGCACCTGACAAGAGGTGTGGTCATTATTAAACAACAACATTGCAAGATGAATTCCCGCCTCCATTGTCGTCTTGGTGTGTACTATGATGGCCTTTGAGAACAGTGGCATCAGGCCAATGGAACACCTGTAGGTGGATGTCTGGCTTGTAGCCTGATGCCATAAAAATGCCTTCTGATGTTTGTGTAGACACTGTTTGGCACCCTAGTCTTGGGATGTCACATCTAATTTCACTTAGAGTACAGAATGGATCACTACACTTAGTTTTTCTAATCTGACAAACCACTTGTGCAGAGGTTCGGCTCTGTGCACCTCTTGCTGTCATTTCAGTTCGTCATTGTTGTTCCAACCACTGGGACACACAACTATGACCGGTGCCAACATCTCAGACTAGGCACATAGTGATTTGCTGGAGTGATAAACCAAGGTGTCTCAGTTGAAATATTAGGTCCCTCTCCGTTTGTGACAATTGGTGATAACTGGCATGTCAACGAACAGGAGGCATCGCACAATCATCCCACACAAGAGTTGATCCAATTTTTGAGGTTTTATGTGGCTTAAAAAACTTTGCTTTCACTCTGTCTTTTCTGCACCTGCCACAGATTGGAGCTAGGTGCTTGAAAATTTGATAGTTTGCAGACCATAGCGACAACTGCTACTTCCTTGTCCTTGATTTGCATAACCTTATGGCTTGTCCTTCTTGGCGTTGCAATTTTAATGTTGAGGAGTTTATATATAAAACTATATATATATATATATATATATATATATATATTTGATGCTCAATTTAACATTTAAATGCCAGCATAATCAGCAATTCCTTAATAGATTGTGAAACGCGCTAGTTTGTTTATGCAGCTGTCCCGGGATTTAAAGGGAACCTGTCACCTGGTTTGAGCTAATTACCATCAGCATGCCATTATACCGCTGAGAGTTGGGAACCTGTCATCTGGTCTGTGCTAATTAACCATCAGCATTCCATTATACAGCTGGGAGCTAGGACCCTAAAACCCAAATGCGTGCTTTTGGTTTAGTGGCCCCAAAACAGGCAACAGGTTCCCTTTAACAGAGCAGACCGTCCAGATTTTGCCCTAAGCATATACCGGCATCCCTTCTGCAGGTGGACATAGGCGCTGCCTATTTATATAAGTATCATGCATACATTTTTGGGTTTAGTTGCCCTTTATGACAATTGCACCTGCCTGCATGATATTTATGAATATCTGAATACCTGTAGGTAATGCTATATAGATCCTCTTTTCTAATCTCCTCCGTAAAGCCTCATCGATGTCCCATGGGAAATTGGTAGCAGCCAGAACCATAACCATTTTTGAAGGATCGTCATTTTCCAGGGCGCCTCCAACCCCTGCAAGATTAAAACGTGCATTATAAAGTTAGCAGAAGAAAATCGAAAAGGGGTTTGACAATGGAGGAAACATGATCTTTATTAAAACCGCACTTTGCTCTGTAGACTTAAAATTCTGAGACCACCTTCTATCAATCACAGGAGCTCTGCTTTCACACCACTGCTCTGCTAGTTCATCCAAGTATATATTCATAAAACAGACTGTCCCAGGCAATTTCTCAAATGGCATCTGTGCACGGTGGTTTTGAAGTCTGATGCTGGAGGGCTTTACATAAAATAACTACTGTTGTACATTGCTCAGCCGAGGGAGACAGGTTATTTATATAACTGTCTCTACTGCTCTCAGACTAAGTGCAATGAAAACTTATTAAAGGAAATACTCCTGAAATTCTTTTATATCGCACAAAAAGCAGAACAACATTAAGACACTTTAGTCTTGTGCAAAATGCCAAACTCGATTATAAAGTCCAAGTTCTTTTAAATGAACCTATATAGTTTCTTTCTTTTCCAGATCTATATGAAAATGACTAGAAGCCCACCCGAGGGCATACAGAAAGTATCAGGACTCCTATTCTTCACAGACTGGAATATCCAAAGAGGTATCTCCCGAAGGAAAGAGAACATCTCACTAGCTCCAGCACCAGCACGCTAGATGGTTCTCTTTCTTTGGGAGATGCCTCTTTGCATATTCTTTTTCCATGGAGCATTGCCAATAACTCTCCGTACTATAGGCCACTTCTATTTAAAAAATGAGCATAATGGCTGTTTAATTGTAGAATCAAGACTGTGAAGGAGCAGGTCTTTATTGGGCTTTCCTAATGTCTTCCTCAGCCATATTATTCCCTGTTTCGCTTGCACAGCTAGATGCATTTCTCTCACAAGCAGGGCGCATCTCCCTTCTGTTCAATATGCCAGGACATCGTGCTGTGACCTCACTTCCCACTGTGTTTCTTTTCTTCTAGGGAGCTCAGAAAGCTGATAAGGAGGGAGAGATCACACTTACAGACACACAGGAGCTTCTCTGCTCTTCAGAATCTGTGTAGAAGCAGTTGTTTTATAAGACTCAGGGGCTCAGAGTTCTGACACGCCCCCATTTCCTGTGAACCGTCTTTTGAGTCTCTGTTACTATGGAAGGATCCAGCCAAACAGGCAGTGGACTGCAAGTTATGTGGAAGTGAGACCCTAGTGGCCATTACTTTACAGCTTTTTTGCACACTTTGCTTAACGCCTACAGTTACTGTATACATCAGAAAAAGCTGTATAGGTCTACAGTATTCATATGCCACCATTTAACCAAAAGGAGACCAAAAAGAGTGTCCCTAGTGGCCTCTGTTGGGGGGCTATGTATATAGGCATGCCATTTTTAAACTGTATAAGAAAGCACAGCAAACTGCTTTGCTATGTGGAGGGCCACCGCAAAAAATATATATACTGCACGGGCATAGTATGCCACTGTATGCTTATACAGTGCCGTATGGCAGAATCTTCTGTCTCAGGTATGCATCAGGAAATCTTACCAATGTATACCTTCAATGAAAGGCTTGAATGCAGTCTGCACAGAGCTTTAGAGATCCTATTTTGATTATTTGCTTCTCATAAGCATAAGGGGGCATTCACACTACCATATCCATTTTGTGGTCTGCAGATCATGGATCTGCAAAATACGGATGCAGACCCTGTGCATCCTGCACTTTCTGCGGGCCCCACTAAAAAAATACGTCCTATAATTTGCAGCTCGGCTGCATGAATTCTGACAGCAAACAGATGACATCCATAGAAATGAATGGGTCTCTGTGCGATCTGCAAAAAAAATGCAGACCAAAAATACGGTCGTATGAATGCTCCCGTATACACAGTAAATACCTATTCATATGGCAGTTTCATGTACATAAGGCTTAAAGGGATTGTCTCACTACTGCAAATAGCATTTATCATATAGAGAGAGTTAATAAAAGGCACTTACTAATGTAAAGTGATTCTCCATATTGCCTCCTTTGCTGGCTGGATTCATTTTTTCATCTCATTATACACTGCTCGTTTCCATGGTTACAGACCACCCTGCAATCCATCAGTGGTGGTCGTGTTTAAACACTATAGGAAAAAGCGTTGGCCTCTCTGGTGGCAGGACTGTTCGAGCTCACATAGGTTGGTGCTTTTGTCTACAGTGTGCAAGCATAGCCACCGCTGCTGGATTTCAGGGATGTCAGAATCATGGAAAGGAGCAGTGGATAACGTAATGGAACACTGAACCTAGCCAGCAAATGAGGCAATATGGAGAATCCCAATACATTAGTAAGTGCCTTGTATTAACTTTCTCTACATGATAAATGCAATTTGCTAAAGTGAGACAATCCTTTTAAAGGGGTTGTCTCATAACAGACAATGGGGGCATATCGCTAGGATATGCCCTCATTGTCTTATAGGAGCGGGTCCCAACGCGCGCGCAGCCGCCTTCCATTCATTTTTTGTGGGGCCGGGGAAAATAGCGGAGTGATGGCTCAGCTAGTTCCGTCGAGCCCACAGAAGTGAATGGGAGCGGTGGCCGCTCATGAACGGTGCGCTCCCATTCACTTCTATAAGTAGCCGGCTTGATGGTGGCCGGACCGGAGTCCTCCAGCCACCACCTTACGTAGCTCCGTTGTCCATATAGGTGCGGTCCCAGCACCTATAAGACAATGGGGCATATCCTAGCGATATACCCCTATTGTCTATGATGAGACAACCCCTTTAAGTACTGTATAATAATAAAAACATGTTCAAATAGTCTTGATCAAAACTGTCCTACAGATTTCTTTCTACAGCTACTGAACAGACAATGCGTCTCCACGGTAACAGACAACAAACAAACCCTGTGTCGTCTGATCCTGCAGACTGTTCAGACAGTACAACAGGGTATGTGCTTTTTGGCGGGTCAATGAATAGGAGTCAACTGACAAATATCATACATTTATTACTGACCCCAGTAAACAATAGCATACGGTCCCCCTCCCCCAGAAACCAGTAATTAACAGGAGGTTGCACACAGAGCTTTACTGTTGTGTATAATGTATAGGGTCACTAGCAATAAATATAAAAATTGGTCAGACAACTTTTACCACCAGGACTTCTTATGCGTCTTATATGGGCTCTCTCTAACCCACAAATGATAGTCCATCTAATATGCAAAAAAGACGCATCAAAACTGCAGCCATACAATTGCGAGTGTTCACATTAATCTTCATAGAAAACAATATAATGATGACTTACTTACTGTGATATTAAGACAAGTCTAATCATCTTGTCCCAGTCTAAATGGCAAAGCTGACAAGTGAGTTGCAGAAAACAGGAAATGTCACCCTATTGTGACTGCTCTAGTGGCCAGTGTGAAAACAGAAATACCTCTGGAGGGCGTGGAGGAGGAGACGCAACAAAACCAAAGCCTATTAACTGGTTCAGGAACTGGGTAATTTCAGTGCTAGGGTACTTTCACACTAGCGTTAAAGTTTTCCGGTATTGAGTTCGGTCACAGGGGCTCAATACCAGAAAACACTTCAGTTTTATCCTAATGCATTCTGAATGGAAAGCATTCCGTTCAGTATGCATCAAGATGTCTTCAGTTCAGTCCCTTTACGGTATTTGGCCGGAGAAAATTCCGGAACACTTGCCGGAATGCCGGATCCGGCATTAATTCCCATTGAAATGTATTAAATACGGGATCCGGTACCAAGTGTTCCAGAAAAATGGATCCGGTTTCCCGGTCTGCACGAGAACTTGAGCTCCTTCTCCCTGGCTGAGAGCCGAGCGCTGCGATTGGCTGCGCTCTCAGCCAGGGAGACTAGCACACACGCCCAGAGCAAAATCTTCAGCAACGCCCCATACAAAAGTCCGCCTCATTTGCATATGAGGCGGCAGAAGAAACGGGGCTATTATTAATCAATTCGGGGTCGATTTGAAAAAAAAAAAAAAGGGGGGGGGAACATCAGTGGATGACGCACTATTAGGTAGGAGTGTTATTTTAGTGAATTTAAATTGATGAAAGGTCCTCTTTAAATCTGTGAAAAAAATACAGGATCTGGTTTTCCGGATGACACCGGAGAGACGGATCTGGCATTGAAATGCATTTGTTAGACGGATCTGCATCCGGAAACAAATCCAGGAAGGCAGTTCTGACAACGGAAGTGTGAAAGTACCCTTAGTTTGATTAATAGTAAAAAAAATATGTTTTTTCAAAATTTAGCTACGGTAATTCTTTCCTGGTAATAATATAGTATTACCCTAAAACAGACTTTTATCTTTGTTTGTCGTTATATACCATAAATTCTAATATTTTTCATGTCCAATTTGAGGTATTTTTGTGTATGTTTTTTATACCAAACTTTCCCACTTTAACTGGGGCTGCACAGCGTCCCAGGGATCATGTCACATGACCACTAGGACAAAAAGCCTGCTACTTTGTACGCTGTGCTCACTGGGGGATGTGTATGTGAAAAACAGTTTCTCTCCAGGGTCCCCGGAAGATACTGGCAGCGGGGGACCAGACAGTCTGTTGTGGGCTTTAGAGACCTGTATTGTCAAGGCAGTCATTAATCACAAAAACATGTTCCTAATAAACACTTCATTTAAAGGCTACGGACACCTTTGGGGCCATTTTTTTGATATTGCATTGTACTCATTTTCCGTCCTCTGGGGAGCAGACGGACTCCTTATCTCTGCTCTCTGACATTATAAACACTCATTATAGCTCAGCTCTTATCTTACTGATAAGAATGTGGCCTAAATAAGTTTAGAGATAAGGTTTATTATATGATTGGTACAAAGTGAAAGTACCAGTCACACAGAAAAACAGTTAACCCTTTGTGACAGAACGGCTCAATATTTTTAATAAAGGCAAATTGAAAATAAGATTTTTAGCCAAACATTAGTAAAATGCAATCGTAAACAAAAATTGCCTCCAAAGGTGTACATAGCCTTTAAATAACATCCTGACGATATATTCCCTTTAAAGGGGTATTTCCACCTTATAAAGTGGTGACATACTACCAGGATCCAATTTTCAGGACTCTCGCCAATCTTACTAATGAAGGGGGGGCCACAGCACTGGTGTAACGCTGCATCCCCTTGAGTTTGTCCTTGAACATCAGCAGTGTATAGATCTTATAAAATCTTGTTTAGATGCATCATACCATCCATTTGGATGAGCAGTTCTGACTTGACTCTTCGACTGGCTTCATGTTCATCTGACGTTCCTCTACGGCTGCAGATCGAGTCAATCTCATCAATAAAAATGGTGGTGGGAGCATAAAATCGTGCCTGTGGTGAAGGAAATGACACAAAATAAAAATTATACAAGACTATATGAGGGTATAAAAACATGCCTTTCTAATGAGGGTATAAAAACATGTCTTTCCAATGGAATATAGATTAAAGGGGTTTTCTGAAATTTTCTGACTGATGATCTATCCTAAGGATAGGCCATCAGTACCTGATTGGTAAGAGTCCGATACCCGGGACCCCCAGTGATCAGCTTTTTGAGAAGTCAGCGGGGCTCCTGTGAGCACAGCGGCCTTCCCTCTGCTTTTCCTAGGCCAGTGATGATACATTCATGTGTCACGTGGCCTAGGAGCAGCTCCGTTTCATGCAAGTAAATGGGGCTGAGTGCAATAATAAGCACAACCGCTATACAATGAACGGCGCTTGGTAAGCTGTGCCTTCTCAGAACAGCAGATCGGTGGGGGTCCCGGGTGTCGGACCCCCACCGATGAGATACTGATGACCTATCCAGAGGATAGGGGACAAACCCTTTAATAAGTCATCACTTCTTCAGTGCATTCATCATAGAAGATAATTTGAAGGAACAAGAGCAGAAAAGGACGCACAGCAAAGCAAGTTAGCATCTGTAAGAATTATTACTATAGTCTATATTTAGTATAAAGTTTAGGATCACCACAACATTGCAAATAATTATACTTTACTTATCTTGTAGATCAAATATCCAAGCATTCCCTGCACACTCGGTGTCTGTACAGAGCTTACACTAGAGACTTACACTCTGGACAGTGCAGTATCTATGCCAGGTACTGTCCCGGAAACTCTCCCCAAATGTAGAGGTCCAGTGGGAGGTCCTTCTCAGCAATTGCTGTTAATCTATGAGTGAGACCGCCCACTGGACTCCTAATCTCAGAATCGACATCAATCTGCTCAGTTCCTTCTGTTCGTTAACATGCGGTCTGATCAGATCAGGTTACACTTTCTGTGTGATTGTTTCGCTTTAAAGGGTGCATTCCTGCGCAAATTTCAGAAATGCCATACACGGACATGAAGTGTCATGGGAAACACTAAAACCACTTCAGGGCTTACCGTATCCCACATGGTGAATCTCCTGGTGTCCATTGGTAATACATACATATACTGTAAAGAAACCGTGATGGCCATAGCTTCCCAAGAAGACGCCAGCATCCTCTACTGCACAGGCACTGAAAGCCTTCAGCAGAGTTACAGATAGAGAAGATGATATTGCTGGTATCTGCTCATACGCTGAATGTCTTCAGCGCATGCACAGTAGAAAGATAAAACCTATGGGCACCAAGAGGGGCCTCACCATGCTGGCTAAGGTAAACCTGACGTCTTTAGGGTTTCTTACGCTATTACACATCACTGTCCAATGGTTGCTAGACTTAGGGTTACGTTTTCAAGCAAGCTTAATTAAGACAGGTTCTATATCTCCGACATTCATAAAAAGAAATATCTCAAGGACTTATTTAAATGAACACTCCGGGCAAAACACTGTCATGCCTAGGGTACAACTTGGTGTAGAGGGCGATACATGGCTCAGCTACAGTTCAGCCATTGAATTGGGTTTGATGTTCTGTTTCATCCCTAAGACCAATGACCTGAAAGGTTTGGGAAGAAATCTGATCATCTTATTTAGACATCACCGTTGCACCAACGCAGTATGAAATAAACTACTAAAGAAACCTACCATTTCAAATAATAAGCGCACCAACTTTTCAGACTCTCCCCTGTATTTCGATGTTAAGGTTGACGAGGAAACATTGAAAAATGTTGTTCCACATTCTGTAGCCACAGCTTTAGCCAGCATTGTCTTACCAGTACCAGGTGGTCCAACCATTAAAACACCCTAAAGAAAAGAAGAATAAAAACACATTACATTTTGCAAGAAATATTATGGGTAAGTTGTATTTGTTAGGTCACTTTTTGTTCAGATGACTTCTAAGAGAAACATATATACTGTACATGCAGTGGGCAGGTTTGGGGTGGCCCCAACGCTGCGTTTTATCCCCGGACACCATTGAGATGTCACCATGTGTTGCTGCTCTCCGGAAACAATGGTAAGGCGTAGTGCACCCCAATGGCAAATAAGTCCAGAGAGTCAGGGTCTGCAGTAAACCAGGGTGCCTCTTTACTGGAGGAATTCAGATATAAAACAACATATGTGAGGCATAGGGCTAGCTTCTCCAGCCTCCTTCCTGGCAAAAGAAGGGTTTGATGCTGAGGAAAGGCCTTTCTCTCTCAGAAGGCTGGCCAAAAAATGGAGGCCCAAGGTCTGTAGCTTAGTAGCTCGGGTGGGTCCTTGGTCACAGGGCTGGTGACCCCATGGTCTGTGGCTCTTAGAGACTGGCATGAGTCTCCCCTCCAAGCACTGGTCCCTAACTGCAGAACACTAGTAGGAGGGGTGGAGTGGAGAAGCTGAGCACACACAGATACATTGTAACACTCTCCATCTTTCATAGACTTACATTAGAGTTTCAATGATACTCAATGGCAATTACACTGCAGTTTTTCCAGACATAATAACAGAGCTAAACCAGACATCCAAAAGGTCAGTCTCTGGTTTTAGTAGTAAACAAGTCTGACTTTTTCCCTCCAAAACATGCTTCTTTAAAGGGAGTCTGTCACCTCATTTTCACCAATATAACTAAGAGCACTGCCGCATAGAAGATTGCATACATATCCCAAACATACCTATGTGTACTATGTGTCCAGGAAAAGCACTTTTATTTCTGCTGGAAAACAGCTCCCAAGTGCCCAGCTGAAAGTGAAAGTAAAAACAGCTTTCACTCCTGGCCCGATTTCTAACGGCTACATCTTCTGATATAGTGAATATAATACTGTGATTCTGGTACAGTTTGAAAGGTTGGTATGCCAGCTTTCAAACAAGGTCATGCCCATATTTCTAGCTGCTACCAATCCCAATTCTGGTTTGCTTTGGGCACTTGCAGCAGCAGAGCCGGGCACTTGAGAGCTGTTTTCCAGCAGAATAAAAGGGCTTTTCCTGGACATGGAATACAGACACATAGTGCACACAGGTATGTTTGGGATGTGTGTGCTATCTTTTATGGGGCAGTGCTCTTAGTTATATTGGTGAAAAACAGGTGACAGACTCCCTTTAAACCCTATGGTAGCTGTGGAAAATTACCAGCTTCTTATGCAAAGTCCCAAAAGTCTCTCAGTATTCATTAACCCTTTCCAAAGAGCCTTGCAAATACAGTGCAAATGAACGGGATAGATATCACAACATATAAAATGCAGTTACACAGTATTAAACAGTGCAAGTTAAACCTTTTAGGTGAAGCATAGTAGAAATAGGCAAATGTCCAGACTTTACAGTACCCCTGCTCCAGGGCATTAAATACACTGTCAGCTCATTTATGAAATCTGTACAAAGAAAATAACCTAGAGATGAGTGTGCTAAGAGATCAGAGGAGGCAGACAGTCAGATACCACAAGATCTCTGTATCCCAGGAACCAGGTAAGGATTTGGGAAGTCTTAGGCTTCATCTTCAGATGAGAAAATAATTCTACAATTATATAATTAAAGGAGTTGTTCAAGATAATCAAAAACTCTGGCAGCAGCAGTAAATATCACAAAATAACTAAGGTCATACTTACCCCTCTTCTCCCCTTCCACCACTGCGATCCTATCCTGCAGTGCTGACATCATATTACTGGCTGTAGCAGTGATGTTCTATGCACGTAGGTCCCCATACAGCCAATCACTGGCCTCAGCAGTAAATGGGACATGACTGCTGAGGACAATGACTGGCTTCAGCAGTGATGTAATGTGTATGGGACGTAACTGCTGTAGCCGGGAAAACAAACACCAGCCTGGAGCAACAAAGCACCACACTGGAAGCAGCAGGGTGAGGAAAGAGGATGAGCATGACCTTTTTTTTGTTATTTTATCACATTTACTGCCATTGTAGTTTGTATTTATCTTGGACAACCCATTTATTGTCTTTCTTTTTCTTACCTTCCATGGTCTTCTGATCCCCTTGAAAAAATCTGGCATCCACATAGGAAGGACTACAGCCTCTCGTAATAATTTCTTTGCCTCTTCCAGATCGGCAATGTCTTCCCTAATGAGGGACGAGTAAAAAGAGAATAAGCGGGAAGTTGTTGAAATGATGAGAACGGACATTGAAACATGAAGAGGTAATGGAAGGAGAAAGAAAAAGTATCAAAAAGCCCTTTCTTTAAGACAACCCTTGATCCTCGAGAGGCACTCAAAAATGCACAGTTTTTAAGTTAAAAGAAATTAAAAGAAAAACCTTGCACAATATGTTTTTTCACTTATTTTTTTTTAAATACAACAAAAAAGAAGAAAATAAGGTTCCGTGGAATTATGAAGCCACGTACAGGTTAATGTACACACAGCATAATATAAAGAACAACAATCATTTAAGGGAATGTGACATCAGAAAATAATTTCGCCCTATAAGACACACCCCCCCCCCCCCCCAAGTGGGGGGAAAATGTCAGTGTATCTCATGGGGAAAATACTAATGAATGCTTTTCATTATGATCCTTGGCTGCAGAGAACAGGGCTGCAGTAATCAGCTTTGTCCACTACACAACGGATAGAACTGTAGTTTCAGCGCCCCCCCATAGTTAAAAGGGTTGTCTCATCCCAGACAATGGGGGCATATTGCCCCCCCTAGGATATGCCCCCATTGTCTTATAGGTGCGGGTTCCACTGCTGGGGAACGGAGTCCCGCAAAGTGGTGGCTGGAGGACTCCGGTCCGGCCCCCACCAAGATCGCTCCCCATGGAATTGAATGGGAGCACACTGCGCCTGACCGGCCACCGCTCCCATTCACTTCTATGGGCTCGGCTATTTTTGGTGGTCCCATAGAAAATGAATGGAGGGCGGCTGCGCAGTGCGCCCTCCAACACTTTGGGGGCTCCGTTCTCGATATAGGTGCGGGTCCCAGCGGTGGAACCTGCAGCTATAAGACAATGGGGGGCATAGCTATGTGCCCCCCATTGTCTGTGATGAGACAACCCCTTTAAGTATGTAAAGTGAGAGCTAGAGATGAGCTTCTGTCCACCCACAGAAAGAAAAGAAAGTCCTCTAAAAAAACAGACATTTGAGTAAAAAAAAAAAAGTTTGAAATGTGTGGGTAAGCCCATTTAAGAAAATAATCAGCACAGCATTTCTATCTTTCTCCGACGTGTGGTTCTAATGTAAGCGCCAAAGCTGATATTTGAAGTTTTGTTTGCCAATTGTCGTGTTATGTTGCGTTAAGAATATCAAGAAATTCCCTTATGAACAAACAAAAGCTTTTTAGCCCTAAATTCTGTTTTATTCTAAATACCATATTACATTTCAAGAGACTAAAATATAAATTCCCGGCTAGGTGGAGGATTCTGCGGGCTTAAGTGAAGCTCTGCTTTGTTTAGACGTTAATCACTTAAGCCAGTAACAATTTCCAAAAGTATATTTCTAAAGAGCGTGGATTTTCCTGCATCAGTGCATTCGGCGCTCAACGTAACCGCTTTACAGGAAGCCGCAATTCATGCCGTATTCATTTTCTTTATTTCACTTTGGGCAGATATAATAAAATGTCAGGGCCACTTTTCTCATGCTGGAATATAAACCCGAAGGAAAAAATAAGCATGGCTGACTCCCGATAACCAGCTAAGTAAGGAAGACGGGCAAAGAAGAGCAAGATGAGCTTATGGGGTCATAACAAAAAAATATAAAAAATCAGCATATAAGGAAGAACATGGAAACATATCTTAGTTAAAGGGTTCTCCGGGAATGGATATTGATGACCTGTCCTTGGGATGGATCATCAATATCTGATCAGTGGGGGTCTGACTCCTGTGAATCCCGCCGATCAGCTGTTCTCCATGAGAACTTAGGCCTCTTCCTAGGCCAATGACGTCAACGTGCAACAGTCACATGGCCTAGGTGCAGCTCAGTCACATTCAAGTCAATGGGGCTGCGCTGCAATACCAAGCACTGCCACTATACAATGTACGGCGCTGTGCTCAATGGAGCTCTGGGACCCTCGTGAAGCGATATTGATTACCTATCTTGAGGATAGGTTATCAGTATCAATTCCCAGATAACCGTATTAAGGCAGCACAGTTTACCTACGTCATTAGCTTTTCATTCATATAGATATACAGGTGAAACCTGTTAAAAATTAGAATATAGCGCAAAGTTCATTTATTTCAGTAATGCAACTTAAAGGGTGAAACTAATATATGAGATAGACTCATTACATGCAAGGCGAGATATTTCAACCCTTTATTTGTTATAATTTGGATGAAAACCCAAAAGCATATGAAAACCCCAAAGTCACAATCTCAGGTACGCTTTGCTTAGGGGGTATGGATTAATTAGCTGACTAGAGTGTGACACTTTGAGCCTAGAATATTGAACATTTTCACAATATTCTAATTTTAAGTTGCATTACTGAAATAAATAAACTTTTGCACGATATTCTAATTTTTGGAGTTTCACCTCTGTATATATATTATCACATGTTAAAATCCAGGGGAAAAAGCAGTCTGGTTTGAGAGCTGCACTTATACAAGCAGACAAACAACGCGAGTTTGTGAGCGTTCACGTGTTTGATTTCCAGTGTATGCTTGTATTAAGTGTGTGACTTTAGATTACATGATTGAGATTCAGGGATTTTAGGAGGGGACTACAGTAAATTGGATTCTTATCCCTGCACTAGATTGTATTTTTTTCTCTTTTCTTGCGTAATCCCCATTAGTATGTGTTCCATTATTTACAACGCCGTTCAGTGCACATCTTGTCGAATGTATGCAGTCCTGGAACAGCCGTTTGAGGGAGCATAGCTTTGTTCAAAATGTAAGCAAGTTGCCCGTTTGGAATCGCACATCCTTTATCTAACCAGGCGAGTTTCAATACTGAGAAGCGTTGACAATTTGAAAAAGAGTTTGCTGCTCGCTGAGCAAGCGCTCTATGGGGTAGATGTGGGGGAGGGTAGTAGCGAGGAGGCTCAGGAAAGTTAGGTAGGTAGCTGGATAACAGTAAGAAAGCGGTGTAGAGGGAAGAGTGCCAGGGAGGCTAGCCCTGATCTGACACACCCCAACAAGTTTGCACGGTTGGCAGATGAGGGGGATGTCAGTTCAGGGACAGCACTGCTGCAGCCAGACACTTCCTCTGCTAGTTAGGGGAATGTCGGCTCCAGTAAACAGGGGACCAGGAGAGCAGGGCAGGCCAGACAGGTGCTGGTAGTGGGAGACTGCATTATTAGGGGCACAGATAGGGCGATCTGTCACAAAGATCGGGATCGTCAAACGGTGTGTTGTCTTCCTGGCGCTAGAGTTCGACACATCGCGGATCGGGTTGACAGATTACTGGGGGGGGGGCTGGAGAAGATCCAGCGGTCATAGTCCATATCGGAACCAATGACAAAGTTAGAAGTAGGTGGAGCGTCCTTAAAAATGATTTTAGGGATTTAGGTCACAAGCTTAGGGCAGATACCTCAAAAGTAGTGTTTTCCGAAATACTACCTGTACCACAAGCCACACAAGAAAGGCAGCGGGAGATTAGGGAGGTTAACAAGCGGCTCAAGAACTGGTGTCCGAAGTAGGGGTTTGGGTTCCAGGAGAACTGGGCTGACTTCTCTGTCAGATACAGGCTCTATCGTAGGGACGGGCTGCACCTCAATGAGGAAAGGGGCAGCTGTGTTGGGGAGAAAGATGGCTAGAAGGTTGGAGAAGTGTTTAAACTAGGGACTGGGGACGAGGGTAATTACATTATAGGAGGGGAAGATAGTGCAGATAGATACTGGGGGCAAGGTAGTGGGACTGGGGAGGAATGGAAGGATGGACTAGAACAGTTCAGAAGGAAAGGTGTAGGGTAAAAAATATACATAAACCGCTTAATTGTATGTATACTAATGCCAGAAGCCTGACTAACAAGACTGGGGAACTGGAATTAGTGATGTGTGAGGAGGATTATGACATGGTGGGAATAACTGAGACATGGCTGGATGATAGCTATGACTGGGCAGTTAATATAAAAGGTTACAATCTGTTTAGAAAGGATCGTCAAAACCGGAGAGGTGGAGGGGTCTGCCTTTATGTGAAGTCCTGTCTAAAGCCCACAGTCCGAGAAGATATAAGTGAGGGACATGAACATGTGGAGTCACTGTGGGTAGAAATACATGGAGGCAAAAACAATAATAAATTACTAATAGGAGTTTATTATAAACCACCTAATATACCAGAGTCCACAGAAAATCTGCTACTAAGGCTCCATTCACACGTCCGTAAGTGTTTTGCGGATCCGCAAAACACAGACACCAGCCATGTGCACATGGCCTGCACTATAATAGGAAATGCCTATTCTTGTTCCGCTACTGCAGAAATGGAAGTGCGGATGCGGAAGTGCCCATTGGAAATGTATGGGTCCGCACCCGTTCTGCAAAATTGCGTAACGGATGCGGACCCATTTTGCAGAAGTGTGAATGGAGCCTAAACGAGATAGACAAGCCGCAGATCATAATGAGGTGGTTATTATGGGGGACTTCAACTACCCAGATATAGACTGGGAAACTGAAAGCTGTAGATCTCATAAAGGAAACAGGTTCTTAGCAATAACCAAAGACAATTACCTTTCCCAACTGGTTCAGGACCCGACTAGAGGGACGGCCATACTGGACTTAGTATTAACCAATAGACCTGACAGAACAACAGACGTGCAGGTTGGGGGACACCTGAGAAATACCGACCATAAAGTAATAACCTTCCAATAGTCATTCAAAAGAGTGTTTTTTCAGGGAGAAACAAAAATACCAAACTTCAAAAAGAAAATTTTAGCCAACTAAGAGAGGTCATAGGCCTAACTAACTGGGACACAGTCCTTAAAAATAAAAATACAGCCACAAAATGGGACAGCTCTGCGGCCTTCTCGCGGTTTACCGCCGGCCCAGTGACGTTACGACTAGTATCAATTGGCCTGGGCGCGGCTAAGCTTCATTGAAGTGAACAGAACTTAGTCGTGCTCAGGCCAGTTGATACAAGTCGTGAAGTCACTGGGCCGGCAGTAAACAGTGAGAAGGCGCCGCTGCCTTCTCAAACAGCTGATCGGCGGGGGTCCCGGGTGTCAGACCCCCGCCGATCAGATGCTGATGATCTATCCAGAGGACAGAACATCAGTTTAAACAAAGTGCAGAACCCATTTAAGGACTCTATACTGACAGGGAGTGTTCCACAGGATTGGCGCATAGCAAATGTGGTGCCAATATTCAAAAAGGGTCTAAAAACAGAGCCTGGAAATTATAGGCCAGTAGGTTTAATATCTGTTGTGGGTAAACTGTTTGAAGGTTTTCTAAGAGATGCTATCTTGGAATACCTGAATGAAAATAATAAGACAACGCCATATCAGCATGGCTTTATGAGGGATCGGTCATTTTAAACAAATTTAATCAGTTTCTATGAGGAGGTAAGTTCTAGACTTGACAGCGGCGAATCAATGGATGTCGTATATCTGGACTTCTCCAAAGCATTTGACACTGTACCACATAAAAGGTTAGTGTATAAAATGAGGATGCTCGGACTTGGAGAAAATGTCTGTAAGTGGGTAAGTAACTGGCTGAGTGACAGAAAACAGAGGGTGGTTATTAACGGTACACACTCAGATTGGGTCACTGTCACTAGTGGGGTACCTCAGGGGTCAGTATTGGGCCCTATTCTCTTCAATATATTTATTAATGATCTTGTAGAAGGCTTGCACAGTAAAATATCAATTTTTCCAGATGACTCTAAACTGTGTAAAGTAATTAACAAGGAAGAGGACAATATACTGCTACAGATGGATCTGGATAGATTGGAGGCTTGGGCAGAGAAGTGTCAGATGAGGTTTAACACTGACAAATGTAAAGTTATGCACATGGGAAGAAATAATGCAAGTCACCCGTACATACTAAATGGTAAAACACTGGGTAACACTGACATGGAAAAAGACCCAGGAATTTCAGTGAACTGCAAACTAAGCTGCAAAAACCAGTGTCAGGCAGCTGCCGCCAAGGCCAATAAGATAATAGGTCGCATCAAAAGGGGCATAGATGCATGTGATGAGAACATAGTCCTGCCAATTTACAAATCACTAGTCAGACCACACATGGAGGACTGTGTACAGTTCGGGACTTTTGTGAACAAGCCAGACATAGAAGAGCTGGAGAGGGTTCAGAGGAGGGCAACTTAAGTAATAACTGGAAAGGGTGGACTACAGTACCCTGAAAATTAGGGTTATTCACTTTAGAAAAAAGACGACTGAGGGGAGATCTAATAACTGTGTATAAATATATCAGGGGTCAGTACAGAGATCTCTACCATCATCTATTTATCCCCAGGACTGTGACGAGGGGACATCCTCTGCGTCTGGAGGAAAGAAGGTTTCTACACAAACATAGAAGAGGATTCTATACTGTAAGAGCAGTGAGACTATGGAACTCTCTGCCTGAGGAGGTGGTGATGGTGAGTACAATAAAGGAATTCAAGAGGGGACTGGATGTATTTCTGGAGTGTAATAATATTACAGGCTATAGCTACTAGAGAGGGGTCGTTGAGGGAGGGAGTTATTCCGATTGCCTGATTGGAGTTGGGAAGGAATTTTTCCCCTTAAAGTCTTTAAGTGGGGAAAATTGGCTTCTACCTCACAGTTTATTTTTTGCCTTCCTCTGGATCAACTTGCAGGATAACAGGCTGAACTAGAGGGACAGATGTCTTTTTTCGGCCTTATAAAATATGTTACTATGTTACTAATGTAAGGAGAAAGTCATTGAGATTGTTGGTAAAGAGGTTGTCCCATGAAGAAAATATTCTACAGTTTTCAAACCAGCACCTGGATCTGAATATTTTTGACTTTTGTAATTGCATGTACCGTAATTAAATATTTTGTATAGTCACTGAGCTATTCAATAAAATATATCCGCTCTTTGTTTGTTTTTTTCTTATTTCTTTGTCCGGCTCACTGAGATGGCCGCACATGCTCAGTTTCATCCTTCAACTGCCTTCTGAGCTGTGATAGGGAGAGCTGAGACACGCCTCCTGATCTGTGATAGGGAGAGCTGCAGCAGAATGGATACAACCCCTGAGCTGCAAGCTTAATATAAATTTAGTAGAGCAATGAATGTGGAGATCTCTGGACCCATGTGAGGTATAGGGCTGGTTCTAGCTTGGTTAGAAAGAGACTGTTATGTACTATATGATGTCTGATTTTCATTTTTTTACATTAATCATGGGATAACCCCTAGAAAATGGTGGAAACTATTTTTAAATCGTAATCATTGTTCATTTTATTTCCATAAACTTAGTAATATATAACCCCTATGGAAAAATGCCTCTTTCTCCACTTACCAGTCTCTTCTTCTGCCCCCTTTACTGGTATAATCTATCTTCAGTGAGGCAGAGAGATGATGGATTACCAGCTGACTGAGGAATCAGGTTATAACTGCTGCACATGGAAGTCTGGAGAGGGGAGCAGGAGAAGATGCTGCTGCTGCTCCTGTCTTATTCCAGTGCAGCATGTACAGCTACACTGCTCAGTATTGCTGTATAATGTCCTCCATGCTGCTGCTGCTCCTGTCAAAATCCAGTGCAGTATGTACAGCTACACTGCTCAGTATTGCTGTATAATGTCCTCCATGCTGCTGCTTCTCTTGTCTCATTCTAGTGCAGTATGTACAGCTACACTGCTCAGTATTGCTGTATAATGTCCTCCATTCTGCTTCTGCCTCTCCTGTCTCATCCTAGTGCAGTATGTACAGCTACACTGCTCAGTATTGCTGTATAATGCCCTCCATGCTGCTTCTGCCTCTCCTGTCTCATCCTAGTGCAGTATGTACAGCTACACAGCTTAGTATTGCTGTATAATGTCCTCCATGCTGCTGCTGCTTCTCCTGTCTCATCCTAGCGCAGTATGTACAGCTACACAGATTAGTATTGCTGTATAATGTCCTCCATACTGCTGCTGCTGCTTCTCCTGTCTCATCATAGCGCAGTATGTATAGCTACACTGCTCAGTATTGCTGTATAATGTCCTCCATGCTGCTGCTGCCTCCCCCGTCTCATCCTAGTGCAGTATGTACAGCTACACTGCTCAGTATTGCTGTATAATGTCCTCCATGCTGCTGTTGCTTCTCCTGTCTCATCCTAGTGCAGTATGTACAGCCACACTTCTCAGTATTGCTGTATAATGTCCTCCATGCTGCTGCTGCTCCCGTCTCATCCTAGTGCAGTATGTACAGCTACACAGCTTAGTATTGCTGTATAATGTCCTCCATGCTGCTTCTGCCTCTCCTGTCTCATCCTAGTGCAGCATGTACAGCTACACTGCTCAGTATTGCTGTATAATGTCCTCCATGCTGCTGCTGCCGTTTCATCCTAGTGCAGTATGTACAGCTACACAGCTTAGTATTGCTGTATAATGTCCTCCATGCTGCTTCTGCCTCTCCTGTCTCATCCTAGTGCAGTATGTACAGCTACACAGCTTAGTATTGCTGTATAATGTCCTCCATGCTGCTGGTGCTCCTGTCTCATCCTAGTGCAGTATGTACAGCTACACTGCTCAGTATTGCTGTATAATGTCCTCCATGCTGCTTCTGCCTCTCCTGTTTCATATCCTAGTGCAGTATGTACAGCTACACTGCTCAGTATTGCTGTATAATGTCCTCCATGCTGCTGCTGCTGCCTCCCCCGTCTCATCCTAGTGCAGTATGTACAGCTACACTGCTCAGAATTGCTGTATAATGTCCTCCATGCTGCTTATGCCTCTCCTGTCTCATCCTAGTGCAGTATGTACAGCTACACTGCTCAGTATTGCTGTATAATGTCCTCTATGCTGCTGCTGCTTCTCCGGTCTCATCCTAGTGCAGTATGTACAGCTACACTGCTCAGTATTGCTGTATAATGTCCTCCATGCTGCTGCTGCTGCTTCTCCTGTCTCATCCTAGCGCAGTATGTACAGCTACACAGCTTAGTATTTCTGTATAATGTCCTCCATGCTGCTGCTGCTGCTTCTCCTGTCTCATCATAGCGCAGTATGTACAGCTACACTGCTCAGTATTGTTGTATAATGTCCTCCACGCTGCTGCTGCTTCTCCTGTCTCATCCTAGTGCAGTATGTACAGCTACACAGCTTAGTATTGCTGTATAATGTCCTCCATGCTGCTGGTGCTCCTGTCTCATCCTAGTGCAGTATGTACAGCTACACTGCTCAGTATTGCTGTATAATGTCCTCCATGCTGCTTCTGCCTCTCCCGTCTCATCCTAGTGCAGTATGTACAGCTACACAGCTTAGTATTGCTGTATAATGTCCTCCATGCTGCTGGTGCTCCTGTCTCATCCTAGTGCAGTATGTACAGCTACACTGCTCAGTATTGCTGTATAATGTCCTCCATGCTGCTTCTGCCTCTCCTGTCTCATCCTAGTGAAGTATGTACAGCTACACTGCTTAGTATTGCTGTATAATGTCCTCCATGCTGCTTCTGCCTCTCCTGTCTCATCCTAGTGCAGTATGTATAGCTACACTGCTCAGTATTGCTGTATAATGTCCTCCATGCTGCTGCTTCACCTGTCTCATCCTACTGCAGTATGTACAGCTACACAGCTCAGTATTGCTGTATAATGTCCTCCATGCTGCTGGTGCTTCTGTCTCATCCTAGTGCAGTATGTACAGCTACACAGCTTAGTACTGCGGTATAATGTCCTCCATGCTGCTGCTGCTGCTCCTGTCTCATCCTAGTGCATTATGTACAGCTACACTGCTCAGTATTGCTGTATAATGTCCTCCATGCTGCTTCTATTCCCGGTCCTCCAGGAAATAGAAGCGTCCAGGAATGGAGCAGCAGACAGGCGAGTGGGGTTTTTTAGGTTGTGTAGGAAAAGGGAGGAACCCAGGGGTTGTCGTCCCCAGGGTCAGACAATTCCTTTAAGTAAATACGAGCATAGATAGACTTATTAAGTAAAAAAAATACCAGGCAACATCAAGAATTATTCTGTACATACCAATGGACATTGGGATTCCTAGAAATGATGTCACGTTCTAATGCTTCAACAAGATCTTTGTCATATCCAGCACCATCAAACTTCTTCAGCTCGTTTTCCCCACCGACATCTTGCTGATTTTTTCGCCCCTAAAAACAGGTAGAATTATATTATGTCTTGGGAACCAACAATCAAAAAGCCGCTGATGAGGGTGACATATCCATACTGTGTTACTGAAAGTACACTACCTACAAATACATGAAGAAAAACCACAAACTGTAAAAATAGATCTCAGTATTTACTGCCTCGAACTAACAGAAGCATTTTAACAATACACCACAAAACTGTGCAAAATACACAAAAACACCTAAAAAAAAAAAAAAAAAAGGCAATGAAACAAGAGAAGGACATTACATTGTTAAAAGAAAATGACTAAATGACAAAAACTAGCTATAATTTAATAGTTCAGAGAGATTTTGGTACAAATATTGGCTTAGGACTAGGACTGATAAGTGCCTTTAAATGAGCGACAAAAAACAAGCTAATTTTCAAAAAATGTCTGTCTTCCACAACTTTATGCCCATCTACAGAGATGCTCGTAAAACTGGTTATGAAAATAATATATAGTACAAAGGGTATAATCAATTAAAGGGGTAATCCTGGAAAAGATAATGATGACTTATCCTCAGGATAGGTCATCATTATCACATCGGTGGGGGTCCAAATCGCGACACCTCCACCGATCACCTATTACAGGGAGCCACTGGTCACCGGAGCTCTGCAGGTTCCCAGAAGTTTTCCAAGGACAGTGCCGTACATCATATAGTGGCTGTGCTTGGTACTACAACTAGGCCACGTGACCGATGTACAGTGATGAACTGAGCTATGAAAGCAACATCCCAATCCTTCCAATGGCACTGGGTGTGGGGGCACTAACCAGGCTTTTTTCACAGGGTCGATACCGATATACGTGCATAAGCTTATGCACGTATGTAATTATAGCATTCATTCCTCATCTGCCTACGTTATATCCTGTGTGTGCAGCTGTTTGAGAATCCTCTGCCGGATCTCAATACCGAAAAACAACAACGTAAGTGAGAAAAAAGCCTTAGCGGAAAAGGGCGTGACTTCATGGGAAAGGGAGAGGACCTAAGATGCATCATTTTATGCCAAAATTGCCCCACAATTCTGGAATGAAAGAGGTTATCCGACCCCTGAAATGGCCTTAATATACCCGGGGAGCGCACACACAATATTCTTACAGATTAAAACATCCTTCGTGCAGGGGGAGGGGGGGCGTGGGGGTGTGCAGCCAATGACAGGCAGTGACATGAACGAGCCTCCCTAGCGTCACCTGGAATGCAAGGGAGGCTTGTCCCCGTCACAGCTTGCTATTGGATGGTCCCCCAAACAAACCCCCCAGCCCATGCCACCCTCGCCGATGCCGGATGTTATCATCCATGCAACGGAAAGATACAGCAGGTGTCAGAAGCGAAGCGGGTGCCGGGGGGCGAGGTAAGTACATTTTGTGTGAGGGGCCCGGGCATTTCAAGAGTTGGATAACCCTCTAATTTCTGTTTCAAAGTAAGCCAAAGAATAGTTAGTATGGAATCAGAGAAAAGTGTCTGTCTCTGCACCACATGTACCCTCTAGCCTGAGCCCCTGTGATAAATCTGCTGCAGGTCTAGACGGCCGGTCTATACTCACACCATCTATAGGATTAGTACATCTAGGCCGCTGCTGTGAACTATGCAGGTGAAAATGCAGGTTAAATGAAAACACTGCAGAAAAGCCAGAAATCTGAAGTGTTCTGTCCTCCTGGGAACGTTCTATAGATATAAATGACTTTCTCTGGTATCTACAGAATACTTGTGGTTACATTACTTCTTGCTGCATAATGAATACATGCTATTCATTAAGAGTCTGCCAGCACTAGAATGGACTCCTTCCATTAAATACGTTATTAATGTAACAGCCAGCAAAAACAAAAACGATTAAGTGGCAATGCAATAAACCAGCTCAGCGCTAGGTTAAGTTATTGCCATTCATCCACTCGGCCCACCTAACACCTGGACATTGCGAATGTGCCGCCCTGTACTGCACGCTCTAAGCTATGTACGCTCCATTAAACCTGTCTAGGAGCAGTGTTACAGCTGGCCACATGCCCACAGACCTCATGCTCAATATTCCAGCATATCCCAGGGAGTTCTATACAATGGCATTTGCCTTTATTTCATTTCCAATAATGTCCTTCACTGTGACTTTGGACATGTTACGCTAACTGCCCAGCAATATTCTAGCGGTATGGTTTGTTTCATCCCAGCTTGGTTGTACCCATATATTTAGTACCCTATCATTATGGGCGTCTGTGTCATGAGATCCCCGGAGTATGCCCCCTGTGTAGACAGAACGTCAGTCTCGACTTTCTGTGAACTGTAGGACAACAAATTCTTCCCATTGGCTCTAATACACCTCACCTCCCCAACAAACTACACCCTCCTTGTTCCTCCGCCCACAAATGTATAGAGTGCTGCTTAAAATACCACTTCTGCCCCATTTAAGGGCAGAGGAGTGTAGTAATGTAGTAGGTGATATCATGTGATAATAAGCTGCAGAGATATAAAGCTTTGCCTGATGCATACTGCCTGTCTATACTATCTGTGTGTGCTGTGTGCAGAATCTCCAGTGTATCCTATGAGACACAGCCTCACACTGCCTCCTTCTTGTCAGACCTCACGGGGAGAAACCTACAAACAAGCAAGAGGGACAGGCTGAACTTGCAAAACCTACATCTAATGGCCATCTAATGGTTAAAAAGAAATAAACATTGCCGATCCCCCACTGATGCTGTTCCGACCTGGTCCACTGCTCCACAGCAGGAAATGGCTAGACATGCAGTTGAACTATGCAGCTATGACCCACCGCAGCCTATGAATGACTGGGCGGTATTCCCAGCACCTCTCCAGGCGTTCTAATGGAGTTATTTATGAAAGACAAAGGAAAGGGTAATATTTAAATCCATATCTGTCATAATCCTTCAATAACCCAGCTACGTATTTATGGCCTCAGGTTTTTTAGCCTCAGAAAACCCTGGAATTAAATATTGTTTCAAATTAATAACATTTCGTAATCATGTTTTGTATGATTTTGCCTACATGCACACGGCAGTGGTTTTTTGCGGCCTCCGTTCCGTTTTTTTTTTTTTGCGGATCCGATGGTTTCCCATTCATTTCTATGAATCCGTTAAAAATGCGGATGACTCTTCCGTTGCCTGTCCGCGTCTGCTAAAAAAATATGGCATGTCCTTTTATTTTGTCCGCAAAAAACGATTTGCGGACCCATAGAAGTCAATCCGTTTGTCATCCGCATCCTTTTTTTTCTTTACGAATGGTTGCTTGGAAACCAGGGCACTTGTACAGGTACTTTAAGAAACTGGTTCAAGCCTTCCGTTTTTTTTGCAGACACACAGAAACACAATCTACCAAATTTGCGGACACACGGAACGGATGTGGATGTGAAAAAAAAAGGAAGACGGATCCACGATTTGCGGACAGCAAAAAACAACTGTCGTGTGCATGTAGCCTACATTGGTAAAAATATGGTGAGCAACTTGTCGGTTATATTGCGGGTCACCTCCTTCCGTGATCACTGCATGAAGAGTTTTCCATCCTGCTGCGGTTCCTCTGTATTTGCAGATATAAGCCGAGTATACTCTAACGTCAAGTGCCTTTTACACTTCATTTGATAAAAAGCAGATGGAGACGCTGCGTTCAGTCGGACTGCATGGCGAGAAAAGAAACAGCGGCGCCCTCAACTGTCCAATTCTAAGAAATACCACAAAGTAAATTCCAGTGACAGTGCATCTGTGCAGCTTATTTTTACAATTGATTTCATTTTGTTGACTTGTATGTCTTTTTTTTTTACAGGATTTTTAGAGAGATATGTGTTAACACTGCTATTACCTTCTCAATGAGAAGTGCGCTGGAGAAAGACGCGCCACGTTTATTAAAAGGCGTGGGGCTCCTAAATTTGGTGCTTCTGTGTGCCAATAAAGTAAATCTACACCTGCTATAACCTGGTGCAGATTTGTACTATAAATTATTTCACATAAGTTATGGTAAATCTGACAGGAACCAGGAAACCCCTCCTGATAAGCTCCTCCCACTTTTAAAAAGTCTAAAACTTAAAGAGGAGCTGTCACCGCTCCTGACATGCCTCTTTTAATAGCTTCATGCATTCCCTACGCAATAACAATTCTGGAGCATCTATTCTTATGGCTGTATGTTCTGCCATTCCTTTATTATTTCAGCTAGGAGTTATGAATGAATTGCTAGCAGTCTGCAGTAAGGGGACAGAGGGGAGGTAACCAGTTGGGGGTGTGTACCTGCAGTCTGACAATGGCAGCACTGATTGGATAGAGTGAGACTGTGCAGGTACACACCCCCAACTGGTTACCTCCCCTCTGTCCCCTTACTGCAGACTGCTAGCAATTCATTCATAACTTCTAGTAGAAATAATAACGGAATGGCAGAACATAGAGCCATAAGAATAGAGGCTCCAGTATTGTTATTGCGTAGGGAATGCATGAAGCTATTAAAAGAGGCATGTCAGGAGCGGTGACAGGTCCTCTTTTAAAATCTGGCTTGTGCCAAAACTTGTAAATTGTTTTGTTTCAGAAAATTGGTGCAAGTTGCATAATAAAATCCCCTTATGTGTCAGACTCACCATCTTCATTGTGATTCTGTATGGCTATTAACTTGTCCATACACATTTGTAGAGAGGGGGCGTTGTAGAACTATTGTGGCTCACTAGGCACTGGCAAGGAACGCTCGCTAGCTGGTGTGCCAGAGTTAGTGCCATAAAGAGAAATTCTGGGTTGCCAGACTGGTTGGTCTTGGTCTGATATGTGCTGGAGCGGGGGGGGTCAGGACTTCATGTCCCTTTCTCCAATCCTTGCTCTGGGAGTCCCCAGGAGATGCTGGGCTGGAAGGAAAGGGAGGTTAAGTCAGTAACTTATGCATACGCCTACCCGCTCATAGACTGATGAGCACATGAGGAAGGATGCTGCTAGATCTCAGAAGGAGCCAGGATCTGATGCTGTTACCGGATCCTGGGGCCTTGCTGAAGACAAATGAAGAAGAGAGTTCCTTGCTAAGATGAATGTGCTATGACCGCCAGGTTAGGGAGCTGTGTTGAGGACATCTTCCTGGATGTATTACTTCTGCTATACCTTTCATCAGGTAAATAAAGTACAACATAGTCTGGCAACGTTCTTATTAATTCATGGGGTTATGGGATATACCGTAATTGTTTATTTTATTTTTGGTGCCAACCCTGGAATCTTTTATAGTGTTATTTACTGTAAATGTGATGCCCAATGTGCCAATGATTATTTTTATTCCATGTGACCAGATGGAAATAGAACTCAAAGGCCCTTATACATAATTATCGGAAATGATCTGTTCATCCCTGATAACTGCCTGCTCATCAGAGGAGGTGAGAGCTGCATTTATATGCAGCAATCATCTCCGTCATATGGGATTACTGCTGCAATCTCTCATGCCCATAGACAATCACGGTTTCTGGGTAATAGATGTTTACTGTTTACACAAGATGATCTGCTTCCCAAGATTTAGCAATGTCTTCTCCCACCCAATCGTGTTATCAAGAAAGAGCAATCCTAGGAACGTTCCTTCAGATAACTGTCCCGATCAATAGCCCATCGGGCCTTAGAAGTATTAACTTCTTTGTGACGGCAGAAGTTGCTTCTTGGCGCCTGCCTGAGCGTGCAGTTGGAGTTATTGCTGTATCAAACAGCAGAGACCTGTGCGCACATGTAGGCGATCGGCCATATCAAATGTGACCACAGTATCTGAGAGGTCCGGAAGTGGGAGCCATGCGCTCCCGAAGTAACGTTCCCCGGCTGAGACCGGGAACCTGTTACATTATACTAATACAACAAAGCCTCAAGCAGTCTTTGGTAGCTATTAGTAAAATATACCAATACAGGCTACTAGGTGGCAGCACTGTATTGGTATCTTGGAAATGAAGTGTTCAATGATGGCTTATGATTGCCAGTTAGGCCCCTTTCCGACGAGCGCGTGTCACGCTGCGGACTCGCAGGGCAGCACCTGTCCTGAACTTCCAGCACTGCCGGGGTGGCATAGAATTATATTGATTTATGATGCTATCTAACCCTTAGAGGTCTGGAATGTACTGGATAACACTGACATAATGCTGTCATCTGCTTGTCTGAAAGGGGCCTTATAGTCACCCAGGGTGGCTTAAAAAAATAAAATAAAGTACAAAAAAATTTTTTTTTTTAAAAATGTTTCAAATATAAAAGTTTAAATCACCCCCCTTTCCTCAAAATCAAAATACTTAACCAAAAATTATATATATATATACCTCATGGGTATCACTGCATGCAAAAACGGCCATATTATTAAAATTTAACAATATTTATCCCATATGGCGATTGACGTAATAGAAAAAAATAAGTAAAATTCGCCATTTTTTATCACTTCAACTCCCGCTAAAAAAAAATATAAAAAGTGACCAAAAAGTCACATACAGTTCAAAAGTATAGATCCCCCTCACACAGCTCTATATACTTAAAGGGAGCCTTTCACCCCAAACCCCATTTTTCAGTACTCACATCTTCCTGTGCTAAATTGCCCCCCCATTAAAAAGCCTCTTACCCCATTGCTGTACCGCTTACCTATCTTCATAAAATCACTTTTATTGCCGCTGAAGGTGCCCAGGGGCGGCATCATAACAGTCGGTGCCCAGGCCGCGCGCTCATCTTCCTATCATACATGGATGCAGACTGGACCCATGTACTCACCTGGTGTAACTGCTTACAGGTAGTTTACTGTTCCCGACATCAGATAACACAGAACTATGTCATATAAATTCAGTACTTAGAACTCAGAACCAGTGCTCGCACAGCCGCCTCATCCGAGTCTTTTTTTTTTGTTGCATAAAAGTGTATTTTAAATTGGTATCTTGAGGTAAGGAACATACAGCATCATTCAAAAAGACCTATTTCTCTATATTTTATACCCCTGGAGGATACAGAGGGTTAAATCATACCGACACTTGCCTAGACAATAATAAAACGCTAAGCCAAACCCCACAGGATAGATTGCTTTATGCGGAATCTGAAAACGATGCGAGCGGCGGTGCCGTCTGCCGCACTTCTGCTGACACTTGTGGTTGGTTGCTAAGCAAACCTGCTGTTCAATCACTTTGCCGGCGTGCCAGCCGCACACGCTAATGAGCAGCCGTCAAAACCTTCGGAAAAAAAGCCACACAAGCTGCAGACCGGCGCTTTTATTTTTACAGTCATCTTGCGTGCATAGGGGAAATCATTCCTTTTTGTACTTCATGAAGAAAAAAAATATATAGTAAAGCAAACATGCTTTTAGCTTCAAGAGTATGATTATTTATAGCTTTATATAATACTCAACAGGTAGCCCAACTGCGACCGCTCCAAGGGGAGCTCGATAAAACAGGGGCTCAGTTATAGACTGGCGGTAATGGGATAGTTCCCCTTTTAATTAGGCCTCATGTGTGGGGTCCCTAATGCAATCCCACTCTCTTTCCGGCCCCTGACTGGTTTACTTCCTGCCAGGCTAAGGACGAGGTCCTGTGCATTCTGCTGCAGCCCATGACTGGCTTCAGCTGTGATGGGTCCCCAAACGGCAGTGACTCAGAAGTGACATGCCGCACGGGGACCCATCACTGCTAAGGCTAGTCATTGGCTGCAGGGGGGCATATGACCCAGCATTGACGTAGCGCTCGGAGATACGTCATAGCTGAGGCCAGTCATTGGCTGCAGAGGGGCATATGACCCAGCACCGACGTAGCGCTTGGAGATACGTCATAGCTGAGGCCAGTCATTGGCTGCAGAGGGGCATATGACCCAGCATTGACGTAGCGCTTGGAGATACGTCATAGCTGAGGCCAGTCATTGGCTGCAGAGGGGCATATGACCCAGCACTGACGATGGTGGAGCACCAGCTGTTTCCGAATTCCGCCTCCTGAGGCCAGTGCATATTGTGGGTTATTCCCATGTCAGCCATGAAAAGGCCAAGAAGTGACTTCTTTAACATAAAAGGATAGGCATAAGTATTAAGGCTCATGCACACGACCGTAAAAAAACTGCCCCGAAAAAAAATAGAACATGTCCTATTCTTGTCCGTTTTTTGCAGACAAGGACAGGACATTTGTGAAGGAGTGCAAACAAATGGCAGCAGGCTCTTGGCCGGTATCCGTATATTGCGGATCCGCGATTTGCAGACTGAAAAAAATGGCAATGCATGAGCCCTAATCAAAATGAATCCTTAGTGGTCACATGGTCTAACCACCAAAATAATTGTCATTATAGTACAGCAGTAGCAATACCTTTTTTTTTTTTTTACCAGTATGGGGTTATCCCCCAAAGGGTCTGTTCACATGGCGGACTTTACTGCTGAATTCTGCCAAAATCCCGTCGGCAGCTGCATTATTTCTGCCTTACATATATTTCAATCAGAGACAGCATTGAGGATCTCACAGCGGCAACTTAAAGCCGCAGCGGCGGCATGAAACAAATATGTCCCTTCTCGGCGCAGCTGCGCCATTAAAGGGGTTATACAAGCCTATAAAATGCCCCCCATAAGCCAGGCCCCTAACAATGAATATACTTACCTGGCTCCCTGTGCCGTTCCTGGTCCCCGCACCGCCGCTGCTGCTTCTCCCTGTGCGCGGATGAAAACATCCCATGTCAGGGGGGAGCAGCCAATGGCAGACGGGGACGAGCCTCCCTAGAATCACGGGTGACGCTAGGGAGGCTCGTCCCCATCCCGCCTGCCAGAAGCAGCAGTGGCGGTGCGTGGACCAGGAGCGGCGCGGGGAGCCAGGTAAGTATATTCATTGTAAGGGGCCCGCAATATAGGGGGGCATTTTATAGTCTCCGAATAGGACTCTGAATAGGAGGTAGAAGCCACACAGCCACTGGCGAAATTTCAGCACAGGTGTCCACACCAAAGTTCCACAGCCGTATGAATATACCCTAAGGCTGTGTTAACATAGTGAGTTGAAGCAGCAATAACCATGATGCAGTGCCGGATGTATCACACTACGGATCCCAGGACCGCCCGATGACATACAGACCCTGCAGACAGTGTGAACTACCTGGTATTAGGCGGGAGGGATGCACAAAGCAATGTGCTCCAAGTTACTGCTTTTCCTATGTTTAATAGCTCAGCGGCATCATTGATTAGACCACACGGCTGCAGCGGACTACGCTACACACGGTACAGAAGTATGCCATGAGCAGACAATGGCTTCTTCTAAGTATCACTGTGGGGGTGACAGCGAGTCTCAGTAGTGCAGCCTGCCTCACAGCATGAGAAGCTCTGCAGCACAGGCTTTCTACTTTTCCACCAACTGAAAATGTGACTACCGTCCTCCACAGACAACAATAACCACCATGGCAACGCAAAATTAGCTCAAAAAATAGACAGAAAGGTTAACAGAGAAATGAACTTGTTTCTAGGAGCTAGAAAAAGAAATGCCGCAGTTTAATTGTTTTCTGTGTAACTGGTATAAAAAGTGAGAAACAAAAATAACCAGTTCAATATATTTGCTATCAGCACAGCAGACTGGGCTGAGGACAGATATGTTTGTTCATGCAAATGTGGGATATTTTCATAGGTTCAACACAGTATACAGGGCAAGCATTCAACTGAAAAGGACATGAGGGTGGAGCATTGTAAGGTGTGCCTTGTCAATCAACTCTGCTCAACCAATCACCATCACTGGGAATAGTCACAGTATTTCAGATAGGGCACGCATACAATGCTCCACCTTCATGTCCTCTTCAGAGGGATGCAAATACAGTAGTCTCTCATGACTTTCATCCGCTTACTGCAACCGGAGGACCAAATCTCCAACAAATGACAAATTTAACCTATAAACGTATCCACCGCCAACATCTAGTACAGGGATCACCAAACTTCGGCACTCCAGCTGCTGTAAAACTACGACTCCCAGCATGTACACTTTCTTGGCTGCTCTTGTAACTCCCAAAGAATTGAAAGAAGGATTCTGGGAGTTGTAGTTTCAGAACAGATGGATTGCCAAAGGGTTGCCGATCCCTGATCTAGTACGTAGAACTTGTGATTCTACTTCTTTCAAGGGATGCAAACAGGCCCCTCCTGAACGGTTATCACAGCATCTGGGAAGATGGTGTGGGAAGAGGGTGAAAACGTTCTCTTTGTTTCACTTGACAAATGAAATCCCCTACCTTGTCATCCTTTGCTCTTCCTCGGACATCTCTTTCGCGGTTTGAAGCTTTGTCATTTTTTGATATGGGGTGGGCTCTGCCAACTGGGCCGTGTGGTTGGTTTCCTGGCGATTCTTTACGTAAAATCTTCACATCTCTATTAGGTCTCCGGACCTGAGGAGGAGCCCTGTTAAACATAAAAGGAAACCATAAATTCAACCAAACTCTAAGCTGTACATTTTTTGTGACGCTACTGGATGAAAAGAAATAGTCAAAATCTATGTAACTTTCACTTCTGCTGTACACCTGACCAGCTGGAAACTCTTAATATTTTACTAGATTATCACTGTATTTTGTGGCTTAGAGATACAAACTGTGTGAGGTTTTGGCAGAACGTTTAATCTGTTTCGAACATGCTTCATTAAAGGGAAATTGTTCCTCCAAAATCTCGCACTTTATTATACACAATTTGTTATAAATAAGCAGAAACAGATATCTAAACCCTCCGGTGATGCTGGGATCTTCTTCTACATATATTTTGCATTTTGAAGGGTATCTCCTAGCACCAGATTCTCAACATATCCGAAAATCTATCAAAAAGCAAACAAGCATGCAACATGATAGAAGTATTGTATTTTTCGCTTTATAAGACACATTCCCCCCCAAAGTGTGGGGGGAAATGGCAGTGCGTCTTATAAAGCGAATACTAATAAGCGCTTCCATTATGGAGGCACTCATTAGTACAGAGGAGGTGCAGGGAGCAGCGAGTGTAGCGCTGCTAGGGCTAGCATTACTTATCGCTCCTTGTTCTTCTCTGGGTGGCGGTGCTGGGTCCTGACAGCATACAGCGTCAAGACGTAGTGCGTAGCGTGTAGTGAGCGACACCAGTCACAGTGCAGCACTGCAGGAAGATGCTGGATCTCTCACGTGGTGGTGCTGTTAGGATCAGGAGAGATTGTTTTATTTCTTTTTCATGTGAACCGAGGACTGATGAAGATTGGTGGCCTGATCTGAGGTATGATGAAGACTGGGGGGTCTAATGTGAGGTCTGATAAAAAAAATATATATATATATATATTTTTTTTTTCTTATTTTTCGCCTCTAAGGCCTATGTGCTTCTTATGGTCAGGTGTGTCTTATGGAGTGAAAAACATGGTACATGATAAAAATTAATCAGGTTTATAAAAGCAAGGACACCATATAAAACATTTAACAAGATGTCCCATCAGCACAGCAGGTAATTCTTTCCATATCCCCTACATGAGTATATGGACATCATAGAGGAGCGGGAAAGTGGATACGCAGTTACCATTGTGATGCTCATAACCACACTCAATGACTGCTCGGGAAAAGGCTCCTGACAGGCACTAAAACAGTGCCATCAGGGTGGTATGTGGCGCCATACTTCTACTGCACAGTGCACAGTGTTTTTTTTTTGCTTTGTAGCCAATGGCTGACATATGCCACTGAATGCTTACACGGTGTCATGTGTCAAAGGTATACACTGGGGAGTACTCCCAAAATCCACCTCCAATGCAGACTTAAGATAGCCTAAGGTCCCTATTAGGCCTCATGCACACGACCGTTGTTGTGGTCCGCGTCTGAGCCGCATATTTTGCAGCTCGGGCGTGGACCCATTCACTTCAATGGGGACGCAAAAGATGCGGACAGCACTCCGTGTGCTGTCCTCATCCGTTGCTCCGTTCCGTGCCCCCACAAAAAAAAATAGAGCATGACCTATTCTTGTCCGATTTGCGGACAAGAATAAGCATTTCTACAATGGGCCACGTTCTGTTCCGCAAATTGGATACTCACTTACCATTGTGGTGCTCATACCACACTCAATGACTGCTCGGGAAAAGGCTCCTGACGGGCACTAAAACAGTGCCCTTCAGGGTGATATGTGGCGCCATACTTCTACTGCGTTCAGCAAATTGCGGAACGGAACGCGGAGCAGCTTCCGTGTTTTGCAGGTCCACGGTTTGCGGACTGCAAAACCATACGGTCGTGTGCATGAGACCTTATACAGATACGGAATAGCGTTCCCCATCATTGCCTTGTTTTAATATGCCGCCGATCTTTGAAGCGGCACCAAATATCATCATTTGTCGGCAGCGTGTCGCCCTGTGTAAACAAGGGATGTGCTACCGTCAAAGGAAACAATATAAATATATTACCAATTGTTCATCCCCATACTCATAATGAGGAGCAGAAGTAAAAGGACACTTAAAGAGGACTTTTCATTGGTGAACAACTCCACATGTAAATGCTTTTTTTTTTCAAAAAGTGCCCCCCCCCCCACTGTTTTTGACGCCTCATATGTTAATTTCCACCATCGGTACAGGGAGGAGGAGACGCCAGGGTTTCTCAATGGGCGTCTCCTACTTCCTGCCTGTGATCGCAGCGGAGCTCGTTACAGCCAAAGAGAAAAAGCAGCTCACTTTCTCCCTGTTTGTGAAGTGGTCCACTGCGATTGGACGGCATCACAGGCAGAGAGAAGGAGACGCCCCCTGAGAAACCCTGGAGTCTCCTCCTCCCTGTATGAGGAAAAATAGTGGGGGGCAACCAATTTATAATCCTCAAACGAATGAAAGGTCCTCTTTAAAGAGGTATTCCAGGATTTTACCAACGTTGGCCTATCCTCAGCCTAGGTCATCAATATCTGATCAGCGCAGGTCCAACACCCCACACCCCCGCTGATTCTCAATAGGACACCAGAACTACACAGCTCTGTCTATTGTGTAATGAGTGGAACTGGTTATTGCAGAGCTGCTCCCATTGAAGTGAATGGGATCAGCACTGCAGTTACCAGTTCCGTCCACGGCGCAATGGAAGGAGCTGTGTAGCTCCGCCACCACCTTCTGTGTCTGACCCCATGACGATCACATATTGATGGCCTAGCCAACATTAGTAAAATCCTACAATACCCCTTTTAAAAAAAGTCCATTGACAAGCTGTGGGAGAAATCTTCTTGTGGAAAAGGACCCTAACAATTGTAGGGGAACTAAAGATCCTGGTATTGGAGAGATAACTGCTACGGTGTAGAAACATTACTGTAATAGAAAAAGAAGGGTGGCAGAACACATTTCGCTCCCCGTTTCCTCTTTATCATGTAATATTTCCTTAAAGAAAGCAATGGGAACAAAATGACTGTAATAACCTAATAAAGATAAATGTGACTTTATCCGTCTGTCAAATAAATGTATACAAACGAGAAAATGTTGCCTTCGCAGTAATTCTTCCACTGGCGTTGTGTCAAATTATGTTTTCACAAGAGACTATTAGATTTGTCTGTGTCATAACATCACAAAAAAGTGCTGTAAAATGTAAAAGTGGCAGATTGCAGCATCATACCGCCGAAGACAGCATCCTTCAGTACCAGACATTTCAGGAATTAGGAGGCTAACCGACAGATAATTCACAAAAATATCCCCACAGAGCTGAGCTGCTGGAAAAGGATCGGTCTGGGGAGAAAATAGAAAGTATTGATCTGACTTCACCACCGCAGCCAGTCACTTCTTGGAAATATACCTGGGAACGCAACGTCCTCGGTAAACAAGAGCGTGCTAGAATTTCACTGACTTGCGGTATTTACTACAAGGTCAAACAAATCGAAGGTTCTTCTGACGTATGATCCTACTGAATGGACTGCCGGGAAAATACGATGCATCTGGGCAACGATATCCGTGACGAGCCACTAATCTATATTATAATAAAAATACAAACCCCTGGTTCCAAAAAAGTCAGGACGCTGTGGAAAATGTAATTAAAACAGAATGCAATGATTTGTAAATCTCATAGACCCATATTTTATTCACATAGAACACATATCAGATGTAGGAAGTCAGGCATTTTACCATTTCATGAAAACGATGAACTTATTTAGAACTTGATGGCAGCATCGCATCTCAAAAAAGTTAGGACGAGGAGCCAAAAGGCTAGAAAAGTAAGTGGTACTAATAAAAAACAGCCAGAGGAGCAATTTGCAACTAAGTCACAAATGGGTATAAAAAGAACACGTTAGAGAGGCAGAGTGTCTCAGAATAAAGTTGGGCATCTAACAGCATCTAAAAAAAAATGGAACGTAAAATTGCGAAGACTACACAATCTCGTCAAAAGATTTAGAGGATCTGGAGAAATTGATGTGTGGAGAGGACAAAGGTGACGGTTAATATTGGATGCGCGGCATCTAAGGGCTCTCAGGCGGCACTGCATTAAATCGGGCATGATTCTGTACTGGAAATCAGTACACAGGCTCAGGAACACTTCCAGAAATCATAGTCTGAACACAGTTCACCCTGCAATCCACAAAGGCAAGTTAAAGCTGTATCATGCAAAGAAGAAGCCATATGTCAACACAATCCAGAAACACTGTTGTCTTCTGTGGGCTAAAGCTCGTTTAAAACGGACCGAGGCAAAATGGAAAACTGTTCTGTGATCAGATAAATCTAAATTTTAAATTCTGTTTGGAAACCACAGAAGCCATGTCCTGTGGACTTAAGAGGAGAGGGACCATCCGGCTTGTTATCAATGCACAGTTCAGAAGCCTGCATCTCTAATGGTAGAACGACATATCTGCATCCATCACAACAGCCCGGCTTTGCAGAATAAGAGTTTGCAATCCAGGACTTTCACCAATAGAAAATATTTGCCGCTTCACAAAACAATAAAACCCGGCAAAGAAGACCCAGAACGGTTCAACAGCTAGAATCCTACATAACACAAGCATGGGACAACATTCCTCTCCCAAAACTCCAGCAATTCTTCTCCTCACTTCCCAGACATTTACAGACTGATTGTTAAAAGAAAAGGGGATGCTACACAATGGTAGACATGGCCCTGTCCCAACTTCTTTATAGATACGTTGCTGCCAACAAGTTCTAAATGAGTTAATTTTTTGCATGAAATGGTAAAATATGTAAATTTAACATAAGATATGTGTTCTATGATCTATTGTGAAATAAAATATGGGTCTGTGAGATTTGCAAATAATTGCATTCTGTTTCCACATCTTACACAGTGTGTCAACTATTTTGGAATTGGGGCTGTATATTATCGATGTGTCATCTCTCCTGATATATCCGAGTAAGGCTACTTTCACATTTGTGGCAGGACGGATCCGGCAGGCGTCCTGCCGCAAGTGCACGTGCACTGTCGCGCTGCCGCTCCGTCCCCATTGATTATAATGGGGGCGGAGCTATGGCGCAGCACGGCAGAGATCGCCGGACTGAAAAGTAGGACATGCAGGACTTTTAGTCCAGCGATCTCTGGCCGTGCACTGCCGTGCTGCGCCGTAGCTCCGCCCACCACCCCCATTATAGTCAATGGGGACGGAGCGGCAGCACGGCAGTGCACGGGCACTTGCGGCAGCACGGATCCGGCAGGCTGAATAGCCTGCCGGATCCGTCCTGCCACCTGTGTGAAAGTAGCCTTAATAAATACTTGTATACTTCATCGAATGACCATCCTGGGGCATCTTTTCTCATAATGGTACTGTTCCTCTGGTATTCCTCCTGAATATTTAGGAATAGACTGATGACTAGGTATTACCATTTCCCTTGGTAAAGGGAATGTTCATGCACAGTCTGACACTGATTAGCAAGGGTCCGACACCCGCACTCCCTTCGATCAGCTGTTCTGCAGTAGCTCCGATGCCGGAACTGCACATTCACGCCATCCGTTGTGCTGTGGACAGAGCTGGTTACTGCAGGCTTGCTCCCACTGAAGTGAATGGCAGCAGCACTACAGAAACCAGTTCCATCCACTGCACAATGGATGGAGCTGTGTATTCCCAGCACCGGAGATACGGCAGAACTGCTGATTGGCGAGGGTGCAGGGTGTCGTGCCCTGACTGATCAGTACAAAAACTAGGACTAGATAGGACAAAACTTTTTGTGCTGTCTAAATTTTAAATTCTGTTTGGAAACCACAGAAGCCATGTCCTGTGGACTTAAGAGGAGAGGGACCATCCGGCTTGTTATCAATGCACAGTTCAGAAGCCTGCATCTCTAATGGTAGAACGACATATGCTCCCATCCAATGTCTCTTTTAGTGAAGGCCTTGCATATTTCATTAAGACAATGCTAAACCGCATACTGCATCCATCACAACAGCCCGGCTTTGCAGAATAAGAGCCTGCAATCCAGGACTTTCACCAATAGAAAATATTTGCCGCTTCACAAAACAATAAAACCCGGCAAAGAAGACCCAGAACGGTTCAACAGCTAGAATCCTACATAACACAAGCATGGGACAACATTCCTCTCCCAAAACTCCAGCAATTCTTCTCCTCACTTCCCAGACATTTACAGACTGATTGTTAAAAGAAAAGGGGATGCTAAACAATGGTAGACATGGCCCTGTCCCAACTTCTTTATAGATATGTTGCTGCCAAGAAGTTCTAAATGAGTACATTTTTTGCATGAAATGGTAAAATATGTAAGTTTAACATAAGATTGGTGTTCTATGATCTATTGTGAAATAAAATATGGGTCTGTGAGATTTGCAAATAATTGCATTCTGTTTCCACATCTTACACAGTGTGTCAACTATTTTGGAATTGGGGCTGTATATTATCGATGTGTCATCTCTCCTGATATATCCGAGTAAGGCTACTTTCACACTTGCCCGTGCACTGTCGCGCTGCCACTCCGTCCCCATTGACTATAATGGGGGCGGAGCTACGGCGCAGCACGGCAGAGATCGCGGACTGAAAAAGTAGGACATGCAGGACTTTTAGTCCAGCGATCTCTGGCCGTGCACTGCCGTGCTGCGCCGTAGCTCCGCCCACCACCCCCATTATAGTCAATGGGGACGGAGCGGCAGCACGGCAGTGCACGGCACTGCAGGCAAGACGGATCCGGCAGGCTGAATAGCCTGCCGGATCCGTCCTGCCACCTGTGTGAAAGTAGCCTTAATAAATACTTGTATACTTCATCGAATGACCATCCTGGGGCATCTTTTCTCATAACTCTACTATTCCTCTGGTATTCCTCCTGAATATTTAGGAATAGACTGATGACTAGGTATTACCATTTCCCTTGGTAAAGGGAATGTCCATGCACAGTCTGACACTGATTAGCAAGGGTCCGACACCCGCACTCCCTTCGATCAGCTGTTCTGCAGTAGCTCCGATGCCGAAACTGCACATTCACGCCATCCGTTGTGTAGTGGACAGAGCTGGTTACTGCAGGCTTGCTCCCACTGAAGTGAATGCCAGCAGCACTACAGAAACCAGTTCCATCCACTGCACAATGGATGGAGCTGTGTATTCCCAGCACCGGAGATACAGCAGAACTGCTGATTGGCGAGGGTGCAGGGTGTCGGACCCTCACTGATCTGATAGTACAAAAACTAGGACTAGAAAGGAAGCCCACAAAAACACTCAGAAGCCCTTCTGTGGGCTTTCGGGTTCGTGCCTCAGCACAGAAAAAGATATGACATGTACTATCTTTTGCGGATCGTGGAACCATTCAAGTCAATGGGTCGGCACTGCAAAAGGAGTTCACACAGCCGATGCCCATGTATTGCAGAGCGCTATTTGCGGTCCGCAACACGGGCATGGAGGCCATATGTTCATGTGAATGGACCCCACCACATAAGTGACAGACTACTCAAATCAGAAAGGTTCCTGTTAAGAGATCACACTCAGTATCCAATTTATTCATTAATTTCATTGAGGAATAACAGAGGAATTGCACAATGCAAAGATCTTAAGAGAATAAACTTCAAGTTCTCTGCAGACTCACTCATACAGGGAAAGTTGTCATGGAGTCACTCCATCTTCTGGATTAAAGCCTGTATTACAAAGGCTGATTGAGCAAGCGATTCCCGGGAGGAAAGCGTTCCCTACCTGCAATCGCCAGCTAGCAGAGGACACCGCTGCTATTACATGCAGAGATCTCCTCCGCCCACTCATCCCCATGCTGTTTATTGGTTTGCGGGCAGCAGATCGTTATTAGACAGCACAATCTGCCGTCTGCAAACAATGATTTTTAAGTGTGGTAGTATTACACTGCAAGATGATCGCTAATCTGACACAAAAAACGGCAGTTGTAATACAGCCTTAGGCTCCATTCACATGTCCGCAAAATGGGCCCGCATCCGTTCCGCAATTTTTCGGAACGGGTACGGACCCGTTAATTTCCAATGGGGACGGAAAAAGATGCGGACAGCACACTATGTGCTGTCCAGATTGGAACTTCCGCATCCGCAAAAAAATAGAACATGTCCTATTCTTGTCCTCAATTGCAGACAAGATTAGGCATTTTCTATTATAGTGCTGGTTATGTGCAGTCCGCAAAACACTTATGGACGTGTAAATAGAGCCTTAAAGGGGTTATCCAAGAGTATAAAGTGTCCCCCCATGTGCCGGCCCCCCATATGGAATGTACTTAACCCTCTCCCCGTGGTGCTCCTGGTCCCTGCACCGCTGCTGCAGCTTCTCCCCGTACACGTATGAAAACATTCAGTGTCGGGGGAGGGGGGATGGTAGGAGGGGAGGAGCCTTCCTACCATCGCTGGTGACGCTAGAGAGGCTTGTCCCCGCCTGCCATTGGCTGCTCCCCATCCCCTACTCCCGACACTGGAAAGCAGCAGTCGCGGTGCGGGGACCAGGTGCGCCGCAGGGAGCGGTGTAAGTACATTCCATGTGGGGGGCCAGCACATGGGGGGACACTTTATACTCTTGGATAACCTCTTTAAGAGGCCACAGTTCAATGTCAGACTCAGAAGAGAATTTATCAATCGATTTGCAAATGCAAATTTTTGCGCAAAGAATATCTGCACAAAAATTTGCAACTCTGATTTTCCACCGTTTTTGACACTTTTCAAAAATGGACAGAACGCAGTAGAAGGTGCAGGACCACCATCTGTCAAACTGAACTGCAGGAACTGCAGTAAATTATAGCAGAAATCAACACCACTGCATAGCTGGAGTAGACTTGATTTCCTGACGCACCAAGGGGGTCATTTATCAAACTGGTGTAAAGTAGAATTATATTATGCCCATAGCAACCAATCAGGTTCCACCTTTCATTTTGGACAGCTCCGTTGGAAAATAAAAGAGGAATCTGATTGGTTGCTATGTGCAACTAACCCAGTTCTCCTTTACACCAGTTTGATAAATCTCCCCAAAATCTATTAGGAGACATGCACCTCTTATTACATTTGAAACATCTCACTTCTGCACATATTGGGGGAGATTTACTTATTCTGTTTAAAATGTAGACAAACAAATAGGCAGTGTAAAGATGCGCTATGTACCGTATTTGCCGGCGTATAAGACGACCCCCCAACTTTTCCAGTTAAAATATAGGGTTTGGGCTATACTCGCTGTATAAGACTACACCAGCCTCTCATCAGCCCCCTAGCTCTCATCAGCCCCCAGCCTCTCATCAGCCTCCCTAGCCTCTCATCAGCCCCCTAGTCTCTCATCAGCCCCCTAGCCTCTCATCAGCCCCCAGCCTCATCAGCTCCCCAGCCTCTCATCAGCCCCAGCCTCTCATCCCCCAGTCTCTCATCAGCCCCTCCTAGCCTCTCATCAGCTCCCAGCTCCCCAGCCTCTCATCAGCCCCAGCCTCATCAGCCCCTAGCCTCTCATCAGCCCCCTAGTCTCTCATCAGCTCCCAGCCTCTCATCAGCCCCTAGTCTCTCATCAGCCCCCTAGTCTCTCATCAGCCCCCTAGTCTCTCATCAGCCCCCTAGTCTCTCATCAGCTCCCTAGCCTCTCATCAGCCCCCAGCCTCTCATCAGCCCCCAGCCTCTCATCAGCCCGCTAGTCTCTCATAGCCCCAGCTCCAGCTCCAGCCTCTCATCAGCTCCCAGCCTCATCAGCCCCAGCCTCTCATCAGCTCCCCAGCCTCTCATCAGCCCTAGCCTCTCATCAGCCCCTAGTCTCTCATCAGCCCCTAGCTCTCATCAGCCCCAGCCTCTCATCAGCCCCTAGCTCTCATCAGCCCCAGCCTCTCATCAGCCCCCAGCCTCTCATCAGCTCCCAGCTCTCATCAGCCCCTAGCCTCTCATCAGCCCCCAGTCTCTCATCAGCCCCCAGTCTCTCATCAGCCCCTAGTCTCTCATCAGCCCCCTAGTCTCTCATCAGCCCCCTAGTCTCTCATCAGCCCCCTAGTCTCTCATCAGCCCCCTAGTCTCTCATCAGCCCCCTAGTCTCTCATCAGCCCCCTAGTCTCTCATCAGCCCCTAGTCTCTCATCAGCCCCCTAGTCTCTCATCAGCTCCCCAGCCTCTCATCAGCTCCCCAGCCTCTCATCAGCTCCCCAGCCTCTCATCAGCTCCCCAGCCTCTCATCAGCTCCCCAGCCTCTCATCAGCCCTCCATACACAGGAGCAGGCAGTATGAAAACTTAGAGGCCGCTCAGGCATGTGTGGCAGGAAAGCCTGCTCCGCCCCTCATCTGCCTGCTCCTGCGCTCCCATTAACATCTCCCTGCAAATCTGCCGGCCGGTCCCTGTCAAAAAGCACCAGCAATGCGCCGCACAGACATGTGAGGTGTCGGGTGCCAGTAATGCCCGCCCCTCCTCCTCCGCCCCTCTCTCCTCATTGATGGCAGCAGCAGCACAGGGGGAGGGACTGCTTCCCTCTCCCTGTGCTGCCTTACACCCGGCGTATAAGACGACCCCCGACTTTTAAGAAGATTTTCAGGTGTTAAAAAGTCGTCTTATACGCCGGAAAATACAGTATATCACAATAGCATTTGGTTCACGGCTAGACACTTTTGTCTAACTTTATGCTTAAATTTTTTTGCCAAATTCTGGTGGAAATGGTGCATCTTAAGCCACTCCCCCTTTCCCGGTAAGCCACGGTCCTTTCCTGCCAAGGCACAGCGGATTATTCGTTTTGGTTTACTTGCTTCATAAATATATCTAGAATGAGACACACCAAATTCTGGTGCAAATTACGCCAGAATTCAAATGAAGCCATAATAATAAACATGGGCAAAGAATGTAAAATGGCAGTCTACATAAAATGGCGCCTCACTCTTTTCTACATAAAATATTAAAGTGGTTGTGCCACGAAAAACATTCTACATTTTTCAAACCAGCACCTGGGTCTCTATACTTTTGTAATTACACATAATTAAACAGTTTATATTGCCACGGAGCTATTCAATAAAATGTATCTGTATAGCGCCACCTGCTGTATGTTTTTTTTCTTATTTCTTTGTCCTGCTCACTGAGAAGGCCGCACATGCTCAGTTTCATCCTTCAACTGCTTCCTGAGCTGTGATAGGGAGAGCATGGACTGACAGCCTATCCACAAGATAGGCCATGAATATCAAATGAGCAAGGGTCCGACATCCCACACCCTAGCCACAATCCGTAGTCTTACAGTAGCTCCGCTCTATAGAGCGGTGGACGGAGGCTGTGACCGCAGCGCTGCTCTGGTTCACGTCACCAGGAGAAGCGCTAATGGTTACTGAAGGATGGAGATGTATAGTTCCGGCGCTACTATGAAACAGCTGATCGGCGGAGGTGCTCCGATATAGACGGCTCATCTTGAAGATAGTCCATAATGAATTCAAACTTTAAGCATGAAATATGGACAGAAATAAAAATGTCACCATTGGAGAAGACCGTAAATAATTTTAAGAAATGCGTCCTTGCAGGTGGTTGTCACCGAGGCTGAAAGGTTAAGTGCAGCCTGGCAGATGTCATGTGAATACTGTGATTTTCAGCCTTGCTGCGAGCTGCCCCATTATATACACACCTGTGCTCTGCTGGAACAGGAGGCGGCCAGACAGCTGGGTCCTTCACAGGTTCGTCTTGAAAGGCGACAGGAAATTCGGCCGGCTTTTCAATTTTGAAGGATTCTAAAGTATTTACAATAGTCTTGACTTGCTCATATTCTTCCACCAGCTCTTGGCACACCTGCGGCGGTGAGAACACAGGACAGAAAACCGGATTTATTATAGTTATCAGCAACGTAGCAGCCATGTTCTCTACATACCGGCCTACGGCACCTGTAAGACATCCCTTAACCCAGGGATGCTCAACCTGCGGCCCTCCAGCTGTTATAAAACTACAACTCCCACAATGCCCTGCTGTAGGTTGATAGCTGTAGGCTGTCCGAGAATGCTGGTAGTTGTAGTTTTGCAACAGCTGGAGGGCCACAGGTTGAGCAAGCCTGCCTTAACCCATTGGATACCGTTTTTGCTTTTCTTCCCTGTTTTCCCATAGCCATAACTTTTTTATTTTTCCGTTTGTATAGCCTATGAGGTTTGTTTGTTTTGTGGGACAACTTGTACACATTTATTATGGCATACGATGTAGTGAGAGGAAGGAAAAATTCCAAATGGGGTGGAATTGGGAAAAAATAAATAAATTCCGCCACAGTTTTATGGGTTTTGTCTCTATGCGGAAAAACTGACCTGTGCCCTTCATTCTCTGGGTCAGTGCGATTACAACGTTACCACATGTGTAGGTATTTTGTGTTTTAATACTGAAAAAATAATAAAAACTTTTTACATCGCCATATTCTGACCCCCATAACTTTCTTATAGTTATGTCTACAGAGCTGTGTAGCGGCTAATTTTTTGCGTGAAGATCTGTCGTTTTCATTGAGACCATTTTGGGGTGTGTGTGACTTTTTAAATCACATGTTATTCCATTTTTTGGGAGTAAAAGAAGAGATGAAAAAATTGTGAAATCAGCCATTTTGATATTTTTTTCCGTTACGCCATTAGCTGTATTTTAAACGGTACAGGCATTTTTGGATGCGGAGATGCCCATTATATTTATATTTTTTATTGTTTATGTATTTAATTTTTTATTCTAGGGAAAGGGGGGTGATTTAAATTTTCAAATTTTTTTTTTTTTTAACTCGTACTCAGATTTATTACAGTTTATACTGTAATATTCCCATAGAATGACAGTACAAGCTGAATTTGCTGATATCTTATGTTGGCCTGCCACCTGCTGGCCAACATAGGAGCTGCAGCTCTAATACACTGGATCTTAACCTGGAAGTGTTTTTTTGCTATTTAGATGCTGTGGTCGCACTCAATCACAGCATCTAAAGGCTTAAATGTCTACGATTGTTTGAAACAGCAGAACCCGGCGGCTATGGTGCCTGCTGCACGTCCGAGCGGGCGCCATGTTTAAAGAACCTCCCAACGCCGTAAATGTCATCTTCTGGCAGATTCTGCTCCTCCAAGTGTCCAGGAGATGGAGCTTCACTTCTCTCTGTATAGGGGGCATTCACACAACCATATTATCAGTTTACATCCGATCTGCATTTTTGGCAGATTGGATGCCGACCCATTAATTTCAATAGGGCAGCAAAAGATGATGTGACTGCACACTGTGTGCTGTCTGCATCTTTATGTCTGTCCCACAGCCCTTCAAAAAATAGAACATGTCCTATTCTGGGCTCTTGCAGGAGCAGAATCTGGCAGAACAAAACTTCATATTCACACTGCTTCTGAAAATAAAAGCTCCACAAAAGTTATGTTTGTCCCCAGTAACTACATAGCACTCTCAGCACTTCTACATGCTCAAAACTGATGACAGACACCCTATAACCAGACCAATATTAAAATGCACCTGTTTCCTTAACACCATGGAGCTTGTTACTGGTATAAACAGTATATAAATCCACTGACAAGCAATGCATCATAAACAGGGGTGGATAATGTAATGGAGACTTCACGGACCAGTGATCAAAATGATGACTTAAAGAACTCCATAGAAAAGCGCAGGGTAATGTTTCTAGTGATATCCCCTTCCCTCCAACTCCAACTATCACAATGATGAGCTCCCCGGCTTCCATCTCCATGTGACTAGTACTTAGTAGTGACGTCATCGCACCTGCTGGGCTGTGTGGAAAGAGCGCACAGGCCGGGGAATGATTCCAGCAGGCCCGATGACATCACTGCATTACTCCTACTGCTGCGGATGCTTACTTTTTTTATATTATTACCACTACAGGGGCAGCGCTACTGTAAAGGGGCAACATTATTGTAAGGGTGCATTACTACTGTGAAGGAAAGCCCTTTAATATGCCCTCCATCATAAACACTGTTTGACTCTTGTTCACAGTTTTACCACAGCCAACTAGGTATGGTTTATGGGGGTTGGCTTATGTTGTCACTCAATTATCTCCCGGGATACTGGGGGAGGAGCTATGTGCACTATATAAACTTGATGTGTGTCAATAAAGTTCAGTTGGTGGTTTACTCAGCATTAGGCCTTGGCTGATGTGTGGGATGATTTCATGCCTGAGGGAGTACGCCTGACAGGATTATTTACGATCCGGGCAGTAAAAGGGGGACCCGTGACGGTGGGAGTTGATCAGACACATTTTGGTGGCAGCTGTGGGATCGTCCCTTTTCCATGGCTTCATAATCTGAGGCAGGAACCGGAGCAGCTTGCATGAGAGGCTGCTACAACCAGCTCAAGCGCAGCACATTGAAAGAACTACTGGAAGTTCGTGGAGGCAGTGGCAGCAATAAAGGCAAGCATCTTATCAGCGAGCTAATGGAGCTGGATAAGGAGTGCATGGCTTACAGAGGAAAGTGAAGAGGACAGAGAAATAAGGAAACGGCTAGCGCTGTTTGGGCCAAATCCTTCACCTGAGATTATTTTTTCGCGTCATTGATGCGAACAAACGGAGGGAATTACAGATCTGTCTAGTGGAGGCCCAGAGACCTACAGCGGCTATACCGAACTGTTCCCGCGCTAACCCCAAACCGCGGGAAATTCCTTTCAGTGCATTTAAAGCATTTGAGGAGCACACCAACAAAATCAATGGCTATTTGGCTGATTTCGAGAGACAATGTGCCCTGCACAAGGTAGTAGAGGGGGAATGGATTCCCATTTTAGCTGGAAAGCTGTCTGGCAAGGCAGCTGATGCTTTCAGAGCCATCCCTGATCAGGACCTGAGTAGCTATGAGCGAGTAAAAGAGGCACTCCTGGTCAGGTACGCAGTGATCCCAGAGGCGTACCGGAGGAAATTTAGATACTCCAGGAAAGCAGAGTCGGACTCGTACACCGAGTGGGCTTGCCAGTTGAATAGGGCAGCCACCCATTGTGTGAATGGCTGTCAGGCCACCATCGTGGAGGAATTGTTGCAACTGGTACTACTAGAACAATTCTTCATGTTGCTCCCACCAGATGTAAAGGAGTGGGTGAGGGACTATAACCCTCTCACCTTGCAAGACGCGGCCAGGATGGCCGATGAATACACGGATGCCCGGAAGCCAGAACGACCTCTCCTCAAACCCCAACTACTTCGGGTCAAGGTCCCAGCGCAACCACCAGGAGGGAGCCGTTAAACACCCCAGCGACCTTCAGCAGCGGCCTATCGACCTCCACAGACTACTGGACCTCGCTGTTTCCAGTGCAAGCAAGTGGGGCACTATCGTAGGGACTGCCAGCTGGAACAACCCCGACCTAACTGGTACCATCCAGCAGGTGCCAGCGCCAGGGCAGCAGTCCACTCACTCGTTTACCCGCTTTCAACTACTGGGGTGGGCTGGGAGTTAGCTGGAGAAGAACCCCTGGGGTTCCTTCATGAAGCCAATCCGGTACAGGGGGCCAGTGAGGATAACCGACAACACCACCGTCAACTGGTGATGGTTCATCGCCAAACTGTCCAAGGCCTCCAGGATACAGGGGCCACCATCACGCTGATTCAGAGACATTTGCTCAATAACAACAATGAGCCGACAGGCAAATCTATTGCTGTTCGGGTGGCAGTGGGAGCAGTCTATAGAATCCCCACTGCCCAGGTTCATTTGGATTGGGGTGTGGGGTCTGGAACAGTAAAGGTGGGGGGTCATGAAGGATTTGCCCGCCGATGTGATACTCCGCACTGATTTGGGTCCTCTTACGTCTGCCTTTATGCCTACACCCAGTCAGGAGGTGCACGCTGTAACTACCAGAGCCCAGAGTCACGCTGCAGAAGGCCCTTCACAAACTCCGGAGACCTAGGAAAGATCCACTTTCCCTACAGCGACAGTAGAGCCCCTATCCTGGGACACCCCTAAGGATTTTGGGAAAGAGGTAGCGGGAGACCCCACCTAACTAAAGTACCGGGAATAATCTGTAACTGATCAAGGGGGACTGGAGGGGGAGCAGTATGTGTGGGAAGGTAGCAGATTGTATAGGCTAACCGATTCTCGGACAAATGCCTCAGGGCCCAAGCGGAAATGTCAGTCCCCCAAAAGTATAGGCAGGAGTGGTTGAGAATTGGGCACGACATCCCCTTAGCTGGGCATTTGGGCATCCGGTGGACGTCATACCGGGTGACCCAACATTCTTTCTGGCCAGGAATCTCCAATGATGTCCGACAGTATTGTCAAACTTGTGAAGTATGGGAGAGATGTGAAATGTTTTTTTCCACTAATTATATTACATGTAGCTCATGGATAGATGACTTTTACTTATGCAGAATTAAGCTGTAATTATATAAAGTGCTGGTAAATCCTACTTCTCTATGGGTATGATGTCCCTTTATAATACAGTGCTGGTGAAATCCCCATAGATAACAGCGTAGGAGTAGCACTTACCTGCTGCCACTTCACCTTCACCACTGGATCCCTAATATTCTGAAAGTGTTTTTGAATTTGCTGAATGACTCCCTGGTAATAAACCATGGACGAGTCATAATTTCCAAGAAGAGCGTATTCTCTGCCTTTTTTAGCGTTATCGCACATCTCAGCCAAATTCATTTTAGTGAACCTATGGGGAATAAAATGGGTAGATATGCAAGTTCATAATATAATAATAATAAAATAAAAAATATTTAATAATAAAATAAGGAGATCATTTTCCTTTTGACAACACATAAATATGACCGATAACACTACAAGTCACACCAATTTTGGGGACATACGAGATAATCACACCGGTCCTTGGGTTTTGTGTGTTCGTATTGGTTCGGTTCTGACTCAGACTTTAATTTTCCACACTCCAACCAATACAACACAACCTCTGAACAAAAAAAGGTTTCTAGATTTGAATGATAATACGATAAGCTTTGCATTTAATAAATTATACAATATTGATATTATATTATATATATATATATCAGATTTTTATTTTGGAGTTGGAGAGTCTCCAAGGCTGAGTGTCTTCAGCTTCACGTGGTTCAGAGAGCATCAATGAAACGGCCAACATGTTGTCTACCAGACCGTGCAAGCTTAGACCAGACAGTCACAAGAATCTCATTTTATCACAGCTGCGCACGCTGCGTGATAAATGCAGGGCATCTTGTATGAAGTTAGACATTTCTTATTACAAGTCAATTCTTAGTTGACCCACGTTAGAAAAATCTGGTGCATTTTAGGAGTATATAGGACAGGGGTCTCAAACTCGCGGCCCGCGGGCCATTTGCGGCCCTCAGTACAATATTTTGCGGCCCGCACCAACGGCCGGCCTGCGCAAAAATGAATGAAAAAAAAAAAAAAATCATCTGACTTACTGTAGTACTGCTTCAGCGCCACGCCACCCGCCCAGCCTGCGAGTACCGTCATGGCAACACACGGTCACATGGGCTCAGGGCAGGCCACGGGGGTGTGACAGGGTGAGTGAGCAGCGGCGGCGGGAAGCAGCCAGAGCAGAGGGACTATCAGAGGCGAGCAGTCTGACACAGCCACAGCGGTCAGAAAAAGATTGAATTGAAGAGTCGCAGGCAGCCGGCAGGAGAGTCAGGACAGGCGTTGTGTTATGTAAGGGTAGCGAGTGTGGTGTGAGTGACAACACAACATGGATGGCATGGAGGGGAGAAATATGATAACATGGATGGGGGAGAAATGTGACAACATGGAGGGAGCCAGAGGGGGAGAAATGTGACAACATGGAGGGAGCCAGAGGGGGAGAAATGTGACAACATGGAGGGAGCCAGAGGGGGAGAAATGTGACAACATGGAGGGAGCCAGAGGGGAGAAATGTGACAACATGGAGGGAGCCAGAGGGGGAGAAATGTGACAACATGGAGGGAGCCAGAGGGGGAGAAATGTGACAACATGGAGGGAGCCAGAGGGGGAGAAATGTGACAACATGGAGGGAGCCAGAGGGGGAGAAATGTGACAACATGGAGGGAGCCAGAGGAGGAGAAATGTGACAACATGGAGGGAGCCAGAGGGGGAGAAATGTGACAACATGGAGGGAGCCAGAGGGGGAGAAATGTGACAACATGGAGGGAGCCAGAGGGGGAACTTCACTCAATGTTCTATTCATGTTCAGGACACTTCATGTTCAGAAGAAATAATTAAAACTGTTAATAATGACATTTGAGGACTTTTTTGTGTGAAATCCCTTATGCGGCCCAGCCTCACCCAGACTTTGCCTCCTGCGGCCCCCAGGTAAATTGAGTTTGAGACCCCTGATATAGGACTTCTAAAAAGCGTCTACAAGGTAGAATTATCCTTCCTGTTTGGCGTAAATCAAATAGATTTGCACCAAAAAGAAGACGCAAATTATGCAAGAATTCTGGTAAGATATGGGTCTTCGTTTTCTTCAGGGCTGGAAGGCCGGTTTTAGATAAGCATGTTTGGCGTGACGCTGCATTTCTCAGACCGAGCTTGTCTGACTTGAACTCAATGTATCATACTGATCTAAGATGAGTGCTCGTCTGAGCTTGGGTCTACTCTACTGTAATTACATGATGCCGTGCTCTGTTCGGGAAATGCAGACGCCGCATAGACTGAACATACCCATCTGAAATCGTCCTTAGGAGGTCCAGCCTATTACATCAATTAAAACAGGACTCTCATGCTTTGGGGAATTAGACCCATTCGGACCAATTGACTTAGTTGTCCTTTACTGGGGTCTCATCCAAGAACTTTGCACCATCTGTTGTGTTGGATTTGGTAAAGTATCGGGCTGTATTCTGCAATGTCTATAGCCTTCTTCATTCTGATTAGATAGCAACCAACACATTTCTCCATGTTATTAATATTGATCCGAATATTAATTCACCCTGCTGCAGGTCTATTGATTCAGAAAACTATCCCCCTGAGAAGAAGAAGAAATGCTAACATCTCAGAATGGAAAATGTCAACATCTGGAAAAACCTCCTCCTCCTCAGCCTCCTGATCCTCCTCTCCAAAAACTATATTCATTCTTTAGACGGATAGTTGATTGCAGAGCACAAAAAATGAATGTGCAATCATGTGGGTGTGAGCAACAGTTCCTGAGTAATGTGGATAAATAATACCGCCTGGAGAAACTGAACATTATGTCGGTGTAAATATATATCATGATGAACATGCTGTATTTAAACACCTAAAAGCGGTACACCATACTGTACAATTATGGCACTGGCACTAGCTACGTCTGTGAAGGAGTTCTGATTGTTCATCTAAGATTAGTTTGATTGGTAATGAAATGTCGGCCTTTACATTTACGGGGTCTTGTACTGAAGATGACACCCTACTAAACCGAGGTGAAAGTCAATTTTAGGTGTCAAGAAGTGAATGTTTTACACCAATACCAGCTATCTCACTTTTGCTATGTAGGCCCAGCTTGAAAACTGTCCTTTGTTTTGGTGCTGGCTCTTCAGCTGCTTTTCGTGATTGGATTTCTGAAATACCTGAAACGTGTTTTGTAAGGATTTTAAAAAAAAAAACTCCTAACTTTTCATGAAGAAAAATAGGAATACGCATTGTGCTTGTTGTCCTGCATTTTTTAAAGGGGTTGTGCTACAAAAAATATTCTACAGCTTTCAAACCAGCACCTGGATCTGAATACTTTTGTAATTGGATGTAATTAAACATTTTGTATAGCTACTGAGATATTCAATAAAATCTATCTGTATAGCGCCACCTGCTGTTTGTTTTTTTCTTATTTCTTTGTCCTGCTCACTGAGATGGCCGCACATGCTCAGTTTTATCCTTCAACTGCCTCCTGAGCTGTGATGGGATGAGAATGGACACGCCTCCTGAGCTGTGATAGGGAGAGCATGGACACGCCTCCTGAGCTGTGATAGGGAGAGCATGGACACGCCTCCTGAGCTGTGATAGGGAGAGCATGGACACGCCTCCTGAGCTATGATAGGATAAGAATGGACACTCCTCCTGAGCTGTGATAGGAAGAGCATGGACACGCCTCCTGAGCTGTGATAGGAAGAGCATGGACACGCCTCCTGAGCTGTGATAGGGAGAGCATGGACACGCCTCCTGAGCTGTGATAGGATGAGCATGGACACGCCTCCTGAGCTGTGATAGGGAGAGCATGGACACTTCTCCTGAGCTGTGATAGGATGAGCATTGACACGCCTCCTGAGCTGTGATAGGGAAAGCATGGACACTCCTCCTGAGCTGTGATAGGGAGAGCATGGACACGCCTCCTGAGCTGTGATAGGATGAGCATGGACACGCCTCCTGAGCTGCCAGCTTGATATAAATCTAGCAAAGCAATAAATGAAGAGATCTCTGGATCCATGTGAGGTACAGGGCAGGTTCTGGCTTTGGTAGAAAGAAATTGTCATGTACTTACTATATGTTGTCTGATTTTCATTTTTACAATAATCATGGGATAACCCTGTTAACATGCAAGCCTACCTAGTCAAACCTTCAAAACCATCCCTACATATAAACTTAAAGGGGTTTTTGCAACTTGGGTACCGATTGCCTATCCTCAGAAGCGTGCGCCTGAACTCCTCTCATATATATAGTTTGGAGGTGCTGGTCTAACTCTTGTTTGCATTGTACATTTGGGCGAGTTGCTTCCCTATTTAGATTGTGCACTCCCGCCCATCTACCTCGTGCTTTTAATCACATAGCTGGATCTTACATTACCCTGAATTTTGTAGGCCAAAAGCCCACGAGAGGCAAGACTGTTAGAGTAGGTTCTGACTGATAGAAGCCACCTCGTCACTGGTAGATGGGCCCGACATATTCTTGATCAAAAACATGTGCAAAGAGCTTCTACTTTTCATATAGTAAGTACAGCAGTAATGCAGTTTACATTTATTCATGTTTTCAATGTTTGTATTTTTGTGCATAAAGTAGTTGTGCTGCTACTTGTAGTCCTTGTTTGCTTTTGAACTACAGCCATGTAAGCGTGCACCTGAACTCCCTTGATACATATTTATGAGGTGCTGGTCTAACTCTCTTTTGTATCCTCAAGATAGCTCATCAATATCAGATCATTCAATGAGAGATCTCAATAACGACTGCACAAGCGTCATAGACGCCTATCAATTACTAATAATTGGCACCACTATGGGAGACATTATAAATGTTAGGAGCCACTATGAGAGACATTATTACTGCTGGGGACACTAAGAGGGACAGTATTACTGCTGGGGCCGATTATGGGAGACATTACAGTATGTGTGAGGGCACCGCAGGGGTTGGGATCTTTATTTTTTTTTAAAAAGTCTATTTTTAATGGCCGTGAAAAACTGATGCAAAACAACAGACGGCCAGAGAGTGGATACACAAATGGTTGAAAACTGGCATGAAAAACTGACAGGCTACATGCACACAACAGTGAAGAACAGACATGTGGTGGACATTTTTTTAACGGCCATCACACTTCCATTTTAAGACCAATGGTAGTCTATGGGGTTATTCAGACGGCAGTTTTTTTTTTTTTTACGGCCAGTGAATAACGGAAAATAACGGTCAAAAAATAGAACATGTTCTATCTTGTCCTTTTTTCACTGACTGCCCCCATATAATTAAATGTGTGCGTTTTTGATGTCCGTTTAACCCCTCAGTGACCACCCATACGTGTTTTTATGGCGGTCACTAAGGGCCCATTCTAAGCACTGCACGGGTCCCCTGTGCAGCGGGGAGGGGGAACCCAGCTCTCACAAGAGAGCAGCGGTCTTGCACTAACAGCCTGGACCGGCAGGAGTGCCAATTCAGGCTGTTTAACAATTTACATGCCGCGGACAATGGCGCCCGCCGCATGTAAAGTGCTGACAGAGGGAGCGGACTCCCTCTGTCTCCCATGGGCACACTGCAAATGCGATTGCGGGGTACCGATGTGTATGAAGGCTGCCTAGGGTCTGATGTAGGCCCCAGACCAGCCTTCAGTAATTTCCAGCAGACTGCGCCTCTCTGGCGCAGCCTGCTTGTCAATGTTAGAATAGCATTGCTGTTAAAATACAATGCACTATAGGGATAGTGTATTGCATTTTAAAAGCGATCAAAAAGTTCTGTCCCTTGTGGGACTATTAAGTGGTAAAAAAAAAGTTTTAAAAAAAAACTGACTGTGGCCATGAAAAACTGATGCAAAACAACAGACGGCCAGAGAGTGGATACACAAATGGTTGATACTGTGACTGTGACGAGGGGACATCCTCTGTGTCTGGAGGAAAGAAGGTTTGTACACAAACATAGAAGAGGATTCTTTACTGTAAGAGCAGTGAGACTATGGAACTCTCTGCCTGAGGAGGTGGTGATGGTGAGTACAATAAAGGAATTCAAGAGGGGACTGGATGTATTTCTGGAGTGTAATAATATTACAGGTTATAGCTACTAGAGAGGGGTCGTTGATCCAGGGAGTTATTCTGATGCCTGATTGGAGTCGGGAAGGAATTTTTTCCCTTTAAGTGAGGAAAATTGGCTTCTGCCTCACAGGGGTTTTTTGCCTTCCTCTGGATCAACTTGTAGGAAACAGGCCGAACTGGATGGACAAATGTCTTTTTTCGGTCTTATATACTAGGCTACTAAAAAAAAAAAAAAAAAAAAACTCATTTATTCGATAAAAAAAATCCCATAAAAAAATAAAGTTTTTTTTCCCATTAAAAATACGCTTTTCAATGAAAAAAAACGAAAAAAAATGTTCCCCATATGTTTGGTATTGCCGCATCCATAACGACTCGGACTACATAAATATCATGTAAATTATCCCCTACGGTGAACGCCATAAAAAAATAATAATAAAGACAGAATTACTAATTTATTCTTAATTGCCACCGAAAAAACGTAACAAGCAGCGATCAAAAAGCGCCATTTACTCCAAAATGATACCAATGAAAAATACAAGTCGTCCCGCAAAAATCAAGCCCTCACACAACTCCATAGAAAGAAAAATAAAAAAAGTTAATATAAATAAAAAATGGGTCTTCGGAAAGATGCAAAAACATTTTTTTCTTTTAATAAAAGGGGTTTTATTGCAAAAAAATAGTAAAATGTAAAAAAAAAAAATATATATATGTATTGGTATCACTGTAATCGTACTGACCCAGAGAATAAAGATATTATGTTATTTATACTGAAAAATAAATGCCGTAAAATTTATAATGTAAAAATGCAGTGGCAGTATTGCTGTTTTTTCCATCTCCCTCCGAGAAAGAGTTATTAAAAGTTAATCAGAAAGTGATGTGCACCCCAACATGGCGCCATTAAAAAAAATACAACTTGTCCCGCAAAAAACAAGCCCTCATTAAGCTATAAAGACGGAAAACTAAAAAAGTTATAGCTTTTGGAACGCGATGATGAAAAAAAGAAAGAAAAATGCTTGGTCAGTAAGGCCCAAAACAGGCTGGGGTTAAAAGAAAATAAGTGAAAAAAGTGTGGCCTCCTGGTGGGCAGTGGGCTTTAGTTAATGTTAGTCGGGGGCCTCTCTGGGATTTCTAAGGGCTGTATTAGACAGTTGCGATGGCGAACAGGTAAACGAGCGCGGTTTACTCTTCAGACAGCTGATCGTCAGGGGTGTCAGGAGTCAGACCCCCGCCCATCTGATATTGATGACCTATGCAGAGGATAAGTGATGAAAATAAATAAAGCGGACAACCCCATTAATCACTTGGCTATAATTGCCTGCTCTGCATTCATCTCAGACCCCTCCTAGGGGCTTATTAACCCTATGCTGGAGGGAATGGAGTGCTGGTCTTTACATAGGACTGTATGTAGGAGGGGGTGATTATATATACATGGGAGTGTATGTTGGAGGGGGTAATGTTATTTACATGGGACAAGCCATATGGCGGTGCCCACAATATAGTTACAGTCACACAGCAGTGCTCATTGAGAAGTTAACGGCAGCACGGTGTCCATAAAAGTAATATCACGGGAGCACCAACCACATAGCAGTGCCCATACAGTCACTGGTAAGCCTATGTAATGATGCCACGAGTCGCAGTGACCACACACAGACTGCAGCCACGGCAGAGCAGTGACCACTCAGATGTGGCAGTCACAGAGCTGCCCATACACTTCATGATATAAAAGTACCACAAGAAAAACATTGTCTTAGAACTTCGGTGCCAACGAAGGCTTTTGAGATCACCCTGGATGGCAAGGAAATCCAACAGAGCGACCGTTACCATGCCCAAACATAAGTGACTTTACTTAAGCAATTTTGGACATGTACTGGGAAGACGTTCCTCACCTAATAAGGCAATTACGGTAAACTTGAAAGCGTAAAAGTTGGGCGTAATCAGATATCTTTAGTCAGGCTCTGTCTGGTCTTGCCTTGCTTTGGTCACTGATGATAGAGAGGATGGAGAAGTATGGAGCAGAGCGGTGGATATACGAGACTTTACTGCTAGAAGAAGGGGCACTGCTGTGACAACCACAACGCTGTATTCTGAAATTGGGAAAGGACAAAAGAACTCTGTCACAGTGTCCATGATGACATCTGGGAGAAGACGGTCAGTGGTTCGTCCATGAAGAATCCATGTCCGGTGTGTGTGTCCATTTTTTGCCCTCTGTGTGTCTTCTGCATTCCATGTATACTGCTAGGCTGAAAATTGGTTTACACAACATCTCCTAGCAAGCAACGATCTGATGGCATCCACATCCATGTTACGTCCCTGAATTTCATAAACCCACAGACAATAGTATGCGTGAGGGATCCATAATCACGGAAAAAAAGTGCATGCTTTCACGGTGTGTGAATACGCACATTAAAATCAATGGATACGTAAGCGGTCTGAGATGCGCACAGCCTGACAGCACACATATGTGATTCACGGATGTGTGAAAGAGGCGCAAGTAAGGTGTAAGGCCACCGTCGCACATCCTTATTTGCTGGACATTGTACCTAGCCTTACAGCATCCCTCTGCCGGCTCCTAAACCTGGTCGATATCTGTCCAGACGTGCACTGAAAAGCTAGAAGGAACATTAATCACATGTAGGAGTTGAAATCAATTTGACGACACCAAATAATGAGGATTTCAAAGATCGTGAGCTGAATAATAATAGAGACATGAAGGAACAGGCGCTGAATTAGGCCCCTTGCACACGACCGTATGCCCTCCGAGATATATGGTCCCGGAGCGGCATTGCATTGATCGTGCACACGGGAGCAGCATCATAGTTTTCGTCAGGCCGTATATCTCGGAGGGCATACGGTCGTGTGCAAGGGCCCTTATTCTGTGTTATAAAAAGTGAGTCTTCCTGAACAACAACACTGACAGACAAAACATGCAAATCTACATTTGGGTTCCTTGCAAGAAACTACATAATAAAAGTTCCTTCTAAGTGCACTCCTCCGTCTTGTTTTTGTTAAGCTAAAAGCAGATTTCTATTTTTCCTCTCCACTTCCTCAATTAGATGACGCTCCCCTGTTTAGGATGCGTAGGAGTCCAAGATGAAAGGGTAAAAATCAGGTTTCTTTCTCTTTCTTAAGTGACTGATGTCAATCGAAACGTAATCTACTCGAAATATTAAAAGAAACAGGAAAATTGTATTATATGATGAAAAGATCATCATAAGAGCTTGTCGGATACGCCTCCGCTTCCCATCGTTACTTCTGACTCCATCATGCTGAACGGAAGATCTTCAGGTGAAAAACAAGAGGTACTGAGTAAAAGTCGCACAAAGGTTTACAAAGCCATTTCATACAATTTTGAGTCTTGTAAAAATCAACACAAAAATTCCCTACATCAAATCCAAGAGCCAGTTTCTTCTATAGGATGGAACCTGTGCCAACACGCCAAAGTTACCATCTGGCGCAACTCTTCTCTACCTCTCACCTGTTATCTAAGAATATCTGAGGTCACCGACAACAGATGTGTGAGCCATAAGTCGTGTGCGTAGGCCAAAAAAGTATAACGTACCCAATATGCTTCAGCCCAATCTTACCCAACCTTTCATATAGCTAAAGTTGTTGTCTAGTTTACAAAATCCATTTTGGGTGGAAACCGTAGTTACCAATAAGAGCGGTTCTTTGACTCGCCGCGATCAACGCGACACAGAACGTCAGCCAATAAATCTGCGGTTCTAGTGCGGACCAAGCCCTACGGTTTGTCATTGCTTGTATGGTACATTTGGAAAAGGCTTCCAAGTGAAGCTGAAGATTTGTCCAGACCTGCCATACACGGCAATAGGATATTAATGGGTTGGACCACCCCTGTACACAAAGGGACATGATAGAAGGGACCTTCACAAAAGGACCCTTCTCTCTGAAACAGAGTGTCACTTAAAGGGGTTCTCTGGGTTCGGGGCTGAATCCGGTACAAGCTATTCTTCACTCTTTTACTACACATGAGTGGAGCACCGGATCATTTCCTTGCTCCGATGCTCCCCCATGCCTTGCGTTGCATTGCCCAGCGCAAGGACTGTTTGTTTACTGCCGGTGACTTACCAGGATTCTCCTCACTATGCTAGGCGGAGGCTCCTGCCTAGTAATGTGACCGCCACAGATGAGTGGTCTACTCTATACCATTGCCGCAGGCTGTTTTGGAGGCGGGAACTATGGAAAGTATCATAGTACCCGCCCCCAAAACAGCAGTAGAGAATCCGCTGAGCATAGTAGTAAAAGATTATGGCTAAATGAACACGATCAGGATTGCGTGTGGGTTTTCCACGCTGATTTGCATGCGTAAAAACCGCACCGTAGGTCATACACATTGTATTCTGTGAGAAATTGAAAATCTCATGAACACAATGCAGATTTTTTTCTGTGCAGATTTTAACCTGTGGTGCGGATTTTAAAATCCGTAGCATGTCAATTTATTCTATTTTTTCTGTCCGGATTTTCTCCTTTCACTTCAATGGGGAGGGGAAAAGCCGCATCAAATCTGCATGTACAGTTGAAACCAGAAGTTTACATACACTATATTCCTTAAAACATTCTCTCTCTCATTATTTTGGTATTTGACAAATAATAATAATTATGGTAATCCTAAGGCCTCATGCACACGACCGTATGTGTTTTGCGGTCCGCAAATTGCTGATCGGCAAAAAAACGGATGATGTTCCGTATGGCAGGGCTCGACAAATCCCAGGCGCCAGGTCGCCATGGCGACCAGGAATTTGGTCCTGGCGCCTGGGTATTTGTCAGCCCGTTCTCCCAGGTGCCAGGGCGCAGGGCCGGCGCATCCTACACGCGGACTAGGAGTGCCGGCCCCCTTCATGCTGAAGCCTCCCGAGCGCTCTATATAGAGCCTCAGGCGGCTGCAGCACTGCCCGGGCTGGCGCGTCCATGAGGGCGCACCACCCGGGCGCAGCATGAAGAGAGGGACTGACAGGAGGGAAGCGCTCAGCGCTCCCTCCTGTCAGTTCCTCTTTGTAGCGTGGCCGAGCCCTGTATGGTCCGCGGTACAGGGAGCATCTGTCTCCTGTACCCGGCCGGACTGACATGAAGTGCGCACACAGTGTGCACATCCTGTCAGTCCGCCCGGGTATAGGAAACTAAAGCTCCTGTACCCGTGGGAACATACAAAGCTCGCCACGCTACATTACAGGCGGGGAGGAGGGGAGAAATGACAAAGGGGGAAGATAATGACAGGGGGGAGAATGACGAGGGGGAGGGGAAAGTGAATGACATGGGGGAGAAAGATAATGACAAGGGGAGAAAGATAATGACAAGGGGGATAATGACAAGGGGGAGATAATGACAAGGAGGGAGATAATGACAAGGAGGAGATAATGACAAGAGGGGGGGAGAGAGATTGACAAGACGAGGGGGGGGGGAGAATGACAAGGGGGGGAAAGAGCTGGGCGTTGTAGTGATGCGGCGACTGAGCGCCAGCTGGGGGTTGTAGTGCTCAGTAAAATGTCATGGTGCCCGCTGTGTTTGTGTCCTCCGGACCCCTCTGCCCTCTCCCCGGGACCCCTCTGCCCTCTCCTCCGGACCCCTCTGCCCTCCCCTCCGGACCCAGTAATCCTTGTAAGGGTTTCCACATGTCATGGCGGCCACAAGTGGCGATCACTTAGACGCTGGCAGCATCTGACGTGTCATATAACCTATTGAAGAGGGGAAGCATTATGGGGGGCCCTATATACTCGCACATTATGGGGGGCACTATGGAGAACAGGGGAAGGAACACTATGGGGGCATCTACTGGGGGCCCTACAGGGCTCCAGACAAAAAAAAATATCAAGGAGCCATTGGCTCCTAACCTGAAAAATCTAGGAGCCAAATGAAATTTTTAGTCGCCAAATTTAAAATACATATAATGAGATTTTCTAAGCCACACCCACGCAGTTAAAGGGTTTCTGTAGTCATTTCCATGACCTGTCAGACTAGCCAGATTCGCATTGGTAATTCGTGTGCTCTCTGCATCCGTATGTCCATTTCACACCCCCCAAAAAAGATAGAACATGTCCTATTCTTGTCCGCACCACGAACAAGGATAGGACTGTTCTATGATGAGCCGGACGTTCCATAAAACGCAGAACGCACATGCCATTATCCATGTTTTGCAGATCACCAATTTACGGACTGTAAAAATCCAACAGTCGTGGTGCATGAGCCCTTACAAAGGGTGACATTTGCAACATAAATTGATGTGATGTAGATTTTCTTGTGGAAAGTGTCTGCAGAGAGTGAATGAGATTTCTTAAAGGTTAAATATACGTTCCTAAAATCCCTAAAATGTATTTTCGCAATGTCCTGCAGGAAGACTGTTGCGCTTATTACAGGAACAGGCCCCAGTGTCGGCTCCTGCCTGTGCCCACTCCATAAAGCCTGGCACAGCACTTTAGCTCAGGGTCTTTTGTACTGACAGGTTATGCAGAGATTTAAGAATAAGCAATTTTTGGCATCTGGGTTTGTTTTTTTTATTACACATTGGCCAAGATTTACTAATCCTGTAGATGGTGATCCAGACCTGCACCAGATCTATCACAGAGGTCAGGCTGGAAGATAAAACTGGTGCAGGGACAGACCATTAAGGATCCATTCACATGTACGCAAGTGTATTATGGATCCGCAAAACACGGATACCGGTTGTGCGTTGTGCATTTTGTGGCCCGCACATGGCCGGCTCCTCCGATAGAAATGCCTATTTTTGTCTCCGATTGCGGACAAGAATAGGACATGCTCTACCTTTTTGCAGGGTTGCGGAATGGAGCAACAGATGCGGACAGTACACGGTGCACCTTTTGCAGGCCCATTCAAATGAAGGGGTCCGTCCACAGCAGAATTGTGGGACAGATGCAGACCCAGAACTACGGACGTGTGAGCGGACCCTTACTCTGACTCTGTACCAGCTACTGATTGGCTAATTTTGAGTCAGAATTTTATGCCAGAACTGTGGCACAATGTTGGCACTAAGTGGTGCATCTAGGGCTCTATCCATTTCCGCTTCCCCTAGGTGTAGAAGACCTAGATGCGCCACTTTTTAGACAGATCTTTGGCGCAGATACATTAGAAAATATGGGCCAGTGTGTCTTCCTCCTAAACTGAAAAAAAAAAAATTCCAATAAAAACACAGAAGTGCAGAAAACCACCAAATACCCACATGTGAAATCATCCTCAGGCACAGATTGTGCACCAAAAGCCACCAGCAGCAGCATCTGCCTCCCACTGTTTTCAATGGGAGACGGCATGTAACGTGGCCACGGCTTATAGCGGCTAAACCACAAAGGGGTCTGCAGATTGAAACTGAAAACCGCACCATGTGAACCAGCCCTAAAGCAGATTTTTTTGACTGGCTGGGACTGACGTATTAGATTCTGCCACTCTCTGAAATGGGACCGATAATAGAGAATGAAGTGAAGATTTGTGCAGGTCCTTTTAAGAGTAAAACACTAACATTGTAAGCAAATATCCCCAGCACCCGTGGTACTACAAATACCATAGAGCCAGCCTAGCTAATCATATGTGGAATCTGACTGTACAACCCCCACTAGTTGGCCGGGGCAGAACATGTTGCTGTGACCACCCAGGCTCCCTCACCTTCACACAAGCGCTCCTCATACATAGTGACCGGATACTGCATACCATTAGCGCTGTCCATCAAAACGCCCGCGATACTAAGCCCCGCCCACCGAGCATAAGCCCCGCCCATCCATCGGCAACAGCCTATCACAATGCTGGAGTGCCAGATTAGCCAATCAGTGAGCAGAATCCAAAGTCTTTTGCCTGCATGGGACCAGACATCTGATTGGAGGATGAGGTTTCTTGCTATTCCGGCTGGGCTGACAATGGTGATTCGATGTGTGAAGCGCAATGTTTGAAAGAGCAGTGGAGTGTCTAGGCGCAAATGGCGACAAGACTACAAAGTCTTGTCGCCATTGTGCAATTCTAAGTCGCATTGGCGACCATTTTAGTCGCCATCTGGAGCCCTGCCCTATGTACTGGCATGCATTATTCGGGGGCTCTATGGAGAATGGGGGGGGGGGAGCACTATGGGGGCATCTATTGGGAGCTTTATGACGCGGCTCCGCCTGGCTCCTAACTTTTTTAGCTGGCTCCTAGATTCAAAGGAAATTTGTCAAGCCCTGCCGTATGGCATCCGTTTTTTTACTTATATTGATGCATAAAGATTAAAGGCTTTTTCCAGGAGTAAAATATTGAAGACTTAACCTCAGCATAGGTCATCAATATCTGATTGGACCTATCCAGACGACAGGTCATCAGTATTAAAATCTCGGAAAACCTTTTTAATGACCAGACAATTTTTCATGACTTGGTGTTGGTTTAACAGTTTCACTTTTTTACTTGTTAGACTACCAAAAGAATTTTTGCAACTTTTTTATGGGATACAGAGATTTTCATATATATATATATTTAACATATTTACATTTTTTAAGGTGTATTCACATCACCATTTAGCTTTTCGTTCTTCTGGTCCATCAGAGAGAGAGAGAGAAAGAAAAAAAATGATCCTGTTACATCAGTTGTCATCCATTTGAGCCATTTCCATCTGAGATCTGTTTTTTTTGGTGGAAACAAAGTCCTGCACATTTTTTTTTCTTTCCACAGACAAAAATGGCTCAAACAGATGATAACTGATGCAACAGGATCAGTTTGTTGTTTTTTTTTGTTTGTTTTTTTACAGGATCCGGTTTCTTTTTCTCTCTCTTCTTGACGGATCATAAGAACAGAAAGCTAAACAGTGATGTGAATGCAGCCGAATTTTATTTGGAAAAAACTGTGTAAAATTGTTTTACAAAGACTTTTTTTTTTTTACTATAGCTCCTTATTCTTTTAATATGCAAACTGACACCAAAACAAGTTTTTAAAATGAGTTCCATATTTTGTCTTGGTTGTTTTGATATATAATATGTATAGTTTCTTGTGAAAGGGGGTTCTGGTCAGAAACACAACAAATCCTGCAATCAATTGTGTTTTTGTCCAGCAGGACAGGGGGTCACAAACCATGGCTCTGCGGGCCGTATACAGCCCATGGGTCACAAGTTGTACATCCCTGAACTAAAGCATGCTGTTATAATATAATACAAAATGCATTAGTATTTACTGCTTCCATTGTATCCAGTGGAGTCAATGAGCTAAAAAGCCTGAACCATGGACTGATACAACGTGGCGGGCTAAAAGGGAAAAGTGGCCAAAGCATTGTCTAGACTGGATACAGTCACCCAAGAGATGGGCTTAAAGGGGTTATCCAAGATGTACTGCCATTCCATGCAGCCGCCACTTCCAAGATCACGTGACGCACATTGGGCACGTCATCCCAGCCTGGGGTTAGATCCCGCTGCACATGTGCGAGTCTGAATCTCTCACAAGCGGTATGGCAAAAGATTCAGACTCATACTTGTCCTGCTGGTTGTAATCCCAGGCTGGGATCACATACCCAATGTACGTACATTGGGTACATGATCCCAGAAGTGGCGGCTGCCCGGGATCCCGAAGCATCTCAGATAACTCCTTTAACCCCTTCAGGACTGAGCCATTTTTCACCTTAAGGGCCAGGCCAAATTTTGGAAATCTGACATGTATCACATTATGTGATAATACCTTTGGAATGTTTTAACTCATCCAACCAATTCTGAGCCCGTTTTCTCTTTTCTCTTGACAGGTCATACTTCATGTTACTGGTAAATTTGAGTCGATAAGTTTTATCTTCTTTCTTATTAAAAAAATTCTAAATTGACCAAAAAATGTGGAATTTTCTAGATGTGAAATTCTCTGCTTTTAAGACGGATAGTAATACCTACCCATTTTTAAAGGACCAATTCAGGTTTCGAAGTTTCTTTGTGGGGAATACATAATAGAAACCACCCGAAAATGACCCCATTTTAAAAACCACACCCCTCAAATTATTCAAAACTGGTTTTAGAAACTGTGTTAACGCTTTGATGTCCCACATGAGTTAAAAGTCACTTTTTTGTGCTAATTTTCTGTTTCAAAATTTCCTGTAAAACAGCAAGGTTTTACAACCAGACAAATTTCGATATGTATTTTCCCGATTCTGTAGTTTACAGAAACACCCCATATATGTTTGTGGGCACACAGCAGCACTCAGAAAGGAAGGAGAACCTTATGGCTTTTAGAGGGCAGATTTTGCTAAAATAATTTTCAGGTTCCATGTTGAATTTGAAGACCTCCTGATGAAACCCCACAGTGGAAACCTCCAAAAAGTGACCCCATGTTGGAAACTACACTCCCCGGGGAATAGTGAGAACTTTTTTTCATAGAAAAAAAATAAACGCTTGGCCGTGAAAATGAAAAATGACAAATTTTCTAAGAAAATGTTCCTTTAGGCCCTAATTCTTCACTTTAACAAGGTGTAACAGGAGAAAATGCACCCACTATGTGTTACCCATTTTCTCCTGAATACAGAGGCACCCCATATGTCTGTGATGGCTTACCTCCGGCACTCCAGCTGTGGGACTTGCTTGGCTGATCTCAGAATGCCATAGAAATGAATGGAGCATTTTGTAACATTTTGGGGTGCAAATGACTTTTTTGATCACTTTGTATCAAGGTAGGCAAAATTGCAATTCTGTCAGTGCTTTTAATTAAATTTTTTATGGGGTTCCATGTGGTATATATTATATTATAACGTTGTGCTGTGGGTCGATACGGTTATGGCGATAGCACCTTTATATAGTTTTTTTCATGTTTTACTTATTTTTCAGCGTAAAATAATTTTTTTTAACTAAAAATAAGTTTACTTTGCATCGCCACACGCTAACATCCATAATATTTTTATTTTTCTGCCAACGTAGCTGTCTGAGGGCTTGTTTTTGCAGGACAGGCAACAGTTTTTATTGGTACCACTTGGACTTTTTTTATCACTTTTTATACCATTTTTTGAGAGGTAGGCAAAAAAAATGCAATTCCAGCTGTTTTTGTTTTTTATGGCATTCACTGTGCAGAGTAATGAAATTGTTTTATAGATCAGGTCTTTACGGACGCGGCAATACCAATCATGTGTAGTGTATTTTGTTTTGTTTTTTAACCACTTATAAATATGCAGATATAGGAAAAGGCTATATATTAAATTATTTTTTATTTATTTATTTATTTTTAAACACTTTTTGTATGCAGACCTACCTGGTTCCTGAAGATCTAGTGGGTCATTAGTGTATTGCAGTGTATTGTCAATCTGTCACGGACACTAAGGCACTTGCAGACGAGCGTGTCCGGATTATGTCCAGATGCGTTACACATGCGTTCAGTGAAAACTGCGCGATTTTGCAAATGAAGTCTTTCAGTTTTGTTTCGCGTTCAGTTTTTATCGTGTGCAATGCGATTTACTGCATTTTGCACGCGCGTGATAAAAAACTGAATGTTTACAAATAACATCTTTTAGCAACCATCCGTACTTGCAGATGCGATTTTCACCCAGTCCCATTCACTTCTATGGGGCCAGCTTTGCGTGAAAATCGCCGCAGAATATAGAGCATGCTGCGAGTTTCACGCAACTCAAAAGTGATGCGTGAAAACCACTGCTCATGTACACAGAGCCATTTAAATGAATGGGTCCGGATTCCATGCGGGCGCAATGCGTTGGCATCACGCATTGCACCCATGTGGAATTCTCGCTTGTGTGAAAGGGGCCTAAGGGTACATGCACACGTTCTGGATTCATGTGCGAAGAATCCGCAGGTGTTCGCCGGAAAATCCATGCAGTCAATCTGCGTCAATTGGTGCGGATTTGGTGCAGATTTTCCGCATGCGGATTTTACTAAGTGAATGGAAAAAATCCGGTCAGGAAAAATTTTAAAATCCGTACCGCACGTCAAAATCCGCACAGAAAAAATCTGCATCGTGTGCATTGAAAATTTCAAATTCTCATAGAATACAATGTACATGACCTACGGTGCGGATTTTCCGCACGCAATCCTAATTGTGTACCTTTAGTCTAAGCCTGATCAAGCTCCTGCTTCTGGTAGGCCCTGTCAGGCTTAGGGCTCATGCACATGACAGCAAGTATTTTGCGGTCTGCAAAAGACACGGATAACGTCCGTGTGCATTCTGTATGTTGCGGAACAGAACTGCCGGCCCCTAATAGAACAGTGCTCTCCTTGTCCGTAATGCGGACAATAATAGGACACGGGTTCTATCCGTGCGGAACGGACATATAAAAAAAAAGGAATGTACATGGAGTAACTTCCGTTTTTTTGCGGACCCATTGAAATGAATAGTTCCGCATACAGTCTGCAAAAAAACGGAACGGACATGGAAAGAAAATACGTTCGTGTGCATGAGCCTTTAGGGTACATGGTAAGCCAGGAGGCTATCCCCGGAACTCCCATAGAAATTATTGGAGCGTCCGTGCGCATGTGCGACCGGCCGCTCTGGTCATTTTAGGGGAGCAGCAAGGGGCCTGCAGGTGGTACGGGCCCTCCGTTCTTGTGATCGGTGGGGGTCTCTGCAGTAGAACCCCCGCCGATATGATAGTTATCCCCTATTCTGTGGAAAGGGGACAACTTGTAACTGCCGGAATACTCCTTTAAACACATGTGCACTCATTAGACTTCAACTTTAGGAGCATTGATAGCAGTTTTACAAAGAGGTGTGCGCCTCTTAAAGGGATCTGATTGGTGTGGGATGAGCAGTTTGAAGAGGCTGTAGTAATCTGGAGACTGCTGCACCTTCCACGCAGCCTAGGAGAGGTTCAGATCTCCGGCACATTATTCCGGCAGAGGAACAGACTATCGGAGTTACCGTATTTGGCATAGCAGGATACCGCCGCACACAGCCGGATCCCCATTGACTATAATGGGATCCACCGGCTTTCCAGCGTAAAAGTGTTTCTCTGGCCAAAAGCTGACATTTATACCAGAAAGCCACCAGATCCCTGCTGGATCCCATTAATATGTGGGGTCGGACCGCCACCGTTCAGATATTGGTGACCTATCCAGAGGTCTATTTTCTGGACAGGTTATCAGCATCTGATCGTCGCGGGTCCGACACCCGGGATTCCTGCCTTTCAGCTATTTGGGAAGGCACCAGCGCTCACAGTAGCACCGCAGCCTTCTCGCTGCGTCCACAGGTCAATGGCGTCACGGCTGTGTCACGTGGCCGGGGCGCAGATAACACCCGGGACCCCCACTGATCAGATGCTGATGAACTATCCAAATCATAGACCATCAGTAAAAAAAAAAAAAAAAAGGGCGGAGAACCCCTTTAACATCGCTGGTATCTATGAAATTGGTGGGTTTGGTGGACTCTGCGCATCTTCATAGACTCCTTAAAGGGGTATTCTCATCTCGATATTTCTGGCATATCCACAGGACAAAACGCGCGATAGCTACGGGTCCCAACTTTGACTATTTTCTGGAACTCCGGCTCACAGCTTCTCGAGAGAACAGGCTTCGTTTTCAAGATAGATGGGCGTCTCTGGGGTGGGGCGTGCCCCTACCAGACATTTACGGCAGGGTTACGCCGCACTTGTCGAGCTGTACATACCACTTTAATAGGTGAACTCAAAACGGACTGCCAATATGGCCGCATTTCCTGTTGTCATTCGTACAAAAACATCCACCACAAAAAAACTGAAAAATGACAATATCTCGACATAAAATAAAGCAAAATTACCAAACCTCCGCTGCGACTCCAACCTGAGAGGGCCCTGGGCGCGGGAATATCCTGCGAATGGAGTCTCACGCTCTTCAAATCATGTCAATTTCCACCGTCGCACAATTTTACCAAACTGCACAAAAACTTCCCTTAAAGGGGAACTCCAGTAACACCAGGAATTTCCCATTCTAGTCATTCGTTAGGCTGACGATAAGACGCCACATTGCCCCACTGTATCTTGATCAGCCGCTGGGATGTGGTCGGTGGGTGACTACCGTGGAAATCCGCCACATACTGTAGCTAAGGAAGATGGCGGCTAGCACCCATCCCTGCATTATAGGTGTGTGGCACTGGAAGACGCCAGCCACAGGCAGAGTATGCTAGGAGTTGTAGTACTCCTTCAGCTGGAGGACCACAAGTTGCAGAGCTCCTTTTCTAGATACAATTATAATATATTGCAGTATTACAAAGCATATAACACAGACTCTAGAGCACCAGGCCCGTATAACAACCCCATGTTACATGACTGCAGGCAGCAGACCAGCTGCCATGGCCGCCTGCTCCTCACTCACCTGCTAGTGCTCGCCCTTTTATTCCAGCCTGGGTGGTTGATCCAGTGTATCCACTACAATAGGGATAAATGAACAGAGGGATAAGGATGGAGAATCCCTGAAAGAGACCTGGGATCTTGGGACTTGTAGTTCTGCGCCTATTGGTTCCTTTACGCCTCCAGTAAGGAACAAACTACATATCCCGACATGCCTTGCGCGCCCGATTCAGGGGCAAGAGATACAGCTGATTGTATGGCACTGGGTGATGCCAGCAGCGTTCAGGCGGGGGGGGCGGACTATTGGCCGGTGTAGTGGGGGGCCTCCCGCCGGGGTCTAGGGCTTGTGTCCAGCCCAGCTCTTTATCTCCAGCGTGGTACGTTCCCCGCCTCAGCCGTTACCATGTTGTGTTTGCGGCGTTGTCATGGCTGCAGGCGGATGCAGGGCTCAGAGCTGGCTGAGGAGGAGCGTCTTATCCTGCAGCTACTGCTGCGTCCTCCAGGGGGCGCTGAGATCACTAGTGCTGGGCTGAGGGACATAGTTACAGATTGCTCCCTCCTAAGCACTTCTTGAGTTGGCAAATATGGATCATCTTAAAGGGGTTGTCCAGGACTACAAAAAGATGTCCGCTTTCTTTCATTAACAGCACCACTCTTACCCACAGGTTGTGTTTGGTATTACAACTCAGCCCCATTCACTTCAATGGAGATGAACTGCAATACCAGACCCAAACCATGGACAGGTGTGGTGTTTGGAATAAAGCAGCCTTGTTTTTCTTATCCTGGACAACCCTTTTAATTATATCTGCTCATATAAAATGTCATACAGTGCCAACATAAGTGTCATACCATCTGCCACTAACTGGCACCAAATCATATCAGTGATGTCCCTTTAATAACTAACCCCAGGAACAGATGATTTCCCAAAGAAAACGTACTTAACCCTTTAATGAAAGGGGTTGTCTCACTCCAGCAATTGGCATTTATCATGTGGATAATGTTAACACAAGGCACTTACTAATGTACTGTGATTATCCATATTGCTTCCTTTGCTGGCTCAATTCATTTTTCCATCACATTATACACTGCTCGTTTCCATGGTAACGACCACCCTGCAATCCAACAGTGGTGGTCGTACTTGCACAGTATAGGAAAAAGCGCCATCCTCTCTGGTGGCCGGGACCGTCGGAGTGCACATGGGCTACCGCCTATTCCTATATTGTGCAAGCACTACCACTGCTGGATTGCAGGGTGGTCGTAACCATGGAGACGAGCAGTGTATAATATGGTGGAAGAATGAATCCAGCCAGCAAAGGAGGCAATATGGAGAATCACATTACATTAGTAAGTTGCTTGTATTAACTTTCTCTACATGATAAATGCTATTTGCTGAAGTGAGACAACTGTCAGCAGTTTTGTACCTATGACATTGGCCGACCTGTTACATGGGCACTTGGCAGCTGAAGGCGTCTGTGTTGGTCCCACGTTCATGTGTTCCCAGATTGAAAAACAAAAAAGTTATGGGCATCAAAATACGACAATGAAATGAATAAATAATTATTTTCCAAAGTTTCTATTGTTTTTAAAGTATTAAACTCACAGACTGATGACCCCTTAAGTGGCTTCCACACAATATGATGCCCTCTTAAGTGCCTCCTCACAGTGGTATCCTCTTAAAGAGGACCTTTCACTGGTCCACAGTTTATGAGGTAAAGCTATGTACATTGAGAGCGGCACCCAGGGATGTCCCTGCACTTACTTGTATCCCTGGGTGCCGCTCCGTTCGTCCTCTGTAGCCCCCGGTATCATATCCTGAATATGAGCTGAGCGCTGCGATTGGCCAGCGCTCCAGCCCTGGGAGAAGGAGACGCCCAGGGCAGAAGAAGAAGTCTCCGCCCCAGGCAAAATTACAGCAGCAAGAGCGCCGGTACCGGGGGCTACAGCAGGCGAACGGAGCGGCACCCAGGGATACAAGTAAGTGCAGGGACATCCCTGGGTGCCACTCTCAATACATAGCTTTACCTCATAAACTGTGGACCAGTGAAAGGTCCTCTTTAAGTACCGTCATGCAGTATGCTGTCCCCTTAGGTGGGTCCCACACAGTAATGCCCCTTTTGTCCCCCCTCTCACAAAGTGATGCCTCCTTAAGTGGTCCCCCACACAGAGTAATGCCCCCTTACGTAGGTCCCTGACAGTAATGCCCCCTTAAGTGGCTCCCCACAGAATACAAGCCCTCTTAAATGCCCCTTCACAGAGATGCTCTCTCAAGTGCTCCCTTATGCCCCCATGGAGTGCTGCCTCACATTGCCTCCACTGTAAATGCCCACCTTCCCCACGTTCCTTAGTCGTCAGCTCCCTGCTGGTCTAGATAAGGTCTTCTCCAATAAGTGGTCTTTTGGGGAGTTTTCCCCATAGGCTATTTCTTCCAGCCATTATGTTCTACACCTCGTCCATATCCCTCGGTTTACGTTTCCGCATGTGGTGCCAATTGTTCAACAAGCAAAATAAATTCAGACCCTATGCCAGAAAAAAGTGGTCTTTTATGGGGGTGGTCCTCTGAAAGATGGAATTATACAGAATGCACTTTGAAGTACAAATCTGTTTCTCAATCCCCTCCCTTTCGCAGTTCAAGATGGCCCCATCCTCTTTGGTCTCCAGTATTACACTCCTACAATTCTTGGTCCCTGCGTGGGTCTCCTCTCACTCCTGGTCCCCAACATGGCCACTCCATTGTCCCCTATTATTGCTCCTTTGTTCAGCAATTGTGAAGGCTGCCTAGTGCAGCATGACATGGGCCCTCCTCTTCTCTGACAACTTTTTCCTCCTCCAGTGATGCTCTGTGGAAATGTTTCTCCTCCACTCCCCTGAGGTCCCCTGCAGGTCTCCGGCCCCTGCTCACTCCAGTCTGTTGATGCAGCACAATGCAGACCAGCGTCCAGATGATTTGCAGTGTGTTTATGTCCAATGTATGGTTTCTCAAAGGGGTTCCAACTGAAAAATGTGCTAAAAAAAGATTAGTCTGTGGTTGGAATAGGGGTGCTCTGCTTATAGAGTTGCAGCACCTAAAGGCTCATGGGCCCTGGTGCAAAAGTTCAGCTTGGGCCACCCTTGCCTCAGTTCTTTATGTGTCTTCTTATGAGACACAAGTGTCTTTGGGCCCCTTCAGGCTCCTGGGCCCGGTAGCGACTGCTACCTCTGCACCCCCTATAGCTATGTTGCCCATGTCCATAGGGTATAATGGGAAGAAAACTTGGACACAGTATTGGGGGGTAGTGTCTTCTCAATGGATGATGGTCTTCTGAGTGTTTATATGAGTTCATGGGATCAAAGATAAGGCTTCACATAAGCCGTCAGCTGACGGAACTCAGGAGGGATAGTCTGCTAATAGGCTAACTTTTAACTGCATGGTTTAAAATGCAACTAGGTGCAGCAAAATTGCACCAACATTTTGACATAAAAAAATGATTGGTGATTTTTTTTCCACCCCAAAAAAATCAAAATTTAGCCAATAAATATATTTTATTATCCCAAAATAGTACCAATCACAACATATAACTCATCCTACAAAACAACTAGGCCCTCATAGAGCTATGTCAACAGAAATATCATAAAATTAGGGCAACATGAAAATGACTTTTTATTGTGAAACAGCACTAAAGCACAAAGAAAACATTCGTACCGAACCGTATAAAAGCTATCGTTATTTTTACTGTATGTTGAACAAAACGCACTGTTATGTGGGGGAGCTGGGGATGGCACTGGTATGGGGGCATATGGGGATGGCACTGTACAGGGGCATCTGGGGATGGCACTGTATGGGGGCATCTGGGGATGGCACTGTATGGGGGCATCTGGGGATGGCACTGTACAGGGGCATCTGGGGATGGCACTGTATGGGGGCATCTGGGGATGGCACTGTATGGGGGCATCTGGGGATGGCACTGTATGGGGGCATCTGGGGATGGCACTGTATGGGGGCATCTGGGGATGGCACTGTATGGGGGCATCTGGGGATGGCACTGTATGGGGGCATCTGGGGATGGCACTGTATGGGGAAATCTGTGGATGGCACTGTATGGGGAAATCTGTGGATGGCACTGTATGGGGGTATCTGGGAATGACAGTGCTATGGGGGGAATCTGTGGATGACCCCCCCATAACAGTGGCTGCGATGACCCCCAACACAGGGGCTGTGGGCGGCATATTGTTTGCTAATGACAGCAGGGCCCTATGCAGTAACTGTATTCTACTACACCGGCCCGCTGTAGTAATGCTATAGGCGATGTTTAAACTATCATCTTCATTAAGCTTAATGCTGGCAGTATTACCCTACCTCCTATAATCTACGATCGCAGGCAGGACTGGAGTCAGGAGGCTGGGCGGGCGGCGGCAGCATAACGTCACACGCCTGCTCCGCCCACTTTATGAATGAAGCAGACGGCACAGGCGCATGACGTCACGCTGCCGCCTCCCGCCCGCCCGGCCTCCTGACTCCAGTCCTGCCTGCGATCGTAGATTATAGGAGGTAGGGTAATACTGCCAGCATTAAGCTTAATGAAGATGATAATTTTAAACATCGCCTATAACATTACTACAGTGGGCCGGTGTAGTAGAATACAGTCATTAGCCAACAAGATTGGCCCATAGCCCCTCCTCATTGATACACACGCCGGCTGCGCTCTTCAGCAGCGCGGCGGTGTATCAGTGTTTGCCGCATTCGCCCCATAAGACGCAGCACTATTTTTCCCCCACTTTTGGGGGGGAAAGTGCGTCTTATAGGGCGAAAAATATGGTACTGTTCTGTACAGATCTAGTGATGATCGAGCACCAAAGTATTCGGGTGTTCAGCCCAAACACATTGCTATATTCGTGTGCTCGGCCGAGCACCCGAGTATAATGGAAGTCAATGGGAGACAACCAGGCACCCCCTGCTCTGAAGAGGGAGGGTCCCTGGTCCATTGGAAAAGGTCTGAAAGTGACAGAAACACCACCGCAATGGATCGGGAACAGCATGGGGACGATGTCTGGATGCATCTTGGACTCCCAGGTCGCTGCTGGGAACAATGTTGTCCGAGTTGTACGTCACTTTACAGAATGACAAAAATACGCACAAAATTCCCCCCAAAAAATCAATTTCACAGGAAAAATTGTTAGGAAACATTCTTTCCTGTATATTCAATTGTATATAAAGTGCAAGTGCTGCCAAAAATTACAAGCAACAGGGACTCTGAAACAGCCTGTATATCACATAAAGGAGGGCCTCATTCACATTGTGGTACAATTGTTCAGGTAGTGGGACTCCTACGCTCATAAAGCCTATGCACTAAGTGAAAGGGCTGCCAAAAATTACAAGGAACCGCCACTGCAAAACACCCTTTGTTACACATTAAGGAGGGCATCATACACACCCTTGAAAAATTATGATTGGTGGCCTGCTGGTGACCCTCAAAAACATTTGGAGCAAGGGCCTGCTGGTGACCCTCTAAAACATTAGGGGCGAGGGCCTGCTGCTGAGCTGACCCTCTAAAACATTTGGGGCGAGGGCCTGCTGGTGAGCTGACACTCTAAAACATTATATGCGAGTGCCTGCAGGTGAGCTGACGCTCTAAAACATTATATGCAAGTGCATGCTGTTCAGCTGATGCTCTAAAACATTATATGCTAGTGCCTGCAGGTGAGCTGACGCTCTAAAACATTATATGTGAGTGCCTGCAGGTAAGCTGACGCTCTAAATTATTATATGCGAGTGCATGCTGTACAGCTGATGCTCTAAAACATTATTTGCGAGTGCATGCTGTACAGCTGTTGCTCTTAAAACATTATATGCAAGTGCATGCTGTTAAGCTGACGCTCTAAATTATTATATGCGAGTGCATGCTGTTCAGCTGACGCTCTAAAACATTATATGCGAGTGCATGCTGTTCAGCTGATGCTCTAAAACATTATATACTAGTGCATGCTGTTCAGCTGACGCTCTAAAACATTATATGCGAGTGCATGCTGTACAGCTGATGCTCTAAAACATTACATGCAAGTGCATGCTGTTCAGCTGACACTCTAAAACATTATATGCGAGTGCATGCTGTTCAAATGACGCTCTAAAACATTATATGTGAGTGCATACTGTACAGCTGATGCTCTAAAACATTATATGCGAGTGCATGCTGTACAGCTGATGCTCTAAAACATTACATGCAAGTGCATGCTGTTAAGCTGACACTCTAAAACATTATATGCTAGTGTATGCTGTTCAGCTGACGCTCTAAAACATTATATGCTAGTGCCTACAGGTGAGCTGACGCTCTAAAACATTATATGCGAGTGCATGCTGTTCAGCTGATGCTCTAAAACATTATATGTGAGTGCATGCTGTACAGCTGATGCTCTAAAACATTATATGTGAGTGCATGCTGTTCAGCTGACGCTCTAAAACATTATATGCGAGTGCATGTTGTTCAGCTGACCCTATAAAAAAAATTTGAGTTGATGGCCTGCAGTTGAGCTGACCCTATAAAAAAATTAGAGTGGAGGGAATGTATACAATCTGGATGAGGAGGAGGAGGAGGAGGAGAAAACAAGATTCAACCATATATTTTTTTTTGGCTGGTGAAAAGGTGCATGGGAATACACTACAGTAGACTGAGTACATTATAAATGATAGATTGAAATTGCCTTTATGTTCCTCATCATATGTTCCTCTGGTGGAGTTGAGAAGTCAGGGGCAATCCAGGCCTTGTTCACTTTTATCTGAGTCAACCTGTCAGCATTGTCAGTGGACAAGCGGATACGCTTATCTGTTATAATGTCACCAGCAGCACTAAATACACGCTCAGACAAAACACTGGCGGCAAGGCAGGCCAGCACCTCCAAGGCGTAGAGCGCAAGTTCGTGCCACGTGTCCAGCTTGGACACCCAGTAGTTGTAAGGCACTGATGGATCATTTAGGATGCTGACATGGCTGCTATGTATTCCTTCACCTTTACCTTCTTCCAAAACTTTTCCCTCCTTGTACCACTCGGCAGCGCTTCAGGGTGAGGTTGCTTGTAGGGTTACATGAATGTGTCCCATTCCTTGGAGAGTGTTGCCCTGCCTTTGTTGGAACTGCTGTGTGTTCCCCTTGTCTCCCTTCCTTGGTTGCCTATAGAAGAACGGACTCTGCTGGCCACGGTGAGCTCTGGCTAATTTTGGAGCAATCTCTCAACAAGTACCTTCTGGTATTGCACCGTTTTACTCGTCCTCTCCACCACAGGAATGAGAGATGAGAGTTTTAGAGGTCTGACATTAATGCCCACTCCTCGCTTGTGAATAGTGGCATTTGACTCGAAAGGCGACGACCATGTTGCAGCTGGTATTCCACAACTGCCCTCTGCTGCTCACAAAGCCTGGCCAACATGTAGAATGTAGAGTTCCACCACGTGCTCACGTTGCACAACAGTCGGTTGACAGACCGGCTGAAGCTTTGGACGACTTGCGGAAATGGGCACACACGCTGCGCGCCTTCACTAGTAGCGTTTGCAAATTGGGGTAGGTTTTGATAAACCGCTGAACCACTAAGTTTAAGACGTGGGCTAGGCATGGAATGTGTTTCAGGTTGCTGAGCTCCAAATCCGCCACCAAGTTACATTGTCAGACACAACCATGCCTGTTTGTAGGTTGAGTAGCGAGAGCCACAGCTCGGTCCCTTATACCCTGCCGCAGCTCTGCGGCGGTGTGCTGTTTTTCCCCTAAGCAGATCAGCTTCAACACGGCCTGTTGACGCTTACCCACAGCAGTGCTACACTGCATACAGCTAGCGACTGATGGCTGACTGCTGCTGGAGGTGGAAGTGGAGGAGGAAGAGGCGGAGGAGGAGAAGTGGGGGTTGGAGCCAGTAACATTGCTGCTGGCAAAGACCCTGATGGATGTAGGGCCCGAAATCCTGGGCGTGGGTAGCACCTGTGCCATTCCAGGGTACGACTTACTCCCGGCCTCCACAACATTCACCCAGTGTGCGGTCAGGGAAATATAGCATCCCTGGCCACTAGCACTTGTCCATATGTCTGTGGTGGACCTTCCCAGTAAGTGCATTGGTCAGGGCAAGGGTGGTGTTCTGGGACACATGCTGGTGTAAGGCGGGCACGACACACCGTGAAAAATTGTGGCGGCTGTGGACTGCGTACTGAGGGACGGCCGCCAACATCAGGCTGCGGAAAGCCTCAGTATTCACAAGCCTAAATGGCAACATTTCAAGGGCCAGTAATTTTAAAGTTGCGCATTTAGTGCTTTGGTCTGTGGGTGGGTGGGTGCTTATTTGCGCTTGAGTTCAAATGTCTGTGTTATCGACATTTGGATTCTGCGCTGGGACAGGGAAATGGATGTTGTTGCTGACGGTTCATGCGAAGGTCCAGATGCATGGCGAGGGGCATCCGGGCCTGCGCCTTAAACAGGGGATTGGCCAGCAGTGCGTAACACAGGGGAACAGGAGGCAGTGTTGGGACCCGCAGACCCAGAGTGTTGACCCATGCATTCGGCCCACTTATTAGGGTGCTTGGATGCCATGTGGCGGATCATGCTGGTGGTGGTGAGGTTGCTAGTGTTCACGCCCCGGCTCATTTTGGTACAGCACAGGTTGCAAACTACCACTGTTTTGTCGTCTGCACTTTCCTCAAAAAAGCTCCATACTGCAGAACACCTTCCCCTTGGCAAGGTAGATTTATGCATGGGGGTGCTCGGTGTAACGGTTTCGGGCCTGTTTGGTGTGGGCCGACTTCTCCTCTTTGCTGTGTGTTCCCCTTGTCTCCCTTCCTTGGTTGCCTATGGAAGAACGGACTCTGCCGGCCGCGGTGAGCTCTGGCTAATTTTGGAGCAATCTCTCAACAAGTACCTTCTGGTATTGCACCGTTTTACTCGTCCTCTCCACCACAGGAATGAGAGATGAGAGTTTTAGAGGTCTGACATTAATGCCCACTCCTCACTTGTGAATAGTGGCAGTTGACTCAAAAGGCGACGACCATGTTGCAGCTGGTATTCCACAACTGCCCTCTGCTGCTCACAAAGACTGGCCAACATGTAGAATGTAGAGTTCCGCCACGTGCTCACGTTGCACAACAGTCGGTTGACAGACCGGCTGAAGCTTTGGACGACTTGCGGAAATAGGCAAACACGCTGCGCGCCTTCACTAGTAGCGTTTGCAAATTGGGGTAGGTTTTGATAAACCGCTGAACCACTAAGTTTAAGACGTGGGCTAGGCATGGAATGTGTTTCAGGTTGCTGAGCTCCAAATCCGCCACCAAGTTACATTGTCAGACACAACCATGCCTGTTTGTAGGTTGAGTAGCGAGAGCCACAGCTCGGTCCCTTATACCCTGCCGCAGCTCTGCGGCGGTGTGCTGTTTTTCCCCTAAGCAGATCAGCTTCAACATGGCCTGTTGACGCTTACCCACAGCAGTGCTACACTGCTTCCAGCTAGCGACTGATGGCTGACTGCTGCTGGAGGTGGAAGTGGAGGAGGAAGAGGCGGAGGAGGAGAAGTGGGGGTTGGAGCCAGTAACATTGCTGCTGGCAAAGACCCTGATGGATGTAGGGCCCGAAATCCTGGGCGTGGGTAGCACCTGTGCCATCCCAGGGTACGACTTACTCCCGGCCTCCACAACATTCACCCAGTGTGCGGTCAGGGAAATGTAGCATCCCTGGCCACCAGCACTTGTCCATATGTCTGTGGTGGACCTTCCAAGTAAGTGCATTGGTCAGGGCAAGGGTGATGTTCTGGGACACATGCTGGTGTAAGGCGGGCACGACACACCGTGAAAAATTGTGGCGGCTGTGGACTGCGTACCGAGGGACGGCCGCCAACATCAGGCTGCGGAAGGCCTCAGTGTCCACAAGCCTAAATGGCAACATTTCAAGGGCCAGTAATTTTAAAGTTGCGCATTTAGTGCTTTGGCCTGTGGGTGGGTGCTTATTTGCGCTTGAGTTCAAATGTCTGTGTTATCGACATTTGGACGCTGCGCTGGGACAGGGAAGTGGATGTTGTTGCTGACGGTTCATGCGAAGGTCCATATGCAGGGCGAGGGGCATCCGGGCCAGCGCCTTAAACAGGGGATTGGCCAGCAGTGCGTAACATAGGGGAACAGGAGGCAGTGGTGGGACCCGCAGACCCAGAGTGTTGACCCATGCATTCGGCCCACTTATTAGGGTGCTTGGATGCCATGTGACGGATCATGCTGGTGGTGGTGAGGTTGCTAGTGTCCACGCCCCTGCTCATTTTGGTACGGCACAGGTTGCAAACTACCACTCTTTTGTCGTCTGCACTTTCCTCAAAAAAGCTCCATACTGCAGAACACCTTCCCCTTGGCAAGGTAGATTTATGCATGGGGGTGCTCGGTGTAACGGTTGCGGGCCTGTTTGGTGTGGGCCGACTTCTCCCTTTGCAACCCCACTGCCTCTTCCAGACTGTTGCGGTGCTGCGGATCCCTCCCCCTCTGTACTGCTGTCCTCGCTCGGCTTTTCACCTTTTCATGTTGGGTCAGTGACCTCATCGTCCAGCAGCTCCTCTTCCACTTCCTCACTCTGCTCATCCTCCTGACTTGACCTAACCACAACCTCAGTGATTGACAACTGTGTCTAATCATCATCCACCTCGTGAACGAATGATTGCCATTCACCACCATCATCTTCTTGAGACTGTGAAGGCTCAAGAGGTTGGGAATCAGGGCACAATATCTCAGGTCCCTCTTCAAGCGTGCTGGACGAGGGCCAAATCTAATAGTGGTGCTGGAAAGAGCTCCTCGGAATATCCGAGTGTGGGATCACTCATTTGGCAAGCCTCTCCATGGTGGGAGGAAGGATGATCAGAGTGAAGATTCGGTTGACCAGACTCTTGGCTACAGAGACTGGATGAGAGGGTGGTGCTTAACCGACTGGAAGCATTATCTTCAGCAATCCAACCGACTAACTGTTCGCACTGGTCAGACTTGGACAGTGTTGTCCTGCGCCGCCCAGCTAAGTTGGACATGAAGCTGGGTACAGTGGGTGTTTTTTTTTTCTGGTACACCATCAGCATTACGCCCACTTCCCCGTCTCTTAGTGCTCGCCTTCTTCACACTAATGGTTTTGTCACTAGATGTGGCGCAGATTGTTTTAATGTCCGCTAAAGACACAGTTTTCGAATGCAGGACAGTATATGTCACAGAAACCCACAGAATATGGACACTATATTAGGCCTAGATTATTGGAATTTGTAATATAGACACTGTTTGCAGATGTTGTTCAGTATTTTTACACAAAGCCACACACTATGGACAGTAAATGTGGCCCAGATTATTAAAGACACAGTCTGCGGATAATGTACAGTATATGTCACTAATAGGTATAAAATAAAAATATCTTGCTGATGTCAAACACACATAGTAGTTCTTAAAAGGACTTTCGGGTCTTTGAAAAGCTTTTGGTAGTAAAAACTGCAAATGTCTGTCCCTTCCGAAGCACTGTCCCTGAGACTGCAGGAGGTAAATAGGTTGCTGCTCTAAAACACCACACACACAGTAGTCCTTAAAAGGACTTTTGGGTCTTGGAAAAGCTTTCTCAGAATAAAAACTGTGAAAATCACTCCGTACACTGTCTTTCCCTTCCTACGCTCTGCTCTCCTTGTCTACGTCTGAGACAAACATGCTTCATTGGGTGCTATATAGCACCCCATGACGCGTTCTGGCCAGCCAATCACTGTAATGCCAGCAGCCAACATGGCTACTGGCATTGCAGTGATGCAAGAACTTACCTGCACCTTTATTAGCTGCTTAAAACCCGTGGTCGAGTACCGCCATGTGCCGAGCATAGCGACAGATATTCGGCTGAGCATGCTCGCTCATCACTATACAGATCACTTTTGAGCAGTCATCTCATTATCATTAGGCAGGATTACAATAAAAGATATCAGCTGTGTACAAATAACATGGGATCCACCATTCACAATAGGTGGTGGTCATTTGGTGTATTACAGTTGAAGAAAAAGGCAATAAACAAAGAGTTATCCAAAAGGTGATCTACTAATCCTGAATAGTGTATGACTGAACTGTATTGAAAAGCCCCCTTTTGAAAAATCTGCATAATCATGTTAGGTCTACTAAAACAGGTACAATGTGTCTGGTCCTGAAGGCCCACAATTTCCTGGACTTGGACTAGTTAAAAAGAGCTGCTTGGGTCTGATTTCTGTCATTTCGTACACCATAAGCTGGGTCTACACAGCAATCCTGGCCATAACACCTGACCAATGACCACTTTGTAGCAGAGCAGCAATGTAAATGAATTGTGAGTTCACACCACAGATCACAAGTTGCCACAACATCCCCAAATCGCCAAAATTCCAGCAGCTCAACCATACTTCACGGATGTACATCTGCCTTCCCCATTGAATACATGTTTGGCCAAGCCGTTGCGAACGGTCACTGGTGCAGATGTTGAAGCGTAACAGTGCAGTGTGTCAGGTGTAGCTGTGACAGGAGCTGATGGAGAGTTGCAGCAGCAAACCGACCTAGTCTGTGAGAGAGGAGAGGGGTCCGGCCAATGAGCTGCCCTCAAGCTGTTGATCTTGTGTTGTGCCTTTTAACAGAGAATGTAACCAATATGCAGTGCCAACCCAAAAGAGGTTGTAACCAATATTCAGTGTGTCCCCTAAGAGAGACTGTAACCAGTATGCAGTGTATTCCCTGAGAGAATGCAACCAATCAGTAGTGTGTCTTCTAATAGAGACCATAACCAATATCTGGTGTGTCCCCTAAGAGAGACTGTAACCATTACACAGTGTGTTCCATGAGAGAATGCAACCAATCAGTAGTGTGTCTTCTAATAGAGACCATAACCAATATCTAGTGTGTCCCCTAAGAGAGACTGTAACCATTACACAGTGTGTTCCCTAAGAGAGGATGTAACCAATAAGTGTTGTGTCTTCTAATAGAGATCATAACCAATATGTGGTGTGTCCCTTAATAGAGACTGTAACCATTACACAGTGTGTTCCCTGAGAGAATGTAACCAATCAGTAGTGTGTCTTCTAATAGAGACCATAACTAATATCTGGTGTGTCCCCTAAGAGAGACTGTAACCATTACACAGTGTGTTCCCTGAGAGAATGTAACCAATCAGTAGTGTGTCTTCTAATAGAGACCATAACTAATATCCGGTGTGTCCCCTAAGAGAGACTGTAACCATTACACAGTGTGTTCCCTAAGAGAGAATGTAACCAATAAGTGTTGTGTCTTCTAATAGAGATCATAACCAATATGGGGTGTGTCCCCTAAGAGAGACTGTAACCATTACACAGTGTGTTCCCTGAGAGAGGATGTAACCAATCAGTAGTGTGTCTTCTAATAGAGATCATAACCAATATGTGGTGTGTCCCTTAATAGAGACTGTAACCAATATGTGATGTGTGCACTAAGAGAGAAGGTAACCAATATGTTGTGTGCTTACACTGAAAGACTGGTCCGTTGCTAATTGTAATGGCCCAACTCTGTGCCTTGCAATAGACCCTGTAACCCCAATGTTTGTACCACCATGCATTGTGCCCCGGTTGGCGTAAAGTTACTCAAGCTTACTCTCATATGCAATCCCTGAGTATTGTCCGTTATTAGGTCTAGGGCAGTGGTCAGCAAACTGTAGCTCTAGAGCCACATGTGGCTCTTTAGCCCCTTGATGTTGGCTATTCCAGGTGCGGGCTCACATATACAGTGCGATCGCATATTCGTTGCCTGTGGCAAAAATCGGCAGGAGGACCAGAAAGCGGTGAAGGCTCTGTACTCATCGCTTCCTGGTCCTCGGCTGTAGGCTGTGCAGGGCTCACAGCACAGTCGACAGCAGGAGGAACACAGAGCGAGGGTGGTGAGGAGCAGCGGCATCCAGGAGCAGGAGAGGTAAGTGCTTTTTTATTTTATGAAACTTGGGGCTGATCTGAGGCAATCGGGTGATGAGAATCATAATGGGGGATATGAGAGGTATCATGGATGATGAGAGGCATCATGGATAATAAAGCGGATGATGAGAATCATAATGGGGGATATGAGAGGCATTATGGATGATGAGAGGCATCAAGATGATAATGGGGATGGTGAGAGGCATCATGGATAATAGCAGGGTTGATAAGAAGCATCATTGATGATAATGGGGATGATGAGAGGCATGGGGCTCTTATCTGAGGTCTGATTGGGGGTCATTTACTTTGGGGTCTGAGCTGACATCTGATCTGAGGGAGGTCTTATTAACATTGGGGGTCTGATTAGTGGTTTGACCTGAGGTGTAATGAAAAATATTTTTTTCATGTTGCCCTCCTCTAAAACCTACGTGCGTCTTATAGGGTGAAACGTTGTGGAGTGAAAGATGTAGTGTCGAGGATTGAGAAAGGTATGTTCAGATGGTTAGGAATACCCTTATTAGGTTAATAACAATGTACCTTCCTATATAGTTTACGTTTAAAAAATTTGGCTCTCAGAAAAAATTAAATCGCTGTTTTGTTGATATTTGGCTCAGTTGACTAATAAGTTTGCCCACCACTGGTCTAGGGTTACACTGGTGGACACAGTACATTTTCTTCACAGGTGTCAACACATAGGACATGTGCTTAGGATAAGTGAGGATATGTGGAGCCCGAAATGACAGGCCAGAGGAACTTCTTTTAAATGCATTGATCAAATGCTTCATCTCCCTTTCATCTCTATTCAGAAACTGGAGAGAATTGTAATGGACAACACAGTATTAAATATAGTTCTGGTCCTCAGATCTTAAGATCTAAGGAATCATAGGTTGTTAGGAAACTGCAGACAGGCCAGGTATACTAAAGTGTCCACGTCACTCTTCATTTATCATGGCAGTGTTTGAACTTTCTTTGAAGGGAAAATATGCTCAAAACAATACAAAAAAAATATTTATTTTTTTTAATTGGGAACTCAAAAGTACAGTGTATTTAATACATTAAAAGTCAATGAGCCACATTTACTAATGTGTATGCACCTAGATTTTGAGGTAAATTGCACCAAAATGTGGCATAACTTGGCCTAACGATAGTTCAGCCAACAGCTATCTCTCCCGTCTCCCTCCCAGCTACCCCATACAGATACAGGTTCGTTTAGGCAGGGATCAGCAACCTCCATCACTCTAACTGTACTGAAACTACAACTCCCAGAATCTTCCTTCACGGTTATGGAAATTGCAAGAACAGCCAAGTAAATGTGCATGTTGGGAGTTGTAGTTTCACAGTAGCTAGAGTGCCGAAGATTGTTGATCCCTGGTGTATGTGTAGGCAATGCAAGACAACTCCTGGGAGAACAAAAGGACTAGGAGAAAATATTCACCGACCTCGGCAGGTTCAGACAACAATTCTGTAATGTGAATGGGGGTGTTAAGTTTCTGCTATATAAAAATCTACCCCATTGTCGCCTACATTCTGTATTCTTACCAGTTGTTCATTCTGCTCTTGTTGAATATTAACTAGAGAAGTGAGAAGAAATTGCTCCGACATTTGGAACTTGATCATTTATGCAAATCTAAAATAAAAAAAATGCTACAAAACACACTCCAAAAATACCATTTGTGAACTAACCCTAAAAGAGGTTGACAAGAATCTTGCATGATGTTCCCCAATTTTTTTTTTTTTGCTACGTGAAAAGCCTTGCATGACACTGCTTTTCTCCACTGGGTGGCACTGAAGTTATGGATATTCCTGTAGCATTTAAAAAATAAAAATAAACCGGTGTTATTAGTTAAAAATGTTTAAAAGGATTTTCTGGGTAGAATTGTTATTTAAAAAAACAGGCCAGAATATGTTAAAATTAACAAAGAATCATTACCTCTACTGATCCCCAGCTGTTGCCATTCCCAACACACTCCTCCTCATTTTCAGAAATCTACATGCCATTGACACTAAGAAACTTACAGCCGCTCTACAATCATCATTGTCGCCAATCTCTTCACTCTCCCCTTTCCTGATCTGGCTGCAAAACACTACAATCATAAACTCAGAGTCAGAAGCACCCTGGGTGAAGTAGTGCCCCCAACACAGAAGAAAGCAAACTTGTCACACACCTCAAACTCGATTTCTTCAGCTATTCTCCAGGAGTGCTGAACATCTATGGAGAAAATCTCATACGCCAGAAGATTTCCTCCATTATAAGTTTACACTAAGGAACTATAACTCTGCTCCCCACCTCACCAAAGTCCTATTAAAAAGAGCTTCCCTTCACACATTAGCACCATACCCTAATTGGTTTACCTTTAATTCTCTCCTTGACCCCTTATAATCTGGTTTCTCACCGGATCCTTTTGCAGTTGCTTTATTTTTCTTTAAAACATAGTCGCTGGTGCAGGCACTTACTTAGTGACAGGCGACAGCCATTTCGCGCTCAGTCGCGCTTCATCTTGCCTCCCACGTGATGACATCGACGCACGCATCCTCTTTATGTTGCGCCCGGCATCATCATGTGATGACGTCGGCGCACATATCCTCTTCATGTTGCGCTCGGCGGCGTCACTACGACAACGATAACAAACACATTTAAAAACAACTTTATACAGCATGTTAAATGAACACTGCAAGATCATTTTTGTCATTGAGGCCCAAAGGTCCCATCGCATTGGTTCTCATAATCCAAGAGGCCTCCTTCTGGAGTGCTACAAGACAAGTAGCGTTTAGTCTGTGATGCAGAACACCACCAGAAGATTACACGTGAGCACAATACCATGAGTACCCCATAAAGAGGTGGCAGTGGCGACCCCAGATCTTTTTCTAAGCATATATATTCTACAGAAACTGCCCTTACCAAGGTGACAAATGACCTCCTGACACACAAATGGAACAGTAAATACTCTCTACTCATTCTCCTTGATCTCTCAGCATTTGACACTGACTGTAGACCATCATCTCCTACTTGGCATGCTTTAGTCTATTTGTTTTCTTCCTGTCTCTCTGACCGCCCTTTCAGTGTGTCTGTCACGGATGTACCGAGACATACGGAGGTTCCTGCGACAGGTGACAGGAGATCTGTGAGACTGGAAACGCGTGGTTTGATGCGACATGTTTTCCTTTTGGATCAAATGATGTCTGTGTTGTTTCTGGTGCATGCCACACCTTTTTTCCCAAGTGTGGCTATTGTGGTCATTTAACCTTCTCTATTTATTGTTGTTTCTCCCACTATGCTATGCGGTTTATAGATTCTGTTGGACTTGTGGTTAGCTTGTGTCTGGCTGAGTTCCTGGTGCTACCAAAACTTAATTGAAGATAAGTGTTTCCTTTCCCTTTTGTATTTTGTTTGGCTTGAGAAAGACTGCATTTAGCAGTTGAAACGTTGCAGGGGAATAAAGGTCGATCCACTTATTTTTGCATCTTGGAGTGCTGCTTCAATTTTTGGATTTATATATATATATATATATATATATATATATATATATATATATATATATATAATATGTATGTAATATATATATATTATATATATATATATATAATATGTATGTATATATATATATATATATATATATATTATATATATATATATATTGTGGCAGTGAGCTGCCAGAAGGCCATAGGAAGGCCATTGAGTGGCATATCTCACCCAGAGAAAGCTGGGTGAGAACAAGAAAGGTTGGGAAAATAGTTTTTCCCACTGTCTGCAGCAGTCAGGCTGGTAATGGGGATAATTATCAGCCAGCTGAGGAGCTTGGATTAATGTGGGTTGAGCTCCTCAATCAGGGCTCCCAGTCTGGGAAAGGAGCAGGCTGTGTCGAGGCCTGTGGGAGCCGGGACCCTCTAACCCTGTGTGTGGGGTAAGCACTGGTGATGTGTCTTGGGGAGCTGGGTGGTAGACCCAGATCCTGATAGAGAGGGAAAGACTGTTTAGTCAGTGGCCAGACGGCCGAGGATTTATTTTTATGATTTTGTTGTACTGCTGTTGTGACAATAAAGCTGGTCGTGGCCAGTTTGCACCCGAATCTACAGTGGTGGAGTGGCTTCTTGATGTGTGCCAACCGTCTAAGGCGTTAAGACGGCGATCTGGAAGAGCTAAATGACCCCGTGTTGTTACATATGGTGGAGGTATGCTATGGCATAAAAATGGCACACGAAGCTGGGTGCTGCAGAGCTAAAAGGGCAGGACAACCGGTTGCTAAGGGCACCAGGAAGCGTTGTCTGTGCTGAATGCTGCGGGATTGCTGGACGGAAAGTGTCCGTGCTGAAAAGTAAAAAAAACACTTGGTTGCTAGGGGCAACGACGAGACAGCAGGCGATGCTGAAAGTTGTTTTTTGCTGTGTGAGAAGTTAAAGGGCCGGAAGCTTTGTTTGTCCAGTGGAGCAGGTGCTGCTCGTAAGCGTGTGGACTATTTTGCTGTGGAGCAAGTAAAACTGCTGTAAATTAAAGGGCCAGTGCCCAGAAAAGGGGACTAGTTGCTGACAATTTTTCCTGCTACCATGGGTCTTATGGAAGAGTACGTCCGGCGGCGCTGGCGCATACAGCAGGGAGAAGAAATGGCCATAGCGATTGGCTATACTAAAAATGAATTGGCGAAATTTGATGCAGAGCGAGAGGCTCTGGAGGCACAGTTGCAGCTGGCCCTGAGGAAAGGGTTCTCAACGCTGTATGGTCACTGTGCTAAAGTACCAGAGGTCGGTGGTGTCCCGGGAGTTCCAGAGGACAAGCCAAGATATGCCGTTGCCAAGGGCAACCGTCGGGAAGATAAAGAGATGGCGAGCGGTGCGATTCTCAGGAGTTCCTATATTCCCTGCGACTGTGTGCAGGATTATAAAGGGTGCGGCTGGAATGACCGTCCAGGAAAAGTCTTAACCACAGGCCAAGTTGTATCCGGTAGCAACTGTTGGAGTAAGGAGTCTGCAGGTGTTCATGGTACCAGGAATCAAGGGCAGGTCTCCAAAAGCTGGATTTTGGAGGATGATCTCGGTAGAGATGTCCGTGGGATGCTCTCGTCTCCCGAGACTGCCGAACCTGTGACAACAAACGGTAAGACTGTTCCTGTTATTAATTATGTGGCAGACCCAGTGATGGTAAGGCGGCGGCAGTTGATACCTGCTGGACTGGTGAGTGATAAATTGCCGAGGCGAGGAACTGTCTCGGAAATATGTGACATTAAGAAAAATGCAGTGTCTGAACAGGCGGGTAAGCCTGTTGTGATTATTCCCCCACAGGAATCTGGAGGGGAGAAGGTTTTTGTGTCACGTAAGCTGCCCATGATCAAAGCAAAAAAAATGGGTGGCGCTATGAAAAATAGCAGTCCAGTCCAAACGTTGTTGGATGCAGGAAGCCAGGGGAGCCTGGTACGTGGCAGCATGGTGGCTGGGGACTATGTGCTGGACAATTGTGCGGATAAGAAGGACTATCCGATGGTTTTTACTGAGCGTGAGGCTCTAGTGGGAACTGGGACTGATGAACTTGATGTGGCAAATAAAATTATGCATGACATGATGTGGGGCAATAGGGACCCTTCTGTAGAAAGTGGTGACGCTCCTGCAGAACCTGTACCTGTCCCTTTAAGTAAAGGTGTAAGGGAAAGGACCATTGAAAACAGTTGTGTAGTTGAAGATGAAAATGTGATGTCATGTGCAAGATATGATGGTGATGATGATGATGATGACGACATGCCTTTTCTCTTGCAAAACGATGGTACCATATTTGCCGAAAAGCATAATGTTATTGTGGATAATGTGAAGGTGCTGCACATAGAAAACAAGTTACTTGAAGTGCCTAATGATATGTGTGACGATGCTATACCTGCTCCTTTAAAGGGTGGGATCAGGGAAGAAGCTCCCCCTGCTGGTAAAAATGTGGATGGTATAAAAATGCTGATTGATGTTGAGAGCTCACAACTGAGGGAAACCACTGTGAAAAATGTGCAAGTACATGGGGCAGTCCTAGAGGGTGTACCACACGTACTAGAAGTGGATATGCAGTCTCCACAGGTTTCTATGATTAATAAAATGTCCCAGGTGGGGATTAGCTCATCGGTGCCCCTAGAGGACAGGATTGAGATTGACACGAGCGATATATATAACGCATGTTCTGTGACCGATAGTAACTCGGAGAAAGAGGCTTCCATGTCGAGGACTTGCCAAACTAAAGTGGTTACTAGTAGCGACCAGATGACTGTTATATCTGACGAGACGAGAGTTCAGTCGGGTGACGTCAGCCTAGTGTCTGAAGCTCCTATCCAGACAGTCTTAGATGACCTGACAGGACAGTACAGCTGCAAACAGGAGCCTGACCTCACTCTCGCCACACGGTCCCTAGATATGATAGAGAAGGGACTAGCTGAGTCAAAAGAGGAGACCCTGGAAAAGATAAGTGAACTGAAGGGTCTACCGCCTGGTGTCCTGGGGAAGGGAAAAGACTCCAGAAAGACACAAAAGTCTATAGTAGACATCAACAATGGGCTTGAAGAGTCCCTGGGTGGAAATCCGACAGAGTGTCTAAGGAAGAATGGTGGTACTCCTACAACTGCTGTTACACCAGAACAGAGTGAAGAGCAGCTAGAACAGAAGGCCCAAGAGTGGGGCACTGCTAACAAGCTGGTGCGGAAAACTAAGAAGACCAAGGCCCTCGCCGTGGCTAGAGCACTTGAAAAAGCGCTTAAGGAGCGAGATGAATTGGGGAGGCTGAACAAGCAACTCAGAGCAGAGATGGAAGATCTCAGGAGCTCAAAAGATGAACTCTATGAGTTGGAGAGGCCTAAGCGTGCTACTGCGCAGCAGGTGGAAGAAAATGAGATGCCTGAAGAAGAAGATCCTCTAAAAGATGCCATGAAGTCAGAGCCCGTTAAGAATGGGTCTGGAGGTGGTGGCGCTGTGGTGCCAGCCGAGGCAGAGAAGAAGATGGAAGATGTATCTGCTGAACCAGATGATGGTGCTGAGGTGGATGCAGAAGCCCAGAAACTCATGGCAGTGTGTGGCCAGGGCCTGGTCATGAAAAACATTCCCTTTGCTGTCAATGTGTTCCAGAAAGCCAGCAGTCTGCTGGGGAAGAAATACGGGGGGACTGACGACCAGTATGAGGGTCCTGTCTACTCCGATGGGCTGGCTCTCCTGAATCCTGCCCGAAAGGAGAACCATATCCTGGGTGAACCTCTGCATGGATTGCCAGATGACGACGAGTCTGAAGACCCTGATGTCCCCAGTACCTCCAACCTTGATGAGAAAGAGGAGGAGGAGTTAAGAATGCAAGTATATGATTCCGTGTCCGAGAAGGATGAGATGGCTAACAAAGTGGATGAAGACTCCAAAGTCTCAAAGGCTGAAGAAGCTAAGGCCGTTGAGTTGGAGTGGGAAAAACCCTCAGATGTTTCCCAACGTAGGAGCTTTGACCCTGGAGGGGGCTTAAGTAAAGTGAAAAGTCCCACGGCCTTTATCAGGGGGGGAGGATATGTGGCAGTGGAGCTGCCAGAAGGCCATAGGAAGGCCATTGAAGTGGCATATCTCACCCAGAGAAAGCTGGGTGAGAACAAGAAAGGTTGGGAAAATAGTTTTTCCCACTGTCTGCAGCAGTCAGGCTGGTAATGGGGATAATTATCAGCCAGCTGAGGAGCTTGGATTAATGTGGGTTGAGCTTCTCAATCAGGGCTCCCAGTCTGGGAAAGGAGCAGGCCGTGTCGAGGCCTGTGGGAGCCGGGGCCCTCTAACCCTGTGTGTGGGGTAAGCACTGGTGATGTGTCTTGGGGAGCTGGGTGGTAGACCCAGATCCTGATAGAGAGGGAAAGACTGTTTAGTCAGTGGCCAGACGGCCGAGGATTTATTTTTATGATTTTGTTGTACTGCTGTTGTGACAATAAAGCTGGTCGTGGCCAGTTTGCACCCGAATCTACAGTGGTGGAGTGGCTTCTTGATGTGTGCCAACCGTCTAAGGCGTTAAGACGGCGATCTGGAAGAGCTAAATGACCCCGTGTTGTTACAATATATAATATATGTATATATATGTCGTCTATGTCTCCCACCACTTCAGGTATGTCCTGCGGTGGTGGCGATACATAGACGACATCTTCCTTATTTGGACCGGTACTGCTTCCCAACTACTTGACTTTCAGTCTTTTTTGAACAGTGTGAACAGTGACCTACAGTTTTCTTTGGTTTATTCCTCTGCTGAATTACAATTTTTGGATACTACTGCTGCATTGCAGGACGGTAAATTATCCACTACCTTATTTACAAAACCCACGGACAAAAACACCTTTCTGCACTTCAACAGCAGTCACCCTAGGCATATGGTCAAACATTTGCCGTATTCGCAATTTTTGCGTGCTAAACGTGTTATTTCGGATGAGAACATTCTTGAACACACATTGGACAACATGGTGCTAAAATTACCATGATTGACAGGGAGACTATTTTGAGTGGAAAGACAGCGGTTGCTAAAAAACCACGTATACCCTTTACCTCTACATACAACGAACATAGTGGGATGATTAAATCAATTCTCCGCCGACATTGGGGTATTTTGAGTAGTCTGAGGGAGATCCAAGGGTTCTCTTCTCCTCCACTTTTTTCATATCGGCGTGCGAGGAATCTACGGGATCAGCTGGTCCGAGCCGATGTTGGTCCATGTACAACAGAAACACAAAGCTGGCTTGGTCGCCGCAGCAAGGGTTCTTACCCTTGTTTAAATTGCGTAAATTACAAGTATATTATCAAAGGACAACATTTTGTCCATCCAATGTCAGGTTCGTCTTTCCCTATTGAACATTATTTAACATGTAATTCCAATTATGTTGTTTATGTGTTGACGTGTCCCTGCCGGTTGCTGTATGTTGGGAGACCTCTACAGACCTAAAGACTCGTCTGAATAATCATAGACTCTCCATCAGACAGCAACGACAGGATTTACCAGTCTCCAAGCATTTTACCAGGGCTGACCATACAGAACGTGACCTCAGGTGTTGTATCATTGACCACATTCCAACACCACGCAGGGGAGGCAATAGATCTCTCTTATTGAAAAAAGAGAGCTCTACTGGATATTTACTCTAAAGAGTTTAAGACCACATGGATTGAATGTGGACTATAATCCGAGTTGGTGTTCATAGATAAGGGCTCACCTTCTTTGAATCAAGTTTTTTGCCTCCGTTATTCCTGCTGTACATGTGTCTATTATCTTCTGATACTAATATTGGATATATATTTTCTCTTGTTTTACAGAGCTCGAGCTCTACAGCGCCTATATGAGGAACAAGCATCACACATATCCAACAGCATACATTTGTGATCAATGGGATAACTGGTCATGACATCGCCACTTTATTTATTTATATATGTACATATTTTTTCTTATGTTTTTAATTTTATTTGTGACATGCAGACTGCATCTTTTGAAACAGTGTTACTTTATAGCATCCTCGGGTGTCCACTTTATAATGGGGGCATGTTTGCCATAATAGGAGACCCCTATGTGCCGATGCTATATGGGTTCGGATACTCCCAAAAGTGCACTTGGCACGCTGCGGTGTTCCGCGGCAGGCCGTGTGACACGTAATGGAGAGGTGAGATGAAGTTTTGTGGCCGTGACAAGCCACTACTCTGTCTCTGCCGAATCAGCAGCTTCCCGGACAATGACTGTCATGTTGCCCCTTCTCAAGATGGCCCCGGAGTGGTGCTTGCTATACCACGCATGCGCATACTTAGATCTATTCTCCTCGCATCTATCGCGATTTTTGAGCGGTGTGCTTTTCTTGGAGATACGTCATCAAGGTGTGCGATGTCAACCCCGCTACCCCACCATGCTCTGGTTGTTTGGTATGCACGTGATTGCAATAGTTCCATGGCGCTTTGTTTTTATGTCACTACAGCACGCCCCCTTTATACACATCGGTATTATATGTACATATGAAATTGTGTTTTTTATTTACACATTTATTGGCACTATGGCACTTTATTGAAATATGCACTTTTATGGTTTGTATTATCATATATGCAATGTCTTTTTTGTATCTATTCACATTTGTAATCAGTGTTAATTATGCATCACTTGTGTTGCCTTAATTGGCCACCTTATTTATTGTTGCACTTTGCATGCATGTATTCAGCTTGAGACAGGCTCTATAGTTGAGCCGAAACGTCGCATTGTATTTACCACATGGGTGAATAAACTTTTTCACGGTTTGTACTTTGGAGTGCTGTCCGTTTTTCCTTTTTCTATATATATATATATATATATATATATATATATATGTGTGTTGTTGCCTTTCCCTTTTGTTTGTCATTAGGCTTCAGGGAGACTCCTGTTCATCCTTCACTTTGGAGGAACAGGTAGACTCAGCCCTGACAGGGTTCTATAGGGTGAGATAGGATTCTAGGTATCCGGTGAATGAACTTGACTACCTTTGGGGCCTGTTCATACTGGTAGTCTGTCAGGACTGGAGTTAGGGTTTTCTCTAGTAGGTGTCCATCTTTGTTCCCTAGTTTCCAGGCTTTATTCCGGTATCCCCTTTTCCTCCTATTCTCGATGTGGTGTTTTTCTCTCACACACGAGCGTGACATTATTACCGCCAAAACCGTCATTTTTGCTTGTTTCAGTACAGCCATGGATCCTCTTGCTGCACTGGCCGGACAGCTGCAGGGGCTGTCTTTGGGGGTAGCTGACCTACACATGACCGTCTCGCAAATCCAGAGACCACAGGTTGCTGGTCCTAATGGTGGTGGTTGCTACCAGGCCTGTCTTGAGACTAAAGTTGCCCTCCCGGACAGATTCTCTGGGGGAAGTGACAATTTCATTTTGTTTAGGGAGGCATGCAAATTGTATTTTAGGCTACGTCCACACTCATCTGGGGATTAGAATTAGAGAGTTGGTGTAGTTATTTCATTGCTTAAGGGGGACGCTTAGTCATGGGCTTTTTCTCTGCCGACAAGATTGCAGTCTCTCCGTCGGTGGATGAATTTTTTAAAGCTCTGGGTCTCATTTAAGATGACCTAGATCAGACCTCCCTGGCGAGACCAAGCTACGTGGCCTCATCAGTAAGAGCGTTTTGTGGAGATCTATTGCTCTGCGTTTAGGAGGTGGGCTACGGATACTGAGTGGAACGATCCGCTTCTCCGTAGTCAGTTTTGTCAGGGATTATCAGAGAGGCTAAAGAATGCTTTGGCCTTTCATGAGACTCCTGAGTCTCTGGAAGCCGCCATGTCTCTTGCTGTACGCTTTGATAGACGCCTGCGAGAGATCTAGAGGCCCCCACTCTCAAGACGTACTATCACATAACATATTGTCTTCCTCTGACACTTTGGGTGAGGATACTCCTGGGTTTATGTCTGGGGACTAATCCATGCAGTTAGGGGGAGCTACTCCCGGATCCACCTAGAGGTGAAGGTGTTAGAGACTCTGGGAGTCTTGCCTCTCTGGGAAATAGTTTGTTCCATCAGAATTGCATCATATGGTGTTTGAGGAACATCACTGTACGGTTCTTACGGGACACCTTGGAAGTAGATCCACTGCCGACCTCATCTCTCATAGATTCTGGTGGCTGGGGTTGCGTAAGTGTGTTGAGGACTATGTGTCGGTAGTACTCTGTGGTATCTGTACTATCTGTGCACGCGCTAAGGTGACACATACTCAACCTTTTGGATCTCTACTTCCGTTGCCCATCCCATCCAAACCATGGACTCATTTGTCTATTGATTTTATTACTTATCTGCCTAATTTGTCTAGAAAGACAGTTTGGTGCACTTTATAGCATTGCCTGGCCTACCTAATGCTAAAACAATTGTGCAAGTGTTTGTTGACAACATTGTGAAACTTCATGGCATTCCCTCTGATGTGGTCTAGGATCGTGGGACTCAGTTTGTGTCCAGATTCTGGAAGGCGTTCAGTACTCGGCTGGGGGTACAACTGTCTTTTTCTTCTACTTTTCATCCTCAGACGAATCAACATATGGAGCGAACTAATCAGAGTCTGGAGACTTACTTAAGATGTTTTGTCTCTGAGAACCAGGAGGAATTGTAAGCCGTGTACCGGGGTGGGCTCCCCAGGATACAGTGAAGTCACGAACAAGGAAAGCAACCCCAACACCAGCTTTTGCCAAAACAGAATTTTACTTAAATGTGGCAATAAACACAACCACAAGTGCTGGGAACATACAATAAATTTACATACACTCAGCCCGAAGCCTGAGACCCTTGTGCTGCACAGCACAGCAAGAGGAAAGTGCAGTAATTTACCTACTGGCGGGCACAACTAAACTGCCAAACCTTACCTGTTATTACCCTAAAAAACAAGAACCACTGTATAGGTGTGTGGTACGGGCTAGCCTGTGGTGCAACACAACAGCTTACAATCTTACAAAGCTCTAAAGTATTCCCCCTCCCATAACTGAGCGAACCGCCAGCCTGGCTTGAGTTTGTGGGAATTTTATCAGCTCTCCAATGTGAAATTTCACTTTAAGTTATGGAATCTCTGACACAAAAAGAGACCCTAACTAACTAACTACAGGCCTGGTCTCAGTCTCTGGGCGCCAACCCTGTGATGAGGTGCGTGCACGATCTTAGCGACCAATGATGTCACAGATGTGCTTTAAGGTAGACAAGTCCGGAGACACTGCTGGCCATGGTGTCACGTTTAGGTCATGCAGGCTGCTCACAGTTGCATGAGCAACATGAGGCCTGGCTTTGGTCTGTTGAAAAATGGCTCTTGGAACACTTTGGAGAAATGGTCGTAGCCACTGATTCTATGACCAAATCATGACTGGTGTGATGTTCTCTTGTGAAGGACTCTTCATGGTGTTGCCCATGTGGTCTCCAGACTAATCTCCAGCTATCATTGCATCAGAGTCAAAAGCAGGACACATCACTGAAGAGAATAGACCTCCAATTCTAGCCTCCATTGCCATCTTGCTGTTCACTATGATAGCCCTTGGGAGCGGTAGCGTGTGGTCAATGAAAAACCTGTAGCTGGACATTTGGTTCATCCTTCTAATGGTTTGTCTAGACACTATTTGCTGCCCTAGGCTTGGGATGGGACATCTAATGTCACTTTCAGCACAGAGTGGATCACTATGCATCATTCTTCTTAAGACAATCTGACCATGCAGAGGTTCACCTCTATGCACCTCTTGATTTCATTCCAATTAGTTGTTGTTCTCCCAAGCACTGGGACACACAACAATGAAGAGTGCTGACATCTCGGCCTAGGCGCATAGCGATCTGCTGGAGTTATAAACCAAGGTTTCTCAGTTCAAGGATTCTGTCCCTTTCAATCTAGAGACAACTGGCATGCCATCAAATAGGAGGCATCACACAATCATCCCACACGGCTTGATCTTTTTTGAGGTTTCATGTGGATAAAAACACATTGCTGTCAATCTTGCTTTTATGCTCCTCCCACATACCACAGATGGGAGCTAGGTGCTTGAAATTTTGATAATTTGCAGATCTTAGCGACACCTGCTGCTTACTGATTTGCATAACCTTTTGGCTCGTCCTTCTTGGTGTTGCAATTTCAATGTTCAGGGGTGTAACATGTTGAAGGGGTATTCCTATCTGGAACATTGATGGCATGTCATCTACATAACGGGGTCCTTGAAGTGAAGGAGAGCAAACAGCAAATGAGTAGCTTGCTCTGCATTCTCTACTATGGGAGTTCCAAAAATGCTCAAGCAAGTATGCTTGGCTATTTGTGGAAGTCCCGTGGCAGTGAATGCACCACACAAGCTCAGCCGCCTCTCCATTCACAGCTATGGGAATGCTGGAAATAGCCGAGACAGAACTCCCATAACGGTGAATGAAGATTGACGGTGCACGTGCAGCTGCTGTCTGTTCACTTCAGGGATCTCATTCGGGAGATAGGAGTGTGGATACACACCTATCTGACGCTGATGCCATATCCTAGCAATATGCCATCAATGTCCCAGATGTAAATACCCCTTTAACTTTATTCTGTTGATCAGTTCTAAATGCAAATATGCATAGTTTTTTTGTAACTCTATAAGAAATTGTTTTTTAGGCAGCATGAGTTGTGGTTTTTTATTGGCACCATGTTGGGGTAGATTTAAATTACTGATTAAATTTTATTCATACTGGGGATAGAGGGAAAAAAAGCTACATCGATTTTTTGGTTGCTTTGGACATTCCAGTGTTAAAGTTAGTTCTGAGAACTGGTGAGCCTGAGAATGGAGAGGCAATATGAGGGTATTAATGAGAAGAGGAGAGAGAGCTTTTTCTGCCAGATATATCTTCTCCTTGAATTCTAGGTCTTCTGGAGGACTTTCCTTTGGATGGACTGATTAGTCTAATTTCAGGATTTGCAGCCCTGGGGTTTCTCTACTCATCACGACAAGCTGAACTCTGATGTATCTGGTCTGATGTGCTCATGGGTACTCCTGTATTATGAACATTGGTATCTGTCCATGGTACTGAATGAATGCCTTTATGATGCACTGTATATACTTCCAGGTATTACTGTATATTATTAAAGGGGAAATTGCATTTATCATGTAGACAAAGTTAATACAAGTCACTTACTAATGTATAGTGATTGTCCATAATGCCTCCTTTGCTGGGTTGATTCATTTTTCCCTCACATTATACACTGCTCACATCTATAGGTTACGACTAGAGATGAGAGAATGTTTCTAAAATTCGATTCGCCGGTTGGCTGAATTTTTGTGAAAAATATTTGGTTTGATCCAAATTTATTCACAGCGAATCGCGTTAAAAACGGCTACTTCCTGGCTTCAGAGAGCCTTTATAGTGGTGTAGAACACTGTGCCTTGCAGTAACACGCATAGGGAGTCTGCTGTGGTAGTGCAATAATACTGTGAGTCAGTATGACATGCAGATGACAGGCGTCGCTCTTAGAATCACTGCACACTTCACTTATTTGGGCAGATATGGGGCCAAAACTGACCAAATCACTCAAGTATGAACTCAGCCTTACAGGCCGATGTTAGCGCCAAGAAGAAGTGCACTCCTTTTACACTGTCATCAGCTGAATCCACATAGATGTCACAGAACCTGTTTTATTAAACGCTTATACAAGTAGAGCCCAGCCACCCCCCCGACAGAGTGGAGAGGGTGTCAGCAGTAAGTTTGTGTTGACATCACTAATTATTTTGCCCTTCCACTGATCAGTCAGAACAATAACTCCAAAAAAAGGTATCCTCTCTATTGAGCATCCGCCTTCACTCGGTCAGCATTTGGTCAGTAATCCATCAGTATTGCTAATGCCCAAAAAAAACAGGAATGGATCCAAAACAGAGATGACACATGAATGAGGAGACCACAGAGTGGAGGTGGCGGCAGCATCAGGAGGAGGCCACAAAGTGGCACAATGACAGTGTGGAGGTGGCGGCAGCATCAGGAGCCCACAGAGAGGTACAATGACAGAGTTTGGAGGTGGCGGCAGCAGCATCAGGAGGAGGCCACAGGGTGGCACAATGACAGTGTGAATGTGGCAGCAGCAGCATCAGGAGACCACAGACTAGCTTACAAGGTTACATAGTGTGGAGGTGACAGCAGCATCAGAAGACAACAGAGTGACCCAGTGACAGAGTGGGGAGGTGGGTGGCAATACCAGTACCAGTTGAAGATGGTGGGTGAAAGAATGAGAACTTGGCATCAGAAGTGTGGCATCAGGCGGGTGGCAGCATCAGAATAGTAGCTAAGGCAGGTAGCCTGAAGAAACCGGTCTCTTTTGTCAAAGTGTTGGTGTGGCACCATGGATGATCTCGTCTGATGCATCAGGCATTAGTGGGTGGAAATCCTGGCTGATCCACACCTGATTCATCTTGACAAAGGTCAGTCTCTCCACATTTTGGGTGGACAGGCAAGTTCATCTTGAAGAATCTGCTGAAGAAGAAGAAGCTTATCATCCTATGTCCAAGATATCTAATGACTGAGAAGGGCGTATCCTGCAATTCGTCCTAGACCAAAGCAAAGTCAATGCATTTGCACCAGAAGATTTGGCCTCTGCACTCCAGCCTGCTGAACTCATGCGAGTAGGAAAAGAGGCAGCTGATAACTATACAGTTGACCCCAGTCCAGTGGATGTTTCTCTTTCTTTCAAACCTCTTACACAGTGTTTCAGGTGCTATTAGAGACCAAGCTGCTTCAAGCTCATCAAATCACATTAAAACCATCTGAGACTAGTTGCATAGCAAACAAGACGCTGGCGCCAACATTACCAGATGTGAAGCCTTCACTTATGCTCAATCCAGCTGCCACACCATTCCATCTTCCAACCCCCAAACATAGGGTATCAGACGGTACTAACAACACCAGCGAGGGAGAAGTTCCCGTCGTCTTGATGCAGGAAAGAAATGAGGCATCCGAAATCGCTAAGTACCTCACCCTCAGGGACCTCATCTGTAGTAGCCTTACGAACTTTGATGATCGCCCAGAGAACTATAGAAGTTGGAAGGCCACCTTCAAGACAACAGTTCAAACCCTTGGTGTACAGCCTATGCAAGAAATTGATTTACTAATTAGATGGCTAGGTCCATGGTCATCGAACTGTGTTAAGAGACTCAAAACCGTTCATATCTACGAACCAGTCAAAGGCCTTCAATCTTTCATGGGAAAGATTAAAGCAAACATACGGCGGCTCTAAAGTAGTTAAATGTGCCTTATTTAAGCGACTATACGACTTTCTTGAATTATCCAATACAGACCGCCGAGGGTTTCAGGAATTAAGCGACCTTCTTCTTGAGTTTAAAATCATCCAGGGAGACCTGCAGCTACCAGGTCTCAGCTTTCTTGATACCTCCCATGGTGTGGGGCTGATCGTGGAGAAATTACCCATCAATATTCAAGACCAATGGTCAACAACAGGTTCAAAATACAAAAAGTGTTCTGTTTCAGTATCTTGCATTGTGTATTGGTATGCTCCTCTCTTCTCCTCCCCCCCTTAGGACCGGAGTTGAGAAACCCTGATCTAATGTAAGGCTAGCTCTGAAGGTGGGTCCCTTCAAAGGCTTAGTTCACATTATGTCTGTTCCTTCCCCTCTGTATAAGCATACAGTGGCACACCTCACCTATTGACTACTCTCCCAGTATATGGTGTTTCTGACAGATGCCACTGCATAGCAAAGTGTTGCCATCTATACTTTTCTATACAGACATATACCAGCCCAGCAGAGGACAAAAGGACATTTTTAGGCCTCCATTAGATGGAGCCTAATGGATACATTTGACATATACAGTACACTGGGATCTTTCTTGGAATATACAGAACATTTAGGGCTCAAACGCAGCGTGAACAGAACCTCAGACATCCATGTGCCCTCACAGACGTTGAAATGGAAAAGAAAAATTCAATTGTCCTGAAACAGTTTTGATAGTTGAGAGCCTTGATATGAAAATGATATTCTAGACTAAAATGAGGACAAATAGTGAGTCTGAAAATTGTATAAAATGTTCCAAATAATAAATGAATGACTGTACATAATACCAAAGAATGATACCCTTTCTCCATATTCTTCAATTATTTAGCATAACGGTCTATTATGCCTTGGATTCTCAGTGCGTTCTGATTCCAATTATTAGTATGACAATGCTAGGTGTCCCTTTAATCCCCTGTGCTCATGGTTGGACATGGGCTGAACCAGTCTTTACTCCTTTGTGTGATGTATTATTCATTATCGTTGCAGAATAATGAAGTGATCATTTGAATAACAAAGACCTCCACACTCCTTCCAGGAACTGCTTAAGGGATAAAACAGGAGTTTTGGTTATTATTAACAACACATTTTAACAGTAATATGCCCTTATAGCTGCTTGAGATACATTTCTGCTCTACTTGTGTTTTACAGCTAAAATTGGTGAAAAGACCCTTTTACAAGGACATCACAGAGAAACATCTATTATTTTATCAATATGCGCTTTATTGAGCTGCCCCGATTGTACCAGCACTCCTGTTCTGAATACTCCAGTCGTTTTCTCCACAATGAAGCAACAGATCACCAAGTGAAAGGTATCATTATATTCAGCAGAGTGAGCCCTACAAGGCAGCATGCCTGGTGTATCAGTGAATTTCCCGGTGACAGATTCCCTTTAAAGGCAAAGATTCAAGAAGTGAAATAAAAAGTACCAGTATGCACAGAGAAATAAACTTCTTTCAAAGCTATAACACAGCTCCCTGTGCATCTTAGTGAATAGAGCAAAAAACACCAAAAGTAGCGACTCCCCTTGGTGGAAGCGACTGAGAAATGGCTTTGGGGGTCTCGGGTGCTGCTGTGGTCTGTATCATTGTTATGAAATTCTACACAAGAACCTTCAGCACCCAGTCAAGATAAGGTATCTAAAGTCAAGTATAAGGTAAAAAGTATGATTTTTTTTAAGACAGTTACCACATATCGCAAAGTAAAAGCAAAAGGCCGCGGCAGAGAAAAAAAAAAACTTCCACGGACACACCTATCCCCCAGAGACTGGTACGCGAGGCAGTTATACCAGTATGCCCACCTATTATAGCGAGAATAACAATGTCCAACAATTCCAACCTCGGTTAAAGTGCCAAAAATAGTGCAGTATGATGCCAAAAATATATCAAAATATCACTATAACCCTTCTAAAACACAAGAAGGGTATAAAGCACTGATTAAATATCTAAAATATTAATACAAATGGGCCCATAGCACTAAAAAACACTGCTACATATCCAAAATGACAGAGTGCGTCAGGAGGCTCCTGATGAAGCCACGTCTTGCGAAACACGAGTCGAGGTATTAGTGGTACACTGGAGCAGTGACACACAAGGCCAGCATGGGTAATAGTTACTATTTGTTTCCTTGTTTGCAGCACTCTGTGTTTTTGAATATGTAGCAGTGTTTTTTGGTGCTATTTGATGCGCATATGGGCCATTTGTAATAATATTTTAGATATTTAATCAGTGCTTTATACCCTTCTTGTGTTTTAGAAGGGTTATTGTCACGACTGTGACTGATCCAGACAGGTCTGGGAGGAGAAGGTCGCAGCGACTTGCTACTCGCGATAGCTTGTGAGTTTGCTCCGTGGTTCAGGGTATGTCATCCGGGTTTTGCCTTGTGAACCTTTTTGTCCTGACTGGGAGTTTGTAGGCATTCTTCTCAGGTGAGTGCTGTCTGCCACTCCCAGCTACTATATTAGTTTCAGTTTCACTTGCAGTCATTGCCAGATATAGTCCTTACTTCCAGTGCTATTCTGACCTTTGAAGGAGATCGTTTGACGGTATTGCTGTGGAGCTCGTGTCTGGCGTGGACTGTAGTTGTTGGGATCATCTTCTCTGCTCGTGACTGGATAAGTCTATCTCTGCTCTGTTTGTTTGTTGCTGTCTTCCCCTGTTGTTCTCCTAGACATGAGTGATGGTGACTAGTGCTCCCATCTGCCTTTCCCCAGTCTAGTCTTCTGAGGGTGACTCAGGGTTTAGGCATCCTGCTCGCCGTACGGGTTCACACCCCGTCTAGGGTATCAGGGCAGACAGGTGCCAGCTTAGGGTTAGTCAGGGGTGGCCGTTCTATTTCCCATCCGTAGATAAGGGTCCCCCTTCCCCTCCGTCTGGTGCGACACGACTGCTGCTGGGATAGCGGTCGTGACAGTTATAGTGATATTTTGATATACTTTTGGCATCATACTGCACTATTTTTGGCACTTTAACCGAGGTTGCAATTGTGGGCCATTGTTATTCTCTCCATAATAGGTGGGCATGCTGGTATAACTGCCTCGCGTACCAGTCTCTGGGGGATAGGTGTGTCCGTGGAGGTTTTTTTTTTTCTCTGCTGCGGACTTTTGCTTTCACTTTGCGATATGTGGTAACTGTCTTAATAAAATAATACTTTTTACCTTATACTTGACTTGCGTGATTTATCTTGTGGGTGCTGGAGGTTCTCGTGTAGGATTTCATGTATTTATACCAGACCCTTATGTTATGTGCAATAATAACTGAGGTAATATATAGGTTCCAACTGTATCATTGTTATTCCTTGGACAGTGCACTTTTGTACTTTGACTCATATTCCCCCTTTTTAGGTTATGTTTACTGGTTCTTATGCTGATGCTTTGTCCTGATCAGTTGTGTGCCACATTGTAGCTCTTGGTTCTGTGTAAGTATGGAGGTAACTTCTGTTTTAATCATGGAATATTTTTAATCTGGATTTATTACAATACAGGTTATGTTTTTTTGATATTTTTAATATATTTTCTGGTGTTTTTGTGGCATATATACAACACCACATTGTGGTATTAAGCCTAGCGTGTAGGTTTAGTGAATTGGGCAGTTCAATTGACCTATATGAGTAATATGTCTGAATAAGTATACTCATTGCCAAAAAGAATAATGCACCCAGATAGAAATGCTGGGTTGTTGAAAAACTCAGCAGATATGTAAATGATTATCATGTGGTCTGATTGGACAATGGGTCTTGGTGCTAGAAGACGTAAAACTACTTCCCCTTTTGCCCTATAAAAAGGCTCTCAGAAGCCACTTTTGGGTAGTGTGCCTCTTGGTGAGAAAACCTTGACTCTAAAATGCACTTGACAGACTTTGAGAGGAGTGACTCATTGGACTGAAAGAAGCTGGATGGTCTTTTGGATGAATTGCCCGCCATCCAGGCCAATCTGATTTAGTTGTTAGGAGGTGTTGGGAGCAGACACATGGCAAACAGGCTCTGGACGGCCCAGACAGCACCAGTAGAGAGGATCATTTGACCTGCTGACAAGCAGCTCTCACAGGTTCGTTGTCAACCATCCAGACACAGGTGGCAGCTTCTTTAGGCCTCTTGCATTCCGTTTTTTGCGTTCGGTATACGGACTGTATACAGAACCATTCATTTCAATGGATCCACAAAAAAAAGGAAGTACTTTGTATGCCTTCTGTTTCCGTATTTCCGTTCCGTTCAAAGATAGAACATGTCCTATTATAGTACGCATAATAGACAAGAATAGTACTGTTCTATCAGAGGCCAGCTGTTCCGTTCTGCAAAAAACGGAATGCACACGGCTGTCATCCATATTTTTTGCGGATCCGTTTTCTGCGGACCACAAAATGCTTAAAAAGCCCTACAGTCGTGTGCAAGAGGCCTTACACAAACTTTATCTGCATGGACCATTTCCAGGTGCTTAGCCGAAGGAAATTTGGTGTCATGGAGGCCATTATGTATTGCCATTGACAGCTGGCCACCATCACTTTCGTTTGCAGTGGTGTTGTGAATGAGAAACCTGGACTGCTATGGACTGGAATCTTATCGTTCTTAGGGACAAATCCAGGTTCTGTTTGGGATCCCATGACAGTAGTTTTGGAGTATGAAGGCCTTGTGGTGTGCGCTTCAATCCTGCCTTTGGTGTAGAGTAACAGACTGCGGCAACTGCTGGTTTGATGATCTGGGGAGCCTGTGTCGCAGTAGTGATACTAGAGACACTAACAGCTCATCAATATGTGCAGGACATCCTGTGGTCACAAGTGATGCTTCTCGTGGCAGGGCTTCCAAATGGCATTTTTCAGCAGGCTAATGCTTGCCCACACACAGCAAGGGTTCCCCAGTAATGTCTCAGCCAGATTGTAACACTTCCAAGGCCTGCCCAGTTGCCAGATTATTCACCAATTGAGCATTTATGGGACCCACTAGTGCAGCGACTCACCAGGGAGTGGTGAGAGGATGAGAGGATGAGAGGTGGTAGTGGTTATGATAGTGGTGGTAATACTCAGTTCACAGTGACAATCTCTCCCTAGGGCCATACAGTGATTGGAGGGAGCGCCCTTTCTTTCCTTGGTACCCACCCTGGCCTTGAGGCTCCTGCCTGGTGGTAGTTGGGGGTGCCCTTGGTGGAGGATAGGATGACTTGGTACGAGGCAGGAGGACGAGGCAAAAGGCCAGCGCATGTATGATGGAGTCAATAACAAGGTCCGTTAGTTTTAATAAATAAGTCTCTTTTTACTGAAGTTCAAAATGGGAGTACTAGTAGTTTTACAGCAGTAAAAGGCACAGTTCCAAAGCATTTCACAGTGCAGTCCTTTTCCAATATCATAGTATGGACAGCAACAATAATGGAGGTGGTAGTAATCTGTACTCCCTCTTTCTCTTTAACCACTTAACAGTTTTGCCTTAGTTCTGCTTCAGGTTTGAGAAAAGCACTTAACAGTTCAGCTCCAGAGCTGGGGCAGCAGGGAGAATGGGGAGGGCTGTTTAAGCTTTTCCTATATCAGTATTGGTAGCAGGTAAAGATATGGGCCTGGTCTTTCATTTGGCATTTCAAAGCTGACATTCCAAGCTTTCAAACAAGACCAAAATCACAGAATTGTCTCCACAACATCAGGAGATATAGTTGTTGGAATTTGAGTCAGAAGTGAAAGCGGTGAAATCAGCTTTTACATTCACATTCAGCAGCATTTACTACCATCCCAATATCTAACAGGTGTAGTGGAGATAATGCTGTGATTCTGGTATTGTTTGAAAGTTTGGAACGCCAGCTTTGTTATGCCAAACAAGACCAGGCCCAGATCTCTAGCTACTAGGAGTCCCTAGATATAAGCAGCTAAAGCAGCCCTCCCCTCTTCAGTCTGGAGGGGGAAGAGAAAAGTATATAATTTTGCATTATTGTATTTGTACTGACCCACAAAATAAATTTATCATAATAGTTATACCACACAGTGAACGATGTAAATAAATTCCTCATAATAATGTTAAAATTGCTTTTTTTATCTTTCCCCCTAAAAATAAAATAATAAATGTTATTTAATACACTATATGTACCCAAAAATGGTTTCTAAAAAAAATTACAATAACAAATGACAAGACAGGTGCACACTGCGGTCTTTCTAAGCCCTCAAACTGATGTTAAAATTGAGAGATTGGTCAACATATCCTGCTGTGGAGGACATGTCTAAGCTCGAGCACCACGCCAAGGTTTCTCAAGTAGCTCGGGACCAAACACTCACCTACCTGTGCCGTATGGGCAATACCAGGGGCCAGTGGGCTAAATTACCGGAGTGTAAAGGCCGACTCGCAGCAAACTGCCTAGTTACCTCCAGCATGTAGCCATGCCTGCAATGGGAGGATGGAGAAGGCTGTGAGCCCCACCCAAGACTGGCTGATATGGCCCAGGCCTCACAGGTGCACCTAAATGTAGCCTGTGGATGGAAAACAGGCTACATTTACATAGGAGTTTATACACCTCCAAAAAAACTTATATATACAAAACAACTGAAAGGTGTCATGAAGCAGGATGTGCTCAACCCAAGATTCAGTTGTGCATATATATACAGGGGAGCAGATCCTGCACTTGTGGCCCATTGCTAATGGCGTTCCCCAGCAAAAATGCATACGGTGGAGGATGCCCGCAGCGGACCACAAGTACCACAATAGACATCCTACACAAGATGGAAACTGTGTAGATGTAGAAAGGACAGGTGCACTCTGCGGTCTTACTAACCCTCCTTCTGATGTTAAAATTGAGAATTAGCAAACATATCCTGCTGTGGAGGATATGTCTGAGCCCGAGCACCGCGCCAAGGTTTCTCAAGTAGCTTGGGCCCTAACACTCACCTACCTGTGCCGTATGGGCAATCCAAGGGGCCAATGGGCTAAATTACAGAAGTGTAAAGGCCGACTCGCAGCAAACTACCGCAGTGTGCACCTGTCTTGTCATTTGTCCTCCACCGTATGCATTTTTGCTGGGGATCACCATTAGCAACGGGCCACAAGTGCAGGATCTGCTCCCCTGTTTATATATGCACAACTGCGTCTTGGGTTTCAGTATTTCCTGCCTGTTTAACACCACGTCATTTTTTCTGTCGTTTTGTATATCGAGTTGTTTGGAGGTGTATAAACTCCTAGGTAAATGTGTCTGATGTCCATCCATAGGCTACATGTTGGTGCACCTCTGAGGCCTGGGCCATATCAGCCAGTCTTAGGTGGGGCTCACCTGTCTTGTCATTTGTTATTGCTATATTTCTATATTGTTTATTACATCCACACAACTGCCATCTTGTGTAGGATGTCTATTGTGGTACTTAGGGTCCGCTGCGTGCATCCTCCACCGTATGCCTTTTTGCTGGGGATCACCATTAGCAACGGGCCACAAGTGCAGGATCTGCTCCCCTGTATATATATGCACAACTGCGTCTTGGGTTGAGCACATCCTGCTTCATGCCACCTTTCAGTTGTTATGTAAAAAAATTACAACTCATCCCGCAAAATTAAAAAACAATTTAGAAGACAAAATTAAAAAGCTATAACTGCTGTTATAGTTGTTAAATGTTACTGGTCCTTAAGGCTAAAATTAGTTATGTCACTAAGGGGTTAAAAACACAATTGTGCCCGCTAAGTTGTGTGCCGACAAGATTTACTTCGGACACATATTAAAAACTTACAATAAAAATGACATTTTCAGAAGTGTTTTTCCAAATTAATGTGACTGTTAGGAGACTAAAGACACGTTGCAGTCTCTTAGCAGAACCACAGACATACAATAAGATTCCTGCTCAGTACATATGCAGTTCCGAGATTAAGAGGTGCAGATATAAGATAAGGATGGCCAGTCAGTCTCAAAGTGTAGTAGGGTGCTTTTGCAGTATTCCCTCTCACAGCAGGGAAGTCTTTCTGCCATAAACTAGCACAATACCTTGCTGTCTGCATCCAATGCATGGCCTTGTGGGTTTTAGACCTTCTAATTTCCTTCTCTCCTTGGTACCTTGGTAATAAGGCTGCTTCCTTGGCAGCTGAAGATTTAGAGACTGAGGTTCTCTGTACAAGCTAACTCTCAGAAGCTTACACATGTAGGTCTTCACTGTAGCTCAGCTAAGCCTCAACTTTCTCAAAACTAACTAACCAGCAAATCACAACATTTAACTCAATAACATTGCATTACCTCTTTGACAACAAGTAACCCTTTGCAGTAGTCCTTCTGGGGTACTGCACTAGGACAACGGCTTCTGTAACCTATGCACCTATGTGCATCTACAGGCCCAGCTGCAACATCTGTGGGCAAATGTGCCAGAGGACACCATACAGAACCCGTGTGCCTCCATGTTCAACCATATCTCATCTTGTGTCCAGGCTAGAGGTGATCCAACAGGGCACTAGAGCCTCCAGTCTTCTCCATTAAACTTCACCTTTCCCTCTAATATTGTAATCACTTACATATATCATCATTACATTCACACATAGAAAGTTTAATTCCATTAGAACTCTTTTTGTGTGTTTTTTTGTTTTGGTCAATAAGTGTACACGCACCTTTTATTATTGTATTATAGGTTCCAAATTCTCTGCTAATTTCTTATTACTGTATATCTTTACAGCAAATATATCTCCGTTTTTATTATACAGAGTTCCACCCCCTTTACAGACAGAAAAAAACTGTATAGATACAGTGTTGCTTGAAAGTTTTCTATATTTCTGCATAAATTAAGGAAAAATATCCAATATAACATCTGTGAATGGCAGAGGTATGCGAACCTTTAGGCCTCTTTCAGACGGGCGTCCCGAATTTGCTCCGGGTGCGTCCCGGGTGCATTACAGGAAACACGCGCAACTGCGCATGCAATTTCAGTCAGTTTTGACTGCGATTGCATTGCGTTGTTCAGTTTTTTCCATGCAAGTGCAATGCATTTTGCACGCGCGGGTAAAACTGAATGTGGTACCCAGACCCGAACTATCTTCATTCAACAGGACCTGCTCTGACGTCACCATCATTGGTGGCCGTGCTTGCACACTATAGGAAAAAATCCGGCCTCTCTGGTGGCTAGAACCATGGGATCGCACATAGGCTAGTGCTATTTCCTATAGTGTGCAAACACAACCACCACTGATGGATTGCAGGGTGGTCATAACCATGGAAACTGTAACCATGGAAGTGTATAATGTGACGGAAAAATGTATCCAGCCAGCGAAGGAAGCAATATGGATAATAACAATACATTAGTAAGTGCCTTCCTCTACATAATAAGTGCTATTTGCTGAAGCGAGACAACCCTTTAAAGGGTGCTCAGCTATTTTCAGTAGTCCCTTTGAAATGAATAGGAAGCGCACCACACAAGCGCGCCCACTGCTCCTTTCACCTCCATGGGGCTGATGGAAATAGCTGAGTCAGCGCTCTGCTATTTTCAGCGCTCCCGTAGGAATGAATGGAGAGTGGATACACATGACTGGTGCGCCCTCCCTTACTTTGTGGGCTGCATTCTAAAGATAGGTGTGGGTCCCATATCTGGGACTCGCACCCATCAGACATTGGGGGCCTATCCTTTTAAGCAAAATAACTTTTCACTTAAAAATAATTGTTATAAAAAAAAATCCCCCTCCCTCTCTCTATGTCAAAAAAAGTGACAAAGGCACTTCATAAATTTGGTGCTCATTCTGAATACCATATTTCTCAATGTATTTACACCAGCAAAAATACATAGAAAAATCAGCTTCCCTTTTATTATAAAGATGGCTGCCTGCAGTTACCATTAGTGAGAGCTCATTGCATATGAATTTATACAATTACCATTTACTGAATAATAATGCAGTAACGCAAGGTGTGCATAGCCTTTAAATAAGTGATTGTGAGCTGTTAGTAGTTCAGAGATAAGGGCTATATAGTGGCTAAAATGTAACCCTTTATGACAAAAACTGCTGAAGATTTTTTAATAAAGAGCAAGTGAAATTTTATTTTTAGCCCAAAATGAGTAAAATGCAATCATTAAAAAAATTTCACCCAAACATGTTCATAGGCTTTAAAAACAATACAGACGGGTAAATATGTGAATGAAATGTGAATCGTGACCCAGTACATAGCACAAATGGGATCCATAGAACATATGTAGCTCATAGGTCAATTTAAATGCGCAGCTCATTATAGCATCATATGTGAATGATATTATTAGCTGGGGTATATCAGGAGCACCAGTGTAGCCAGTTAACAGTCTAGAGATAAATGTGCTTGTCATTTTACAGCAGTTTCCATAGAACTGTTCTCATCTCAGACCTGATAATTTCCCAGAATTCATGAATTATAGAGGACGGTGCTGAGTCACCTCTCACACACTTCGGGGGGTTTATCTCGGCAAAAGGAGGAACGTCTTGTAAGTCAAGGCAGCGTGTATTGTTATGTGCTTATGGCTGCCAGACATTATGTCCCCTATTTTTTGCCTACAGAATAAAGCCACAGTCAAAGCGCAAAAGTTCTCCAAAATGTGTGACATAAATATTAATGGACCTGGAACATCATCTATGGAGACTCTTTGTACCTTAGAAGGTTTAGGATTTATCAGCTTTTCATGTTTCGAAACTTGACGAGGTTTCTTATATCTTTATTTTTACAGAAGAAGCATCATTTTTGCAGAAAAAAATCATTTGAGATCTTTAATGGCAGGCCTGAGTGCGCTGCAGGTAAATCAGCAGGAAAAAAAGATAATATAGGAAATGTATTAAAATTACTAACTTACTAAATTTCTTCCGACATTTGTCAGCAGGATCAATCCAATAACCTAGTCACCATGCTTGGCAGGACTGACCCTGCTGGTAAAGTCGTACCTTTCTTTTCCTGCTCTGTTGCTGTATTTTTTAAGAATATGCAAATTAGGGCTTAAGTGCACTGATTGCTGGCCCTAGCCACATTGTGGTTCCCTGAACGCTCTCCTCTCCAGTTGAAGGATGGGGCCAAGCACTCACGTGGAAGGAGATGAGTCCACAGAAGCAAAGCAGAGAAGCTAAGCTGCACCAAGTGGCTAGAGCCCGCCCTCAGTGCACGTAAGCCCTAATTTGCATATTTAAGCCCTTAGTGACCACCCATACGTCTTTTTACGGCGTTCACTAAGGGGCCTTACGGCTTTTTTACGGCGGCCCAGTCTAAGCACTGCTCTGGTTTCGCTCTAACAGCCTGGACCGGCAGGAGTGCCGATCCGGGTTGTTTAACACTTTACATGCCACGGGCAAGGGTGCCCACTGCATGTAAAGTGCTGACAGAGGGAGCAGACTCCCTCTGTCTCCCATCGGCACCCCGCAAATGCGATCACGGGGTGCCAATGTGTGTGAAGGCTGCCTGGGGTCTGATGTAGGCCTCAGACCAGCCTTCAGTAATTTCCAGCAGACTGTGCCTCTCTAGTGCAGCCTGCTGGTCAATGTCAGAAAAGCATTGCCATTACAATGCAATGCACCATAGGGAAAGGGCATTGCGCTTTAAAAGCAATCAAAAGCGGTCTGTTATAGTCCCCTTGTGGGACTAATGAGTGGTAAAAAAAAGTTTAAAAAAAACCTCATTAATTCAATAAAAAAATCCCTTAAAAAATTAAGCTTTGTTTCCATTGAAAATACACTTTTCAATGAAAAAATTGCAAAAAAAAAATCTACCCCATATGTATCGAGCCATACTACATAAATAACACGTGAATTATCCCCTATGGTAAAGATAATATGTTATTTATACCGAAAAATGAACACCGTACAATTTATAATGTAAAAACTCAGTGGCAGTATTGCTGTTTTTCCCATCTCCCTCCCAGAAAGAGTTAATAAAAGTTGATCAGAAAGTTATGTGTACCCCAAAATGGCGCCATTAAAGACTACAACTTGTCCCACAAAAGACAAGCCCTCATAAAGCTATATAGATGGAAAAATAAAAAAGTTATAGCTCTTGGAATGCGACGATGAAAAAAGGAAGAAGAACGCTTGGTCAGTAAGGCCCAAAATAATACAGCAATGGATCATGGCATCAACCCAAAACAGGCATTATGACTGGTTTAATGCGATTGACCTTGCCAACTGACGCCCTCTAAAATTGACCCACAGACGCATTTACAGTACAGATATCTTGTAGATGTCTGGTTCTTAGTATATACTATCAGTATTAGACTGGTGGGGGTTGAACACTTGGCATTTAAAAGGGTTTTCCCACAAACAATATTCCACAGTTTTGAAACCAGCACCAGGATCTGAATACTTTTGTAATTGCATTTTATTAAGAATGTATTATAGTCACAGAGTTATTCAATAAAATCTACCTGTACAGCGCCACCTGCTGTTTGTTCTTTTTCTAATTTCTCTGTTCAGGCGACAGTGCAGCGCGTGCCCAGAGACGACCTGGAGCTGGGAGAGCTGGGGAGACTGCCGGACCAGGAGAGGAGCGGTGGAGCAGGAGAGGTAAGTTAATTTATTTCTGATGTAGGGGTCTGACATGAAGGTCTGATGGAGGGAGACTCATCTTAGGATCTGATATGGGGGTCTGAGGATCTGATACGGAGGTCTAGTCTGAGGTGCGATATGAGGGTCTGATCTGAAAGATAAAGGGGGATTTTTTGTACTGCCGCACAATATAAAGGGTATTTTTGGGTACTGGCGCACATTGTAAGGTGGTATTTGCACTGACGCACATTATAAGGGTGTAATTTTTGTACTGGTGCACATTATAAGGCGGTATTTTTGTACTGGTGCACATTATAAGAAGAATTATTACTACTGGGGGCTATGGGGAACATGATCACTAGTATGGGCACAATGGGGCATTATTGGGGGCACTGTTAACACTTTGCACTCTGGGAAATAACTATTACTGTGGGGGGCACAGGTGTTCAGAAGGTGGGAGGTTGACGGTAGGAAGCTAAGATGTCTGTCAAACTCTGCAGAGACGAGAGATGGCTTAAAGAAATCATCATGGGGGTCTGGTCCAAATGGAGAAGATGAGGAAAGAGAATGTGGCGCAGTATTACCCTGTATGTTTTACAGCATTGTCTTTAACGGTAGGCCTGGAGGGAAGAGGTTAGGTTGAGAATTGGGCATGGGGGTTGCCATTTCAATTCTTACCTTAGGCAGCAGAAAGGCTAGGTGCTCCCCTGCTCCTTGCCACAAAGCACTAAGGGGAGGGGGCTGCAAGCGGAACTCTTGCACTAGGGCCTATGAGCCTTTAGCTACGCCCCTGACTGTAGATATTACCACCCTGCCTTATATCAGACTCTGTCCACTTCCTGTGCTTCACTAATCTCTTCCCCCGGTAAGCCGTTTCTTTCATGTAGGGCCTACAAACCCTTTGGTATATTACTATTCTGGAATGTGACTACAATTACATGAGGTGTCAGGGTTACATTTTATTTAAATAAAGTCCAAATAGAATTAACTTCCATGCGGTTACTGTGGCTTATTTACAGCGTAATACTAGCTTCTAATAAGCTGCACTTCTCAACACAAAGACCTAAAGTAAACATTTGTACTATAATGATCTTCCATCACTAGACACAATATGAAGAGGTTTTTCCTCTGTTAAATAGACCTAGCATATGCACAATATCCATGACGCTACTGTCTCTAGCACCCTGTAATTACAGTCATTCTATCATTATAACAGTGCTTGCACAAAAGGCTTCTACCGCACCAAAACATTCAGTCCTCCAGTGTTGTTTGCTCCGTTCTCTCGGCATGCTGTGCGCTGTCAGCTCAATATGTGAGTAGTAATTGTTTGCTTTCCATAAAAGCAGGACAGTATGGTCTCGTTATACCCCGATAAACAACATGTAGTGATGCAAAGTCATGGAGTGCATCCATCGTGCGAGGAGAGAACTGCAAAAATAATTCTATTAATAGGAGCCTTCAAAGGCTAGGGAGTGGGCACATCATATACTAGGGGATGGGCCGGGAGTACACATCAGTTGGGCCCGTCTGGGGCTAATGATAATAATAATAATATTATTTTTATTTATATGGCACCAACATATTCTGCAGCGCTTTACAGTTCAAGGGTTCATGTACAAACAGTCATAAATAACATAGCAACAGACTAGTCAATAATTACAACAAGAGGAATGAGAGATCTGCTCGCAAGAGCTTACAATATATGAGGAGATAGGGGTGACACAAAAGGTAAAAGTGCTTGTTTTGTACAATGGTCCAACCAAGTTGGGAAAATAGGGGAGAAGATATAAAGCTACATGAGCCAGTCACCAGCTGATACATGAAGTGCTTCTGGGTGCATGGGTGCGGTGGAGAGTTTGGTGGAGGAACAGGTTCTGGAAATGATGAATGGGCTATATATGGAGAGGAGTTAGATCAGGGGATGTAGTTGGCCACCCTAAAAAGATGTGTTTTGAGGGAGCACCTAAAACTGTGTATATTGTGGTTTTACCTAATTTGTTGGGGTAGGGAATTCCAGAGAACCAGTGCAGCTCGGGAGAAGTCTGTTCCCAGTCTAAGCTTGTTCCCAGAATAATAGCAGTGGCGGATTAACATAGGGGCGTTCGGGTCAGCAGCCCCGGGCCCAGCATCGTTGGGGGCCCAAAGCCGACCCGAACGCCCATATACTGCAGCAGGGCACAGGAGCGCATAGTTCCATTCCCTGCCACCAATCACGCCATAGGCTTCAGGCCTATGTGGTAGTATAATCCCGGCGTAGGCGTGCGTGATGAAACCATTGCGCACCTGCGCTGGGACACAGGACCATGAAGATTGCACGCCGGCTGCCTGGCTCACCATCCTGGTCACAGGTAAGTATTAGCTTTTATTTTTTTTATTTATTTTTTCTGTGTGTGCTAACTTTGGGGGGCAGAGAAGGACATGGGGACAGGTTATTACATTGCAAATCACTTCATTGGGGGAAGATTATTACATGGGGGCAAATTACTTCATAGGGGGGTAGTGTGGGAGAAATTACTATATGGGGACAGTGTGGGGGAAATTACTATATAGGGGCAGTGTGGGGGAAATTACTATATGGAGCATGTGTGGGGGAAATTACCTTATGAGGACACTGTGGGGGAAATTACTATATGGGGTCAGTGTGGGGGAAATAACTATATGGGGGCAGTGTGGGGGAAATTACTATATGGAGCAGTGTGGGGGGAATTACTATATGGAGCAGTGTGGGGGAAATTACCTTATGAGGACAGTGTGGGGGAAATTACTATATGGGGTCAGTGTGGGGGAAATTACTATATGGGGTCAGTGTGGGGAAAATTACTATACGGGGACAGTGTGGGGTAAATTACTACATGGGGAGTAGTGTGGAGGAAATTACTATATGGGGGCAGTGTGAAGGGAATTACTATATGGGGTCAGTGTGGGGTAAATTACTACATGGGGAGTAGTGTGGGGGAAATTACTATATGGGGGCAGTATGGGGGAAATTACTATATGGGGGCAGTGTGAAGGGAAAATACTATATGAGGTAGTGTGGGGGTGTTGCTATTTGATGACATTATTTTTGGGGGCACTATACAGGGATTATTACCTGGAGCAAAATATAGGGTGTTATTACTGGGAGCACTCTAGGAGACATTATAACTGCAGTAGACACTATAGGGGCCTTTGGGATAACTTATCAAACTGGTGTAAAGTAGAACTGTCTTAGTTGCCCATAGCAACAGATTCCACCTTTCATTTTTGACAGCTCATTTGGAAAACGAAAGGTGGAATCTGATTGGTTGCTATGGAAAACTAAGCCAATTCTACATTACACCAGTTTGATAAATGACCCCAATTATGAGAAATCTAATGAGTCTGTGTAACAAACTCTGCAGAGACAAGATGCGGCTGAAAGATTTTGTCATGGCGGTCTGGATCAAACAGAGGAGAAGAGGAAAGAGAAGATCTAAATGACAGGAGATGTCCTTGGATGTAGGAGGAATGTGGTGCTGTATTCCCCTATATCAGGGGTAGGCAACCTTTGGCTCCCAGCTGTTGTGAAACTACAACTCCCAGCATGCATAGTTGCTTTGCTCGTCTAAGAACTTACATAGAAATGAATGGAGCATGCTGGGAATTGTAGTTTCACAACAGCTGGGAGCCAAAGGTTGCTGATGCCTGCCCTATATATAGAGCTGTCACCCCCGCCAATCAGCTGTTCGAGGAGACTGCGATGTTCCAGTGAGTGCTGCAGCCTCTTTGCTCCTTACCAAGCACATCGCTGTCCATATGATAGCACTGTGCTTGGTATTGCAGCTCAGACCTAATGACTCAGATGGGACTGAGCTGCAGCTAGCGCATGTGAATGATGAATGTGACATCATTTGGCCTAGGAAGAGGCTATGGACACCTTTGGAGGCAATTTTTTTATTATTGCATTGTACTCTTTTTGAACTAAAATCATTTTTTTAATTGGTCTTTATTACAAATTTTGAACCCCTGTCTCTGTGCAGCCTTGAGATTTTCTAGTAGCAGGCTCTGTATTATTACTCTTTCAGTCAGCAGCTCAGCTGACGGCTCCTTATCTCTGATCTCTGACCTCCTAGACACTCTTTATAGCTCAATTATTTTCTTACTGAGGAATGTGGCTTAAATAAGTGTTTATGACCTTTTAGTAATTTAGAGATCAGGTTTATTAGATGACAGCACAAAGTGAAAGTTAAAGTATAATTCACACAGTCAGACAAATTGTTAACCCTTTGTGACAGTTTCACCGTCATAAAGATCACCAGTGGGACATTTGGTACATACAATTAAATAGACCGCATTTTATGTGGCACAGGTGAAGGTACCTGGGACCAATTGAAAAATAATTTGTTTGCTCAAAATGAGTACAATGCAACAATAATAAATAAAAAAATTGCCCCAAAGTGTACATAACCTTTAACGTTTCTCAGAAACAAAAAAAGGCTGTTAAAAACTGACATTTTCATTCACTGTGAGTGTAGCCTCAAAGGCCATGTACACCTTTGGGGGCAATTTTTTTTTATTGTTGCATTGTACTAATTTTGAGCAAAAAAATACTTTTTCAATTGGTCCCAGGTACCTTCACCTGTGCCACATAAAATGCGGTCTATTTAATTGTATGTACCAAATGTCCCACTGGGGATCTTTATGACAGTGAAACTGGGCAAAAGCTTAGGACAAGAATGAACTCTCATTGCCACACTATAAAAGAAGAGAGAAAAGATTTGCCTGTACCGAAAAACTTCTGCAGTCATGACCATAACACAACAGACATTAAAGTCTTGATATTAAAAGGAAATTTCAAATCTTAGAATGACAGGAGAGTCTGGGGTTACAAGAGCCAGGCCACCTTTGACACACTTAGATTAGGAATTATTGTGTCTCATGGATTTAGGTTCTCCTAAGGAATGTGCCCATCAGACCTCTTGGGTTCATTACAACAGATTGGATATCTATTAGAGGACAAACAACTTTCACTCTCCTTATCTATAATTGCTACAACAATTTACTGCTACAATTGTTTGTTTGCTTATCCACTCATATTGATCTGCTTCACATCACTTATCTCATCTACCTCATTATTCCTATGTACTTTGGTGTATAAATATGTACATACATGTCCATAGGGGCCATTTATAAAACATATGTGCCAGTTTTCTGCCATACCAAAGTTGCAAATATTTGGATGAATGGCATTTTGCATGAAAAAAGGGCTACTTTTTGAGCCAGACACAGTTACTGTAATTTATGCCAGAAAACTAGAGTTAATTATGACTGTAGGAGCTTGCCTACATTTCAATTTCTGGCACACTAACATCACAGATGCATCAAATTTATACTCATTGACCAAAAAAATAACTCTTTAAGAAGGAGTTGTTGAAATGGAATTAAACTTACTATGTGTGAATATAATGATGATATACCACTACTCATAAAAAGCTAGGGATATTTGGCTTGTGGGTGAAATTTCAGGATGAATCTAAATTTACTCTAACCTTTACAGGTGAAGTTAATGTGACCTTCTCTAATCTTTTGAATGCACATGTCCAACTGTTCAGTGTTTCAGTACTTTTTGCACAACTTGCTGTTCTCTAACAAGGAGCTTAACGGGAAAATTCACAACAAGTGTTTGATCCATGAAACGCCCAATACATTTCCTGGTTAAATTAGAATTCGTATTTAAACAGTCCTCCTCATCATGCTGTTCACATTTTGAACAACAGTACCTCACCATTGCGAGGCTTCAAGCAGGTGTTCTCAAACTCAGTGGCCACTGAGCTTAGAGTGTCACAGAGTGTCATCAGCAGGTTGTATCAGAGATACAGAGAGACTAGAAGAGTAACAGAAAGGCATAGAAGTGGACGTCCTTTGGCCACATCCCACACTGATGACCGCTTTATTGTGAACAATGCCTTGCAGAACCAGATGATTAGGCTGGTCTTATATCACTTTTTCCTAGCCGTTTAACGAATACAAAAAAACGTATACGTTAAACGGATGCCTGAGACCGATGTCATACAGTGGCAACCATTCATCATAGAGTTACATTGTAAAAAAAAAAAGTATACATTTTTTTACCATTGTAAAAAAAAAATGTATACCCTTTTTTCACCAGACTGTGCAGGATACAAGAACTTGGCATGCTGCGTTTTTGTATCCTTTTTTTTCTAAAGTATACTTCAAACAGAGGCATAAAACATGATGTGAACCCACCCTAAATGCCACACAACTTCAGGCACATTTAAGGGAGGTGAGAGGTACCCTACTGTCACATCAGACCATTCGAAACCATTTACATCAGAGTGGTCTGCGTGCTAGACGACCTGCAAGGATACCGGAGCACAGGCGTCATCGTCTTGCATGGGCCAGGAGTCATACAGGTTTTGTATGGTATCTTGCGGCCCAAAGATGTTGCAGCTGGGCCTGTAGATCCTGCACACTTGTAGGTTGCCAATGCTGGCATCCCAGCTGGTTGCATAAATGCTCAATTGGAGATAAATCTGGTGACCAGGCAGGCCAAGGAAGTATTACAATGTGGTGGAGACATCCCTAGGAAACCCTTCCTGTGTGTGGACGAGCATTATTCTGCTGAAAAATGCCAGTTGGAAGCCCTACCATGAGAGAAACACATGTGGACGCAGGATGTTCTGCACACATCGCTGAGCTGTTAGTGTCCCTCATATCACTACTAGGGGTGACCGACTGTCGTATGTGATGGCTCCAGTGATCATCACACCATAAGTTGGAGCAGTGTGTCACTCCACAGCAAAGGCAGGACTGAAAGCTAGCGTTCACCACGAGGCCTCCATACTTTAACCCAACCATCATGGAATCCCAAACAGAACCTCTCACAGGAGTGCTGTAGCCCTTTCATTGTGCTGATCAGCAGGGGTCATGGAAGTCAGACTCCCACCAATCAAAAATTGAAGGCCTATTCTGAGGACGGACCACCAATGTTAAAGTCCTTGAGAACCACTTTAAGGCCCCTTTCACATCAGCGTTTTTGCTTTCTGTCCTAGAGTTCCGTCCTCGGGGCTCTAGGACGGAAAGATACTGATCAGGATTATCCCAATGTATTCTGAATGGAGAGAAATCCGTTCAGGATGCATCAGGATGTCTTCTGTTCAGTATGTGTATGTTTTCTGGACGTTGACGAAACTGCAGCATGCTGCTGATTTGTCTTCGTCCAAAAATCCGGAAGACATGCCGTAACGCCGGATCCGGAATTAATGCCCATTGAAGTGCATTAATCCGGATCCGGAATTAAGCTAAACGTTTCAGCGCATCGCCGGATCCGACGTTTAGCTCTGTGTATGCGCAGCAGCAGTCCCGATCGGGGCCCCAGTGTAAGATGGGGCTCCGATCGGTTACCATGGCAGCCAGGACGCTACTGAAGTCCTGGCTACCATGGTAAGTACTCCGCAGCAGTGTACTTACCTGCGCTGCGGCCTCCGGGCGCTCCTTCATGACGTCACAGGTCCGGGCGGCGCATTGATCTATGCGCCGCGGGGACCTGTGACGTCATGAAGGAGCGCCCAGCGGCCGCAGCGCCGGTAAGTACACTGCTGCGGAGTACCATGGCAGCCAGGACTTCAGTAGCATCCTGGCTGCCATGGGTACCTGAAAGCATATTGAAGACTGATCAGGATCCTGATCAGTTTTCAAATGCTTTTAGAGACTTGCGTTCTGATGGATCCGGCGGACCGGAAGTGCCTGCCGGATCCTCAGAACGCAAGTGTGAAAGAGGCCTAAAGGGGTTGTCTAGGGTTGCGCAGGTTTTTTATATTGATGGCCTATCCTGAGGATAGGTCATCAATATCAGATCATTGGGGGTCCTACTCGCGGCAACCTTGTTTGAAAAGACTACGGCACTCCAGTGACTGCTGTTGCTTATTCACCGCTTATCAAGCACATTGCCGTACATTATACAGTGGCTGTGCTTGGTATTGCAGCTCAGGCCAATTTACTAGTTTTCCATGATTTTGCAGCTTTGTTAGTGGAACATGCTTGCTTATAAAGGGAATTTATATAAATGAAGTTATGGAAATGCATGCAATTCTTCATAAACAAGTATAGGTAAACCAAAGCTGAACCGTCATGTTAAAAAGGACAGCAAAAATAATGACTAATTTGGGAACTACTTTGGCATGACTGCAGTGCATTTGCTCATTGTTTTTTATTAAGCTACCAGTAGATGGCGATATGGGGCACAGTCAATACATATGCTTCATAAAGTGTTGTGTAATTATGGCTAAGAAAAATATTAAAACCACCATCACTTACGCGTTTCAGGCATACAAGCCCTTCCTCACAGCATAGCTAGCATTTTTTTTTATATTTTCTTAGGCAAAAAAACAGCTCCAGATGTTACATGGAAGTCTTTGAGCAACAGACATTTTTTGTGGTGATGTTTTTTCAACCTTAAGGTGTGATGTTTTTTTTTCTTACTGCCTGGTGTTTATTTCAGATACGGTAGTTTGCCACAGTTTTTTTTTTTGTAGCTTTAAAAGGTATGGTCACCTTTGGGGGTATTTTTTTATTATTGAATCTACTCATTTTGGGCTAGGAATAATTTTTTCAATTGATGTTAAAACATTATAAGAAAAGATAATAAAAAAAAATGCCATAAGGTACTTCCATACTAGCGTTTTTCTTTTCCGGCATAGAGTTCCGTCGCCGGGGCTCTATGCTGGAAAAAAACTGATCAGGATTATCCCCATGCATTTTGAATGGAGAGAAATCCACTCAGTATGCATCAGGATGTCTTCAGTTCAGTATGTGAACGTTTTTTAGACAGGGAAAATACCGCAGCATTCCGGAACACATTAATTCCCATTGACTTGTATTAGTGCCGGATTCGGCATTACAAATACCGCAACGACGGAACCGTCCTTCCGGTCTGCGCATGCGCAGACCTTTAAAACTGTGAAAAAAAATCAAGACAGACCCGTCTCTATATGAAAACGGAGAGACGGATCCGCACTTGCAATGCATTTGTGAGACGGATCCGCATGAGGATCCGTCTCCAAATGCTTTCAGTTGTCATGTAGTATGACGGATCTGGCAGTTGGTTCGGAACTACCTGCCGGAACCTCACACCACAAGTGTGAAAGTAGCCATAGTTGACCTGTTCCCACAAAACTATACGTATTGTATTTCAACACAACCGACAGAAAATATGGAACTCATTATAAAGGGGTTGTCCCAGTTTAGGGCTGAATGTCATCACAGGTCCTTTAGCTGGCAGCTAATGCTTGAAGACGACAGAAGAGATTGGAAACTACGCGATCAAGTGGCTAAGATGAGTTAATTTTTTTATTTTTAACCCCTTAATCCACATTTTACAAAGCATTCTGTATTGAGAATGCTATTATTTTCCCTTATAACCATGTTATAAGTGAAAATAATAAAGATCAGGTCCCGTTGCTAAGCAACCATGCGGGAAAATCGCAACGCATCCGCACTTGCTTGCGGATGCTTGCGATTTTCATGCAGCCCCATTCACTTCTATGGGGCCTACGTTGTGTGAAAAACGCCGAATATAGAACCTGCTGCGATTTTCACGCAACGCAAAAGTGATGCGTGAAAATCACCGTTCATGTACACAGCCTAATTGAAGTGAATGGGTCCGGATTCAGTGCGGGTGCAATGCGTTCACCTTTAGCATTGTACCCGGGCGGAAAACTTGCCCGTGTGAAAGGGGCCTTTCTCTCCTGCTATGACCTAATCCTGAACATGTGGCAGCACCCTAAGACCTTATGCACACGGCCATTGTGCGCCCGTTCCGTGCATTGGGGGGTGAAATTTGCGGTCCCCAATGCACGGGCAACATCCGTGCGGCGGCTGGGGCGGATCGAGACCCATTTAACTTGAATGGGTCCGTGATCTGTCCGCACTGCAAAAAAATAAAACATGTTCTATTTTTTTGTGGTGCGGAGGCACGGACAGAAACACCACAGTGCATCCGTGATGCGGGCTGCAATACGCCCACGACCGGGCAACAGTCGTGTGCATGAGCCCTAAACCAGGCACAATACTGTACAGGGCTAACTAAGCTGAATGTAATGATGCCTTTCACATGGGCAAGTTTTCCATCAAGATGCGTATAGTGAACACATAGCATCCAAACTGAATTCAAGATCTCTGCTTGCTGCCATAGAACAGTTCACATCCAGAGGACGAAAGTTTGCATGGTCATGTTATAATCACAAGGGTTCACAGCTCGAATAAGGCCCCTTTCACACTTGCGATTTTGCTTTCCGTCCTAGAGTTCCGTCGTCGGGGCTCTAGGACGGAAAGAAACTGATCAGGATTATCCCCATGCATTCTGAATGGAGAGAAATCCGTTCAGGATGCATCAGGATGTCTTCCGTTCAGTATGTGAACGTTTTTTGGATGTTGACATGCTGCGGATTTGTCTCTGTCCAAAAATCCGGAAGGCATGCTGTAACGCCGTATCCGGAATTAATGCCCATTGAAGTGCATTAATCCGACGTTTAGCTTTTGTGAATGGTTACCATGGCAGCCAGGACGCTAAAGTCCCGGCTGCCATGGTAAAGTGTAGTGGAGAAGCAGGGGAGAAGTCTACTTACCGTCCGTGCGGCCACCGAGTCAGTGTAATGTGTGATGCTCTAACTGATCCACTACAAGGGGAACCTTCTCTGGTCGGAGTGATGGTCTGACCGAGAGAGTTAAAGGGGTTGTGTCCGTTCAGAAAATAAATTTTATTATGTACAGAAAGTTAATACAAGGCATTTACTAATGTATTGTCATTGTCCATATTGCCTCCTTTGCTGGCTGGATTCATTTTACCATCACATTATACACTGCTTGTTTCCATGGTTACGAACACCCTGCAATCCATCAGCAGTCGTCATGCTTGTGCAATATAGGAGTACCCCCCGAATTAGTTTTTATTTTAAGAAACTGTTTTGGATTGTATCACTGTATGCCTTTTGTTATACCCTTATGACTCATGTGTTGTGCCATTCCTTTGTTATTTCTACTACAGTTATGAATGAATTGCCAGCAGCTTGCACACCCACTACTGGTAACACCCAGCAGTACCTTTACTGCAGACAACCGGCAATTTATTTGTAAACTTCTAGGAGGAATAATACAGGAATGGTGCAGCACAGAGTCATAAGAATAGATGCTCCATAATTGTTATTACATGGGGAATACAAGTAGTTACTAAAACAGACATGTCAGGGAAGGTGACAGGTCCTCTTTAACCACTTCCAGACCGGGCCATTTACCCCCTTCCTGACCAGGCCTAATTTTGCAAATCTGACATGTCACTTTAATAACTTTGGAATGCTTTTACTTATCCAAGCCATTCAGAGACTGTTTTCCCGTGACACATTGTACTTCATTTTAATGGTAAATTTGAGTTAATATGTTTTACCTTTATTTATAAAAAAAAAATCCAAAAGTTAACGAAAATGTGAAAAAATTAACTTTTTTCTAAATTTGAATCTTCCTGCTTTTAAGGTCTCTTTCACACGAACATTTTTTTTGCGAGTGTACAGACTTCTTCTGTATCCGTTCCGTTTTTTGCGGAACCATATATTGAAAATTTTAAGCCCAGTCCAATTTTTTCGATGTAATTACTGTATACTGTATATACTACACAAAAAGGGGGTCAGTCAGCACGTCCCTGAAAGCAGGTGCACGTAGCGAAATATACATACAAACACAGAAAAAATGCAACAGCACTCTGCAACCAGCACTCTGCCCTGCCTATATAGCTGTGAAAAAGCAGGTAGCGAAACGCGCGTTGGGGCTGAGGTGACGGCGTCCACCCTTGTTCGGTATTGTATCCTCCCGTAAGTGCACCTTAGAGTTAGTTGTGGTTGATTATTTTCCTCATGTATTTGTACATCTGACTTTTCCCTCTCTGAACAAAGCGCATATGTCTTATTCCTCCCGGGTACCATATGATTGATTTGGACCCCGGATGGTATCTATGGGCTCAGTTTGCTGTTCAGAGTGGGCAACAGAGTAAGTGAGGAAAGCCATATATTTGTTAGGTATTATACCTTTCACAATTTACGCATTATAATTTTGGCTAATATAGGCGGAAGAGATCCTTACTGACCAGGGGTGTACGCCCCTACACTTGTTGATAGTCTATTTATCTTTATGTAATCATGGATTTTATGTATAATGTTTTAATGATTGGTCAATAAAGGAACTTTTGTTATAAATTGGCGCATGACCTTTTTGTTGGAGGTAGTGTCAAAAGGTAATAAGCCACTCGCCACACCAAGGCCGCCTCAATGAGTGGTCCTAACGCTAAATCCTACCTGTTATGGGCCATGACAGCCACATAAAATCCAGGGAGTGCAGGCCCAGCATGCATGCTGGATCCACCTTGCTTGGTAACCCTGTTTGGTGCCATAACAGCCTCCATTAGATCCAGGGATGCAGGTACCAACATGCACGCTGAGCCCACCGTGTCCTCCTCCTGGAGCCAAAATGGCTACTAGTAGGGGAAAGCTCAGCTTTATACTTACTTTGATTAAAACCAGCCTCTAGGGCAGACGAACTGGTCAGGTGTGCCTCACTAACTGAAGGCTGCCACACCTCTCCAGGAGGAGGACATGGTGGGCTCAGCGTGCATGTTGGTACCTGCATCCCTGGATCTAATGGAGGCTGTTATGGCACCAAACAGGGTTACTAAGCAAGGTGGATCCAGCATGCATGCTGGGCCTGCGCTCCCTGGATTTTATGTGGCTGTCATGGCCCATAACAGGTAGGATTTAGCGTTAGGACCACTCATTGAGGCGGCCTTGGTGCGGCGAGTGGCTTATTACCTTTTGATCAAAATGTACACTGACGCCTCACTTTTCCAGCATATAGGAAGGGCAGAGTGCTGGTTGCAGAGTACTGTATACTGTATATGCCATACGGAAAAACGGAAACACAACGGAAACTAAAAACGGAAAAACTGATCCAATAAAAACCACCCACAAAACACTGAAAAAGCCAAACGGTCGTGTGAAAGAGGCCTAAGACAGATAGTGATGCCTCATAAAATATTTATTAATTAACATTCCCCATATGTTTACTTTATGTTGACATCATGTTTGTAATGTAATTTTATTTTTTTAGGACGTTAGAAGGTTCACAATTTTCAAAGCAACTTTTGAAATTTTTAAGAAAATTTCCAAAGTCAACTATTTTAAGGACCAGTTCAGTTATGAAATCACTTTGTGGGGCTTACAAAATAGAACCAACCCATAAATGACCCCATTTTAGAAACTACACCCCTCAAACTATTTAAAACTGACTTTCGAAATGTTGTTAACCCTTTAGGTATTCCACAGGAATTACGGTAAAGCAAAATAGAGGTGAAATTTCAAAATGTCACCTTTTTTTGCAGATTTTCCATTTTAATCAATTTTTTCCTGGAACACATCAAGGGTTAACAACAAAACAAACCTCAATATTTCTTACCTTGATTCTGCAGTTTGCAGAAACACCCCATATGTGGTTGTATACCGCTGCTTGGGCACACGGCAGAAGGCAAGGAGCGCCATATGGTTTTTGGAGGGCAGATTTTGCTGGAATGGTCTTTGGGCACCAGGTTGTATTTGAAGAGGTCCTGAGGTACCCCCAACAGTGAAAACCCAAAAAAAGTGATCACATTTTGTAAACTACACCACCCAAGGAGTTTTTTAAGGGGTGTAGGGAGCACTTCACTCAACAGGTGTTTTATAGAATTTTTAATACTTGGGTGTGAAAATGAAAAATAATTTAGTTTTTTTTTTACAAGAAAATTGTGCTTTAGGCCCAAACTTTCTTTTTCACAAAAGATAACAGGTGAATATCACCCCCCCCCCCTCCTCCCCAATTTGCTACCCACTTTCTCCTGAATACAGTAACACCCCAATTGGGGTCATAAACTGTTATTTGGGGATACGCCAGGGCTCAGAAGGGAAGGAGCGGCATCTGGATTTTCTAACCATGTCATGGTTTTTAAGAGCAATAACTTTTTTTATTTTTTGTTGAATAGGCTGCGTAAGGGCTTATTTTGTGCAAGACAACAAGACAATCTGTAGTTTTTATTGCCACCATTTTGGGGTACATTGACTTTTTGGTTGCTTTTTATCTCATTTTTGGAAGGTGAAATCAGAAAAAAAGCTATTTGGTGTTATTTTTCTATTATTTTTTTTTCTATCGTTCACTTGATGGGGTAGATCATTGATATTTTTATAGATCCGGTCATTACGGACCCAACGATACCAAATATGTCTATTTTTTTTACAGAACGTGCATTCAGAGATAAATCCGACCGCCCAGAACGTTTATAGTCACTAGGCGATCGGGAAGTGGTTGAATTCCCTTTAATACGTTTTGTCTTGTGTTCTTGAACAGATCAACGTGCTATGCACCTGCTTAGATAATAGTTTAGGGGACGTAGTAGTATTTAAGTAACGCAAACTGCAATTATGTGGAGAATGAATGGGTCCACGATCCGGGAGATGCGGTGCGGAAAGTGCTTCCGTGCTTCTGGCCGTGCCTCCGCACCTCAAAAAAGTAGTGCAGGCACTACTTTTTTGTGGAACGTACGGATCACGGACCCATTCAAGCTGAATAAGTCTGGATCTTTCTGCGGCAGCTGCACGGATGTTGCCCGTGCATTGGGGACCGCAATTGTGGTCCCCAATGCATGGACCGGCCGGCACACATTCGTGTGCATGAGTCCTTAGGCTACTTTCACATTAGCTTTTTTTGTGGATCCGTCATGGATCTGCAAAAATGCTTCCATTACAATATTACAACCGCATGCACCCGTCATGAACGGATCCGGTTGTATTATGTCTTCTATAGCCATGACGGATCCGTCATGAACACCATTGAAAGTCAATGGGGGACGGATCAGTTTTCTATTGTGTCAGAGAAAAGATCCGTCTTGCTCCGCACCACATTGCGACAGAAAAACTCTGCTTGCAACATTATTCTGTCCGTGATGGGAGTGCAAGGCAACGCATTTTGGTGCATTCCATTTAGTTCAGTTTTGTCCCCGTTAACAATGAATGGGGACAAAACTGAAGCGTTTTCTTCCGCTATTGAGATCCTATGACGGATCTCAATAGCGGAATTGAAAACACTAATGTGAAAGTAGCCTTAAATGCTGAATTTCGGACAGACAAAAATCATTGACCAAATGTCCGGCTGAAAACCACCACTAATGCCAGAAAGAGGCCAGATCCCCCAGGATCATATTATAGTCTATAGGGTCCAGCAGTGAACGGCAGTATCCAGCTAGGCCATATCCGACAGGCTGTTCCGGCAGAGAACAGCCTGCTGTAGCTCACCAGTTGCTCCCTAGCTGAAAACTGCCATACACTGCAGGACCCCATTGATTATAATGGGATCCGATAGGGATCCAGCCGCTTTCAGCAGGATCTGGCAGGCTGTTCCGGCCTTGCCTGCTAGAACGCCCCCTTGCCGCTGGTTTCGCGCCGTTTGCTGGCAGGCAGAGGCTGGGGCAGGGAAACAATGAAAAAAGGCAGAGCAGCCTGGGCTCCAACACTGTGAATGCCGCCCCTGGGCACTTGCGAGTCCTCGTTTGCATATGAGCATATGTTTTCCAGCTTCTGCAAGTGTAAAGAAAAAGACAAAGGTACTATTACATTCATGTATCGGTGTGTTATAGGACAATGTAAGCACTATATATGGTCATGTGGAGGTGACAGACTCCCTTTAATATGTGATTAAAAAAACAAATTTGATGGACGTGTCCCTTTAAACCGCACAGGGAGGTGCCTCTTCCCTTTCTCTCGGGCTTTGAGTCATGCTCCTCTCATTTAAAGCTCTGCGTTCACTAAGTAGTCCCCCTCTTTTGCTCGCTCCCGTGTCACATCACCGGCATGACAGCAGACAATATCGTTTCTCTAGCCGCGAGAAGGATTTGTTTTTCACATCGTACGCTTGTTATAGCAACTAGATAAGTGTCAGTTGGAGCAGATTTCCTGTTACACATTCTGCACACAGTCCCAGCTAGCAGATGTAAGTCATTTCACACAATGCAGCCCCGCGTAGTCTAGTAATGACAGCGCAGCGCCCGAAATAAACAAGATGTACTCAACGTGTACATGTGATTAACCTGTCTCCTGCCCTCTTCCACAGAGGATGACGTACAATGGAAGCTAGAAGTCTATGGAAATGAAAAAAAAAGAAAACCGCAACATGAAGAGATCTGCAGAGAGAATGCTCACAGACGTCCCTAAGTATAGATGTGCGGAGGAAGAAAGGCACTAGGCATGACTAAGTAGATGAAATGTGAGGCTCAGCACACTCCCTTCCTGCTAAGTGGTGCCAAATATTTGTAATCCGAAGGCATGTTGTGGGGGAGCATCTCAAGTACAGCAAGACTGGAGCACAGATAGGACTGCCCTATTACTCCACAAGGCCAGCAGATCCAAGCACGAGATCTGGTGCCTGCTCACAAAAACTAGGTTAGGGTTCCCTCACGACGGAATGTTTCGTCATTTCCAGACAGTCTTTAAAAATTCTCTTCTCCACTGATTCTCCAAGATTCAGCCTGACGCACTGTGAATCGTCAAAGTAGGACCCAAACGCACTGCCCCCCGAGACATTTCATGTGGGGAGATAATGGCAGGAGCAGGGACGTGCTTCTCTTACTTATACACAATAAGTACAACTAGATGTGCATTTCACGGATATTAATCAGTTCGGGCTATATTAGGGCTCATGCACACGACCGTATGTATTTTGCGGGTCCGCAATAAACACGGATGATATCCGTGTGCATTCCGTATTTTGCAGAACGGAACAGCTGGCCCCTAATAGAACACTCCTATCCTTGTCCGTAATGCAGACGATAATAGGACATGTTCTATTTTTTTGTGGAACAGATATACAGAAATGGAATGCACACGGAGTAACTTCCCTATTTTTTGCGCCATTGACATGAACGGTTCCGTATACAGTCCGCAAAAAAATGAAACGGACACGAAAAGAAAATACATGTGCATGAGCCCTTAGTTACAGGATTCTGCCATTAATTTCTCTGGGGGATTTTTTAGTTTTAAACATAAATGTATTTTTTTTTTAAATCAGATTGAGGCTCCACTCACACGTCCGTAGGTGTTTTGCGGTCTGCAAATTGAGGATACGCAAAACACAGACACCGGCAATGTGAATTCCGCATTTTACGGACCGCGCAACGCCAGCACTATAATAAAAAATGCCTTTTCTTGTCCGACATATTCCATTTTTTTCGGGAACGGAATTGCGAAACCCGGAAGTGCGTATCTGGAAAAGCGGGTGTGAACAACACATAGTGTGCTATCCGCATCCGTTCCGGCCCCATTGAAAATGAATGGGTCCGCACCTGTTCCACAAAATTGCGGAACGGATCCGGACCTAAGTTCCGGAGGTGTGAATGGACCCTGATTCAATCAAACAATACACACCTCTCAGTGCTGAAAGCTTTCAAACGCAGTTTGAACGGAGTCCATACGTTAAGCGGTTTAGGCTGTATCAATTACAGAATTCTGCCATTCATTTCTATGGGAATTTTTTTTAATGTTTTAACTTTATTAAAAAACAGCAAACCCAAATGACTTCAAAAATACATAGTATACCACTTCAAAGCGCAGTTTGGACAGAGTCTGTACGCTAAGCGGCTCGGGCTATATTAAGTGAACAAAACCGGAGAAGAATAATAAATTAGGGTACTTTCCCACTAGCGTTTTGGATTCCGTTTGTGAGATCCGTTTCAGGGCTCTCACAAACGGTCCAAAAGGATCAGTTCAGCCCCAATGCATTCTGAATGGATAAGGATCCGTTCAGAATGCATCAGTTCGGCTCTGTTCCGCTTCTATTCTGTTTTGGAGACGGACACCAAAACGCAGCTTGCTGTATTTTGGTGTCCGTCTGAAGAGGCGGAGCCTAACGGATCCGTTTTGAATTACAATGTAAGTCAATGGGGACGGATCCGTTTTCAATGACACAATATGGTGCATTTGAAAACGGATCCGTTCCCCATTGACTTTCAATGTAATTCAAAACTGATCCGTTTTGGACTTTGTCATTTTTCTTTAAAACGAATGCAAACGGATCCGTTCTGAACGGATACAAACGTTTGCATTATAGGTGCGGATCCGTCTGTGCAAATAAACAGACGGATCCGCACCTACGCAAGTGTGAAAGTACCCATAATATAAGACTATGTGGAATAACAATACAGTGCTTTTCAAGCACTATAATAATCACTGGAGTATGATTTTATATTAAAGGAAATACTAAAACATTTCGTAAAATGCCATAATTAATGTAAAAACTGAAAATCAGACATCATATAGTACATGACAATACCTTTCTAACAAAGCTAGAACAAAGGTTTCCTTGCTGTCTTACATTTAGACCATTTCCTACGCCTAAGGCCTCATGCACACGACCGTTTTTTTATGCTGTCCGCAAAAAGGGGTTCCGTTGTTCAGTGATCCGTGTCCGTTTTTGCCTTCCGTTGTGTTTTCGTGTGTCTTCCGTTTTTTTAGCGGACATGACCCAAAAGATTTTACCAAAAGACAGGCTGACAATTTTTCCGAAGTGCCTGCCAAGGGATCCGCAAAAAAACGGACACGGAACGCGGATGACACACGGATGGCCATCCGCATTTTTCACGGACCCATTGACTTGAATGGGTCCGTGAACCGTTTTTCACGGACAAGAATAGGACAGGTTATATTTTTTTGACGGACTGGAATCACGGACCACAGACGCGGAGGACAAACGGTGCATTTGCCGAGGTTTTTACGGACCCATTGAAAACCAATGGGTCCGCAGAAAATCACAAAAAACGGAGCAACGGACACGGAATCAAACAACGGTCGTGTGCATGAGGCCTAAATCAGGCTTGGAAAATGGTAGATGAGACGGGCCTGCCAGCCCTTCCCCCTACACCATGCCCACTTTTTTAGACCTGGCCAGAAATTTGCCTAATATACTGTAGGAGTATTTCTGGTTAGTAAATGACCAAGCAAGAGGTGGCAGATAGATAGTAAGAAGGCAGCAGTAGAATGCAGACTACACAGAGGTTGTTTGTAGTCTGTTACCAGGGAAATACATTGCACCGCATAGTAATTGTACACACCAAAGTAGGATATTTTGAATCAAGACTATTTGTAAAGTTTAAGAACAATAATAGTAATAATAATAAAGTTGCTTCATTTTTATGAATGCACTGGAGTAATAAAGTGGCTGCAAAGATGTGTAAGCCTTTAAATGTTTTTTCCCATCTTAGGAGGTGAAGACATACCACTAAGGATAGGACATCATTTTCTAATCATTGTTGGTCCAACTGCCAGAACCCCAAAAATCCTGAGAATTAAACCAGCACCTTCTCTGAGGATTATCTACTGAGTGAAAGACCTCACTATTTCTACAGTACTGGAGAGAGAGATAAAGGAAGAGCCAATAAGGTCCAGAATCTGCGTGGTTGAGCATTGGAGTCAGACAGTAGGGTATTTGCTGATCAAAGCTACTGACTTTACTGCCGTGAGAGTGACATTGCTTAGACACCTTTCACACTCGGACACGAACTGGCCAGTCGTACCTCAACCCTATATGCCTCAGCTGGAAATTACAGCCAGCATTGCAAGAGTAATATTGCCAGCCATGGATTCTGCACAGGGAGAGACTTTGGGAAGATAGAGAGGAAAGAGTACTACGTTCCCCATCCTTGCTCAAATCCATACATTGCTATCTGGGGAGATTTACACTGTGAATTATTGGAACTGTATTTTGATACTGTTGGATGTACTACAACTCCTATTCTGCACTTTAGTAAAGAGAGACATTTATTTATTTCACCTGGCCTGGTTACTGACTCCTGAACCATACGCCAACCACTGCACTTTACACCTCTGCACCTATAACATCAAGGGCGCCACAGCTACTATCAGGCAGGAGCTCCAACATCAGGGTGCACCCTCTTCAGGGCTCATGCACATGACTGTATGTATTTAGCGGTCTGCCAAACAGGGATCCGCAAAAAATACGTTTGACGTCCGGTCCGCGTGTATTCCGCATTTTGCAGAACGGAACAGCTGGCCCCTAATAGAACAGTCCTATCCTTGTCCGTGATGTGGACAATAATAGGACATGCTCTATTCTTTTGTGTAACGGAAATGTGGACATAAGAAAACGGAATGCACACGGAGTAACTTCAGTTTTTTTTAACAGACCCATTGAAATAAATGGTTCCGCATACAGTCCTAAAAAAACCCGAAAAGAAAATACAGTCGTGTGCATGAGCCCTAACACTCTCCTGGCCCTAGGGAGCATCAGTGTGAGGATTTCCACAGTAATTGACTGTTACAGCCAGAGTCACTACCACTCCCATCCTCCGCTCTTCCTGGGTTTGCGGCATATACAGTTGTCTTTGTTGGTCTGTAGTGTGTCCGAATCAGTTTGAAATCTCAGAATTGGTCTGTCAACTGAATTCTGTTAGATTATATTGACATTATCCAATCACCGGCACATAGAAGTTCTCTTCTGGACACAATGCCTGGTGATACAGCATCTAATTAATACTCTGTAATGCACCTTCCGATGGTACTGTTTTTTCCTGCTGGATTAATTTAAATATACAGATACAGTAGGGATATAAGACTGTACCCTACGTGAATTAGGGTGCATTCATACGACTGTAAGTATTTTTTGGTCCCCAATAAATACAGATGATATCTGTGTGATGTCTGTGTTGGATCTGTTTTTGTTTTTTGCGGACCTATTGTAACAATGCATGGTCTTGTCTGCAAAACGGACAAGAATAAGATATGTTCTATTTTCTTTGCGGGGCTGCGGAAAAGACATACGGATGCGAACAGCACATCCGATCCTCAAAAGAGGTGACAGCATAAAAATACGGTCGTGTGAATGAGGCCTAAGGCCTTATAGCACAATGCAGATGAATGCATTGGCTCAGTGAATGTCAAGAAACAATCACCGCAATTTAACCAGTTAATGATCAACTGCTGTAGACCTGCACTATTGAGATCAGGCAGGCGCACTGTTTCAATAAGTTAGGTGCCCATCAGTTAAAGATCAGAGAGCCCGAATAGCTTTGTTTTCTGCCAGTGTCTTCTCTATTTCAGTGTATACATTGCTGAATAAAGACAGCAGCAATGCCTCAATATCAGGAGTTAGCAACCTTTGGCACTCCTGCTGTTGTGAAACTACAACTTCCAGCATGCACATATGCCTGACGGTTCTTGTAACTCCTATAGGGGTGAATCAAGCATTCTGGGAGTTGTAGTTTCAGAACCGCTCGAGTGCCGAAGGTTGCTGTTTCCTGCTCTATAGGACACGTGACTGCAAAGGACCCTCTGTGTAGTATACCTGCTAGGTCTAGGCACTGATATCAGACTGCTTTCAGTTATACCCCAGTGCCAGAAGAAACACGCACCGTAAAAAAAAGTCTAGATAATGTAGTTGTGGAACCGAAAACTGTAAGCTTAGAGCACCCAAAACTAAACAGAATATATATTTATATATATTGTGGGGAGTCGCTCTGGTAGACAGCGGTGCGGGTGCAGTATAGAGGCAACAGGGAGTCCAGAAGGTGCGGAAAACAGTGTTTTATTCACACTTGCATCAAAATAACAGAAGAAAGTCACTTGGTGTTAAGTCACACACATCAGCAAATGAAGGGGAAAACAAAAAGTCCAAACACAGGTTCCATTCACCTGGCAGGTTTGATGTGCGGGTTCGCACCTGGCTCTCAGCCCAGCCGCAGGACAATCCTCCTTCAGGGTTCCAGGACGGTTGCACGCCTCCTTGCTGGGCACGTCCTTCCAGCCCAGAGAGCTCCACAGGACTAGCAGCAGCTTCCAAGACAATCACTCTCACAGCTGCTAGTGCTGGCTGAGTTTTTAAACCCAGCCCAAAACCAGGACTGGGTCGTGGGGAGCAGCCACCCACCCTACACTTTAGCTGCTCCCGGTAAGAGCCGGCCCGGATCGGCTTTGCAGCCATGCTATCTAGCAAATGTGTCAGTAGCACTACCTGCTACTGACATCAACAAACGGCTTTTACCTCACCGAGGCTATGAACCTCGGTGACACGTACCTGCCATCTAGGACAGCACCCTGCACCTTACCACAATATATATATAGGAAAGAAATAAAATCAAGAAGATTTTTTTTTTGTGTGAATTTTGAAAAAGAAAGAAATCAGAAAACCTGTCACAAAAATAACAATAAAATCCTGTAGTTTTCACACTAGCTACTAAGGGTACTTTCACACTTGCCGCAGAGTGATCCGGCAAGCAGTTTTGTCGCCGGATCAATCTGCATGCAAACAGAAAGCATTTGAAGACGGATCCGGCTACAGATCCGTCTTACAAATGCATTGCAAGAATGGATCCGTCTCTCCGCTTTTCATGCGGAGAGACAGATCCGTCATATATTTTTTTTCACATTTTTACGTTATTTTGAATGCCGGTTCCGACACTAATACATTCCAATGGGAAAATATGCCGGATCCGGCATTCCGGCAAGTGTTCTGGAATTTTGGCCGGAACTAAAACCGCAGCATGCTGCAGTATTATCTCCGTCCTGAAATGTCAAAAAGACTGAACTGAAGACATCCTGATGCATCCTGAATGGATTTCTCTCCATTCAAAATGCATGGGGAAATAACTGATCAGTTATTTTCTGGTTTAGAGCCCCGAAGACGGAACTCAATGCCGGAAAAGAAAAACGCAAGTGTGAAAGTACCCTAAGCCTAATAATAGGCACCACTTTCTGCTCTGTACAAATCACTTTACTGCAGTTATCTGCTTACAGATAACACTTAATCCACCATTCACAAAAGGTGATTGTCAAAGCTTATCAGCTGCCTCCTGACCTCTGCACAGGACACACAGCATGCCTAGAAAACTCGCCCATAGAAGTTAATGAGGCCCCTTTTGTCCATTGCGTCTATGGCCCATAGTGGCTGCTGTAAAGCAATTCTCTAAATGAAAGCAATAGGTCTGCATCCGAGCTGCAAAATATGCAGATCGGATGCGGTCCAAACATACAGCCTTGCAGAGGAGCCCTTAAGGGGTGAATTTTTGTCTTTTGGTTGTTAGACAGTATGTTACATGAAAACCAGCTTCTGTAATAAATGGTGAATTGTATGTAAGCACAGTACTTAAAAAATGTGAATTTACAAATTCAATATAGCTTTATCCAATGACTAGGAAATTAAATGATTTTTCTCATTTCAGAATATTGATGGCTTATCCTCAGGATAGGTCATCAATATCAGATCCATGGAGGTCTGACTCTCACCACCTCTGCCAATCAGAAGTTAGAAGAGTCCGAGGCTCTGAAGCTGCAGTATCCTGCACCGCTGCTGCTAAATAGCCAATGTGCAGGTAGCTGGACCCATATAACTTCGCAACGTTGATCTGCAGGGTTGCCAGGAGTCGGACCCTCACCAACCTGATATTAACGGCCTATCCTGAAGATAACCATCAGTACTGTTAAACTGGAAAACCCCTAAGGTGAAAAAATCAGAAAATGGCTTTCAGGAATATAAACTGTAGGTTTGGTGCTTCTTTAGACACTTTTGTCTAACTTTACATCGACTATTGGTTGGCTTACTTTGCGCCAAAATTTGATGGCCTTTCCCACTAAGCTGTGGCCTCTTGTCAAGTGAAGTGTAAAATATGTCTGCAACACATAATAAATGGGGTGCATAGCATGTATGCCATTTTTTGAGCAAATTGAGTCAGAATTGTATCACATTTAGATCTCCTGTGTGTCAACCTGACGAAAAATAAATTCATAAGAAAACGTGGCCCGCTCGATGGAAGAAGTACGTCTGTCTGCTATCAGCTTTGGAAGTTCCTTTGTAAAGATGTCAGCAGGCGAGAGGAGGAGATCTGTCTGACGGATATACTCTGCGTGTGCTCTCGCTAGCACTTCATATAAGGAAGAATGGGTGTTCTAGTTTAAGGGCATCTGCAGGACTGGTTTGACGGGCTGAGCAGCTCTAAGTCTAGAGCTGTGGGAAAAGGTCATAGCAGATAACAAAAACTCACTGGAAGTTACAGTGAATGGATAAGTAGGGCACAAATCTAAAAGTAAAAGTGATCGACGGCTCACCCCACTCTCTGCTAGGGATCCTGGTGCACAAAGTATCTCACAAAATACAAGTAAAACACATACACTACTGATATATGGTAGTACCCACATTAACAGCGTATATTAATTGGCATGTTCTCATTCACAACGATTAATATGTGGCTGTTGTAACAACTATAGCATCCCATATAAAAACATAAGATAAATAGCAGTGCAAACTGTAACTATGTTGCGATAAGGCCATGGTAATATCAGGTCTCTTTGGTGACCAAAAAAAGCTCCTATTTGGGCCCCTTAATCGCACAGGTTGCTCCAGTCTTAGTACTTGCTACCGCATTGTATCAATTGGCTTGACAACGATCCCAGTAAGAGGATCGAAACGTTGCACGGGTGAATAAAGGATCCCACGTTATCACCATATCGGAAGTGCTGCGGTCTTTCTTTTTCTAAATAGATAGATAGATGATAGATAGATAATAGATAGATATGAGATAGATAAATAATAAATATTAGATAGATAGATAATAGATAGATAGATAGATAGATAGATAGATAGATAGATACAGTGGCGTGGCCGGGGGGAGGAGGCGGGGGTGCGGTCCGCCCTGGGTGATGGCTTTCAGGGGGGTGCGAGAGAACCAATAAGCGCTTCCATCAATACAGATGAAAGCGCTCATTGCTGGAGAGTTGACGCCCACATAGTTTCCTGCCCTGCCGCCGATCACTGCCGTAGGCTTTAGGCCTAGTAGGCCTGAGGCCTATGTGGTAGTTAAATCCCGACGCAAGCATGAGTAATGATGTCATCGCACGCGAGTAAAGTGTGCGTGCCTTCCTCAGCGAGCAAGCGCCTGGACAAAGGTGAGTATTTAGCTTTTAGTTATTTTTTTTGTTTGTTTTTATATTTTATGTGCCAAGTAACTTTGGGGGACACAGGAGGACATGTGGGGGGGAAAATATTATGGTGGGATACTGTGTGGGGCAAATTACTAAATGGCGGCAATATGGGGGAAACTACTGTGTGTGGGAAATTACTGTGTGGGGGCAGTGTGGGGGAAACTACTGTGTCGAAGCAGTGTGGGGTACTCTACTGTGTGGGGGACACTACTGTGTGGGGTCAGTGTGGGGTCAGTGTGGGGGCAATGTGGGGTACACTACTGTGTGGGGTCAGTGTGGGGTCAGTGTGGGGGCAATGTGGGGTACACTACTGTGTGGGGGCAGTGTGGGGGACACTACTGTGTGTGGGCAGTGTGGGGACACTACAGTGTGGGGCAGTGTGGGGACACTACTGTGTGGGGGCAATGTGGGGTACACTACTGTGTGGGGGGGCAGTGTGGGGGACACTACTGTGTGGGGGCAGTGTGGGGGACACTACTGTGTGGGGGAAGTGTGGGGACACTGCTGTAGGGGGTAGTGTGGGGACACTACAGTAGGGGGCAGTGTGGGGGACACAGCTGTGTGGGGACACTGCTGTAGGGGGCAGTGTGGGGGATACTGCTGTAGGGGGCAGTGTGGGGGACACTGCTGTATGGGGGGCAGTGTGGAGGACACTGCTGTATGGGGGGCAGTGTTGGGGACACTGCTGTAGGGGGGCAGTGTGGGGGACACTGCTGTAAGGGGGCAGTGTGGGGGACACTGGTGTATGGGGGCAGTGTGGGGGACACTGCTGTATAGGGGGCAGTGTGGGGAAACTGCTGTATGGGGGCAGTGTGGGGGACACTGCTGTATAGGGGACAGTGTGGGGGACACTGCTGTATGGGGGGCAGTGTGGGAAACACTGCTGTAAGGGGCCAGTGTGGGGGACACTACTGTAGGGAGGCAGTGTGGGGAACACTGCTGTAGGGGGGCAGTGTGGGGGACACTGCTGTAGGGGGGCAGTGTGGGAGACACTGCTGTATGAGGGCAGTGTGGGGGACTCTGCTGTATGAGGGCAGTGTGGGGGACTCTGCTGTCTGGGGGAGAAAACTACTGTGTGCTGCAAATTACTATATGGGGGCAGTGTGGGGGAAATTACTATATGGGGGCAGCGTGGGGGGCGTTGTTATTGGGGAAGCACTGTAAGGGCAATTCTATTATTTTTGAGGACACTATACAGGGATTATTGCCTGGAGCACAATATATGGTGTTACTATTACTGGGGACACTCTAGGGGACATTATAGCTGCTGTAGACTCTATAGGGACACTTGGGGTAATTCATCAAACCAGTGTAAAGTAGAACTGGCTTAGTTTTCTATAGCAGCCAATCAGATTCCACCTTTCATATTTGACAGCTCTTTTGGAAATCCAGTTCTACTTTACACCAGTTTGATAAATTACCCCAATTATGTCTACTGGGGTCACTATTTTTCAGCAGTATAGTACCTGGGACATTGGGGAGCACAACGGGCAGAGTATTGGGGGTGGCAGCAGGACGACACTGTGGGGACACCAGGATCGGGAGGTTGATGTTAAAACTGGGAAATCTAACATGTCTGTATTACAAACTCTATAAAGATGAGATGCGGCTGAAAGAATTTGTCATGGCGGTCTAACGGAGGAGGAGAGGAAAGAGAAGGTCTATATGTCCATGGATGTAAGAGGTATGTGGTCAAGTATTGGGTGGGGGTGGGGGGGATGTTAAGGGCAGGTGCCAGAGAAAGGACCCGCCCCGGGTGCCAAACACCCTAGCACGAACTGGATAGATGGATAGATAATAGATGTGAGATAGATAGATAGATAGATAGATAGATAGATAGATAGGTAATAGATATGAGATAGATAGATAGATAGATAGATAGATAGATAGATAGATAGATAATAGATGTATAGATATGAGATAGATAGATAGATTGATATAGATATGAGATAGATAGATAGATAGATAGATAGATAGATAGATAGATAATAGATATGAGATAGATAGATATGAGATAGATACCTGTAGATGAGATAGATAGATAGATAGATAGATAGATAGATAGATAGATAATGTAGATATAAATATCACCTGTTCTGCATTACTTCACAGAGAAGGCAAATCATCACAAGACACTGCTGATGCTTTCAAATCCCTAATGAATATATTTTTAGCTGCTGTGTTTGCTCTGCATGGTCCTAATACGCTTGGGCTGTTGCTTAGCAACAAAGGCTACTTCTGACGAGTGACACCTCTGAATTTCCACACTCTTCTGGAGAATAATTAAAATCTTGGATTCCTGGAAGGGGCCACTAGGATGCAGTTAATGAGAAGCATGAGGTGGATCTGTCATTTCTGCTGACCCAATCAAAATTATGTCTGAGGCCCCATCGCAGCGCTAATCTCTGCGTCTGTCGCACTTTTAAGCTCCACCCCATCAGCTCACGAAGCCCTACTCTCAGTTTAGAAGCACAACCTGGGGACTTCTGCTAACGTTTTACCTAGTGGCATCATTAGAAATGACAGGGCCCCCCGAAACTTCTTCAGAAAACCATCCTCCTGTGCAACCGTACTCCAGTGGCTAGTCGAGATTGAGCTCCCATACAAGGCCTGGCAGCCGCTCTGTCTGTTTCCTACAGTGTCTCTGTATATAATGGCATGGTATAATACTGTTGAGGGGGCCCTGACAATAAAAATCTTTTAGTCCTCCTCCTGGATGGGCCCCTTCTGAGTTCGGGCCCCAAAGCAGCCGCTTCCCCTATAGCTATGCCATTGAGAAGGTCCCCCCTGGGCCACTGTGCAGATGAACTGACTGTACAAGCGGTATGATCTGTGGTTCCATGGTCTTTCTTGCTGTGTGTATCTGAGTACCAAGATCCAATGTTAGGACTTGGAACAGGTGATTGCTATAGGTGAAGTCCAGTGACTCTGACATTGACTCTTTCCTTTTGGCTTTCATAGTAATCGGATGTGTATACAGCAGAGGATAACGGAAAGCGTAGTTCAGACGTCTTTTTATGTTTCAGGGCCGCCACTTTTTCTTTGGAGGCATTGAACATTGCGTGCACCAGTTCATAAATTGTAGAACGACATTTGTGGTTTATGTACTAATCTGTGTGTGTGGGTCCTTTTATGTAGGTAAAACTAAAAGATCCCTAATGGAGCAGGTACGAGAGCACCGGAATTCAGTCAGGACAGGCAAGTGACGTACTCGCCTCATTGAACATATACGGTGTCAACATGGAGGGGAGCGAACGTCTTGCGATTCGCGGGTCTGGAACACATTCCCCCTCCACCATAGGGAGGTGATAGACACCGTCTTCTGCTCCAAAAGGAAGCTCGGTTTATTATCAAAGTATGATGCTACTGGTTATCTAGGTCTAAACGAGCGTAACGATCTATCAGTGTTTATTGAATAGGGTGACACGGGAAAAGAAACGCCCCCTGCTGAAGTGCACCATCCAGGACGGGGAATTAGCAATGAAGCTAAATGTTACCCCTTCCATATACACTCGTGCATACTTCTTCTTTTGTATATGTCAGCATGTCACTACCTTTGATATTGCTGTAACTGATGTTTTTAAATGTATACGTTTGTATCCTTGTATTTGTATACCCGCGCACACGCTTTTCCTGTAGCGTCAAGGGTTGCTAAGTGATGGGTCGTCCGAACCCTCCCCCTGATAACGCTACAAAGCTGCGCGGGCGCGATTGTTTGAAGTGTATCAAGCAGCCGGAAGAAGCGGTCACACCGCGAAACGGCCATCGCTGTTTACTTATGCTCCATTTGAGTCCACCCCTGTAACGTACCTGCAATAAAGATGTGAACACGGATGGTGAGTGCGGGTGATCTATTTACCTTGCATACGTTTGAAGTTCTACTTAGCCTGCACCCCGTTTCCTGGAGGATCGGAAGAGGCCAGGACTGGGTTCCTTTATGACTCCAGGTGTGACAACGGTGCCCTCAGTATCTCTTGTTATATTATTCGTATTTACAGCTCATACACAAGATTTCAGTTGCGCCAGGGTGACAATCAAGGGGTGTCAATCACAGCGAGATGGGCAGGCTTACAGTGGTGACTCCGTGACTTGGACAACGTAAGAAGACACCCTGATGACTACATGACCCGCATTTACATATAGAAAGGTAAATTTTATACGTTTATTTATATCAAAATGAGAGAGCTTTAAAAGACATGGAAGAAAATTTGTCATGCTCATTCTGAAGGCATCTGTGTTAGGCACTTGGTAGGGATATCTTCCAGGCACATGTTTTACAACATTTTTTAAACAATTTTGCATAAAAATGCTGCTTGTGCAAAAATGTGTGAATTTTGTAATCAGAAAACTGGCATACAGCCTTTAATAATTTCACACCATTGAATGAAAAAACACAAGTGGAAGAATGAACTTCCTCTTTGTAGTGCCTTACATACTTCTCTACTGAATTTCAGCCAACATGTGGCGGTATCATTTTTTTTTTAATGTGGAAAAGGACAGTAAAAATAATATTAAAAAAAAACTTAGCAATTTTCCCTAAAAATTTCTGTGGCCTCTGTGGCAGTCACACACAGTAATCTTTGGCAGACACGTACAACCATTCTATTATCGGTTTCCAAATGTTAGAGGGTATGCAGTTCCTGTTTTCGCTACAGTGCATCAAAAACTGAACACATACAGCGTAAAGATACAGATTTTATGGAGAAGAAGGGAAGCACTGATCAGACGACTATGGAAATAGTCATACGTACCATCCACCTGGGGCTATGTAACCAATAACCGGCTTGGAAACTGTGAAGGACACGTTATTGTGATACAGGAACAGGTCAAGGCCAGAGAAACATGTGAAAACCAACAACCAGGAAAAATGTGTTCCTTTATTGCCCATTTTTACGGTATAAAATGTTCATTGAGTATAGACGGGGCTGGAAAAAGCAAGAAACATTTCAGGAGGCCACCTGCTAATAAATCCGAACATATATCATTGAACAGACTTTTTGTCAGTAGTTGATCAAATGTGCAATGATATTTGCATTGTCACAACTAATTAATTAATTTATGGATTATTTGAAACTGCCATTCATGCCTCCCCCTAAACATCACGTCATTTATAGTAGTAGTGTCCTTTAATTTAACCCTCCGGTTGAAAAAAAAATTCACATTAACTGGACAAACAGAATGCTCACCCGGTGCTCCTGGGCTCCTCTTCTGCCATCCAAGACGGCCACACGGCTTCTCAGACTATCTGATGCACACGCTGCACTGGCAGCCCAAAACACCTTCTGTTCATCCAGCTCTGCTCTTGGATTGGCCAGCACAGTTCATATCAGCAGTGCTGGCCAATCCAAGGGCAGCAGGAGTTGTCTTGGGATACCAAATGCACAGTATACATCAGGTAGTCTGAGAAGCAGTTCGCCCATCTTGGATGGCAGAAGAGGAGCCTAGAACTGACGGATCTCCAGCTAAAAAGATGAAATGGAGGGCACCATGTAGTGCTCTGTTTGTTCCCCAGTTAATGCAGTATTTTTCCTTGAACTGGATGGTCGCTTTAACTTTGAAGAGGCAATTCGGCCCTGTAAGGCACCTAGGTATATATGTAACTGCTAAGTACTGTATTTTTGCGCTATAAGACACACTTTTTTTCTCAAAGGTGGGTACAGGACGTGTGGGGAGGGGTGACTGTAGCGTTGCTAGTGCTAGCTGTACTCACCGTTCCCAGGTCTTCTTCCAGGCACCGCATGGCACTGTGTCCTGTTTTGTACGTAGGCATGAATTATGACCTGATGCTGTGCGTTGTCAAGTTACAGTGTAACCCTGGGCCCGGAAGAAGACCAGGCAGTGGTGAGTGTAGGAAAAGCATGCCGTTCAGAGCAGGAGAGGTAAGTTCATCTATTTCCTTTATGTATGATCTGGAGCCTAATGAGGGATTGGGGGTTTAATGAGGATTGGGGGGTCTAATAAACATTGGGAGTCTAGGAGGTCTAAACTGAGGTCTGATAAAAACATTTTGTTTCTGATTTTCCTCCCATAAAACCTAGTTGCGTCTTATAAAGTGAAAAATGCTGCATATGTGTATGGTGCAGGTGGACAGGGCACAATTAAAGTGCTGCCTCTCAGGTTTTTTTATGCAGGTTTTGAATCTAAAATCAGCAGTGGATCATAAAATGAGATAAAGTATTAGGCTAGGGCTACAAGACGACATTTGTCGTGCAACATCTTGTTACACCAATGTCGCGTGACAGTTTTTATAATGATAGTCTATAGTGTCGCACTGCAACTATGACACGACAGTAGCAAAAACTCCATCCCAGTCGTGTCGCATGACAATATGTCGCTGTGTAGCCCTAGCCTTAAGAACATCTACTATTTCTTTAAATTCACTGTTGGTTTTGGATTGAAAAACTGCATCAAAAAACACCCTAAGGGTCCATTCACACGTCCGTAGTGTATTGTGGATCCGCAATACACTAGGCCTGCCCCCCTATAGAAATGCCTATTCTTGTCCGCTATTGTGGACAAGAATGGGACATGTTCTATTTTTTTCAGGAGCCGTGGACTGGAAATGCGGATGCGGACAGCACAATGTGTGCTGTCCACATCCTTTCCGTCCCCATTGAGAATGAATGGGTCTGCACCCATTCTGCGAAATGGATGCGGACCCACACTACGGACGTGTGAATGGACCCCTATGGTAGGGCCACGCGGTCAGGTTTCCTGATGCAGATTTGGAAGACAAAATCAGGAGTGAGTTAAAAAAAGAGAAGTCATATCTCTCCTTTTGTTTAGTTTATGATCCATACTTGATTTTGACTTTCAAAACTGCATCAAAAAACTTGACCGTGTGGTTGTACGCTATAGACTCAGACAGCAGTTGCAATTAACTATTTCTTTACTGGAGCGTGTACAGTAAGCAAAACATAACAGTACAGCAGGCACAGTATCCACTTGCATGTAAACTGCTTTCAAAATAAAGACTAATGGTGGGTTCGAACATAGGTTTGTAATGGAGTTCTGCGCAGGTTCGCATTTTAGTGGAGAGTGTTTTTGTACCTTAGTACTTGGTTAAAAGACAACTGTTATTTCAGTTTATTTTTAATACTGTGTAGGGATGGGGATGTTAAACATTTTTATAAATGTACCGTCTTAAGGGTCTATTTAGATGTCCGTAGTGTTTTGCGGTCCGCAAACTGCGCCGCACATCGCCGGCACTTAATAGAGGATTCCTATTCTTGTCCGCAGCTGTGGACAAAAATAGGACATGCTCTATTTTTTTTGCGGAGCTGAGGACTGGAAGTTCATGGCTGCGGTCCGGAAATGCGGATGCCGACAGCACACTGTATGCTGTCCGCATCTTTTCCGGCCCCATTGAAAATGAATGGGTCCGCACCCGTTCTGCATAATTGGGGAACGGATCTGGACCCATTCTACGGAAGTCTGAATGGACCCTAATCAAGGTCGCCTATTAGTAGGTGGGGCAAAAGTGCACGTGAATGCTACCCCCAGGATAGAAGCGCATTCACACCTGAAGGTGCCACTCCTTTAAGACAAATAAAAAAAAATCATGCAAAAAAGATACAAAACATCCGATATGATAGTAAATATGCGGATGTGCACGGCTTCATATCGTGCAGGATGCTTAGTATCTTTTTTCCATGATTTTTTTAAATTTGTCTTGAAGGAGCGGCACCTACAGGTGTGAATGCGCTTCTATCCTGTGAGTAGCATTCACGTGCACTTTTGCCCCACCTACTAATAGGCGACCTTGATTAAGGTGTGTGCTCCTCCTCTCATTGGTTGCTGATGCACACAGAGGTAGCTAGGAGCGGCACACCATATGGACAGGGTCTGCTCTCCTGAATGTAGATGCACAACTGCATAGGTAGGTATAGAGCAGGGCCTGCCTGACCTAGGACCACCGTGGCACTGGGTAGGTGGGCACAGATGTGTTTTGATCAAAATATATTGGCTAAGAGTCTCAGATTTTATCATTAGAGTGAGGGCTTAGTCAATATGTTATGTTTGCATGTATTGCTATAGTGCATTATTTTCTGTGACTTTGCGCCTAAGGCAAGGCCTAATAGGGCATAAACACAGGGCAGACTTGAGGTTCTTCATTGGACCCCTGGGTGATCTTATTCGTGGGGTGCCGATGGCTGACAAAGGGAGGCCCCACCCTCTAAACCACTCAGATGCCATGGTTGCTATTGACCATGGCATCTAAAGGATTATACGGCCTGGATCGGCACTTCTGACAATCCAGGCCATTAGAGCAGGAGCCCAGCTCCCATATGAGTCTGCTTTTCGCTGCACGGGAGACCCTTTCAGCTTATTCTAGGCCGCTTTGAAAAGACAGCGACTTAGAATAAAGCCCAGCAATGACCACCATAAAAACACTTTATTATGGGCTCATTCACACGACCGTGGTTTGGTTCCGCATCCGAGCTGCACTTGCGGCTCAGTTGCGGACCCATTCACTTCAATTGGGCCGCAAAAGATGCAGAAAGCACTCTGCGTGCTGTCCGCATACGTTGCTCCGCTCCGTGGCCCCGCAAAACATTATGCGTCATGTCCTATTCTTATCCGTTTTGCGGGTTTCTATAAAGGGCCGTCTGTTCCGTAAATTGCGGAAGGCACATGAGCAGCATCTGTGTTTTGCGGATCCGCAAAATATGGCATGTTCATGTAAACAAGCCCTAAGGCGGTCATTAAGGGGTTAGAAATAAAGTTAAATGATAGTTACACTTTAAAAAATTTGCATCAGATGTTCCCCTGATGGAACTTGCTCTGCTGAGGTTATGCAGTCTTATTTTCCTTCGATAACACACAATCGTCATAACAGCCTCACCCAGTGCAACAATTAGAGGAAAGTATTGTGAGGCAAAGGACAAGTTAATTAGCTTGCTGAGACATCCACGCTGGCTGCATAGACAGAAACTATAGAACATGTACTGTTACTGTGGTATCAAGTACAGTCATAAAAATAACGCAGAGCGTGTGCACTAATAATATACAGCTGTACAGTTCATTAACTGCAGATATATAATAATGGGATTATCTACGAGAACCTTCTGGTATTATGAAGCAATTTGTGAGAAGGTTCTTCAGTAAAGGAAAGAACTACAGTCTGAGGTCGGGATCACAGTGCAGTTGCAGCATATTCACTTTTAGGCCTCTTGCACACGACTGTATGGCTTTTTCAGTGTTTTGCAGTCCGTTTTTTGCTGCCATTGTGTTTCTGTTTCCATTCTGTTTTTCCGTTCCGTTTTTCCGTATGGCATATACAGTATACAGTAATAACATAGAATAAATTGGGCTGGTCCTAAAATTTTCAATAGATGGTTCCGCAAAAAACAGAACGGATACGGAAGACATACAGATGCACTTCCGTATGCTTTCCGTTTTTTTTGCGGACCCATTGACTTGAATGGAGCCACTGAACGTGATTTGGGGACAAGAATAGGACATGTTCTATATTTAAACGGAATGGAAAAACGGAAACGGAAGGCAGTATTTTTTGCGGTCCCATTGAAGTGAATCGTTCAGTATATTGTCAGTATACTGAGCTGAAAAAACTGCCAGTATACGGTCCGCAAAATACTGTCGTGTGCAAGAGGCCTTAGGCTTATTGCACACGACCGTATGGTTTTGCGATCCGTTGTTCCGTTTTTGTTATCCGTTGTGTTTCCGTTTCCGTTCCGTTTTTCCGTATGGCATATACAGTATACAGTAATTACATAGAAAAAATTGGGCTGGGTTTGAAATTGTCAATAGATGGTTCTGCAAAAACGGAACGGATACGGAAGACATACGGATGCATTTCCGTATGCGTTCCGTTTTTTTTGTGGACCCATTGTCTTGAATGTAGCCACGGACCGTGATTTGCGGGCAATAATAGGACATGTTCTATCTTTGCACGGAACGGAAAAAACGGAAATACGGAAACGGAATGCATACGGAAACACTTCCGTTTTTTTCGCGGACCCATTGAAATGAATGGGTCCGTATACGGACCGTATACGGAACTCATAAAAACGGCCCGTACACCCGCAAAAAAAACGGTCATGTGCATGAGGCCTTAGGGGGCATTCATAGGACGGCAAACACAGATCTGCAAAAAATACGAATGACATCCATGTTGCATCAGTTTTTTTGCGGACCCATTGTAACAGTGCGGACCAAAAATTTGTGATGTGTGAATGAGGCTTTATACGTATCATCCTTTAAAAAATTCTACTTCTAGACAAAAAGCCATGTTTGCAGCAAATTATTGTACCAGGTTGTACAAATTGATCTGTGCTGCAGACTGGAACCAAATGTCCCTTAAATTGGGTTCAGGCAGGAACTTTTTAGCACAAAAAAATGCCTCAAAAATACATTTTCAGGCGTTAAGTGCTTTTGTGGCGTTTCTGAACAAATCATATGTTTGGCCACATGCATTTTGTAACGGTGACTGCACACGGTGCAGATTTGTGTGCAGAAATTCTTCAATAAATGTGCACCAAAACACCACAAGAACGTGGTGTTTTGCGGATCCGCAAAACACGGACCCCGGCCCATGTGCGTTCCGCAATTTGCGGACCGCACATGCCGCGGCTGTCATAGAAAATGCCTATTCTTGTCCGCAATTGCGGACAAGAATAGGACATGTTCTATTTTTTTTGCGGGGCTACGGCACGGAGCAACAAACAGCCCCTAGGAAATGAAATTGCGGAACGGATGAGGAATCCATACGGTCGTGCGAAAGTAGCCTAAGTCTGCACTATTTATCACGGTTTTAGGGCGTTTTATGTATTTTGAGATGTGGCCCAAATACGCCTATTAAAGCATGTGAAAATCACAGACACAACACGGTTGTCATCTGTGTTTGGTCTGTTTTTCACTAACCACTGATAGGAGATGCTTTGGAAATTAATTTTCAGTTGTCCATGAAATATGTATGACACACTGAGGGCTAAAAACAGACACACGGACCAAACACTGATCCTTCATGACAACTTCACTGATGAAAAACGTACAAATTTTTTCATGGACGTCAAATGGACACGTAAAATATGAACAGGTTTAATCCTGCTTTCTTCAATGGGGAAAACTACTAAAAAGGGTAGAGCAAAGTCATCCGCTCTCACCTCATGATGAGACTGAGCTCTACTTTGCCTACGAGCCCAAACCTATGGATGTGGTTCTATATTCCAGTGCGGCGCGCCCACAAGATGGCTGCCCAGCACCTTTCTCAAAAATTGTGATGGAGATGGCAGCTGCTTCCATAGATCTCCAGTGCTCTCTACTGGGGAAAAGAATGGCATTGGAATCTTCCTTACCTGTGTCCATGATAGATCTGACCCCTGGCTGGCTACGCACCATGGCCTCATCCTCCTCTCCTGTGGGCTCCTCATTTTCTGATGAGGTAGGCCTGGGATTTTATGTATCTTCTATTGCTATGGTCTGCTCATTTACAGAGGCTGGCAGCTGCGGTGTACCTGATCCTGCAGTATCCCAGACCTGGGGTTATCTGCAATTGCTGTAATGTTTTATTACGTATGGTCATGTGTTGTTAGGTCTTTGTCTTCATTGCTGTCTCCCAGTGGGGCTCAATGTTCCTGGTCTCCTCCGACATCTTTAGAGCCTAGGTGTTGGCCTTCCTTCTGGGAGTCCGCATGGGTGGAATCACCGTTCACTTGGACATTTTTTAATGTCCTCTAGGGCGACAGCACATAAACACCTGATGATGGTCCCTGGTTACAATGCTTTATAGGCCTCATGCACACGACCGTTTTTTTATGCTGTCCGCGAAAAGGGGGTCCGTTGTTCAGTGATCCGTGTCCGTTTTTGCCTTCCGTTGTGTTTCCGCGTGTCTTCTGTTTTTTTAGCGGACATGACCCAAAAGATTTTACCAAAAGACAGGCTGACAATTTTTGCCAAGTGCCTGCCAAGGGATCCGCAAAAAAAACGGACGCGGGCCGCGGATGACACACGGGTGGCCATCCGCATTTTTTCATAGTCCCATTGACTTGAATGGGTCCGTGAACCGTTTTTCACGGACAAGAATAGGACAGGTTATATTTTTTTGACGGACTGGAATCACGGACCACGGACGTGGAGAACAAACGGTGCATTTGCCGAGTTTTCCACAGACCCATTGAAAACCAATGGGTCCGCAGAAAATCACGAAAAACAGAGCAACGGACACGGAATCAAACAACGGTCGTGTGCATGAGGCCATATACTGTATTTTATCCAGGATTCTTATCTCCTGCCAGGGCATATCACGTATCGCCTTAGCCTTTTCTATGTATACATGCATGTTCGTTGGTAAACCCTCTTTAATTATTCTGTATAGATTAATTGCAGTTTTATGCATTTATCATCATACGGTCTGCCTGTGCTGGTTAGTATCCCATTTTTTCCCTTTACTGCTATGCTATTTGGGCCCAATTATGGAACTCTGTTATTATCTGCAGGATATATTTTCTATTACTTCATAGTCTGGTTGACTCATATTCCTGATTGTCACTTTCCCCACTATCGGATTTGCAATCCTTAATGCTATTCTTTTTTGCATTTTACAGTTCTTCCCCAGTCTCTTAGCCACGGTTTATTATTTATATTTCTCTGTATTTGTATTCTTTTTTGTCTTTTTTTCGCAGCTTCCCCTTCTCTTTTCATTTGTGCCGTGGACGTTTTTAATCAATTTTTGGTTCTTCTTTTGTTTCTGGTCCTTTCATTGCTTCACTGTTTCATCATCTGAAGGCAGAATTCAAGATAGACTCTTTCAATTGCGAAAGGACTGAACACCTCGGAGAAATAGTAGCAGGTATTGCACTACTTTGACTGTCATAAGGTACACATTATTTGCTTTTAGGAAACTCATTTCAAAGTGAGCCACACCCCCATCCTTTGTCACAAACACTATACGAGCTGGAACTTTGCAAATTATCCACATAATAAATTTTGTGAAGTGGACAAAGCCATCTACAAGTCCTTCTCCAATCAGGTTCTTAGCTGCACGGTGGACATTGAGGTTCATTTTTCATTCTTACCTTAGCTATAGGTGTCCATGTATTCTCTATTATCAATGCATACACTACAAACCAGGGCCAGGTTCCTTTTCTAAAGTAGTCAGTGGATTGTGTTCTTGTGTGGGGACTTTAAATCTTTTGCTGGCCCACCCTTGATAACTCCTCAGGACATGCGTATCTGGCCTACTCCACCATTAAAGGGGTTATCCAAGATCTATTATGCCCGCCCATATGCCTGGGCCCCTCTCAGAGTTTGTACTTACCTCGCTCCCCAGAACCCGAGTTGCTTCTGATGCCAGCATGGCCGCCACTGCATTTCCCAGTTGGCAGATGAAAACATCCGGTGTCAGTGGGTAGGGAGGCGGGCAGCCAATAGCAGTCCACAACATAAACGAGCTTCCCTAGAGTCACCTGCGATGCTAGGGCAGCTGATTCCCATCGCAATTTTAAAGTCTTGCCACAGATTCTCAATGGGATTTCGACTGACTGGGCCATTCTTACACATGAATATGCTTTGATCTAAACCATTCTATTGTAGCTCTGGCAGTATGTTTAGGGTCATTGTCCTGCTGGAAGGTGAACCTCCGCTCCAGTCTCAAGTTTTCCTCCAGGATTGCCCTGTATTTAGATCCATCCATCTTCAGATCAACTCTGACCAGCTTACCTGTCTCTGCTAAAAAAAAAAAAAAAAGCATGCCGGTCAACATGATGCTGCCACCACCATGTTTTACAGTGGAGATGGTGTGTTCAGGGTGATGTGCAGTGTTAGTTTTTCACCACACATAGCACTTAGGCCAAAAAGTTCAACTTTGGGCTCATCTGACCACAGCACATTCTTCCACATTTGCTGTGTCCCCTACATGGCTTGTGGCAAATTGCAAAAAAGACTTCTTTCGGCTTGTTTTCAAAAATGGCTTTCTTCTTGCCACTCTTCCATAAAGGACAGATTGTTGGAGTACATGACTAAGGGTGCCTTCCCACGTGACAGAAAATTCTAACTGAAAATCATTTCCATTCATTTGAATGGGACACCAAGCACATGGATTTCTGCCAGCCCCATTAAGTTCAGTGGAACTGATTTTCAGTGATGGAATTTTCTGCCACGTGTGAAGGTACTTTAATAGTTGTTCTGTACACAGATTCTCCCACTTGAGCTGTGGATCTCTGCAGCCTCTCCAGAGTAACCATGGGCCTTTTGCTGTTCTCCTTGCTTGTGCTGTCAGTTTAGGTGAACAGCTATGTCTTAGTAGGTTTGCAGCTGTCATACTCCTATTTTTAGATGATGGATTGAACAGTGCTCCATGAGATGTTCAGAGCTTGGGATATTTTTTTAGAACCTAACCCTGCTTTAGACTTCTCCACAACTTTATCCCTGACCTGTCTGGTGTGTTCCTTTGATTTCATAATGCTGTTTGATCATTAATGTTCTCTAACAAACCTCTGAGGCCTTCACAGAACAGTTATATTGAGAACAAATTACACACAGGTGGGCTCTATTTACTAATTAGGTGACTTCTGAAGGCATTTGGTCACACTGGATTTTATTTAGGGGTATCAGAGTACGGGGGGAGGGTGAATACAAATCCACTTCACACTTTTCAGATTTTTATTTATTAAAAATTTTGAAAAACCATGTATTATTTTCTTTTTACTTTACACATACTTGCTGCTTTGTGTTCATCTATCACATAAAGTACATTTTAGTTTGTGGGTGTAAAGTGAAAAATGTGGAAAAGTTTAAGGGGTATGAATACTTTTTCAAGGCACTATCTCTTTAGAAAAATCTTTTGGAATACGTTGTGACAATTCTTCATTTAGCTAGTCTATCATTTCTATTTCCTTTTGCGCTGCACGTTCACGGTACAATAATTATTTTCCCCTGGTGAGTTGTTTTCATTATGGTCCTCTGTGGCTTTCCTTTTATCTTCTCCTTTTTTCCTCTTATTATCCTGTTTGTTTTTCTTTTTCTCTTACCTTTTGTCTTACTTTACAGTATTGTTATACTGTATATGTTGTAGCAGTTCCTCCTGTAATTATCCTATTTCTAGCTCTTTGATGTGCAAACCATCTGTCATTGCAGCAATCTAAACTCCTGGAAAATTAACTTGCTGTATTATTAAATGTTTTACTATGGACATACATACACTAATTGACAACAAAAAAAAGTCACCCAGATAGAAATGTTGAATTGCTGCAAAACTCAGCATGTAGTTCTCCTGGTGTTTGGATGGGGACCTCTGGGCACTTTGGTTTCCTCCCACACTCCAAAGACACACTGATAGGGAACTTAGATTGTGACAGCTTGATGCTATAGTCTGTATATCGCTGCAGAATATGTCAGTGCTCTAGAAGTGCATAAAATACATAAGAAAGCATAAAAGTACTTCCCTGAGACTTTATGTAAAGGCTTTCTGGGGCTATTTCTTGGTAGTACACATCTTGGTGGGAGATTGTTGACCGCTACACCTACTCATAGACACTTTGACCAGTTCACAGCATTTGAGAGGGGGTGCACCATTGGACTTAGCAGGATGGATGTTTTGACAAATAGCCTGCCTTTTAGCGGTTAAGAGGTGTTGGAGCACTTTTTATGTGAGGGCACACAAGGTGAATAGGCTCCAGGTGGTACAGACAGACCACCAGAAGAGAGGATCGTTGATACGTCCACAAGCATGAGCAGCTCACAGTTTCCTTGTCCACCATCCAGAAACAAGTGACACCTTCATTATACACTCCGCGTGGACCATATCCAGGTGCTTGGCAGAAGGAAATTTGGTGTCTGAAGCCTGGACTGCCACAGACTATTACTGTGTCATCTTTAGTGAAGATTCCAGGTTCTGTTTGGGATTCCACGATGGTTTTGTTAAAGTACAGAGGCCTCATGGTGGGCGCTTCAATCCTGTCTTTGCTGTGGAGTGACCCACGGCCCCAACTGCTGGTCTGACGAGCCATCGGATACAAGTCGGTCACCCCAAGCAGTGATACGAGAGACACTAAGAGCTCAGCGATATGTGCAGGACATCTTGCGGCCACATGTGTTCCTCTCATGGTAGGGCTTCCAATTGGCATTTTTCAGCAGAATAATGCTTGCCCACACAAACCAAGGGTTTCTCAAGAATGTCACTGCCAGATTACAACACTTTATTGGCCTGCCCAGTCACCAGATTTATCTCCAGTTGAGCATTTATGGGACCAGCTGGGATGCCATCTTCAGCAACCTACGAGTGTGCAGGATCTACAGGCCCAGCTGCATTATCTGTGGGCAAATGTGCCACCAGATACCATACAGAACCTGTATGCCTCCATGCCCAACAGTATTTCATCTTGTATCCAGACTAGAGGCTGCCCAACAGGCTACTAGAGCCTCCTTTCCATCGTACAGTTTTTCCTAAACAACTTATTTTTTGCTCCCATATTGTAATCACTTCCATATGTCATTACATTCACACATACAAGGTTTCATTCATTCCAACAACTCCTTCTTGGTGCGTAATTTTATTAAATTAGTCCATTTGTCTACTAGCTCTGCTATGTTAAAATTTCAATAAAACTTTTGAATCTTAAATAAGGCAGTAAATCGCTTACAAACCAGCTGCAGTCTGTGCCAGTTTCTCTCCCTTTGCATGTCTCCAGCAGCCCCTCTTTTTTCCTCCTCCTCTCTATAGACTTCTGTATAATATGATCCTTCAATGAGCAGGCAACAGTCTTCAGATATGAGCAGTAAATTGAGTGTTCGTGAAAGAGAGAGAAGGCAGGAGAAGATAAAGAAGTATCTTTCTCTGCCGAAAAAAATTAAAAAAATTCATATATCCGCTTGTACTATGCATTTATGAAAAAAAAAAATGGCAATTACTGTTTAATAAGACCCATACCGCTTTATCTGTAACGTTTCATGTATTTTGATCAGGTGTCAAATATGGAAGGTAACTAAAATTCAAAGAAAACACCAGCAGTAATAAAAAAAAAATTGTATTTACTTCGAAGCAATCAGAATGTCAACAAAACATTTGCAACTCTTCTTCTTATTTGCTTTTGCAATTACAGAGTGGTATTCAGTTAAACAGAACAACAATTATGATGCTAAGACAACTGAAGATGAAATGATCTACATCCCCATGTAACTAATCTGTGCTGTGCACAACATGAACCTGCTGAAATTTTCCATGCCAATTTACAACCCCCGTCCTGTACCAGGCAAGGTTAGTGGCCACTGAAAACCACAAAAACAGGGGCAATAAAAGAAAAGGGAAAAGAAAAAAAAAAACAGGGAAGTCTAAAGACACAGCCGTAGTATGTGTTAACTATACAACAAAATAAAACAAAAAGGAAATAAAGGACACTGTACAGTTTAAAAACAAATCTTACACATTCTTATATTCGATTTGTTTTTGTCTTTAAAAATGAGTGAGCTGTGTACAGGGGGGTTAAATGCTATATAGACAAAGAAAACAAAACAAAGGAAATGCTGATGGAGATGCTCATTCATCATCTTCCTCCTCCTCTTCTTCGTCCTCTTCCTCCTCCTCCTCATCATCATCATCTTCATTATCATCATCCTCTGCTCTCTTGCTTTTTTCGAGCTTGGCAGGAGCCTTTTTTGCTCCCTCTACTTTACCTTTAGTTCGATATGATGTCATATCCTATGAGAAAAGTAAATCAGAAAAAAGTTGCCAAAATGGAGATTTTTATTATTATTATTTTTTTTTAACTTAAAAGGATTAACAAGTCTGTTTGAACAGAACTTTACCAAGATAAACAGGCCTGTGGAACCCTTTCCTCCAGACAGCAGGACTGGACTTTCCCACCACTTCTAAGGCCTATACATTAGGACTTTACAATCACTTCTCTGCAGACTCATTTTAATTGAATGACATTTCAAACAGGAGAAAATTGTGTTTAAACGATATAGTTTCACTCTTGTAGATCGCGCACACTTTGCAGTATGGCGGACAAAGGCTATCTGTGTGATAATAACGAGGCTCTCGGAAGCAGTGTGAATGAAGGTTTATGCTTCATCACATACAGCTCTGAAAAGCTACTAAACACAAGAACTGAGATGCGTAAATGAAATATGTTTTGACTTTTTGCAAAAAAAACTCCATAAATACATATTAATGTGTATGTTCTTTGTGTATAAGGCTACATGCACACGACCGTATGTGTTTTGCGGTCCGCAAAAAAACAGATGACATCCGTATGCCATCTGTTTTTTTTGCGGATCTATTGTAACAATGCCCAAAACGGACAAGAACAGGACATGTTATATTTTTTTTGCGGGGCTACGGAACGGACACACGAATATCCGCATTGTTTGCGGACCCATTGAAATGAATGGGTCAGCATCCTATCCGCAAAAAAAAAAAAGGGAACGGAGACGGAAACAAAATGCGTTCGCGTGCATGAGCCCTAATACAAAAATGAATCTCTAAGTAACTGAACTATTGGACTAACCAAGTTTCCTGGTTACACAGTGCCACCTTCTGTATAATGTTATGGTGAGCAAAGCTCTACATAAAACAAGCTTTATCTAATGAAATAAGGAAATAATATTGTAAACGGCTTTTAAAAGAAGTAATCCAATTTCACGTCACATATCAGGGTCATGATGATTCTGTGTCTCTAGGGAAGGCTCAAAGGGAGTATGTCACCAGTGACATCCCTATGTAACCAAGGACAGTGTCAAATCAGCTTCCCTCACCCGATTACAACGCTGCCAATGGCTTGTAGATTCGTGGTTCCCCTGCAAAGAAATTCAGTTTTTTTCACACTGTGCAAATGAGGCTTTAGTGCATCACGAGCATCACCGTTGCACTTAGGCCCTGCTCCTCTCTCTGACCAGCCTTTGCCTCGGACTGTAACAGAGCCAGGCAGAAGGGACATAAGCTTGGTTGGCTCTGTCAATCAGCAGTCTAAGGCCTAGTTCACACAGTCAGTGTTTGTGAGCCAAAACCAGTTGTCGGTCAAAAACACAGAACAGGTGAAAATCTTTCCCTTATACCTTAGCTCCACTTCTGGTTTTGGCTCGCAATCACTGATGGAAATCACTGAAGTGTGAACTAGGCCTAAGAAAGGAGCTGGCAAGACAGAGCACTAGGGCTTAAGTGCAAAGTTGATGACTTTCTTGCACTAAGGCTTCATTTAATATAAAAAAAAAAAAAAAAAAAAAACACTTCTCTGCACGGATTTACAAACCAAGGGCAGCTTTGTAATCAGGTGAAAAAAACAACAACAATTTGACACTGCCCTTGATTACATTGTGATGTCAGACTCCTTTTAACCCTAAGTTCACACCTGAGCGTTTTACAGCGCGTTCAAACGCGCTGTAAAACACTCAACACATGAAAATTAATGCTTTCCTATGGCCCTGGTTCTCACTTGAGCGTTTTACAGCGCGTTTGAACGCGCTGTAAAACGCCCGATGCATAAACAAGTACTTGAGTTGTTTTTGGGGCGTTTGTCGCGCGTTTTGTGATTGACACCACAGTAGTCAATCACAAGAACGCGCGTACAAACGCGCGTTTCCTATTTGCAAAAATGCGCTGAAATACGCGCAACAAAAACGTGCATAGAACGCTCAGGTCTGAACCCAGGGTAAGGCATTAAAGCCGTGCCATTACTACGATTTGAGGGTGATATGCAACCATGGAACCCTAATGTAAATGTAGAAGTGTGAGGAGGCCATTACCACAATGGAAAATAAGTTCTGTGAACCCAGTTCATCTAGTATTGCCACAACTATTTAATGAGACCTTTGTTACAACAATGGTACAGATGGAACGATACCTTCTTATACTTCTCCTTCAGTTTGGAAGCTTTCTTTTCATAAGGCACCTTGTCTTCTGATGAAGTGTTATTCCACATCTCTCCTAGTTTTTTTGCAACATCACCAATGGTCAGACCTGGGTGCTCTCCTTTAATTTTAGGACGGAACTCGGAGCAGAACAAGAAGAAAGCAGAGCTGCAGAGGCCAACAATTAAAAACACAATGAACAAATGTAAAAGGCAGTCCTTAATGAGGACTTTTTCAGTTAAAAAAATCATTAACTCACGGTGGTCTCTTTGGTGCATTTGGATCCTTAAACTTCTTTTTAGTCTCTCCTTTTGGTGGTATGTAAGTTTTCATTTCACTTTCATAACGAACCTTGTCTGCTTTCGCCATGTCTTCAAATTTTCCTTTCTCTTTAGCATTCATGGTCTATGGAGAAGAAATAAAATTCACAAAAAAAAAAAAAAGTACTGTAATATGCTGACCTTTCATCAAATTTTGTGAAGGCATCAAAATTAGGGCTAATTTTTTCTCCGTGTCCATTCCTTTTTCTTTAGAACCATTCATTTCAGTGGGGCCGCAAAAAAAACACCCAAAAATACAAAAACGGAAGTGACTGTGTGCATTCCGTGTCTGCATTGCTGCCCCCCCCCCCCCAAAAAAAATAGAATATGTCCTATTATTGTCCGAATTACGGACAAGGATATTACTGTTCTATTAGCAGCCAGCTGTTCTGTTCCGCAAAATGCAGAATGAACACGACCCTTAGGGTGCATTCACACAATGTATATTTGGTCCGCATCAATCCGCAATTTTTGCGGATAGGATGAACACCCATTAATTTCACCCTAAGTTCACACTTGCGCGTTTTACAGCGCGTTCGAACGCGCTGTAAAACGCTCAACACATGCAAACCAATGCTTCCCTATGGGACTGGTTCACATTTTCGCGTTTTACAGCGCGTTCGAACGCGCTGTAAAACGCCCTACGCATAAACAAGTACTTGAGCTTTTTTGGGAGCATTTGTCGCGCGTATTGTGATTGACACCACAGTAGTCAATCACAAGGACGCGCGTTTCCTATTTGCAAAAACGCGCTGTAAAACGCGCGTTTCAAGAACGCTCAGGTCTGAACCCAGGGTCAATGTAATCAGGAAGAAAAAACAAACAAAAAAAAAAACACGGATTCCACACAAATGTCATGCATATCTGTTGGCGAACCACATTTTGCAGATCGCAAAATACTTACAGTCATGTGAATGCACCCTTTCTCAAAGATAGGCTGCTACACATCGGTACTTTGCACATCGAACTTTGACATAATTAAAACAAAAAAAAAAAACACCCAACCACAAGTCAGTTTAACAATGAAAAGCAGCAGAGCCGTCACTTGCCTTTTTTTTTTTTTACATCATTTGGTATCTTCCCACCACAGGAGGGATGTGGAATGGCAGCCAATGTGCCCAGGTATTGGGACTAGAATGGGCTCATTCCGTTTACGCATCGATACAAGAATGTTTGAGCTGCTGAGGTTATTGAACTGTAGCGGAAGATGAACATCTAGGCGATTTACCAAGATAAAATTTTGCCACAAAATAGGAGCCAACCAATATGTGGTGGAAAGTTAGACAGAAGGGTCCAAATTCTATCACGACGCACAAAACTTACCACAGTGATAAATCTGGTGCATGTTTAGAGTGCCTGGTCTGTTCACACTATCTAAATACAGGATCAGTAATTCTACTCCCTAATTATATGGGTGTGAATAGATTTTTGTATTTTGAGCATAAAATAAAAAAAAAAAAAAGTTATCCAGATTTCCAATAACATTATGAAAATTTTACCTTCCACCGTTCTGAGCACTTCTTAGAGAACTCTGCAAAGTTTACAGACGCGTCAGGGTGCTTTTTCTTGTGCTCTTCTCTGCATGTTTGCACAAAGTAAGCATAGGAGGACATTTTTCCTCTGGGCTTCTTGGGATCACCTTTCCCCATTTTAACAATATTCTGTAAGAAAAGAAAGATTAGTAAACCGTGCAATTACCTCTGCACACTATGTTTGTGAATCAAGTGGATTAAAGAGGTTTTTAGGAGGCTTCATTATATGACCTGCTCAATACTAAGGAAATCCTAAGAACTTGACTGGTAGGTGGGTCCCGAGGACCGGAGCTGAGAACCCTGCGCCATACAATGTATGACACTGTGCTTAGTGAGCTTCTGGTGACAGCTGGCCGGTAAGAGCCCTGGGTGTCCGACCCTACACCGATCAGATACTGATGACCTATCCAGAGAATAGGTCATCAGTGAAAATATCTCGGAAAACCCTTTAAAGTTATGTATTTTCTTCTTGAGGATGGTTTAAACAAAATATAAATAATCTGCGCTAGGTGATGCATTCTGGCCAAAAGGAAATGATAAAAGGTTTACAAAGTCTATATTTTCTTTAGAAATTTTCAATTTTTTTATTGCAGCATGCTCTGTGTTTTCAAATGTTTTCCCACAAACCTCTCTACAGGAAAAGAGGTCTGAAAAAAAAAAATATCAAGAAAATGCGACAAACCCAAAAAAAAGAGTAAAAGAAAAACAAAAAAAAACACATGATCCTGGACACCTGCAAGAAGTAATCAGCAGTCGGAGAGGTTCTCCCATTGCCTTTGTAATAAATGCATGTTATACAAGGACTACAGACCTGATATGCACACAGGCATGGAGAATGTATGGCCATACAGAAAGGCCGCCCAGCACTGAAATGTACAGAGGAGCAGCCTGTAATACCTCTGTAAGTATACAGTGTACGGAGAATGTATGGCCATACAGAAAGGCCGCCCAGCACTGAAATGTACAGAGGAGCAGCCTGTAATACCTCTGTAAGTATACAGTGTACGGAGAATGTATGGCCATACAGAAAGGCCGCCCAGCACTGAAGTGTACAGAGGAGCAGCCTGTAATACGTCTGTAAGTATACAGTGTACGGAGAATGTATGGAAAGAGATGAAACCAGGAGGATTTCCCCTTGATTCCCCTTGAATGCCACAATTAAAGAGGATCTGTCGGCAGTCTTGAGCATGCTAAGCTGCTGACAGCGCTCGGTATCGGACAGCAGTATAAACATATGTTTTGTGGAGTTTTTATTATCAGGTTATTATGATCTTTTATTCTGCACCTTAAATGGGTTTTCCAGTGTGAACTGAGTGTAGGTACTGGGTAGATACGTTTAATGTGTGTTTACCTGACATTCTGTAATACGTTTACTTACCAATCTCCAGATACAGGTTATGGAAAGCAGATTACAAACCCCTTTAAATACACTGGAGGTGGCGCTTCACGACACAGCCTCTGCTCTGAGTGACCACTGTAATGGTCTCTTGGTTGGATACTACAGCTGTCACTCAAAGCAGAGGGGAGGGGCTTTGAAGAAGCTTAATTCAGAGCAAACTGCAGAGTAGCTCCGCCTCCAGGGCACTTGCAGGAGCAGAATAGCCGTTCATATTCTTATTACCCCCGATAATAAAAACGCCAAACGGTATCTTTCTACCGCTCTCCACAGCCCCTACCTAGTGCCGTCATAGTCAAGAGTGCTGACAGATCCAGTTTGCAGGGGGGTCAGGTGTTTTTTTTTTTTTTACAATTTCTAAAGGTATAATAATAATAAAAAAGTTTAACTAACTGAAGGAGAGTTATCAAAACTGGTGCATAGGAAAACCGGGTTAGTTGCCCATAGCAACCAATTGGTTTCCGCCTTTCAGAGCTCCTTTGGAAAATGCAAGGATCAATCCGGTTGCTATGGGCAACTCTGGCATTTTTAATTTGCAACAGTTTTGATGACTCTTCCACACTGTTCCAGAACCGCCACTCTGATGCGGCCCACAGCTGCTGCAGTGATGTGCCCATATATTTCTGTTCCCTGTCACTGGCCTCAGCGGTATACAGCACAAGACTGACGAGTCCGGTGACTGGCTGCAGCAGACTCGCGGTATAAGGGCACATCACTGCTGCAGTCAAGAAAACAAAGTCAATCTGGAATTAAGTGGGGGAGCCGGAAAAAGGGGATTAGGAAAGAAGGTATATATATATATATATATAGTTTTTTATTTTATCATTACTTTAATGTCTTCACCGTTTAAAAAAAAAAAATATAATAACCTAATCTTTTAGGTGACCAAGCAAGATTGCTCTAATCCAGACAGCAGTTCTATATCTTACCTGTATAACGTCACCGCTGCAGCCAATCACTGGTGGTATATGGCACAAAACCCACACGTATGGCGATTGGCTGCAGCCATCAGGTGAGTTATATGGACACTTCATTTCTGCAGCCACGTGAACAAAACAGAAGATCGGAGGGACGGGGGATCACATGGATAAGTATAGGGTCTTCTGTTATCGTTTCAGAATTCCTCACTTTGGCCTCGTTTTTGATCCTCTCAGAGAGCCCCTTTAATATTCCCTCTCTAATCATCTACACCAGGGATGGCCAACCTACGGCCCTCCAGCTGTTGTAAAACTACAACTCCCTCCATGCCCTTCGGTAGGCTGATAGCTGTAGGCAGTCTGGGCATGCTGGGAGTTGTAGTTTTGCACCAGCTGGAGGGCCGCAGGTTGGCCATCCCTGAGCTACACAGTAGGCACGTTACACTGTTTCCAGAGGTGAAAATAAACCCTCCTAAAACAGGGTAAAGATGTTAGGTGTTTGGAATGGCTCAAACGTTACTCATCCCTCACGCAATGCAAGTATATAAAGCTACCGTGCTGCACACTCAGCAGATGACACTGACCGAGCAGGTAGAGTCTCTTTGTGGCACCACAACTTACCTCCAGCTACAAGGCCTGTGCTATGCTGGACCTTCAGGTAAAAACCCCGCTAGCTAAACCCTCTACCACGCCGCGACAGTGACTTGCTCCTCTAGCGTCGCGGGCGACGTCACACATTGGCTGCACCCCCTCATCGCCAGATGTCGTGATCCCCACGATGGGGAGATGCAGCGGTGGCCGTGCAGGCATCCGCAGGGACCAGGTAAGCATGTTTTGTATAAGGGACCTGCGCATTTCGGGGGGTGTTTACAGGATCGGATAACCCCTTTCAGTTATGTGTGGATTCCATGGCGGATTTTTTCTGCACCCTGGGGGATGAAATTTTGTAAGGTCTCATCCACTTTGCTGCAGACTTCCTGCACACAAATCCACAGCAAAAGATCTGCAGTATATTCGCCGAGTGCGAACGTACCCTAAAGGTGCTCCAGTTTCAGCAGCTGCCAGGTCGCTGTATAAAGAAAAATATTCGATTTTCTCAAACGCTGGTTCTGTTTGCAGTCACTGAATTGAAAGCAAGGCTGACAGATTCTATGTATGTGACAGTACTGAATCACTTTAGGCTACATTTACACTTGCGTTACTGATAATACAACCATCTGCATCCGTTATGTACCGATCCGCTTGTATTATCTGTAACATAGCCAAGACGGATCCGTCATGAACTCCACTGAAAGTCAATGGGGGACGGATCCGTTTTCTATTGTGTCAGATTCCCATTGACTTGCATTGTGGGTCATGCTGGATCCGCATCCCAGGACTGAAAGGAAGCCGCAGCTTGCTGGGGTTTGCTCTCCGGTATGAGAACGGAACAGAACGTATTTTGGAGCATTCAGTTCTGTTCAGTTACATTTTGTCCCCATTGACAACGAATGGGGACGAAACGGAAGCGTTTTTTTTTCCGGTACTGAGATCCATCATTGTGTATTAACGCTAGTGTGAAAGTAGTCTTACTTGTACTTTACGCTTCTTTTGTAACAATTTAAATGGAAATGATCTACTTCCATTTATAAATAGATAAGATGTAAATCCTGAATTGTCTGAACTTTTCATTATAAAATGTAATTTTAGTGGCCAGAATACTTTTTCTGAGGTTTACGGCAATGAAGGCTATGTGCCGCTGACCACCTGTCCTAGCTGATATACCGCCGCTGACCACCTGTCCTAGCTGATATACCGCCGCTGACCACCTGTCCTAGCTGATATACCGCCGCTGACCACCTGTCCTAGCTGATATACCGCCGCTGACCACCTGTCCTAGCTGATATACCGCCGCTGACCACCTGTCCTAGCTGATATACCGCCGCTGACCACCTGTCCTAGCTGATATACCGCCGCTGACCACCTGTCCTAGCTGATATACCGCCGCTGACCACCTGTCCTAGCTGATATACCGCCGCTGACCACCTGTCCTAGCTGCTATACCGCCGCTGACCACCTGTCCTAGCTGATATACCGCCGCTGACCACCTGTCCTAGCTGCTATACCGCCGCTGACCACCTGTCCTAGCTGATATACCGCCGCTGACCACCTGTCCTAGCTGATATACCGCCGCTGACCACCTGTCCTAGCTGTTATACCGCCGCTGACCACCTGTCCTAGCTGTTATACCGCCGCTGACCACCTGTCCTAGCTGTTATACCGCCGCTGACCACCTGTCCTAGCTGTTATACCGCCGCTGACCACCTGTCCTAGCTGTTATACCGCCGCTGACCACCTGTCCTAGCTGATATACCGCCGCTGACCACCTGTCCTAGCTGTTATACCGCCGCTGACCACCTGTCCTAGCTGTTATACCGCCGCTGACCACCTGTCCTAGCTGTTATACCGCGTGACCACCTGTCCTAGCTGTTATACCGCCGCTGACCACCTGTCCTAGCTGTTATACCGCCGCTGACCACCTGTCCTAGCTGATATACCGCCGCTGACCACCTGTCCTAGCTGATATACCGCCGCTGACCACCTGTCCTAGCTGATATACCGCCGCTGACCACCTGTCCTAGCTGATATACCGCCGCTGACCACCTGTCCTAGCTGTTATACCGCCGCTGACCACCTGTCCTAGCTGTTATACCGCCGCTGACCACCTGTCCTAGCTGTTATACCGCGGCTGACCACCTGTCCTAGCTGCTATACCGCCGCTGACCACCTGTCCTAGCTGATATACCGCGGCTGACCACCTGTCCTAGCTGCTATACCGCTGCTGACCACCTGTCCTAGCTGCTATACCGCTGCTGACCACCTGTCCTAGCTGCTATACCGCGGCTGACTACCTGTCCTAGCCGCTATACCGCCGCTGACCACCTGTCATAGCGGATATACCGCGGCTGACCACCTGTCATAGCGGATATACCGCGGCTGACCACCTGTCCTAGCGGATATACCGCGGCTGACCACCTGTCCTAGCGGATATACCGCCGCTGACCACCTGTCCTAGCTGCTATACCTGTTATACCGCCACTGACCAGCTGCCCTAGCTGTTATACTGCAGCTGACCACCTGTCCTAGCTGTTATACCGCGGCTGACCACCTGTCCTAGCTGTTATACCGCCGCTGACCACCTGTCCTAGCTGCTATACCGCCGCTGACCACCTGCCCTAGCTGTTATACCGCGGCTGACCACCTGTCCTAGCTGTTATACCGCGGCTGACCACCTGTCCTAGCTGTTATACCGCGGCTGACCACCTGTCCTAGCTGTTATACCGCGGCTGACCACCTGTCCTAGCTGTTATACCGCCGCTGACCACCTGTCCTAGCTGCTATACCGCCGCTGACCACCTGCCCTAGCTGTTATACCGCCGCTGACCACCTGTCCTAGCTGTTATACCGCGGCTGACCACCTGTCCTAGCTGTTATACCGCGGCTGACCACCTGTCCTAGCTGCTATACCGCCGCTGACCACCTGTCCTAGCTGCTATACCGCCGCTGACCACCTGTCCTAGCTGCTATACCGCCGCTGACCACCTGTCCTAGCTGCTATACCGCCGCTGACCACCTGTCCTAGCTGCTATACTGCCGCTGACCACCTGTCCTAGCTGCTATACCGCCGCTGACCACCTGTCCTAGCTGATATACCGCCGCTGACCACCTGTCCTAGCTGCTATACCGCCGCTGACCATCTGTCCTAGCTTTCATACTGCCACTGACCACCTGTCCTAGCTGATATACCGTTGCTGACCACCTTTATGCAGGACGGAAACCAGGCGGTTCCGTTATGCTTGCAATAGAAGTGGTGGCCGCACAAGTGCTGTGCGCTCCCATTGATCTCTATGGGGATTCCAAAAATATTGGAACGATTGGTGGTAGCCGTACCTGGCACTGCCAGCCACCGCTTTGCCAGTTTCGTTTTAGAGATAAGTGCTGGTCCAGAGGTGGGACCCGCATCTATCACATAATGGGGGCATATATATCCCTATATATATTTGTACCAACCCTAGTGATATACCCCCATTGTCTGAGATGGGAATACCCTTACAACCCTTTTTATGTCACCCAGCAGACAACCTCCCCGGGGGGCTGCATTCACATCTGCTTTGGAGACTGACAGAATCTGCGACCGATGCCTCCAACAAAAATATTGAGGCGTCAGAGGGACTGGCGCTAACGAAAATTAGCTTAGTTTCCCATGGCAACCAATCAGACCGATCCTCTCATTTTCCAAAGGACCTTTGAAAAATCAAAGCTGGGCTCTGATTGGTTGCTATGGGCAACAAAGCTAATTTTCCTTAGCGCTAGATTTTTTTTAAAAACGTCCCCCATCTTGTCCCGGGTAACACCAGGTCATACGACTGACGACAGTCTCCATGATAGTCCATCTGTGTCTGACGGAACCAGCGATTCCATCTTTCAGCTCCCATAACGGAGCAGAACGTAAAAAATAAAAAAAACACGCCATAATAATGTGACCTTCGACTGAGGCGTCATCAGAGCCCCTCTCCACCGGTCCTGTCATCTCTTCCTAGGACTTACAGATGCAGCTAAAAAGGGAGTCAGAGAGTCACCAGGACATTTATTATTATATTTCTCCTTCCACACCCCAAGGGCCCTTGGTTGATGAAAGAAAGTCCCCTTGAAATGTCTCCATCCGCCCTCTGGCCCCCCGTCGTGCGGTCCTTCGGGTCGGGGGGCCCGGCTGTCAGCGCTCTCGCCTCTGCCGCTCCGTTGCAGTGTCTCAGCGCAGACATATATGTATGTGTACACACACGGACTCACACACACACTGCGGGGCTGGGGAGCGCGCGAGCACGCGGCCCGGATGACGCCGCCGTCGGGAGCGCGCTCGCCCTTTCTCCCTATTGTTGTCGTGCCCGCGCCCCCCTCACGCTATTAAAAACCACCATGTTAGAGAGAGTGCGGCTCGCAACCGCCATCTCATAGAGAAGCAGCGGCAGCGCCTTCACTCGCCGGGCTGAGGCGGACAGCGGCTATTACATGCCCCCTCCTCCTCACACCACCATTTCGGGCTGAGGGTCGGTCGGTGGTGACAGCCGACAGCCGACACCCTGCATTTCCCGGCTCGTACCCTCTTCTCTTGTTTTCCCCATAGTCAGCCATGTTACAGCACATCCTGAGGTGATTTAGGCATCTCCTACCAATACGCCCTACATTTACCCCCCACCGCCGCCTCCACCCCAGCTTTTATGACGGTGACCCGTCCGTTTTATTATTATATATGTATATTTTTTTTATAGCCCCATCCTCAAGGGGCGTCAGTGCCCGTTAACACCCGTTACCTCACAGCGTTAGCCCACAATACACACCGGGCGTTATTAAAAGTTCACCTCACACTTCTAGCACTAAATAATAAAAACGCACGTATGTCTCCAGTCACACACACTCTCCGTTCTCCCCCTCCGTTATCCATACGGTAATAGTAATTACTCCATTTACCGTTAATTCTTACCCCAAATTCACCGTTTTATCCCCCCGATGTTTATAACATTAATCCCAACACAACCCGGCCCGGGATTATTTGACGTCTTTTAGGCGGATTAATACGGGCCACGGGTGGAGGTGATTTGACATCCATTCTCGTCCACAATACTTACCTTACATAGACATTGCCAGTCACTGTGTCAGTTTGGTGCCGTGTATACTCACCCAATGCTGTGTCTATGGAGCTCAATGTACTGCAATGGCTGTGAGAGAAAGCGGGATCGATACGCAGCCTCTTCACACTCTTCCCAATCTGTAACATTACTCTCAGCTCAGGCCGACGCTGATTGGCCGCCGCCAACTCGTTCCTTCTCCTCATTGGTCGGCTCGCCTCCATTGTCCTGACCAGCGGCCGACGCTGATTGGACAGATTTTAGCCGACGTCACCCAGAAGCAAAACAGCGCGCAAATACGAAATGTCATCAGTGTGTGTGAGACGCTCGAGCGGGATGCAGCTGTAAGGCTGAGTTATAGTGTTTGCAATGCAAGCCCATAGAACCCAATGCAGTCAAAGACGGAGCGGGGCTTCTCTACATTCCGGGGCTATGTAGTGCTGCCTGACGGACTGCTGCCTGCACTGCAGCCCCTGCGGACATCCTTACCCCCCTCTACACCCTGCAGCCGTCTAAAGCCAAAACATTTGAACCCGTTGTCCCTAATGTTTTAACACGGCTGTCGTGAACGCGCACAATGATAGGACTAGGCAGACAAGCCTTCATATTCACTATCCTATGGCATTTTTGCGGCTGTAGTGTGAACCCTGCCGTATTCTACCTCACCGGCACAGGGGTAATAGACAACAGGGCGAGTAGAAGAACTAAGGTGTCCCCTGGTTACCCCTTACCGGAGAACTACTAGTCCCAGCACTCCCTGCAAACCGGACATCACCAAGTCCTGCTGAGACTTGTAGTTCTACTTCTCTAGGTGCCGATCTCTTCCCTATAGTGGCATAATGTATGGTAAATTATATGGCAGTACTGTACAGCAGTGTACACTGCAAAGCAATCATTGTGTCCCACATTACACTGTATAATTAGATATCACACATTACACTGTATATAATATCCCACATTACACTGTATAATTATATAATATCACACATTACACTGTATTTATATAATATCCCACATTACACTATATATAATATCCCACATTACATTGTATTTATATAATATCCCACATTACACTATATATAATATCCCACATTACACTATATATAATATCCCACATTACACTGTATTTATATAATATCCCACATTACACTGTATATTATATAATATTCACATTACACTGTATTTATATAATATCCCACATTACACTGTATAATTATATAATATCCCACATTACACTGTATAAATATATAATCTCCCACATTACACTGTATAATTATATAATATCCCACATTACACTGTATAAATATATAATCTCCCACATTACACTGTATAATTATATAATATCCCACATTACACTGTATAATTATATAATATCCCACATTACACTGTATATAATATCCCACATTACACTGTATATAATATCCCACATTACACTGTATAATATAATATCCCACATTACACTGTATTTAATATCCCACATTACACTATATAATTATATAATATCCCCCATTACACAATATATAATATCCCACATTACACTGTATAATTATATAATATCCCACATTACACTGTATAATTATATAATATCCCACATTACACTATATATAATATCCCACATTACACTGTATATATAATATCTCACATTACACTGTATGATTATGTAGATATCCCATATTACACTGTATGATTATATAATATACCACATTACACTGTATAATTATAAAGATATCCCATATTACACTGTAAAGTTAGTATATATATCACATATTACACTGTATAGTTAGTATATACATCACATATTACACTGTAAAGTTAGTATATATATCACATATTACACTGTATAGTTAGTATATACATCACATATTACACTGTAAAGTTAGTATATATATCACATATTATACTGTATAGTTAGTATATATAACACTAATGATTGATGAGCGACAGGGTCAATATTTAAATTCTCGTTATTTCGCGAATATTTGGTAGAATATTCGTCATATATTCGTGAATTTGCGGTTATTTTCTTGATTACGAAAATTGGCAATGTAATATGCGCGTATTGCGCACGCAATAGAGGCGTGGGTCACTATAGCTACATTTTTCAAGCTGCTAGAAGTTTCCTGAGACTGGAGAAAATGGTTGGCGTGGCAGAACATTACAATAGCTTTATATACAGATAGAGTGCTCCAATATATTTGCGATTGCAAAATTCCGCAATTAATGATGCGCATATTTTTGCGCAATACGTGCAACTTCACATTTTAGCAGGTCTCACTACATATTAGTGATTGGTGCACTAAGTATTGTTATGAACTTGTGGCATCACAGCACTATGTACTGTAGCATGTATGTATGGACAGCAGAACCTATCACACTACCTAACACCCTGCACTGGAACCTATCAGCTACACTATATCACGATCTAACCTACACTGACTATCTCCCACTAACTATCTGTATTATATATATGAGTTAACTATCTAACTAACTAATGTAGTGACTCAGCAAAGCACAGAGCAAGGCAATGACACTGCTGTCTCTCTTAGAACTGCAAAAAACTGCAGAAAATGGCTGCTGGGGAGGTTCTTATATAGTAAGGGGCAGGCAACTTTCCTATTGGTTGCTAGGGATGTTGCTAAGCTCAGACAAAGACATTGCAGCCTTCTCATTGGCCCACAAGCAAAAAGGGAGGTTACTGATGGAAAAAAAATATAGAATATTCAAAAATACCAATATGTATCACTATATTCTAAATAATCGTGAATTCTAAACGTTGTGATATTCACGATTCGAATATTCACGCTTAACACTATATATCACATTACACTGTATAGTTGGTATGTATATCACATATTACACTGTATAGTTGGTATATATATCACATATTACACTGTATAGTTGGTATATATATCACATATTACACTGTATAATTGGTATATATATCACATATTACACTGTATAGTTGGTATGTATATCACATATTACACTGTATAGTTGGTATATATATATCACATATTACACTGTATAGTTGGTATATATATCACATATTACACTGTATAGTTGGTATATATATCACATATTACACTGTATAGTTGGTATATATATCACATATTACCCTGTATAATTGGTATATATATCACATATTACACTGTATAGTTGGTATGTATAGCACATATTACACTGTATAGTTGGTATGTATATCACATATTACACTGTATGGTTGGTATGTATATAACATTATTCACTGTATAGTGGGTATGTATATCACATATTACACTGTATTATTGGTATGTATATCACATTACACTGTATAGTTGGTATATATATCACATATTACACTGTATAGTTGGTATATATATCACATATTACACTGTATAGTTGGTATGTATATAACATTATTCACTGTATAGTGGGTATGTATATCACATATTACACTGTATTATTGGTATGTATATCACATTACACTGTATAGTTGGTATATATATCACATATTATACTGTATAGTTGGTATGTATATCACATATTACACTGTATAGTTGGTATATATATCACATATTACACTGTATAATTGGTATATATATCACATATTACACTGTATAGTTGGTATATATATCACATATTACACTGTATAGTTGGTATGCATATAACATTATACACTGTATAGTGGGTATGTATATCACATATTACACTGTATAGTTGGTATGTATATAACATTATACACTGTATAGTGGGTATGTATATCACATATTACACTGTATAGTTGGTATATATATCACATATTACACTGTATAGTTGGTATATATATATCACATATAACACTGTATAGTTGGCATGGGCGTAGCTATAGGGGGTGCAGAGGTAGCAGTCGCTACCGGGCCCAGGAGCCTGAGGGGGCCCAAAGACCCTTGTGCCACATAAGAAGACACACAAAGCACTGAGGGAAGGGGGCCCAAGCTGAACTCTTGCACCAGGGCCCATGAGCCATTGGCTACGCCCCTGATAGTTGGTATATATATATATCACATCTTACACTGTATAGTTAGTATAGATATCAAATATTACACTGTATAATTGGTATATATATCACATATTACACTGTATAGTTGGTATATATATATATCACATATTACACTGTATAGTTGGTATGTATATCACATATTACACTGTATAGTTGGTATATATTTATATCACATATTACACTGTATAATTGGTATATATATCACATATTACACTGTATAGTTGGTATGTATATAACATTATACACTGTATAGTGGGTATGTATATCACATATTACACTGTAAAGTTGGTATGAATATAACATTATACACTGTATAGTGGGTATGTATATCACAAATTACACTGTATAATTGGTATATATATCACATATTACACTGTGTAGTTGGTATATATTTATATCACATATTACACTGTATAGTTGGTATATAGATCACATATTACACTGTATAGTTGGTATATATATCACATATTACACTGTATAGGTGGTATATATATCACATATTACACTGTATATTTGGTATATGTATCACATATTACACTGTATAGTTGGTATATATATCACATATTACACTGTATAGTTGGTATGTATATAACATTATTCACTGTATAGTGGGTATGTATATCACATTACACTGTATTATTGATATGTATATCACATTACACTGTATAGTTGGTATATATATCACATATTACACTGTATAGTTGGTATATATATCACATATTACACTGTATAGTTGGTATATATATATATCACATATTACACTGTATAATTGGTATATATATCACATATTACACTGTATAGTTGGTATGTATATAACATTATACACTGTATAGTGGGTATGTATATCACATATTACACTGTATAATTGGTATATATATCACATATTACACTGTATAGTGGGTATGTATATCACATATTACACTGTATAGTTGGTATATATATATATATATATATCACATATTACACTGTATAGTTGGTATATATATCACATATTACACTGTATAGTTGGTATATATATCACATATTACACTGTATAGTTGGTATATATATATCACATATTACACTGTATAGTTGGTATATATATCACATCTTACACTGTATAGTTGGTATATATATATATATATATATCACATATTACACTGTATAGTTGGTATGTATATCACATATTACACTGTATAGTTGGTATATATATCACATATTACACTGTATAGTTGGTATATATATCACATATTACACTGTATAGTTGGTATATATATCACATCTTACACCGTATAGTTAGTATAGATATCAAATATTACACTGTATAATTGGTATATATATCACATATTACACTGTATAGTTGGTATATATATCACATATTACACTGTATAGTTGGTATATATATATCACATATTACACTGTATAGTTGGTATATATATCACATCTTACACTGTATAGTTGGTATATATATATATATATATATATATATATATATATCACATATTACACTGTATAGTTGGTATGTATATCACATATTACACTGTATAGTTGGTATGTATATCACATATTACACTGTATAGTTGGTATGTATATCACATATTACACTGTATAGTTGGTATGTATATCACATATTACACTGTATAGTTGGTATATATATCACATATTACACTGTATAGTTGGTATATATATATCACATATTACACTGTATAGTTGGTATATATATCACATCTTACACCGTATAGTTAGTATAGATATCAAATATTACACTGTATAATTGGTATATATATCACATATTACACTGTATAGTTGGTATATATATATATATATATATATATATCACATATTACACTGTATAGTTGGTATTTATATCACATATTAGTTGGTATATATATCACATTACACTGCATGGTTGGTATATCCCCAAATATATATTTGGCGATTGCATCGTAAAGTTCACTGGTGGTACACTTCAACACATATTTTTCCTTTCCATGCACGCTAATTTGACTGTATATGTTTTCAGTTGTTTCAACAATGTAATAATATCCCCTTATTTCACTGTGTCAGTAGCAAAATCCCACTGTATGTCGGTACTAATGTCCCGCTTTAAATTTGGCTTTCAGTGAGACTTCGGATTTGTTTATGCAGTGTTCCACTTTATAGTGTTGGATGGATTGGATCAGGTCCAGTGTATTATCAGGGTAGTGCACTTACCCCTATTGTAGAAGTCCTTTTTGTTCCACGTTTGTTCTCAGCTCTGCTACTAGTTCCCCGGCGCACTCCTCTGGATACACGTGTCCGGACCACGTGCCCCTAGTTTTCATTTTTCACCAGGTTGCCATTCATATCCTGGAGGATTTGGTGCTTGCCGGGTAGTTTGAAGTTCTAGTTGGGTGTTGTGCTGGCAAGTTGGACCAAAGAAACCGCTGTACCTTTTTCACGGCAATGCTTTTTCCATCCTTCTATTGTGGTTTCTCCGTGCTTACTGTTGTCAACATCTAGCTTATGGTGACAAAGCGCCAAACGTGTTTCGGAGCGGCTGCTCCTTCCTCAGTGGCCTCTATAAGCCCAGCTTTTTATACATCTTCTTTCATTCGCCTTGATTAGGTTGGAGGGATAAATCCAAAACCTGTGCATGGATCTTATACTCATGTGCATGTATTTCTAATATCATGACACGATTTCACATTCTGTTCATTCATCAGAAACATTTACATCACTCATGCAGTTAAGGCTACTTTCACACTGCCGTTTCACGGAAACGTTTCAAAAATTGCAAAGCTGATGTAAACAGACCACTTTTTAAAGGATCCGTCTGTAAGGCAGATCCGTTCCTTCCGTTTGCTTCCGTTTTAGCTTCCATTTAGCGGATCCGCTTTTAAGAAGGAGGTGTGTCTTAAAGTGTCCACCCACTTTTACAGTGTATTTAAGCAGGTAAACCTCCATTCAGGCTCATTGTGTTTTGGGACCATGTTGCCTGCACACTTATGTCTGCGATTGAGGTTTTTGATCCTGAAAGAGAGATGGGGAAGACGTGACCAGGAAAGAAGAAGACGCCGGTATTGGATACACCCGATAACTTCCAAACTGACGACCAGAGGCGTTTTTTCTGTCCTGTATTTGGAGCTTCGTGCGAATCCTGATTTTTTTTTCAATTTTATGCACATGACTGTTGATAGTTATGAGCAGCTGCTGCAGCGCATTTCATTACGCATTGAAATACAGGATACCCGCTTCAGAAGGGCAATTTCTTGTTACGGGACAAAGTCTGTCATCGCTGCATTACCAGTATCGGATGGGAATTTCGACGATCTCCAGTATAGTCCGCGATACTTGTCGTGCCTTGTGGGAGGTATTGCGGAAGGATTACATCCCACATCCAACTACAGAAAAGTGGCTTCAGATTGCAGACAAGTTCCTGGAAACCTGCCAATTCCCTAATAGTGGCGCTGTGGTTGGCAAACATATACGGGTTGTAAAACCTTTTGTAAGTGGATCTAAATTTTTTCACTACAAAAAAATATTTCTCAATTATCTTGATGGCCATTGCGGATGCTGATTATCGATTTGTCACAATTGACATTGGAGCGTGTGGGCAGACAAATGACTCGATGGCTTTCAAAAACTCCTCATTTATTTAAAGCAATTTGGATTGCCACCTGCGAGACCTTTGCCAGTTATGATGGACCTCCAATGCCATTTGTCATAGTAGGGGACAAGGCGTTCCAAATGTGTGAGAACCTCATCAAGCCTTACTCTAGCCGTGACTTAAACACTAAAAGCGCGTGTTTAACTACAGACTGACACGAGCTAGACTGGTGGAGTGCGGCTCTGGCATTTTAGTTGCCAAATGGCATATTCTCACCAGAGCCATTAATCCCAAAGTGGAAACCATAGACGATATAGTCAAGGCTTGTGTAGTTCTACATAACTATCCTTTATCAGAGGAACCACTGCGCCTGGACCCGCAAGAGGTTGATTGCACACTCACCAGGCTGCAAAATTTGTCATATCGGTCAACCCTTGCCGTGGCCCGAATGATGGACAGTTTCGCCGATTACTTTGTTTCTCAAGCGGGTGGAGTGAGTTGGCAGGATAATGTTTTGTAATTGTTTTTACTGTTTTCTCTTATATTAAATAAAAAAGACCTTTTGTCTACTTTTTTTAATCGGCCAACAATAATGGTTAGGCTATACTAGTGATATATATTTTTTTACTACATCTCAAAATCTGCCTTGTTATGAAAAAAAATACTTGTTAAAGGGGTTATCCGAGAGAGACTGTGACGCAAACAAACACACTGTTTGGCGGAATTCTTAGCAGTGTGTTGTTGTCAGCCCTTGTTCTGCGTGATCCTGAGCAGGGCAAGGGAGAGCATTGGAGCTTAAACTGCTCAGTTCTTTGGCTGGGTGCAGATCCGGCTTCGGCTCTGAACCCGGACAACACCTTTAACAGCATCATGTTCCTTTCCGGTCCTTTGTGGTAATGACGATACTTTATGTGGCAGCTTCATCTGTGCTAAAAAGCAAAATTAAGATTGGGCTGATTCACGTGTTAGGTGACTCCCACAAGGGTTTATGTGGATTTGCTTGTTCATGTGCCAATCAGCCGGCATATGATCAATAAGGAGCTATGAAAGCCCGTTATTGGTCGTGCAACATCAAAGATTCAGCCACCTTTGGCACTATAGGCGTGGGGAAAATAAAACTCCTAGAAAGCTATTTTTTATTCTACAAGCGTTATAATAAACGCAATGTTTGTTGCTGGGAGTTCTATTTTCCCAACAGCTGGAGTGGTCACAGTTGAGGATTGCCTCTACCAGGAAATAAAAAAGCACACACACTAAAGTACAGAAAATGTATTTATTTAACACAAAATATCCCATTTTTTTTTTAAACATGTACATTAAATAAGAAAATAAATAAACTATACATTTTCAAAATGTCGAGGGGAGGTGGAGGGTTGCGGTGTGGAGACTCTTGGACCAGCAGCGGTAGCCCCCCTGTCTTCAGTGGAGGGATAAAAATGACGGGCCGCAGGAAAAGATGCAGGTGGGACTTGAGGGGTGTGGAGAGTGGATGGGTCCGAACTGGAATGTTCCCGAGCATGTGTTGAAGAGGGAGTTTGGAAAGAAGTTGGAGCCGTATAGTGAGAAGGAGAAGGCGTAGAAGAAAAAGAAGGAAGATTTAACACATGTTCGGTGGGGTGGGAAAGGGATGGATGGCGGAAATGGAATGGTTGGCAGAAAGGGGAGGCGTAAAAGGAGTAGGATGGGGGGTAGATGTGGGACGGGGGGCGGTGCAAAATTTCCCATGACCTGTTCTCCATCAAATTTTTAAAATCGTGCACCTGCTCGGGCGTCATTTAGTCCATCAGGGGGACTAAGGTTTGCACGTAATGCTGGTGAGGGTTGAGTTGATGCGCCGCCTCCGCCCCCTCCAGGCGACTTGCCAAGTCATCTAACCTTCGCCTTATTTCATCAGCAAAACCTTCTAGAGCAGGCATGCTCAACCTGCGGCCCTCCAGCTGTTGCAAAACTACAACTCCCAGCATGCCCAAACAGCCGGCAGCTATCAGTCTACAGCAGGGAATTGTGGGAGTTGTAGTTTTGCAACAGCTGGAGGGCCGCAGGTTGAGCATGCCTGTTCTAGAGCATTGGAAACGATCTCTACAAGGTTCCCATAATCCTCCTAACGGCTCCTACCGGATCGCCTACTATTCAACATAGCTCTCACATTTTGTCTTCAATGAGAGAGCGTATATTGAAACGCTGCCCAAGCACCCCCCCTCCCCCCCACAGTGCAATAATCTGCCAGCCAGTAAAGATAGATGACAGAAAGAAGGAAAGATAGATAGATAGATAGAACTTTTTATACCTACCTGTTTTTGATGTTATTCATCCAAGATGTCCGATATGGTTGCTGGGGGAGGGGACATTTATAGAGCATGCTCAGATGATTTAAATGAATTGAAACGGATCCACCTCAGAAGAACCCATTACAGATGGATCCGTCCCCATTGACTTCAATTGTGTGTCAGGATGGATCCGTTTGGCTCTGCGTTGTCAGACGGACAGCAAAACGCTCCAAGCTGCGTTTTGGTTTCTGCCTCTAGAGCGGAAAGGAGACTGAACGGAGGCAAACTGATGCATTCTGAGCGGATCATTTTCCATTCAGAATGCTTTAAGGCAAAACTGATACGTTTTGGACCGCTGGTGAGAGCCCTGAACGAATCTCACAAATGGAAAGCCAAAACGTCAGTGTGAAAGTAGCCTCAACTATCTTACTTTACACACGTTTTCCATTTCCTGCGTGTTTTTTCATATACATGCATTTTTTCATATACATGCGTTTTTTCTGTGTACCCATCATTTGCGTTTATCTGAATATATTTTTCATTCTCATAATATAGTTTCTACTACATTTCCTTCATTATACTTGTTCTAAGGGTTTCATTATTTGGAAAAAAAAATAAAAATAATGTTCATTTATGCTGCCTGCGGTAATGGTGCGTTTTTTACTCCTTTTTTCATTGCTATCTAGCATTTCTATAAATCAAAATGTATCTAACACTCTTACTTCAGGATATATTAGTTGTTTTTCTATTATTTCTTCTTTTTATCTATTACAAGATGTCTAATAATTCTTGCCTATTGACGGGGCTGTGGTATATGTGACTTTAGGGTGTGTTGGCAACCATGATCCTATAACCTTATCCTTAAGCAAGTGGTGTCAATGTTGAATTATTCTTTTCTCCATTGTTCTATATTGAAAATTAAATGAGTACAATTCTAATTTCCTTCTCTTTTTGTTTCCCTTTTCATTTTCCTTACTTGCTCTAATGATGTTTTATAAACTCCGTTGGCAAGTATTATAGAGGATGTAGCTATTTTTAGCCACATCCTTACGATGTGTTTTATAGGTAAGTTTGTTTTCTTGCACAGATATTATAAGATCTAAAAAGGTAATTTTTTCCTATTTATGTTTTGTGTGAACCTCAAATTTTTTGAGTTGGAATTTATTTCATTTAAAAACTGTCCCAGTTCACTCTCACTCCTATCCCATATAAATAAAATGTTGTGTATAAAACGTCGCCAGAGTACCAGACCCCCCCCCCAGCTTTGGCAAAATGGTTTCATATTCCCATTGCGCCAAAAATAAGTTTGCGTAGTTGGGGGGAGACGGACAAAAAGGACTTCTATAATAGGGGTAACTGCACTAACTTGATAATACACTGTACCTGATCAAATCCATCCAAGGTGATTGCAACACTATAAAGTGGAACACTGCTTAAATAAATCCGAAGTCTCACTGAAAGGCAAATTTAAAGCGGGACATTAGTAGCAACATACAGCGGGATTTTGCTACTGACACAGTAAAATAACGGGATATTATTACATTGTTGCAACAATTGAAAACATATACGTCAAATTAGCGTGCATGGAAAAATAAAAAATGTGTTGAAGTGTACCACCAGTGAACTTTATGATGCAATTGGCAATTATATCTTTGGGGTCAAACTATTAATGTTTTCAGTCTGTGAATAGTATTGTCCAGCTACTGGGACTAGTTTTGAAAAATAAAAAAAACTTGTTGCTTATTTTATTCAAGGTAATTTTTAGATATACTTTTATGTTGATTCTAACATTTTAAATAAATTTGTTATATTCATATCTAAGGAGTTGTTCCAATCAATCCAGATAGTGGTGTGCACGCCATTGTTTATTATAGTTGATAATAAATCCGTTGGAATTGGGGTTCCCAAATTGGAGGTGCACCCACGTTTTCCATTGTACATAGTGTGAGCCACACCATATTGAACAAACTACTCATTAAACAATCCCAAGGAGGTGAGCTCCACGGGTATCATGGAAATCTGGAATTGTATGGAAGACAAGTGTAAGAATGTGGAAAAGTATATATTTGAAAATAAATCACCAACAACACAGATGAAATCCACGAATGAAATATTAAGAAAATTTGGAAACTCTCCTACAAAAACAACTCCGCCAAAGGTGGGAAATTAAATCCCTAAATCAATATATAGTGAACAATATGGGACCAAAGTGCTTGACCCTTAACAAACAACCAGCACAAGACCTATGCGGAGATGGTGTTGATGAGGAGTGGAATTGTTTTCTTAAAACTCACACAGTTAATAGCACTCACACAAATTGTTGTAAAACGTAGGACATTTATTTTAGAAAAATTTGTGGAACAAATTGAAAAAATAAAAAATCATATACTGTAGATTAACTACCACAAGATGAGGAATTTAATAAATGGCAGACACGTATCTGTAAAGGTTTAAATGACTTGGAGCGGGAAGTTATGTTTAAAAAAGCAAAAAAATGTTACTTTAACAAACACAAAGAATCACAATTATGGACACAAAATAAGGAAAGGGAAGGAGTACAGGAAGAAAGTATTTTTGAAAATAACAGCACACAATAAAACACTGGAACCACTAACAATATATCTAATATTCCAACTTCAAATAGATTTAAAGCTCTCATGGAAGTTCATTTTTTAGACAAAGATGAAACACCAGATACAAAGGGGGGAACACTACCAAACTCGGAATCACAATTACATTTTGAGGCACAGGGAACCAACTCCGGTAGAGTATGGAAGGAAATACAATTCACTAATAAGGGAGAGACAGTCAACACAAACTCCGAGACCCTAGAGACAACATCCCCAAACACATCAGGACCAATATTTAGAACAACAGCCACAAAAAAGAAGATACAAATGGCATAGGGAAAACGGAATCGACAGAAACAACAGATGGAGGAGAAACAGATAAAAGAGCAGGACTCCATTATTAAGCTGACTGAGCCCCTACAAAAAGCTGTTGAATAAGGCACTCAAATTTGCCCCTACAACCCCATTGAATAAATGTAATGAATATATAGGCATTTGTAAGAAAACTATGTCTAAAGAAACATAAAAAAAAAACGTATGAGAAGGAAACCGCTCTCCCAACAAAATATAAACACATGTCTTAAAAACAAATATCCCGTATGTACCCTAGGCAGGAAATAGGTGAAGAAATAGGAACCTTTAGAAAAAACTTAGATATATGAATAATCCACCAAAAAAATGTAATAACCTCAAACCACAAGAGATAGAGGGACTGAAACAGTTGCAGAAAAACAATAAAATCACGTCCAACAGATATAGGGGGGGGGGGACTTTGGGATAAAAGATACATCTAAATATGACGAGGAGTGTAAAAAACAATTTGGAAAGGGAAACACCTATAGTAAATTACCAAAAGACCCTACAAAAGAATACCAAACATTATAAATGCATTTATGTAAAAAAGGAAGAGACAAAGGCATTTTACTTGAAAGAGAATTTCAATATATAGTGGAAACACAACAACAGATTCCCGTTTTTTATTGTGTGCCGAAAGTCCATAAGGACTATCAAAACCCTCCAGGCCGCACGATAATATCGGGCATTGGGTCGGTTATGTCTAATTTGTCCGCACGATAATATCGGGCATTGGGTCAGTTATGTCTAATTTGTCTCAATACTTAGATGGAATACTCCAACCAGTAGTAAAAACCACCCCGTCATATGTTAAAGATACAACACAGGTCATCTCAATGGTGGAATCCCTTTAGTATAAACCAAGCTGGACCCTGGGAACACTTGATGTGAGTTCCTTGTACACAGTAATAGACCACAAACAAGGCATAGAAGCCATACACACTGTCCTACAAAGGTAAAGTGAATTAAATGAGGAACAAATATTATTCACCTTAGAGGGGATTCAACATATTTTAACACACAATAATCTTTGGTACAAATCTGTCAATAGGCAATAAAGGTGCCCCAACAGTGAAAAGTCAGAGAAAAACCAACTTAATTACGGAATGGGCGAATGTGAAAGGCTTTTTATAGTGTGCAAAATATGGTAACTGCCAAGTCACAAAAAGCCCTAGGAAGACGAATATAGTATACTCCACACAGAACAACTATAAATGGGAGATTAGGGAATTTTTAACATGTAACATGAAGAGTGTCATCTATATGATACAGTGCCCCTGCAATAGGCAATATATAGGGAGGACTAAGCAAACCCTCAAAAAGAGAATTGCAGCGCATATAAACAACATATGAAAAGAGTTAGAGACACATACTCTCTCTAAACATTTTAAAGATCATCATTGTAAAAGCCCTAGTGGTATGCCTTTCATGGCAATTGAAAGCATTCAATATAAATGGAGAGGGGGGTGACCAAGTCTGTATCGGGCAGAATCGAGGCGTATCTTCGACTTCGAAAGTCTAACCCCACAAGGCCTCAATGCAGACATGGAGTTATTTGGCTTCTTAGAGTAATAAGAAAATTAACAAGGGTGGGTGAAGAGCAGGAGGAGTGCTGGAGGTAAGTAACGGCGGCGTCCAGAGCAGGAGGTAAGTTTTTATTTTTATTTTATGTTCTCTGAGGCATGGGGGCTGATGAGAGGCATGGGGCTCTTTTCTGAGGTCTGATTGGGGGTCATTCACATTGGGGTCTGATTGAAGTTATTAACATTGGGGGGTCTTATTGGGGCTGTCAGCTGAGGTCTGATCAACATTGGTGGTCTGATTGGTGTTCTGATCTGGGGTCTAATGAAAAATATTTTTTTTCTTAGTGTCCTCCTTTAAAAACTAGGTACGTGTTATAGGCTGGGGTGTCTTATAGGGCAAAAAATTTGCCACACTATATAGTTGTATACACTGTATAGTTATATATTGTATTCCTTTTTAAACTGTATAGTTGCATATCAGGTCATTGTATAGTTGTATATTATATCAAACATTACACTGTATAGGTGTATATTTTATATGCCTCATTAGACTGTACATTATATCCCTCATGACACTGCATATTGCATTCTACATTACACTGTACAGTTGTGTATTATACCCCACATTACAATGCATAGTTTTATGCTATTTGCCACTGTACGAATTATGTAGAACATGGACTGGATAAGTGGCTCTCATTTTTTGGCCCTCTGTTTCTCTCTATATATATATATCTACCGTATATGGTGATTTGCTCTTTAGGCTTCGTTCACATCTCTGGCAGGCTCTTCCGATACAGAGCAGCCTGCTGGATTTGGCAGGCTCTGGCGTTGCCAGATCCTGTACTCCACAACTAGATCCTCATTGACTGCAATAGGGTCTGGCGGTGATTCGGCTGATTTCTGGCATAAATGCAGGTCTTTGGCCAGACAAAAACAGCTTTTGTGGTGGATTAGGCTGCTGTATCTCTGCGAAACAGAGATGTGAATGCAGCCTTAGAGCTTATGCATACCACCATTCCCTGGCCGTTCCGTGCATTGGGGACCTGCTGTTTAGTCATAACTAGGGATGTACGGACCCCTGGATGTTCGGGTTCGAGTGGTTCCGCTGAACTTCGTTTCAAAGTTCGATTTGGGTCACGAGCTTGACCCCAAACAACGAACCCCATTGAAGTTAAAATGGCTGTAAAACAGTTATAGAAACTGACGAAGCCAAGTGCGGCGAAACGCGTTGGGTAGGTGAGATGGGTCTGGGGACGGAGGGCTGTAACACTTTTTAACCTATTCATATGCTCTTGCTTTAGGATTTTCCATTATTAGGGGTCTGCTTAGGCACTTTTGTCTCTATTGATGTGATATTATATCTGTGTATACATATAGACCTGATATTTTTACCTTTTCTGTGAGGAAATACTGTCATAGTCTGAAACAGATCCTTTAGCACGTGCATATCTGGACCGGGATCTCATTTGTACTTCCCGGCACCGGATTAGTACTAGCTGATTTGATATCACTGTATGCATATTGTTCTGAGTCCCTCCTCCACTGGGTTTTTCTCCAGTACATCTCCCCATATTGCATATGTACCCTCATTGGATGTTTTTCTATGTCTATTATGTGTTATCTATGGATTTTATGGATTAAGATTTAATAAAATTGCTTTTGAACCATTTATCTTTGTTGGTTATTGCAAGGGATTTAGCACACATTTTTGTAGGTTGTATTGAATAGTGTGTCCCAGTTAGGTCTCTGGTATTTTTGATGTATATAGTTATAGAAAGGAGTAGAGGGCTGCAAAAGGCTCCAAAGTGGGCGTAAGAGCAGTAAAATTGCCCTGCAAACAAATGTGGATAGGGAAATGACTTAAAATAACATAAAATACATAGAAATAAAAAAATAACAATCTTGAACCAAGAGGCGGAGGTCCAAGTGGAGTAGGAAGTTGAGGAGGCTGTGGACATGGCGGTATAGGTGGAAGAGGCGGAGGAAGAAGCCAACACTTTTAGTTTTTTTTTAAATGTGTCTGTCAATTCTGTGTGTGACCTTTAGCAATTTTTGAGGGTGTGGCCAGTATATTTCTCTATTCTGCCAATATAAGACATAATAATCTTGAGCCAGGAGGTGAAAGTCTGAGTGGAGGAGGTGGGGGAGGGAGCCAACACTGTTTCTGTTTTTTCTTTTTTTTACATGTGTCTGTCAATTCTGTGTCAGGTTGCAAAGGGCCACAGCATGGCAGTTTGGTGCTTGAAAGTCATGGGTTAAAACTGGGTAAAAAATTTAGTTTCAGTTATAGATCTCATACGTCCCCTATCTGGGGACTATATATTAAAATAATTTTTCTCCTACTACAGTAAGACGGATGTCAAATGTGTTCTTAATTTTAAAAAATTGCCAGTGTCACAGACACACCTCACAGAAGAATTGTCTCTCCTACAACAGTTAGACGGATGAAGGGGGTGTTCCTAATTTTTTTTCAAAATTCATGACTCACAGACACACTCAACATAAGAATTTCCTCTCCCACATTAGTTAGATGGATGCAAAATGGGTCGTCTTATTACAATTAATAATAATTACAATACATACAATAATAAATACAACATAATAATGTTGAACCTAAAGGCAGAGGTCCCAGTGGAGGAGGCGGACATGGCGGTGCAGACGGAGGAGGAGGCACAGGAGGTCACTGGCTTTTTCTTTTTTTTTTTTTGGTTTGTGAAGGCCCCAAAACATTGGGAAATAGCAGAGAGAATGCACAAACTGCGCTGAAGTACGATGGCTAGGTGCGCCAGGAGGCGGAGGTCCCAGTGGCAGAGGAGGCTAGGATACTTTCACACTTGCGGCATGGATATACGGCAGATACCTGTGTGCTGCCACTCCATCCCCATTGACTATAATGGGGGTGGGGGCGGAGCTACGGTGCAGCACGGCAGTGCACGGCCAGAGATCGCCGGACTAAAAGTACTGCAGGTCCAACTTTTTAGTCTGGTGTGCACTGCCGTTCTGCGCCGTAGCTCCGCCTCCCCCCATTATTCTCTGCCACGTCTGCCTCCTCCACTGGGACCTCCGCCTTTAGGCTTAACATTATTATGTTGTATTTATTATTGTATGTATTGTAATTATTATTAATTGTAATAAGACGACCCATTTTACATCCATCTAACTAATGTGGGAGAGGAAATTCTTATGTTTAGTGTGTCTGTGAGTCAAAAAAGCCTGCCGGATAGCCATGCCACAAGTGTGAAAGTACCCTTACCAACCTTTTTTTTATTTTTCTTATATATTTTTGTTTGTTTGTTTGTGGAGGTCCCAAAACATTGGGAAATAGCAAAGAGAACCCACAAACTGCGCTGGAGTATAACAATGGCTTGGTGTGGTCGGTATACTTCTCTACTTTCGCCAATGTACGGACAGGTCCTTTAATGAACGTGAGCCTGTCCGTGATCCGATTGAACCTCGGAAATCACCTCGGAAGAATACAGACCGGCAACGGAACTTTGCTTCACCCTATCCACGGAGCTGATCCTACTATCGCTCCATTAGGATCACCAGGTGCAGAGGAAAAGTTGCATACGCTTCTTCTTCTCTCAGACAAGATGATCCCTAATGTTATACAGATAAGGAAGAGATGTGCAGATCCAAAAATAGTGGTAGAAAAATCTTGTATCTTTATTCTGCGGTAATAAAAACTTCCATACAGGAAGGACCTTGAATATGTGATGGTCTGAAACATGTTGACTTTAGCAAGTTTTTATTACCGCAGAATAAAGATACAAGATTTTTCTACCACTATTTTTGGAGCTGGACATCTCTTCCTTTCCTGCTATTTGTTGTCGCCTCCAGGTGTGACCTCCGTGCTCAGATTGTGGACTTACAGGTGAGAGCTGCCTCCCTCCTTGTACTGGGCTATTGTTATACAGTTTACACTGATTTTTATGTTTGGTTGCAGTTGTATTTGCTGTCCTGAGACAATTTTCTCTTTTGCATCCTTATACCGACTCAATGGTACTCCACTTTATGTCCCTTAATGTGAAGGGTCTAAATTGTCCACAGAAAAGAGCCTACCTGTGGAAGGAGGCGATGTTGCACTACGCTGATGTTTTGTGTGCACAGGAAACGCATATTATGGAAAAAGATGCACATAGATTGAAGCACCATTCATTTCCAACAATCTTACAATCACATTCAGGAAAAAAGACAAGAGGTGTCCTAATTGCTATTAGAAATACAGTTGCCTTTACACGGATCGCACAAATAATTGATCTTAGAGGTCGTTATGTGATCCTGGTGTGTTCCTTGAATAACAATATCTACACTATCACTAACTTGTATGCACCCAATCGCAGACAAATCTCATTCCTGCATAGGCTAATGAAAAGAGTCAACAAGGTTAAACAGGGTCGTCTGTTGCTTTGCGGTGATTTTAACAGCATACTAGACCCCTCAATAGACACCAGCAACCCCACTAGATCTATCGACAATGGTCTATATCACTTATACACTCAAAGGAACTCTTAGATGTATGGAGAGCATACAATAGTACAAAAAGGGATTTTACCGTTTTCTCAGAATGCCATAGAACATACTCTCGCATTGATTTATTTTTAGTAGATCGTGCATTATTGTATAAGAGCTGTAAATCTGGTATTGATTTAATCAAATCGTCAGACCACGCAGCGATAACACTTGATATTCAGGAAGGTGCTGACGGCAACCCAGACAAAATATGGAGAAACAACACCTTTCTCCTGGGCCATTCTACATATGGGAAAGAAATAGAAAATGCCACCACAGAATTCTGTAAATTCAACACCGGTACAGCATCTAATGTGTATTATGAATAGCAAGCCTACAAAACATTTATACGGGGAATGTTGATGAAAATCAGCCACAAAGAAAGGAAAGCTAGGGAACAAAAGCAAAATACACTATTGGTTGAACTCAATAAACTCGAGAGAATCAGTGTTCCAACAGACTGCACAGGGTGTCCCCTTCCGGTCCGAGATGTTATCTGCACTTATAGTCACTCTGCACAAGCCAGGGAAGCCAGACGATGTTCCTCAGAACTTTAGACCTATATCCCTCTTGAATGTGGATATTAAGTTATATGCAAAGATACTGGCCTCCAGATTGCCACATGTTGTACCTGTTTTGGTAAAGACTGATCAGACAGGATTTGTCATGGGAAGGCAATCCTTTGATAATACTAGACATGTCTTGAACATCATGGTGGCGGTTACGCTGGATGCCGAGAAGGCGTTTTACGACATAGGGGCTTTAAGGGGGCAATACTCTCGAGAATCCAAAACCTTTACAGTAACCCAACAGCAAGAGTTTTTTCTAATGGAGCTGTTTCTGAGCCTTTTCAAATTGGGAATGGGAAGCGCCAGGGGTGTCCTTTGTCTCCCATGATATTTGTGCTGACCATTGAAACTTTGGCCCAGCACCTCTGCTTAGATGAAAATATCAAGGGAATCAGTATAGGAGGCAATATCTATATGCGGACAATATCATCCTCACCCTAACCGAGCCAACCAGGTGCCTTCCAACTGGACTGGCAAGACAAAGAGATAAAATACCTAGGTATTTACCTTACTAAGGCCCAGTCACTGCTTTACTCCTATAATTATGAACCGCTATTGAAAATCATAGAACAAGACTTATCTACCTTTACAAAACATGACGTTTCTTGGGTGGGCAGAATAGCCACCTTCCAGATGTTTACATTACCCAAAGTGCTGTATATCTTCCAGACTCTTCCCTTGCCCAACTGTTTTTTTTTCTGAAAGCTGAACAGCTTCTAAATAAGTTTACTTGGGGGAATAGGAATCCTAGGGTCTCATACACATTGATGATCCGGAAGAGAGGGATTGGCCTTATTGCTTGGCTCAGTGCTAGACCCAAATCTGAAAATTAGCGAGTCATATATAGTACAACACTCCTTTGGAATCCCTAGAAACATTAATAGATAATATATCTTTAACTGACTGGACACATATAGGGATAGACACGATCCAACGACTGTATTCTCAACAGACAGTGCGGTCCTTTACAGATCTACATGAGACCTATAGAATCCCACATAGAGATTTCTACAAATACCTGCGGTTAAGACATCTGCTTAACTCTCTACATCAGACTCCTCCCTCCTTTAATGCTGATATCATAACCCTTTTTAAATGTACCTCTCTTAGGGCTAAAATACTCAGACGGATATATGACATTCTATTACAAGCCACGATATTTGTGAAAACAACCCCCATCATAGCTTGGGAGAAGGAGATGGGTAGGGAATCCTGAAGTGGGGCCATTCCTTTTTCCTCTAGTACATTTAGGTTCACGACTCACTATGAGACAGCTATGAAAACTATTCTGCGTTGGTCTTACATGCCTAACAGGTTACATGTTATTTTTCCAAATTCCTCGCCCTATTGTTGGCGCCTTTGCGGCCACAGAGGAACACTACTCCACACCTTATGGTCATGTCCTGCCCTTCTTCCATACTGGGACGTGGTCTTTTTTTTTACTGTCTGGGGTTCTGCGTCACAGAGTGGAACCTTCTCTGGGTTTGGCTCTCTTCTTCTTGGGGATAGACTCCTTTCCGGTGCTGGTTCGAACCATAATAGGCTATGTTTTAGTGATTGCAAAACTAGTGGTGGTGCGGCACTGGAGACCAAACCCAAAACCTCCAGATTTTAAGGAGGTAGAAGCAGCACCTAACAATACATATGCCTATGAAAAATTACTTCCTTACAGGGTATTAGAAATTCTAGAGAAAGGAATGGGTTACCTTTAAAACATAACTTTTATTGGTTCCATTAAAACAAGAATGCAAATACAAAGGAGGGGGGTCTCATGTACCCAAAATGGTGGACTCGCTAATCCTCTATAGAGGGAGCAGGTACATAGGGAAGGGTATGCTGGGTCTCTGCCCTCAAATACACCCTATTTTAAATTACCCTAGACCATTGATATGCTCAGCTCCTAACCAACCCTGTTGACTTCCCTGATCAGTGCTCTGACTGCCCAGCTTCGTCCTGAAGAGACCCTAAAATGCCAGTCCACCTTGTGGTACGTATTGCATGCCCTAGTCCTTACAGGGTATTACACAACACCAAGGTAGACCAAATGTGGACAACACAGCCTTCATGTAAACACTGAAAATTTGATTGGACAAGCTGTGGCTCAAGGACGGTACACCGTTGTTTGTTATTTTATTATTCTTCAATATGATCACACTGTAATTTTACTGTGCCATAATTGAAATGGCAATTGTTTACAAAACAAAATAATTGACAATATACTCTGAATGCATATATGCAATGTGTCTTAATGTGTTAAAACCGAATAAAAATTATTAAAACAGAATGTGGGCAACTCGGCGGTTGTTGTGCAGGCACTGCAGCATGTAGTCGCTCATGTGTGCTAGGCTGCCCAGAGGCAACGACAATCTGTCCTCGGTGGGAGGTGTGTCATCTGTGTCCTCTGTATCCCCCCAGCCACGCTCCAGTGATGCCCAGCTGACTTGGGTGCCACCCTGCTGTGAAAGGGGTACCTGGCCACTGCAAACACTTTCAACAGACGCCACCACTGAATCCTTCTTCTTAGCAACCTATTTTGGTCAATGGTGGGATCAAGCTTTAGCAAGGTGTCATTCTTGGAGACTGTTTGGCCTTTGCTGCGGTAGTCTATTTCCTTTGCATGACATTCACGTCGTATAGTGCGAATTATGTTTTTGGACTTCTCCAGATTAGGAGCAGTAAAGGCATGTTCACAGTTATGCAAACCTTTGCAGAGCTTCTGGCTCAAAGGTAATGTCTGAGCTGTATGGACTACACAGGCTATAGCACAAAAGAGCAACATCCAGATGGAGAACCTGTTGTAACGATGGTACTTGCGTTGATGGTTCGAAGTCACTGTACGTAGAACAGATACTTCAGGTCGGATTTTTTTAATCTGTATCTGGGTCTACCAATTCGAATGTGTCAGATCCGATGTTGCAAGACGTTGAACGGTACAGGAATGCAGGACCCATAAACCATGTTGTGTCCTTAAGGTGGTTTGGTGCGACGGATCTAGTTGCGTGGTCCGCAGGATTATGGTGTGTAGGCACATAGTGCCACTGTTTAGGACAAGTGGATCTCCTGATCCTTAGCACCTGATTGCAGACGTAGACGTAAAAGCATCTGGTTTCGTTGTAAATATATCCTAGGACTACCTTGCTGTCCATATAAAGCTCAACTCCTTCAATTTCTAGGTTCATTCCTAAAGTTATAACTTCAGCCTACTCCACTGCAAGCACAGCAGCGCAGAGTTCCAGTCTTGGAATCGTGTGTTCGCAGAGTGGCACCAGTTTGGTCCAGCTCATGACATATCCTATATGGCATTGTTCTTTGACATCAATGGTCTTTAGGTATGCTATGGCAGCAATTGCTTTGACTGAAGCATCACAAAAAATGTATAGTCTTTGCATGTTGACTTCAGTAGATGGCTCGGAAGCATAGGTTCGTGCCACGTGAAGGCTGGTCAAAGCTTCGAGAGACATCTTCCAACCTTTCCACAGGTCCTTTTTCTCCGCCGGAAGCGGATCATCCCAATCAGACATCTCTGTGGTGAGGTCCCTCAACATCATTTTACCTTGGATGGTAACAGGCGCTACGAATCCCAGAGGATCATATAAGCTGCTTATGGTGGACAGGACTCCTCTTCGTGTGAAGGGCTTTTCTTCCTTGCTGATTTGGAAGGTGAATGTATCTGCCTTTAAGTCCTACAGCAGACCGAGGCTCTGCTGCATGGGAAGGGAGTCAGTGCTAAGTTCCAAGTCCTTTAGATCACTTGAATGGTCTTGGGGTGAGAAGGCCTCTATAAACTCACGGCTGTTGGAGGCGATTTTGAGCAACCTCAAGTTGGATAGAGCGAGCATCTCTTGAGCCCATTTCAGGAGACTGATTGCGGTCTCGCTCATGGGTGTGGATTTCAAGCAGTCGTCCACATAGAAATACTTTTCCACAAGGGATCTGATATCTGACCCATACTTTGCTTCACCCTTTCAGGCTGAATGTCTGAGACTGTAGATAACGACTGCAGGGGAAGGACTGTTTCCGAAAATGTGTACTCTTATTCTGTACTCTACAATGTCTTCATTGGGGTCATTGTTGCGGTACTAGAAGAACCTCAAGTAATTTCTGTGTTCTTCCTTGACGAGAAAGCAGTGGAACATATGTTGTATGTCGGCCATAAATACTATGGAATCTCTGCGGAAGCGGAGAAGTACCTCTAGAAGTCTGTTGTTGAGGTCTGGACCAGACAGTAAGACATTGTTTAGCGAAACGTCTTTGCACCTGGCACTTGAGTCGAATACTACTCATATCTGCCCTGGTTTTTTAGGATGATACACGCCAAATATGGGTAAGTACCAACACGCCTCAGAGTCTTGGAGCGCGGGTGCCATTTCTGCATGGTTGTTCTGGAATATTATTTCCATGAAGGTAAAGAAATGTTCTCTCGTCTCTGAAGTTTGTGTTTGAGGGAGATAATCGTCTTTAGACAAGTTCTTTGTTGTTAGGTAAGCGTCGCCTCTGGGGTTTAAACGGTAAAGGTGCGACCCAGTTTTTCGACCTGTCTTTTACTATTCCTTGATCCATGATATCCAAGAACAACCTGTCTTCTATGGACATTGCTACCCTGTTGTCTTCTCATGTCCTGTGGAAAACTGTGCACCCCAAGTGATCTTGCTCACCATTGCAGGCGTGGTCTTCACAGGAGGTATCTGCGAAAGGACAAGGCACAGGAGCGTTGTGTGGTAATTCTTTTATCAGGAAACTGCTGTGACATGGCTGGAATAGGGAAGGACGTCCATTTTCAAGTGTGTTGGTGAGCATACTGTTGACTGAGGTCGGCTTGTGTGCTCCTCCTAGTTAGACGTCTCCTATGATGACTAGGAGGAGCACACAAGTCGACCTCAGTCAACAGTATGCTCACAAACACATTAGAAAATGGACGTCCTTCACATCCTAGGTCCTTCCCTGTCTAGGAGGAGCACACAAGCCGACCTCAGTCAACAGTATTCTCACCATCACATTTGAAAATGGACGTCCTTCCCATCCTAGGTCAAGTCTCTGGGCGTATGGAACATTTTGGGGACCATTATTCTGTCCTCTAGCCCTATGAACACGTAGTATGTCTCTTCCAAGGAGTAAGACTATCGGGGCTTCTGGGTCCAGTTCCGGTATCAGGTGAGCTATACTCTTCAGGTGGGGGTGGTGTGCCGCTACCTCTGGTGTAGGTATCTCAGACCGGTTGTCAAGAATGTGATTGCACTCCAGTATAGTTGGCAGTGACAAGCAGGTCTGACCATCTATGGACTCCACCTTGTTCCCAGTTGCTATCCTCCCCGCCGTCTCAATGGTACCTGTACATGTTCTTAGAAAGTAGGGAGAACTGGGCCCTACGATATTGAAGGTGTCGAAGAAGGTGAATTTAGCTAAAGACCGATTACTTTGATCATCTAAGATTGCATATACTTTGATTGCCTTATCTCAGTGACCGACCGGATAAACTTTGACAAGGCAAATTTTTGAGCAGGACTTCCCTTCTGCAAGTCCTTTACAGATCTCCGTACAGTGAGAAGTGACTACTATGGTGTCTACGTCAGTGTCTATCTGCTCCCCATCATGCTCCTCTGCTTGGGGTGATACCTCAGAGGGTGGTCCAGGGTGTAAAGCCGTGTTGTGTTCTGTGCTACCGCATTCTGTGCATGTCACACTGACCTTACAGTTCCCGGCGAAGTGCGATGTTGTACCGCACCACCTGAAGCAGATGTTTTCTTTGAGGAATCTTTGCGGTCCTCTAAAGATTTCTTCCTGAAGGCTCTGCATTTTAGTAGAGAATGTGGTTTCTTGTGCAGGGGGCATTCTTTGATAAGATCTTTGAATTTGTTCTCTTCTTGAGTAGACTTAAACGGCCTTGCAAGGAGAACCTGTGGAGGCAACGTTAGTTTTGTGGACTGCCACTGGTGTTTTATGAGGTTTGGCACCAGGGGTAGTGGGACATGACAATGTAAAATCAAAACTGGGATTATTCCTAATCCTCGCCTGTTCAGCGACAAAGTCTACAAACACCACGAAAGGGGGGAATGGTACATTATGAAACCGCTTATAATGGTAACCGTGCGTGATCCACTTCTCTTGTAGATTATAAGGGAGTTTTTGGATAATAGGGTTAACACCTCTGGCGGTGTCCAGGAATTCTAGCCCTGGCAGATCTCCTTGTGCCTGAGCAACCTGTACCCTTATTAACAAGTCGCTGAGTTCCTTGAGCTTCTGGTAACCCCTACCCACTATTCTGGGAAAAGTATCAATTCTCTTAAATAAAGCATTTTCTAAAGCTTCTATTGACCGATAACACTCATCAAGTCATTCCCACACCATCATTAGGCCTTTGCCCGGATAGTTTGTGTTAATGTCTCTGATTTTTTTGGCATGTTCAGCAAACTTGCTTCCAAGCCATTTTACCAAGAGATCTAACTCCTCACTATAGGAATGATCTAAGTTTCTTATAGCGTTCTGGAAGGAGGCTCGCCATGCCCTGTAGTTCTCGGGGCGATCGGTAAACTTTATAAGTCCTTTGGTAACCAGCTCCTGTTTAGCAAAGAACTTAGTGAAGTCCATGGCGGCCTGGTTAGCGCCAATACTACCCGGTGTGGTGGTGTTATGCTGCATGTGTGATGTATCACCATACCTTTTAGGGGTTTCTGGTTTTAGGAAGTCTGTATAATACCGTTCTGATGCGAAGGTTGTCCCTTTAAGTTGAAGTGAAGGTTGTAGATTCTGTTCTGCAGGGCGGTAGTTGTGGTCAGCATAGTGTTGTTGTATACCATCCTGCTTGAGGTACTGTGGTTCACTCTGTATAAGCTGGCTGATATACTGGATCACAGTTGTCATCTGTCTTGGGATGCTGATGGACATATTCTGAGATGCGCTGTGCTGGATCTTGTTGATCTAGGTCTGGCCCAAGTACTTGGCTGTGTTTTTCGGATTCGGGGAACTCCAAGCGTGCTGTCTATTCTTCCAGTGACGCTTGCAGACGTGCTCTCTCTTTTTCCTTTGACGCTTGCAGGCGCGCTGTCTCTTCTTCCAGTGAAGCTTGCAGGCGTGCTCTCTCTTTTTCCTTTGATGCTCTCTCTTTCTTAGTTGCATCTCTTGTGCAGAAAAAGAAGACTTTACTTTTGCTGCCTCAGCTTCTCCACAGGCTATAGCAGCCTTTTCTATTATTGAGGATTTGCTAGAGCAGCTTGCTCGTGACCTGGTCCTGTATGATGATATAGCCCGATTTGGCGTGTGAAAGTCAAACAAGCGATAGAAAGAAGAACCACTCTAATGGCGCCAATCCCTAGGGTAAAGTATATTAAGAACTTAATCCACTTTAGTAAAATAGGTCAATAGTAGTCGATTTAAATTAATAGATAAATAGGGGGGGCGTGGCCTGACTATGGCCACAAGGCCGAGATTCTTGAGCCATATCCAGCTTGCTCTGCTCTTATGGTGCGCACACGAAAGGGGCCTACTGCCGGCACCCCATCGGCGAGCCCAGCAGGGGACAGAGGCGACATCCATCGCTATTTCCCAGCCGAATCGCCCCGGGCCCTACCTACACCAGGCCGCAACCTGGGCGCTGCGCCATTCACCCCGAACCTCCTACCAGCTACCCAGGCGCCATCAGTGGCCCGTTCAGCACAGAGAGGAGCCCTTACCAAGGGCCTGGGACAGACGACACCTCGAAGCCGCCCTGCTGTGTCTGACGCTGACCCCTCGCTACACGCCGCCGAGCAGCCGACATCTTGTGGCGGGAACTGCGTCGGAGCTCCGGCTACTTGCTCAGGTACTGGGGCCATGGCGGAGGGAGCAGGTGCACCCGATAACTGGGACATTAGAGAAGAACTCAAGCTGCTCCCTACTAAAGCTGAAATGGAGAAATATGTGGAACAGCTGGAGAATACTTACAAATCTGAACTATCCACACTCAAAGCTGGTGTTCAGGCCTTGGAGGAAAGGGTGGAGGAGGTTGCCTCCTTGCATGATAATACTGCGGCACAGGTCGACGACCTTATAGCACAGGGTGCTCACAGAGACCGCCATATAGCTCAGCTGTACCGCTTGCACGAGGACATTGAAAACTGCAATAGGCGAAACAACATCAGGATAAGGGGACTCCCTGAGGCCACTAAAGCGGAGGACCTCATCCCCACTCTACAAGGTATATTCAGCTCTATCTTGGGAGAACCCATCTCAGGCCGCCTTGAGCTTGACAGAGCCCACAGGGCTTTAGCCCCGGTAAGCACCGACCCCAACAGGCCGAGAGACGTCATATGCCGCCTCCATTACTATGCTGTAAAAGACGAGATCATGAAAAAGGTCAGGAATCTACCATCTATTGACTTCGACGGCGCCTCCCTGATGATCTTGCAGGACTTATCTAGGATCACTCTGGTCTGGCCCTAAGACGAGCCCTCAAGCCTCTACTGGAACTACTGCGCAAGAAGGATATCCCGTATTCATGGGGCTTCCCATTTCATTTAGTGGTCCGCAAAAATGGACGGCGCCATGAACTCAGGGACCTGGAGGACCTCGACTCATTTCTTACCACCCTGAACCTTCCGCGTGTCCTCTTGCCAGACTGGCAGCTGATACCTCCACTCCCGTCTAAAGCTGCAAACAGACGACGTCGGAGATCTCCATCTTCATCTACTTCGCCACCGATGGGACTTGCGGCTTGATAAGTATTGCTCCGAGCTTGTGGCATTCTTCAGGAGGCACTCCTGAAATTCACAGCCGGCGGGCTGTGTGATTCTACCTGCGAAGCATACACACTTATTGTTCCTTTGTGTTCGCATTTGTACCTAGCGGGCTGTCCTGATCAGTCGGACCTGGCTGACTGTCGGCTTTCCTACCAGTTTTGCCTCACTATTTGAGCTTCGTTCCACCAGGGCTCTAGTTTGTTTTATATTGCACCATTTTAATAATATTATTTCATGTCCGGCTTGGTTTTCTCGGCCTCAGGGCGGCTTCCTTAGCCCCACTGTCACTGGAAGTCAGCTCCCCAGCTTCTTTTCTTCTCCACACAAAGACGAGTTGGTCTCCCCTTAGGAGACTGTGTAACTTCTTTTCTCCTCTTTCGACTCCTCTCTGTTCTTTCCTTCTCTTTCTGTGCTTTTCTTCCTCTCGCCCTCACCCCTTCTGACGCAGTTGAGGTAGTGTCTTGCCCTACTCCCTGGGACATAGATAGTTTTTCTACTCCTGAGGGGCGCTGCCCTCGGGTCTCCATATCAGTTTTCATCTGAACCCCACCTACTTGACAGCTTCCTCCCTTCTCCCTATTGCCCCCTGCAGTAGGCCACAGAATGAGCCCTCCTGTCATTAAATTGGCCTCAGCCAATGTAAGAGGCTTTAATGTCCCTGAAAAGAGATCTGCCATTCTCTATCACATGCACAAAGAGGGGGTGCAGATCCTCCTTTTGCAGGAGACTCATTTTAAAGGAGATCAGGTCCCTAGAATCCCCTCCAAATTCTATAACATCTGGGTTCATAGTACAAACCCTGAAGCCAAATCCAAAGGTGTCTCAATAGGTCTTCATAAATCCTTATCTTATGTTTTTCTAGATTCACAGGTCGATCCTGGAGGCCGCTACGCCTTTTTGAAATTGAAGATCCATGAGAGAGTGTACACCATCGGGAACGTTTACTTACCTAATTCTGGACAGAACAAAGCCCTTACAGGTATCCTAAACAAACTTGACTCTTTTGCGGAAGGTGAGTTGTTGCTTGGGGGCGACTTCAACATGGTCTTAGAACCTGCCTTGGACTCGTCCACAGGTACGACAGCATTTCCCAGATCCGCTATTGTGTCGGTTAAACAAAAACTACACAAACGGCGGCTGGTTGATGTCTGGCGGATCCTCCACCCTAGAGACAGGGACTACACTTATTTCTCTCCAGCACATACTTCGTATAGCAGACTGGATAGATTCCTGAATTCTCATCACGCCCTAACCTTCTCACCCGCCTCTAGTATAGGCACTCCCATATGGTCAGATCACTCTCCGATCTTTCTGTCTCTGGAGTTTCCCGGACTGGTGCCCAGGGAATGGTCCTGGAGGCTTAATGAAACTCTCATGCATGACAGCGTGTGCAGGGCTGACATGATATCCTCCATCAAACTATTCATTGACACCCACTCTTCTGATAGCACCCCCCTACCTCTACAATGGGAAGCCTTAAAATGTGTAGTCCGGGGGTTTTTTATCAATCATGGTGCGCGCCTCAAGAAAGCAAAAGGGGATGCGCGTATATCGTCATTAGAAAGGGCACATAAAAAATCTTTGGACCCTGACACTCTTGCTGAATTGACAGGCATCCGTGAACAGGTTAGAGACTTACTCACCCACCGTGCCCAGGCTAACACAGAGCGCTTTCGAAGTTATCTATATGAACACTCTAACAAGCCGGGGAAGGCCTTGGCGCGTTTTATACACCCTAGACAACTGGCGGGATACATACCTTCCATAAGAGATGGTAGTGATACTCTTGTCCATCATTCTGGTAGTATTGCTGATGCCTTCCGACTATTCTATGGGGGCTTATACAACATTCAAGGACAATTTGGGGACATGTCAGCGGATGCTCTTGAGAGTAGGATTACCGACTACGTGCATGAAACCGCACTCCTGACCATCCCTTCCAGGGTAAGCGAGGAATTGGAGGGAGATCTTTCAGGGACTGAAGTAGGGGAGGTCCTGCACGACCTGCAGGGTGGGAAGAGCCCGGGCCCAGATGGTTTTACCGCCTCTTTTTTTAAGACCTTAAGAGATGAATTGCTTCCCTTTATGCTAAGAGTGTTTAACAGCATCTCCCCATGTTGCCCATTCCCTAAACAATCTTTAGAGGCAACCGTAGTCGTGCTCCCAAAACCTAACAAAGACCCAACTGTGTGTGGCCACTACAGGCCTATTTCACTTATTAATTATGACATTAAAATATATGCCAAGGTGATAGCGAATCGTCTGAACAAAGTCCTCCCCAGCATCATTCATGGCGACCAGGTAGGGTTTGTCCCCGGTAGGGAAGCTAGGGACAACACTATCAGAACCATCAATCTCATCTCCCATGCCTCATCCTCCAAGTTGCCTCTTTGTCTCTTCGCTGTGAATGCCGAAAAGGCATTTGATAGAGTCAGCTGGCGGTTCATGTTAGCCGCGCTGAGACAGGTAGGCCTTGGTCCGACCTTTATAGATAGGATAAGCGCTTTATATACTCAACCGACGGCTAGGGTGCGCATGAATGGGGTCCTTGCTGCTCCCTTTGAGATCCATAATGGAACACGCCAAGGTTGCCCACTTTCGCCACTACTTTATGTCATAGTCATGGAACACTTAGCTAATGCCTTACGATCCAACCCTGATATAACAGGCATAACAACAGGGTTGACCCATCACAAACTTGCTCTGTATGCGGATGACTTACTCATGTATGTTTCTAATCCTTGTGTATCCATGCCTTCCATATTGGAAGAATTTAAGAGGTTTGGTCATCTCAGCAATTTCAAGATCAATCCTACAAAGTGTGAACTACTAAACATCTCGCTACCAACCAATAGCGCTCGTCAGCTGCAGAGCAATTTTCCCTTCAAATGGCAATCTGATAGCATAACGTATTTGGGTTTACAGATACCCAGGCAGCTACATCTCTTATATCCACTTAACTATCTGGGGTTGCAGAAGAAAACGCTGGAGGACTTACAAAAATACTCCATGAAACAGCTGTCCTGGTTTGGTAGGCTGAGTGTCCTTAAAATGGACGTTCTTCCACGGTTCCTATATTTGTTCCAGACTATACCAATTCTTGTCCCTAAAGTGTTCTTTGTCTCCCTGCAAAAAGCCTTCTCCAAATTTATTTGGGGAGCTGGTAGAGCTAGATTGTCGGCCTCGGTTCTGACCAAACCTAAGACTAGAGGGGGTCTAGATCTCCCTGACCTGCAGCTCTATCATGCTTCAGCGGTCTTGATGAGACTGATCAACTGGTCTGATAGGAAAACAACTAGGGTGTGGGTTCAGATGGAGAGAAACCTCTCCCCTATGGAGCTAGACGTGGCTCCTTAGGTCCTCATTAGACCACCTTCTGAACAATCGCCTTTCTTGGCAAGGCACACGCTGTCATGCTGGGATCATTGGACCACAAAATACTGCCTCTCCTCCAAATGCGGGCCATTAACCCTGATCATGGGCAACCCGGACTTTGTCCAGGGCTACCAGTCCCGGGATTTCTTAATTTGGCATACTATCCAGTCATATGAGGCCATCATACCTGAGGATAGGCGGACGGGGTCTTCCTGGTTTGCTTACTATCAGGTGAGAGCATTTGTGCGGCGTCTACTGGGTGGAGTATCGTGCCCTGACCATACAGCCTTTGAGACCATTTACATGCGCCCTAGCTCCCACTTCAAACTACTCTCACAACTCTATCAAATATTGCTTGACCTGGGTAACCCGGGAACGGCTCCCTTGTTTAGAAAATGGGAATCTGACCTACAAATAACCATTTCGGATGAAGAGATCAAGAGGATGTGTACACTCTCTCATGGCATATCATTAGCGGCATCTGCTAAGGAAAAGAATTATAAAATACTGGCCAGATGGTATTATTGCCCTCTGAAATTGCACAAAATGTTTCCGTCTGCCTCCAATCTCTGCTGGCGATGTAAGGCCGATACGGGCTCCATTCTTCATGTTTGGTGGGACTGCCCTTCCATTAAGAGATTTTGGGACCAGGTCTTTGCTGCATATACTAAATTCTCAGGGTCATCTGTCCACAACACACCCAAGGCAGCTCTGTTATCGCTAATTCCAGGCACACTGGCTCAAATAAAAAGGAACGCATTACGATTCTTCCTCACGGCTGCACGTATGGTTATCCCTCGACACTGGAAAGCCACTCGTGTCCCCTCCATGGGTGAATGGGCAGCGGAGCTCCGACACCTCCTGAGGATGGAGGAACTGGTAGCCATTGCACACAACACAGAGACCATGTTCAATGACAGATGGCACTCCCTGATTGAGTTCCTCGGTTCACCTGACTTCCTCACGTGGATACGAGCTGGAGATAGTGGAATGGGTGGGGGACTTGAGAGTGGGGGTGAGGGCTCCTCCTGACCTTATTGACTTCTTTACCTTCAACAGCTACACCTTCTTATCTTTCCTGTTTTCTTTCTTCTCTCTTACTTGTCATAGGGCTCTGCTAGTCAATTTGATTGCACTAGTATAGCGTTGTTGGTATACTTATGTATTCTGTAGCCCAGATTGGGTCTGTGACGTGTTTTATTATTCACTATTATTTTGCTCACATTACGTGATACCCCATGTAATATTGTATTTTGTCAGTATACACCTCTCTTGCAGTACGGATCCTGTGTGATCCGATTGATATGCTACTCTTTGCCTTCAATCGCATTATTTGTTGTATTGCACCCTTACTTTATAACTCAATAAAGATATAGTACACATAAATTAATAGATAAATAAAAAGCATCATAATGATACAATCAGAATGTTAAAAGCAGACTCACTTCACCCAGGAGGGTAATGTGGGATAAGCACAATACACCCACATTGACACCTCCTGCGCCTGGGTCGCCTGTAGACGTCTCAGAAAGGACGGCAAACACTCAATGGAGTTTTTTGAAACCTTTCTTTATTCCAATAGCTAGGGTAAGTGGAAGAGAAGTTCGATGCGTTTCGGGGTCAGAAGAAGGGACCCCTTCATCAGGAGCAATACAAAAAGGGAGTGATAGTGGTACATTTATACAATAGAAATCAAAAAAACCGCCAAAGGCACAAGACGGCATCACTTCCGGTAGGAATGACGTCATTTCCGGTCTTCGGTCTTAAGCATAAAATATACAAATAATAATAAAATATTTTATGAACAATGGGAAGATAAAAGCAGTAAATCTGTGTATACAGGTTAAAAAAGGTAATCAAATAGTCAACTAAACATTAAATACCGTCTATGGCACCTATGATGATGCACTTCCGGTATCCGATGTGCGTTCTACCTTGGAACGCACCGGAAGTATCGGACTCAGTTAGAAGCTATATACATTATAGTTAATAAATATTGATGTATAGCGCGAGGTGACTAGTAAATAATGATAAAAACTTACATAATAAATAAATACGGCTAGATTTAGAGGGGGCTGTGCTGGAGTGAATCGGGGCTCTGGTCACATGACCGGAGGTCACGGGGTCGGCTTCCAAACTTGCTCTGCGCATCGGCTTGGAGCGCAAAGCAGGGGATCATACTGAAGTGTGGGTTGGGCCTGGGCTAAACAAGCTATAGAACGGGGGAGAGCTAGAGAATAATAGGAGTGAGAGCGGGGCTCCGGTCACGTGAACGGGAGGTCACATGATCGGAACTACCCGGAAATAAAGAATTGAAATCTGATAGCTCTATACCATAAAATGGGGGTAAATTATGCAGCCATAGGGTAACGTGATTAATGAGTCACATGCCCAAAAGGTACATCAGTGAAAGGGATACTAGTACAAGAAATGTAATAAATAATGCGAAGTTCAAATGTGCAATCTCTGTGTGTGGCTATGGAGAATTGGTTGGGATGCCAAAAATCAGGGATGGTTAAAAGTGTTAGTCTTTACATTACCAAAAAAGATGGTGTAGGAGTTTAACGGAGTATCAAAGACATAAATGAATTATGTAAAATTAATAACATAAATAAAATGGTAAATTAATTGTCTAAAGAGCCCCTAAATGAATACGTAAAGGAATAAATGTTTACATTCGTGTCATACGGGGGGGGGGGGGGGGTAGCTTCCTATCTTCTCTAAAAGGATACTATAGAAAATAACAGAATACATAAGTATAATAATTATAATTATAAATATAATTAAGGATCATAGAGTTCACAAAGAATACTTCTAAAAAGTTAAGAATATTAAGAATGAACCACTGGGAGTCATATTAGGGGAGTAATACATTGGGGATATGAATATGGGTTTTGAGCTAGGGCGACTTCCACCCGGGTAAAAGCAATCTCGGAGTGGGGTTTCGGTTGAATGGGACAGCATATAACATAGTTTAATAGTTGGAATACTTGAGACTTTCATTCAACCCAAATGGGGATAATGTATTAAGGGTGCAAATCCAGAACATTTCTTTTTGACAGAGTTCTTGATAGGATGAAGAGACCATTTCTATGGGGGTAACCATGAGGTCATTGGTCATTACTTCGTGATGTTCCGCAAAGTGGCGTGATACACTGTGTGTGCGGACTTTTCTGTTGATATTAGAACGATGTTCGCACATACGGTCCTTCAGTGTTTGGGTAGTCCTGCCCACATACTTAAGGCCACAGTTACACCTAAGGAGATAGATGACATTTCTGGATATGCAATTGAGCTCTTGTTTGAGTTGCCAAGAGCCCGCCTCGTCTTCTAATGGAATTTCTTTGGTGCCATGGGTTATTATTTTGCAGCACTTGCATTTTTTAATGCCACATTTGAAAGCTCCTTTTTTGGTCGTATTCTGAAGTAGAGTCTTTAAGGTGTTGTTTGCGGGCCGAATCTTGGGGCAAGAAGGGGCTAAGATGTTCTTAAGAGTACGGGCTCTCCGGAAGGTAATGCCTGGTTGTTTTGGGAGAATATCTCTTAGGATAGGGTCTTTTAAAAGAATGCCCCAATGTTTTGAGAGTAGTTTTCTAATAACTTGATGTTGGGTGCTGTACCTGGTGATAAGGTTGAATTGGTGCTGGTTCTGATCAGTGTTTTTACTAGTATTTTTACTAGGGGCAGCTGATAGGGCTTCTTTTTGTTCAAGTTTGAGGACCCGTTGGCTAGAAGCCTTAATTAAACTTTTTGGGTAACCCTTTTCTAAGAAACGGTCTTTCAGAATGCCTAGTTGTTTTGTAAGGGTTTTGTTCTTGGAGCAGTTTCTCCGGATACGTTTCATCTGCTCAAAAGGTATGTTCTTTTTCCAATTCGCATGGTGACAGCTGGAATACTCAAGGTAGCTGTTGGCGTCAACTCTCTTGAAGTGGGTACTGGTACAGATTATGTTGTTGGTAATCTCTATGCGTATATCTAGAAAGATAGCTGTCTTGGGGTCAGATTCAGAAGTGAAATTCAGGCCCCAGTCGTTCTGATTAAGTGTCGAGATAAGATCTAGGAGATCTTGGGGAGATCCTCCCCAGATAAAGAAAATATCATCGATATAACGTCAATATAGGATAATATATTTGTTTGTGAGCAGGCCCATGCTCTCTTCAAAGTGGCCAACGAATAAGTTAGCATAGGCCGGGGCGAATTTCGTACCCATCGCGGTCCCCCTGGTTTGTAGATAGAAAGTGTCATCGAAGGTAAAGTAGTTGTTCTCTAAAATAAAGATTATTGCTCTTAAAAAAACCTCTTTCTGGGTGATGGCCATGATTGGGTCTAAACTCAAGAAATGTTTGACTGCTTGGATCCCCAGAGTGTGTTGGATGTTGCTGTATAGGGAAGCAACATCCAGAGTGACTAAGGTGTAATGTTACTTACAGAACATTTCTTTTGTCAGAGTTCTTGATAGGATGAAGAGACCATTTCTATGGGGGTAACCTTGAGGTCATTGGTCATTCCTTCGTGATGTTCCGCAAAGTGGTGTGATACACTGTGTGTGGGGACTTTTCTGTTGATATTAGAACGATGTTCGCACATACGGTCCTTCAGTGTTTGGGTAGTCCTGCCCACATACTTAAGGCCACAGTTACACCTAAGGAGATAGATGACATTTCTGGATCCGCAATTGAGCTCTTGTTTGAGTTGCCAAGAGCCCGCCTCGTCTTCTAATGGAATTTCTTTGGTGCCATGGGTTATTATTCTGCAGCACTTGCATTTTTTAATGCCACATTTGAAAGCTCCTTTTTTGGTTGTATTCTGAAGTAGGGTCTTTAAGGTGTTGTTTGCGGGCCAAATCTTGGGGCAAGAAGGGGCTAAGATGTTCTTAAGAGTACGGGCTCTCCGGAAGGTAATGCCTGGTTGTTTTGGGAGAATATCTCTTAGGATAGGGTCTTTTAAAAGAATGCCCCAATGTTTTGAGAGTAGTTTTCTAATAACTTGATGTTGGGTGCTGTACCTGGTGATAAGGTTGAATTGGTGCTGGTTCTGATCAGTGTTTTTACTAGTATTTTTACTAGGGGCAGCTGATAGGGCTTCTTTTTGTTCAAGTTTGAGGACCCGTTGGCTAGAAGCCTTAATTAAACTTTTTGGGTAACCCATTTCTAAGAAACGGTCTTTCAGAATGCCTAGTTGTTTTGTAAGGGTTTTGTTCTTGGAGCAGTTTCTCCGGATACGTTTCATCTGCTCAAAAGGTATGTTCTTTTTCCAATTCGCATGGTGACAGCTGGAATACTCAAGGTAGCTGTTGGCGTCAACTCTCTTGAAGTGGGTACTGGTACAGATTATGTTGTTGGTAATCTCTATGCGTATATCTAGAAAGATAGCTGTCTTGGGGTCAGATTCAGAAGTGAAATTCAGGCCCCAGTCGTTCTGATTAAGTGTCGAGATAAGATCTAGGAGATCTTGGGGAGATCCTCCCCAGATAAAGAAAATATCATCGATATAACGTCAATATAGGATAATATATTTGTTTGTGAGCAGGCCCATGCTCTCTTCAAAGTGGCCAACGAATAAGTTAGCATAGGCCGGGGCGAATTTCATACCCATCGCGGTCCCCCTGGTTTGTAGATAGAAAGTGTCATCGAAGGTAAAGTAGTTGTTCTCTAAAATAAAGATTATTGCTCTTAAAAAAAACTATTTCTGGGGGATGGCCATGATTGGGTCTAAACTCAAGAAATGTTTGACTGCTTGGATCCCCAGAGTGTGTTGGATGTTGCTGTATAGGGAAGCAACATCCAGAGTGACTAAGGTGTAATGTTCCTTCCAGTCTACAGTCTACTCTGCTTACATTGATAAATTTCTGCAAAAATATGTTGTCCAATTGCCCGCTTACCTACGGGATTCCACAGATCTCATAAACACGCTAAATACTGTTGACTGGAAGGAACATTACACCTTAGTCGCCCTAGCTCAAAACCCACATTCATATCCCCAATGTATTACTCCCCTAATATAACTCCTATTCTTAACTTTATAGAAGTATTCTTTGTGAACTCTATGATCCTTAATTATATTTATAATTATAATTATTATAATTATGTATTCTGTTATTTTCTATAGTATCCTTTTAGAGAAGATAAGAAGCTAACCCCCCCCCACCCCCTCTGTATGACACGAATGTAAACATTTATTCCTTTACTTATTTATTTAGGGGCTCTTTGGACAATTAATTTACCATTTTATTTATTTTATTAATTTTACATAATCCATTTATGTCTTTGATACTCCGTTAAACTCCTACACCATCTTTTTTGGTAATGTAAAGACTAACACTTTTAACCATCCCTGATTTTTGGCATCCCAACCAATTCTCCATAGCCACACACAGAGATTGCACATTTGAACTTCGCATTATTTATTACATTTCTTGTACTAGTATCCCTTCCACTGATGTACCTTTTGGGCACGTGACTCATTAATCACGTTACCCTATGACCGCATAATTTACCCCCATTTTATGTTATAGAGCTATCAAATTTCAATTCTTTATTTCCGGGTAGTTCCGATCATGTGACCTCCCGTTCACCTGACCAGAGCCCCACTCTTACTCCTATTATTCTCTAGCTCTCCCCCGTTCTATAGCTTGTTTAGCCCAGGCCCAACCCACACTTCAGTATGATCCCCTGCTTTGCGCTCCAAGCCGATGCGCAGAGCAAGTTAGGAAGCCGACCCCGTGACCTCCTGTCATGTGACCACAGCCCCGATTCACTCCAGAACAGCCCCCTCTGAATCTAGCCGTATTTATTTATTATGTAAGTTTTTATCATTATTTACTAGTCACCTCGCGCTATACATCAATATTTATTAACTATAATGTATATAGCTTCTAACTGAGTTGATCAAAGAGCCAGAATAGCAGGGATGAACTAAAGGTCAGTAAAGCAGATCTGGACAGGGAGCTGGAATAGCAGAGCTGGGCGGCCAGTGGGCAAAAATGCCGGTAAGAAACCTGAATAATCAGACTGTGTCCTGCTGCCCGAGCCCGGTTTAGGTAACCCAACTGGATAATGTCATTAGTGCAAACGAAGAGACTGAGCTGGCCGGAGGAGGCAAGCAAGGCAGCACACAGTGGAATCTGTATAGGGAAAAACCTTTGAAGCGCTTTTGCATATTTTCCTATCCAAATATAAAGTGCAGTTTCAAGATTTTTGATCGGCATAGAATGCATTTGGATAGTCTTCAGACCCTTTAAGGCCCCTTTCACACGGGCGTGATTTCCGCGTGGGCGCAATGCATGAGGTGAACGCATTGCACCCGCACTGAATCCGGACCCATTAATTTCTATGGGGCTGTGCACATGAGCGGTGATTTTCACGCATCACTTTGCGTTGCGTGAAAATCGCAGCATGCTCTATATTTTGCGTTTTTCACGCAACGCAGGTCCCATAGAAGTGAATGGGGCTGCGGGAAAATTGCAAGCATCCGCAAGCAAGTGAGGATGCAGTGCGATTTTCCCGCATGGTTGCTAAGAGACGGGACCTGATCTTTATTATTTTCCCTTATAACATGGTTATAAGGGAAAATAATAGCATTCTCAATAAAGAATGCTTTGTAGAATGTGGATTAAGGGGTTAAAAATAAACTTAACTCACCCTAGCCACTTGATCGCGTAGTCGGCGATCTCGCCTCTCTTCTTCAAGCATTAACTGCAGTCTAAAGGACCTGTGATGACGTCACATTACATGGTCCATCACGGACCATGTGATTGGACCATGTTATGTGACGTCATCACAGGTCCTTTAGACTGCAGCTAATGCTTGAAGAGAGAAGAGAGATCGCCAACTACGCGATCAAGTGGCTAAGGTAAGTTAAGTTTTTTTTATTTTTAACCCCTTAATCCACATTCTACTAAGCATTCTTTATTGAGAATTAGTGTTAAGCGAACAGTTCGAGCATAGTTTAGCCTCTATTTAAGCTGGAGTTACGTAGCGCCGCACGTCACACTGCTCTGATTAGTGTAGGGAGAGGACGCAGCTTCTGTGAGGGCGAGATTAGGCAGGGAAAAGTCAGCAACAGCACCTAATGAACTGATCGATCTATAGCTGTGAATGATTGAACTTCTGCTAGTTACTTGCTCACTGGTTTTTAGGCTGCACAGAGCGTTTTTCTGTCACTTTTTTCTGGGGTGATCGGCGGCCATTTTGTAACTTGTGGTGCACCAGAACAAGCTGCCACCAAGTCCATCAATCCATCAATACTAGTTTTTTTTTTTGCTATATCCTACATCAGGGGCTTGGCTGTGCTAATTGTCAACCCTAGAAACTCAGGATAGCAATTTCTATATTTTATTAAGGGGTTAAATACAGTTGCCCAAATACCAATCCCCTAAATCTGGTGTTCCAGCTTTGGCTAGCCAAGTATAATACTGTCTGCTGCCTGGCAAAGGATAGATTATTTTCTGTGGTGAAATTCAATTGCCAAAATAACAATACCATAAATCAGTGGTTTGAGCTGTGGCTGGCCAAGTTTCATAGTGTCCTGCAAAGGATATATTTTGTTCTGGGGTGAAATTCAATTGCCAAAATAGCAATACCCTGAATCTGGTGTCCCAGCTGTTGCAGGCCAAGTTTCATAGTGTCCGCAAAAACATATATTTTGTTCGTGGCGGTGCAAAGTGTCATATTGCGCAAACATATGTTTCGCATACCTAAGTGAAATTCAGTTGCCAAAATAGCAATACCATAAATCAGTGGTTTCAGCTGTGGCTGGCCAAGATTCATAGTGTCCGCAAAAACATATATTTTGTTGTGTGGTGAAATTCAATTGCCAAAATAGCAATACCCTGAATCTGGTGTCCCAGCTGTTGCAGGCCTAGTTTCATAGTGTCCGCAAAAACATATATTTTGTTCTGGGGTGAAATTCAATTGCCAAAATAGCAATACCATAAATCAGTGGTTTCAGCTGTGGCTGGCCAAGTTTCATAGTGTCCGCAAAAACATATATTTTGTTCTGGAGTGAAATTCAATTGCCAAAATAGCAATACCATAAATTAGTGGTTTCAGCTGTGGCTGGCCAAGTTTCATAGTGTCCGCAAAAACATATATTTTGTTCTGGGGTGAAATTCAATTGCCAAAATAGCAATACCATAAATCAGTGGTTTCAGCTGTGGCTGGCCAAGATTCATAGTGTCTGCAAAAACATATATTTTGTTGTGGGGTGAAATTCAATTGCCAAAATAGCAATACCCTGAATCTGGTGCCCCAGCTGTTGCAGGCCAAGTTTCATAGTGTCTGCAAAAACATATATTTTGTTCTGGGGTGAAATTCAATTGCCAAAATAGCAATACAATAAATCAGTGGTTTCAGCTGTGGCTGGCCAAGATTCATAGTGTCCGCAAAAACATATATTTTGTTCTGGGGTAAAATTCAATGGCCAAAATAGCAATACCCTGAATCTGGTGTCCCAGCTGTTGCAGGCCAAGTTTCATAGTGTCCGCAAAAACATATATTTTGTTCTGGGGTGAAATTCAATTGCCAAAATAGCAATACCATAAATCACTGGTTTCAGCTGTGGCTGGCCAAGATTCATAGTGTCCGCAAAAACATATATTTTGTTGTGGGGTGAAATTCAATTGCCAAAATAGCAATACCCTGAATCTGGTGTCCCAGCTGTTGCAGGCCAAGTTTCATAGTGTCCGCAAAAACATATATTTTGTTCTGGGGTGAAATTCAATTGCCAAAATAGCAATACCATAAATCAGTGGTTTCAGCTGTGGCTGGCCAAGTTTAATAGTGTCCGCAAAAACATATATTTTGTTCTGGGGTGAAATTCAATTGCCAAAATAGCAATACCATAAATCAGTGGTTTCAGCTGTGGCTGGCCAAGATTCATAGTGTCCGCAAAAACATATATTTTGTTGTGGGGTGAAATTCAATTGCCAAAATAGCAATACCCTGAATCTGGTGTCCCAGCTGTTGCAGGCCAAGTTTCATAGTGTCCGCAAAAACATATATTTTGTTCTGGGGTGAAATTCAATTGCCAAAATAGCAATACCATAAATCAGTGGTTTCAGCTGTGGCTGGCCAAGTTTCATAGTGTCCGCAAAAACATATATTTTGTTCTGGAGTGAAATTCAATTGCCAAAATAGCAATACCTTAAATCAGTGGTTTCAGCTGTGGCTGGCCAAGTTTCATAGTGTCCGCAAAAACATATATTTTGTCCTGGGGTGAAATTCAATTGCCAAAATAGCAATACCATAAATCAGTGGTTTCAGCTGTGGCTGGCAAAGTATAATAGTGTCCGCCAAAACATATTTTGTTCTGGGGTGAAATTCAATTGCCAAAATAGCAATACCCTGAATCTGGTGTTCCAGCTGTTGCGGGCCTAGTTTAAATCTGTCCGTAACAGGGTATATTTTGTTCTGGGGTGAAATTCAATTGCCAAAATAGCAATACCATTAATCAGTGGTTTCAGCTGTGGCTGGACAAGTTTCATAGTGTCCGCAAAAACATATATTTTGTTCTGGGGTGAAATTCAATTGCCAAAATAGCAATACCCTAAATCTGGTGTTCGAGTTGTTGCAGGCCAAGTGCAAATCTGTCCATAAAAGGATACCTTTCATCCAGGGCCTAAATACTAGCCCTAAAAGAGATATTCCCCTAAATCAGTGGTTACTGCTGTGCCTGGATTGGTGTAATACGCTACATAAATAAATAGGCAGATAGTGTTAGGTGCCTGTAAAAAAAAGGCCTGAATTTGAAATCAATACATTGGGCCAAATATTTTTTTCTTATTGTGGTGCTTGGTGAACGGTAACAATGAGGAAAACATCTAGTAGGGGACGCGGACGCGGTCGTGGTGGTGTTAGTCTACCCTCTTGTGCTAAGAGAGGACGTGGCCATTCTGCCACAGCCACACGTCCTAGTGAACCAACTACCTCAGGTTTCAGTACCCGCCAGAATTTACAGCGATATTTGGTGGGGCCCAATGCCGTTCTAAGGATGGTAAGGCCTGAGCAGGTACAGGCGCTAGTCAATTGGGTGGCCGACAGTGGAACCAGCATGTCCACAACATTATCTCCCACCCAGTCTTCTGCAGAAAGCGCACAGGTGGCACCTGAAAACCAAGCCCATCAGTCTGTCACATCACCCCCATGCATATCAGGGAAACTGTCTGAGCCTCAAGTTATGCAGCAGTCTCTTATGCTGTTTGAAGACTCTGCTGGCAGGGTTTCCCAAGGGAATCCACCTAGCCCTTCCCCAGTGATGGAAGACATAGAATGCACTGATGCACAACCACTGATGTTTCCTGATGATGAGGACATGGGAATACCATCTCATCGCAGTCCGCACATCTCTGATGATGACGAAACACAGGTGCCAACTGCTGCATCTTTCTGCAGTGTGCAGACCGAACAGGAGGTTAGGAAGGAAGACTGTGTGGAAGACGATGCAGGGAACGATGAGGTCCTAGACCCCACATGGAATGAAGGTCATGCCACTGACTTTCATAGTTCAGAGGAAGAGGCAGTGGTGAGACCGAGCCAACAGCGTAGCAAAAGAGAGAGCAGGGGGCAAAAGCAGAACAGCCGCCTCCAAGAGAGTTTGCCTGCTATTGGCCACCACCACCAGGGACCGAGCACCCCAAAGGCAGCTTCAAGGAGTTCCCTGGCATGGCACTTCTTTAAACAATGTGCTGACGACAAGACCCGAGTGGTTTGCACGCTGTGCCATCAGAGCCTGAAGCGAGGCATTAACGTTCTGAACCTTAGCACAACCTGCATGACCAGGCATCTACATGCAAAGCATAAACTGCAGTGGAGTAAACACCTTAAAAGCAAGGAACCCACTCTGGCTCCCCCTGCTCCCTCTTCTGCTGCTGCCTCGGCCTCTTCCTCCGCCTCGGGAGGAATGTTGGCACCTGCCGCCCACCAAACAGAGGATGTGCCACCGACAACACCACCTGCATCACCAAGCATCTCCACCATGTCACACGGCAGCGTTCAGCTCTCCATCTCACAAACCTTGGAGAGAAAGCGTAAATTTCCACCTAGCCACCCTCGAGCCCTGGGCCTGAATACCAGCATTTCTAAACTACTGGCCTTTGAAATGCTGTCATTCAGGCTGGTGGACACAGACAGCTTCAAACAGCTGATGTCCATGGCTGTCCCACAGTATGTTGTTCCCAGCCGCCACCACTTCTCCAAGACAGCCGTGCCTTCCCTGCACAACCAAGTATCCGATAAAAGTGTGCACTGCGCAACGCCATCTGTGGCAAGGTCCACCTAACCACAGATACGTGGACCAGTAAGCACGGCCAGGGACGCTATATCTCCCTAACTGCACACTGGGTAAATGTAGTGGCGGCTGGGCCCCAGGCGGAGAGTTCTTTGGCGCACGTCCTTCCGCCGCCAAGGATCTCAGGGCATCATTCTTTGCCTCCTGTAGCCTCCTCCTCCTACTCGGCTTCCTCCTACTCTGCTTCCACCAGCTCATCCAGTCAGCCACACACCTTCACCACCAACTTCAGCACAGCCCGGGGTAAATGTCAGCAGGCCATTCTGAAACTTATATGTTTGGGGGACAGGCCCCACACCGCGCAGGAGTTGTGGCAGGGTATTGAACAACAGACCGACGAGTGGTTTCTGCCGGTGGGCCTCAAGCCCGGCCTGGTGGTGTGCGATAATGGGCGAAATCTCGTTGCAGCTCTGGGACTAGCCAGTTTGACGCACATCCCTTGCCTGGCGCATGTGCTGAATTTGGTGGTGCAGAAGTTCATTCACAACTACCCCGACATGTCAGAGCTGCTGCATAAAGTGCGGGCCGTCTGTGCGCGCTTCCGGTGTTCACATCCTGCCGCTGCTCGCCTGTCTGTGCTACAGCGGAACTTCGGCCTTCCCGCTCACCGCCTCATATGCGACGTGCCCACCAGGTGGAACTCCACCTTGCACATGCTGGAGAGACTGTGCGAGCAGCATTAGGCCATAGTGGAGTTTCAGCTGCAGCACGCACGCGTCAGTCGCACTGCGGAACAGCACCACTTCACCACCAATGATTGGGCCTCCATGCGAGACCTGTGTGCCCTGTTGCGCTGTTTCGAGTACTCCACCAACATGGCCAATGATGAAGTCTGGCTTCGGGTCTGGGTACCAAACATGCCCATTTTTCACACACGCGTGCAAAACGCATTACAAAAGTTTGCACACGCACGGAAAAATCGCGCATTTCCCGCAACGCACCTGCCTCTTATCCGGGCGTCAAACGTGACGCCCGTGTAAAAGAGGCCTAACTTCTTCCAAATTTTTTATGTTGCTGCCTTGTGCATAGGCAAACCCTAAATGAACCCTATCCACCCTATAAATGTTACAATCAGTAGAATGGCATTGATGACTAACAGATCGGACCCATATTCTGCCCTTCTGGGCAGATTCCTGGTGGGCTGCTCACACAGTAGATCACTCAGCTAGGTCCTGCTAACCCTGACTAATCTGGTGAAGTTCCTGACACTGTCCAGCATTAAGGTGTTCTGTTGGCAGCTCAGCACAGTCCATCAGCTCCAACAGTGCTGGCTAAGTCTTTCCCACGTGTTCTGGATACGCCAAAACATTTTTAATGGTGGGGTTTGACCCCCACTGATCTTTAAACCTGGGATCACTGCTCCTGCTGCAATAGTGGCTAAGAACGCGCGATCACTCTCCTTTGAAGAGATTGTCCCATCTCAGCTTTTCATGGCCGAGATGGGAATAACCCATAGTAAGTGCCAGCCTAGGGAGGTGGAGTTACATCAATGGGAGCTACTAAAACAGCGTAGCACAGCAAGCTACTGTATGTTGTTTCCATAACTGTTCTTTTTGCATAGCTCCCATTCAGTCCTATGAAAGTCAGGGAAACAGCAGAGCGCCAACAGCTCAGCCATTTCAGTAGCTCTGGCCACCCTAGGCCGCTGCTTACTGTTAGCCATGAAAGGCCGAGACGAGACAACCACCTCGTCCAGAATTAATATATGATAAAGAATATATTTGTTAAAATCCATGTTAAAAGGGTTGTCCAGGGTTCTTGAAGCATAGGTCATCACTAGCTGATTGGCGGGGATCTGACACCATGTTTCTCCTCTGATCAGCTTGACTGTGTTGCTCCATCAACGTAAGTCAGCGTCGGAGGTACAGACCACCAGCAACATTCTAGCGGCGGAAACTTGCTCCTACATTGCTGCTTACATTGAAGTCAATAGGAGAAGCGCTGTAGTGACAAGCTTCCACCGCTATAATGTTGATTGTGCTGTGTAGCTCTGTCGATGGAGCTATACAGACACCTACAGATCAGCTAGTGATAACCTATCCTGAGGATAGGCTGTCACCTAAAATTCCCATTTAACCCATTTAATTATTATATATTCTGCTATTGACTGCACCTGATCATTACAAACTGCAGAGTGCTTTTGTAGACCTGGTACCTGACCATTATGTGGCCACTGTATGGCGGTATTGTTAGTTATATTAGTGTTTTTATAGTGAAAGCATACACATGTCCCTGATACAAAAAGTTTCTATATCACTTTTTTCCATTTCATTTTGTGTTGATGGTGTAGTGTACATAGTGGTAAGAGGTGTAACCAAATAAGGCAGCATGCAATGCACTATTTTTCAGCAATAATTAGGGGACCGATAGTGTATGCAGGCTGGTGGGTTTTGTGTGCCAGGCTGCTTTTTAGTCTACCCTGGTAACTAACAAAGTTGTTCTCAGTATAAGATTTGTATTGACAGGTATAAACTGATCCTTCAGTGAGCTGCTCCATCCTGGACAGATTTCTGAGAAGTTTTAAAGAGAAAGCATTTAGCAAAGGGTGGGGCAGAGAAGACATAAACAACTGACAACAGGAGAGCTAGACATTTTTCTAGGATAAGATATATTACAAACACAAAATCAGTAATGTCTGAATAAATCAGTAATGTCTGATGTTATTCACGGATCTTTTATTTATGTTTTTCATTACAGAAGCCTATGAGAAAACACCTGAAAAAAACATCATACTTGAGCATGCAGTCTTTTGGGGACAAAAAGCCACATACAAAAAAGTATTGTTTGTAATTTGTTATGTATATCACTACTAGCTTTTAGGTTTCCATTAAAATGTCATTCTGCCGGATCAAATTGATTCTGGTGTGGCACCCTGATTCTAACTGGACTGCTATTTTGCTTGGGTCTGAGAGAGTGCTGAATGGGCTGACATTGATTCTGTGTGTCTGAAGGTGGTTCTGGACCAGTTTCAGTTTCTGCCCCTGTGCTGTGGGCTGAAAGAATACCTTTTGCTCCTACTGGAAAAAGAGACCTGAGACTGTGCCAAGCTACCACGGTCTTTTTTCAGCTAACGATTTCCGTGAGCTGCTCAGTGATACTGTTCTAGACTAAGTTGCATGCCCGCCAGAAAACTATAACCACTAAGATGTGTACTTGCCAAAGAACTGTAACCGCTAAGCTATTTGCCTGGCAGAAAACTATAACTATTAAGCTGTGTGGCATTCTACTGAAAATGCTAAGCTCTGTGCCAAGTAGAGTCTGTAAATGCCAAGCTGTGTGCTGGTCTGCCATTAAAGAGTCACTGTACTTTCAGACAATTTAATTTTAAAAGGGGTTTCCGGGTTCAGCTCTTTACCCATGCAGCCCCTCTGAGATGAGCATTGGAGCAAGCCTCCGCCTCGCAGTGTAAGTTTGTGAACAAAAAAATCCTTGCCCTGTGCTATACTACAGCAGAGGGCGAAGGAGAGCATCGCAGCATGTAATGCTCCAATGCTCATCTCAGAGGGGCTGTCTGGGTGCAGAAGGGGATATGTCCGGGTTCAGCTCTGAACCCGGACAACCCCTTTAATAGAGAATGGTGTAACCAGCAAATTTCTAAATAACTTCAGTTAAAAAATATGCTTGCATCCACCTGAAAAAAGCTGTAAAATTATGAGCACTAGGGGTCTCACTTTCACCTAACTTGCAGTCCATTGCCTGTTCTTAGGTTCCATCTCTAGTAACAGATAATTTATCAAATCACGCACGTTGTCTATTAAGTTTGAAGCATCTTTAAATGGGCACTAACTTTTCACACAGCTTTGCATTACTCAATAGTACAAGTGACCATAAGAAACTTTGTAATATATCTTATCCTAGAAAAATGTCTAGTTCTCCTGTTGTCAGTTGTTTACGTCTTCTCTACCCCACACTTTGCTAAATGCTTTCTCTTTAAAATTTCTCAGGAATCTGCCCAGGATGGAGCAGCTCACTGAAGGATCAGTTTATACTTGTCAATACAATTCTATGGATAGGGGAGGGGGAGGAGTGAGCAGGAACTCAACGAGTGTAAAAGCAATGAACTATAGTGCGAAAACCGATAATCAGTAGATTTCTCGTTGGTTCGATCATTTGTGGGGGCGCAAAAATCATCATTGGACGTTAACAGTTTCATACTTTTAAACAGGAATTGTTCACTACACGCATGATTATAGACGATTACAGAATGGGTGTGTTTAAGCACACCGCTCACATTTCGCTTTATGTAAATGCAACTGTCTGCATTATTATGGAATATACGATCGAAATTATGATTTTGTGAATGATAATAGGCACGTCTAAAGGGTCATTGTTCACTACACCAAGAAACGACTCGTTCGCCGTTCAATCGTACCTACGGATGAGCGAACCCGGACCGCACTGTTCGGGTGAATACTGAACATTACAGTGTCCGGGTACCCAAACATGGACATTGGCGCAAAAGTCTGTGTTCGTTCTTCGGAGTTTAAATAAAGCTTGTTGAAAGGCTGCAGCGCAGCTAATCAACAAGCGTTTAAGTTGTGGGCACTTGGAAGCCATCACAGTCATGTCTAGTATTGGCCGGCGCACCATGTGATCCTGCATGCATTAATGCCGGATCACGTTGTGAGCCGCTATTCTGCTCTAACTAGTGTAGGGACAGGACGCTGCTGCAGGCAGGGATAGTGCTAGGCCTCTTTCACATGACCGTGACAGAATAGGTCCGGGTGCGTTCAGTGAAACTCGCACCATTTTGCAAGCAAGGTCAGTCAGTTTTGTCTGCGATTGCGTTCAGTTTTCTCTACGCGTGATAAAAAACGGAAGGTTACAAACAACCTCTCTTAGCAACCATCAGTGAAAAATGCATTGCATCCGCACATGCTTGCGGATGCAATGCGTTTTTCACTGAAGCTCCATTCACTTCTATGGGGCAAGGGCTGTGTGAAAAACGCAGAATATAGAACATATTGCGTTTTTCACGCAACACAGAACTGATGAATGAAAAAAAAAAAACTCATGTACACAGACCCATTGAAATGAATGGGTCAGGAGTCACTGCGGGTGCTATGCGTTCACGTTACGCATCACACCCGCACGGAATTTTTTTTTTTTAATAACACTGCATTTTCATCCGTCCAATTGTACTAGGAGATTTAATCAGTCTATTAATTGTGTCAGTGACACAAAGCAATTTTTGGGAGTTAATCACACCGCCTTTGCATCCGTCTTACTGTAATAGCAGATTAAATCAGTCTGTTATTTGTATTGGCAATATAAAGCCATTTTTTGGGGTTCCAAAGTCCACCGTTGCATCCGTCTTACTGTAATAGCAGAGTAAATCAGTCTATCAACAGTTATCAAGCAAACGTAAGAAACTTTGTAATATATCAGAGAAAATGTCCAGCTCTCCTGTTGTCAGCTGTTTGTCTTCTCACCCCCACCCTTTTCTAAGTGCTTTCTTTTTGAAATTTCTCGTGAATCTGTCCAGGATGAAGCAGCTCAATGAAGGATCACATTACACTTCTCAATACAAATCTATGGATAGGGGAGGGGGAGGAGTGAGCAGGAACTCAAAGACAGGCAAAGCAGGAGAGACTGCATAGAAATTTTCTGTCTTAGCCCAAGTGCTAAATTCATATCCATGCACATCAGTTCTCAATGTCCTCCATGATCCTGAGACTGCTTCTGGGTGAACATGAAAAAGTTGTGAAGCATATTCTCCCGAATTTTCTGTGTGCAGTGGATGGCAGCTAGTGTCCACCCACCAGATTTTGAAGAACTAAACTAGAGACAGAGCCTGCAGAGGGGAAAACTGCTAACAAAAAATTGTCAGATACAAGTAATATAATGGACAAAAATATTTTTATTTTTCATGTATACACGTTCGGGCGTGGGAGGGAAATACCCCACCGAACATAGGAGGGAAAGGGGTGAGGTAAGAAGGCCTGGAAACTAGGGAAAGGAGATGGGCACCTCCTAGTAAAACCCTAATCAAAGTCCTGACTAACTACCAGTATGAACAGACCCCAGAGGTAGGTGAGTTCATCCACAGGAATACCTAATGTCCTAACTCACCCTATAGGACCCTGGTACTAATGTCAGGACTGAGACAAACTTTTCCTCCAAAAGGAAGGACAAACAGGGTCTCCCTCAGGCCTTAATACAAATAACAAGGAAAAGCAACACACAGAACTCAAACAAACAAAATACAAAAAGGGAAAGGAAACACTTAACTTCAAAGGAGCAATGGAGGCACCAGGAACTCAGCCAAGATCCACACACCAGCGATCCACAACTGAAACTGAAGCTATAAACCGCACAGCATAGTGGAAGAAGCAACAATAAATAAAGCAGGTTAAATGACCACATTAGCAACACCTGTCAGATCAAACCACGTGATGCCAGTCTCACCGATCTCCTGCCACCTGTCACAGGGACATCCTTGACAGTACCCCCCCCCCCCTTCTACTGGTGACCTCCGGGCAACAGGGACTGATCTTATCCGGGTGAGACCTGTAAAAAGCTTTCGCCAAACGTCTGGCATTCACGTCAAATGTCAGTACCCACATCCTTTCCTCAGGTTCATAACCCTTCCAGTGAACAAAATACTGAAGAGATCTATGGAGAGCTTGAGAGTCAATTATCTTGGTGATCTGGAATTCCAGACTACCGTCCACTATGACAGGAGCGGGTGGAAGGGGAGACGGCTCTAAAGGTTCAATGTATCTCTTCAACAAAGATTTGTGAAACACATTATGAATTTTCAGGGTCTGAGGAAGTTCAAGACGAAAAGCTACAGGATTAATAATGGCAGTTATCTTATATCGGCCAATAAACCTCGGACCCAACTTTCAAGAAGGTAGCTCCAACTTAATGTTTCTTGTGGACAGCCACACACAATCACCCACTCTTAGGTCCGGACCATTCATACATTTCCTGTCAGCCACACGTTTATACTTGTTGCCCATATTCATTAAGTTATTTTGAATTTTCTGCCATATAGATGACAATGATGACAAAAAACATTCCTCCTCAGGGATACCAGAAGTATCAGAACCAGATAATATGCCAAACTGCGGGTGCAACCCATATTTCAAAACATACCCATAGCAAAGGCAGGTGCACTCTGCGGCAATACTAAACCCTCACACTGATGTTAAAATTGAGAGGTTAGTTCGACACATCCTACTAGGAGGACATGTCTTAAGCTCGGACACCACGCAAAGGTCTCTAAAATAGCCCGAGACCCTACCACTCAACCTACCTGTGCCGTACGTTTTCTAATGGTTTGTATAATATGTTTAGAGGTGTATAAACTCCAACTTAAATGTGCCTGCTTTTCATCTACAGGCTACATTCAGGTGCACCTGGGAGGCTCTGGGCAATATCAGCCGGTCTCGGGTGGGGCTCACAGGCACCTCCCACCTCCCATTGCAAGCATGGTTACATGCTGGAGGTCATTGGTGAGCTGTTTGTGAGTCAGGCCTTATGCTCCCGTAATGCCCAACGGCCCCTGGTATCGCCCATACGGCACAGGTAGGTTGAGTGGTAGGGCCTCAGGCTACTTGAAAGACCTTGACGTGGTGTCCGAGCTTAAGACATGTCCTCCTAGTAGGATGTGTCGAACTAACCTCTCAATTTTAACATCAATGTGAGGGTTTAGTATTGCCGCAGAGTGCACCTGCCTTTGCTATGGTTATGTTTTTGATTGTTTTCCACATCCACATTATCGTTATCGCATGTAGGATGGTTATTGTGGTACTTGTAGTCCGTTGCTGGAATCTTCCATTGTATGAATTTTTTGCTGTTGATTGCCCCTAGCAACGGACTACAAGTGAAGGATGTGTTCCCCTATATACATTGTGGGGAGTCGCTCTGGTAGACAGCGGTGCGGGTGCAGTTTAGAGGCAAAACAAGGAGTCCAGATTGTGCATCAAACAGTGTTTTATTCACACTTGCACACCAGAAATGAAAACAGTCTCTTGGTGACAGTTCACACACAACAGAAATCATGTGGCAAAACCAAAAACAGGCCAACACAGGGTCCAGTCACCTTGGGTGGTTTAGGTGCGGGTTCACACCTAGCAGTCGGTTCAGCCGCAGGCGATTCCTCCTTCAGGTGGCAGGGAAACACCACCTTGCTGAGCTCCGTCCTCCAGCACAGAGAACTCCTCAGCCCTGTTAGCAGGCTCCAGGATAATCACACCCCAGACACAGCTGATGGCTGTGTTTTATACCCAGCCCAAAAACTCGGACTGGACCGTGGGGAGCAGCCACCCACCCTACTCTTTAGCTGCTCCCAGTAAGAGCCGGCCCGGATCGGCTTTGCAGCCATGCTATTTAACAGAGCCAAACAGCACTAGCTGCTGCAGACAAAAACCCGGCTCTCACCTCACCGAGGCCAGCAACCTCGGTGACACGTACCTGCCATCAAATATGACACCTTGCACCTTACCACAACATGCACAACTGCATATGGGTTGAGCATATCCTGCTTGTTAAACACCACACCACGTTTTCTAATGAAACCCATATTCACTCAAAAAATGGCGACTTACCAGTGGACTCCTGTTTACGATTGTTTATGGCAAACTCTGCCAAAGACAAAAACGAAGAACATTCCTCCTGGTTCTTAGAGACAAAACATCTCAAGTAAGTCTCCAGACTCTGATTAGTGTGCTCCGTCAGTCCGTTCGACTGAGGATGAAAAGCCGAAGAAAAGGACAGTTGTACCCCCCGTTGAGTACAGAACGCCTTCCATAATCTGGAAACAAACTGAGTCCCACGATCCGAGACCACGTCAGAGGGAATGCCATGGAGTTTTACAATGTTGTCAACAAACACTTGTGCAAGTGTTTTAGCATTAGGTAGGTCTGGCAACACTATAAAGTGCATCATTTTACTAAAGTGATCAACTACCACCACAATAACTGTCTTTCCTTAAGAATTAGGTAGATCAGAGATAAAATCCGTGGATAAGTGAGTCCATGGCCTGGACAGGATGGACAACGGAAGTAGAGATCCGGAAGGCCGAGTATGTGTCACCTTAGCATGTGCACAGGTACTACTAGCTGACACATAGTCCTTAACACAATTACGCAAACCCGGCCACCAGAATCTACGAGAGATAAGGTCGGCAGTGGATCTATTCCCAGGGTGTCCCGTACGAACCGTACAGTGGTGTTCCTCAAACACCTTGTGATGCAATTTCGATGGCAGTTTCCCAGAGGGACAAGAATCCAGTGCGTCTCCCTGGGCACCTAACACCTTCAACTCTAGGTCAGGGTAAAGAGCGGATATCACCACCCCTTCCGACAGTATAGGACTCAGATTTTCAAAATCACTACCTCCAGGAAAACTATGCGACAAGGCATCTGCCTTGACGTTCTTAACCCCAGGACGATAGGTGACAATGAAATTGAATCTGGTGAAAAACAAAGACCATCTGGCTTGTCTCGGGTTCAGTCGTTTAGTCGACTCCAGGTAAGCCAGATTTTTGTGACCTGTGAACACCGTGATCGGATGAATCGCCCCTTCCAACCAATGACGCCATTCCTCAAAAGCCAACTTAATGGCCAGTAACTCTCAGTTACCCACATCATAATTTCTCTCTGCGGAAGAGAGTTTTTTTTTATAGAAAAAGGCACATAGATGCCATTTACCAGGTGACGGGCCCTGCGATAAAACTGCTCCTACCTCCACCTCGGACACGTCAACTTCCACAATGAAAGGTTGTGATACTGGGCTGCACCAATATAGGGGCAGAAGAGAAGCACTCTTTAATCGCAGAAAAGGCTTGCAACGCCAAATCAGACCACACTGAGACATCTGTCCCTTTCTTAGTCATGTCGGTTAAGGGTTTTACTATTGTCGAATAATTCTGAATACATTTTGGGTAATAGTTGGTGAACCCCAAAAAACGCATAAGAGCCTTTAGATTTTCGGGTCGATCCGAGTCAAATACAGCACGGACTTTCTCTGCAACCATTCGAAAACCTGAAGATGACAGCGGGTAGCCCAAAAACTGCACCTCATGTACAATTTATTATCCCTTTGGATGTCATCCAAATACACGACTACAAACTTCCCCACAAGGTGATGAAAAATGTAATTCCCAAAATGCTGGAAAACCGCAGGAGCATTGGTCAACCCGAAAGGCATGACCAGGTTCTCAAAGTGCCCCTCAGGAGTATTAAAAGCCGTCTTCCATTCATCCCCTTCCTTGATCCTAACCATATTATATTCCCCCCTTAAGTCCAACTTGGAGAACACATTCGCACCAATTATCTGGTTAATCAAATCAAGTATCAAAGGAAGAGGTTAAGGATCACGGACAGTAATCCGATTGAGTTCACGGAAATACAGACATGGCCGAAGACCTCTGTCTTTTTATTTATTTTTTAACAAAAATGAACCCTGCTGCAACTGGAGCCAAACTCTCGGTAATATACTCTCTCATGACCAGTCTTTCAGGGTCAGAAAGGTTATACAACCTAGATTTTGTCAATTTAGCTCCGGGAATAAGATTGATAGGACAATCATATTCCCAATGTGGAGGTAAATCCTGGCATCCACTCTCAGAAAACAAGTCGGCAAAATCAGATATAAAAGAAGGTAAAGTTTTAGTAGTTAAAACAAAAAAAGATGTATTCGGACAATTGTCAATGCAATAATCACCCCAATCCAGAATTTGTCTAGCTTGCCAATCGATGGTTGGATTGTGCTTGTTTAACCACGGTAAACCCAGAACCACCGGTGCAGGAGAACCCTCCAACACCAAACACAAGATAAATTCTTGCTGAAAGTCGCCCACTCTGCACCACTTGAGATAAACACTTCTGTGCTAGAGGTGCAGAATCAATAGCAAAAACGGAAATGTTTTTTTTCCGGTGACAACCTGTGCATAAGGACGAACTGAGCATCAGTCAGGTTCACCCCAGCCCCGCTGTCGATAAACACCTCAATCCTCACAGTTTTTGACTCTAGCACCACCTCAGCAGCCAGGAGAAATCGGGTACTACCAGTAAAAGACAAATGCACATTTTCTGACTCTCCTCTCACCCCTCTAAGAGTCAGATGGGAATTAAATGTCCTTTTTTTTTTCTTTTTCCGTTGAATGCATGGACATACTCTAATAAAATGTCCTTTTTGTCTGCAGAAAAAACACACTCCCCTCCTATTACCAGTATGCTTAAAAGCAGATCCAGGAGTAGCTCCCCCTAATTGCATGGGTTCGTCCCCAGACATAAACCCAGGAGTATCTTCACCCAAAGTGTCAGAGGAAGACGATTCGTTATGTGATAGTACGTCCTGAGAGTGGGGGCCCCTAGATCTCTCTCTCAGGCGTCTATCAATGCGTACAGCAAGAGACATAGCGGCTTCCAGAGACTCAGGATTCTCATGAAAGGCCAAAGTGGCCTTCAGCCTCCATGATAATCCCTGACAAAACTGACTATGGAGAGCCGAATCGTTCCACTCAGTATCCGTAGCCCACCTCCTAAACTGAGAGCAATAGATCTCAGCAGAATCCTGTGCCTGACGAAGGCAATGTAGCTTGGTCTCGGCAAGGAAGGTCTGATCTGGGTCATCATAGATGGGACGCAGAGCTTTGAAAAATGTATCCACCGACCGGAGAGACTGTGATCCGGTTGGCAGAGAAAAAGCCTGTGACAGAGCGTCCCCTTTAAGCAACGAAATAACCACACCAACTCTCTGAATCTCATCCCCAGATTAGTGTGGACGTAGTAACATAGTAACATAGTAACATAGTATATAAGACCGAAAAAAGACATTTGTCCATCCAGTTCGGCCTGTTTCCTACAAGTTGATCCAGAGTAAGGCAAAAAACCCTGTGAGGCAGAAGCCAATTTTCCCCACTTAAGGGGAAAAAAATTCCTTCCCGACTCCAATCAGAATAACTCCCTGGATCAACGACCCATCTCTAGTAGCTATAGCCTGTAATATTATTACACTCCAGAGATACATCCAGTCCCCTCTTGAATTCCTTTATTGTACTCACCATCATCACCACCTCCTCAGGCAGAGAGTTCCATAGTCTCACTGCTCTTACAGTGAAGAATCCTTTTCTATGTTTGTGTACAAACCTTCTTTCCTCCAGACGCAGAGGATGTCCCCTTGTCACAGTCACAGTCCTGGGGATAAATAGATGATGGGACAGATCTCTGTACTGGCCCCTGATATATTTATACATAGTTATTAGATCTCCCCTCAGTCGTCTTTTTTCTAGAGTGAATAACCCTAATTTTGATAATCTTTCTGGGTATAATAGTCCACCCATTCCAGTTATTACTTTAGTTGCCCTCCTCTGAACTCTCTCCAGCTCTGCTATGTCTGCCTTGTTCACAGGAGCCCAGAACTGTACACAGTACTCCATGTGTGGTCTGACTAGTGATTTGTAAAGTGGTAGGACTATGTTCTCATCATGGGCATCTATGCCCCTTTTGATGCAACCCATTATCTTATTGGCCTTGGCGGCAGCTGCCTGACACTGGTTTTTGCATCTTAATTTGCTGTTTATTAAAATTCCTAGATCCTTTTCCATGTCAGTGTTACCGAGTGTTTTACCATTTAATATGTACGGGTGACTTGCATTATTCCTTCCCATGTGCATAACTTTACATTTGTCAGTGTTAAACCTCATCTGCCATTTTTCTGCCCAAGCCTCCAATCTATCCAGATCCCCCTGTAGCAGAAAACTGTCCTCTTCAGTGTTAATTACTTTACACAGTTTAGTGTCATCTGCAAAAATAGATATTTTACTGTGCAGGCCTTCTACAAGATCATTAATAAATATATTGAAGAGAATAGGGCCCAATACTGACCCCTGAGGTACCCCACTAGTTACAGTGACCCAATCTGAGTATCTACCGTTAATAACCACCCTCTGTTTTCTGTCACTTAGGCCTCATGCACACGGCCGTGGGTGTTTTGCAGTCCGCAAACCGCGGATCCGCAAAACACGGAAGCTGCTCCGCGTTCCGTTCCGCAATTTGCGGGACGGAACGCGGCCCATTATAGAGATGCCTATTCTTGTCCGCATAACGGACAAGAATAGGACATGCTCTATTTTTTTTGCGGGGGCACGGAATGGAGCAACGGATGCGGACAGCACACGGAGTGCTGTCCGCATCTTTTGCGGCCCCATTGAAATGAATGGGTCCACGGCCGACCCGCGAAATATGCGGCTCGGACGCGGACCCAAACAACGGCCGTGTGCATGAGGCCTTAGCCAGTTACTTACCCACATACAGACATTTTCTCCCAGTCCGAGCATCCTCATTTTATATACTAACCTTTTATGAGGTACGGTGTCAAATGCTTTGGAGAAGTCCAGATATACGACATCCATTGATTTGCCTAAAGTACAATTTGCATGCCTCCCTAAACAAAATGAAATTATAACTTCCCCCGGAGAATCTGTCCAACTTAAGGCTCGAGACAGGCCTGGTAACCACCACTAGGACCAGCAGCCTATGGTCTCTAGATCTGCGAGACGGTCGTGCGGAGGTCAGCTACGTCCAAAGACAGCCCCTGCAGCTGTCCGGCCAGGGCAGCAATAGGATCCACGGCTGTACTGAAACAAGCAAAAAAGTACGGTTTTGGCGGTTTATAATGTCACATTCGGGTGTGGTAGGGAAAACACCACACCGAACATAGGAGGGAAAGGGGTGAAGGAATATGGCCTGGAAACTAGGGAAAGGATTTGGACAACTCCGAGTAAAACCCTAATCAAAGTCCTGACTAACTACCAGTATGAACAGACCCCAGAGGTAGGTGAGTTCATACACAGGAATACCTACAGTCCTTACTCACCCTCCAAAAGGAAGGACAAACAGGAGTATCCCTCAGGCCTAAATACTAATGACAGGGAAATGCCACACACAGAAAGACTTAACTTCAAAGGAGCAATGGAAGCACCAGGAACCCCGCCGAGATCCACACACCAGCGATCCACAACTGAAACTGAAGCTATAAACCGCACAGCATAGTGGGAGAAGCAAGAATAAATAAGGCAGGTTAAATGATCACATTAGCAACACCTGAGGCAAGGAGCGTGGCCATTACCAGAAACAACACAGACGCCTATTGATCCACAGGGAAACCTGTCAGATCAAACCACGTCTCACCGATCTCCTGTCACCTGTCACAGGAACGTCCGTGACAACTGTACTATTGATGAATGTTGAAAGCTTAGTTACCTTTTAAGTCTAACCCTTTTTTGTAGAGCTGCTACTACAGTTTTTCATGCCATCGCTCTGCCGGAATGAGGCCTCATGTACACGAACGTTGTTAGCCAGTGCCCGTATTGCGGTCCGTAAACAGCAGGTCTGCAATATACGGGCACCGGCCGGTTGTGCACTGCATCACAGATGCGTATCCATTCACTTGTCCGTAGTGCATGAACTACTTTTTTGTAGTGTGGACTGTCGGATGTGGATCGCGGACCGGATTCAAGTGAATGGGTCCACGTCCACAGACGCCGGCCACATGGTCGTGTGCATGAGGCCTGATTTTGAGAGTTCTAAGAATGTGGCAATAATAAATCTGGAGCGAAACTAGTAATTAACATAACTATACATGCTCACTTGCCTACCAAGTTTTCAAAACAAAAGTGAGTGGTTTAAAAATGCAAAACATTGCTAAATTTTTGTAAGAAAGCCCAAAAAGGGATAGAGTTATACCCTTGAAGGTGTGAAAAGGGTGTGGTAAAGGGAATGTGTAATCAGAAAATGACCTGCTGTTTAATTCACTTTTTTATGTTTAAGGCCTCTTTCACACGGGCGTCATGTTTGACGCCCGGATAAGAGGCAGGTGCGTTGCGGGAATATGCGCGTTTTTCCCGCGCGGGTGCAAACGTTTGTAACGCGCTTTGCACTCGCGTGAGAAAAAACGCCATGTTTGGTACCCAGACCCGAAGCCGGACTTCATCACTGAAGTCCGGTTTCGGGTCTTCTGGAGAATTGATTATTTTCCCTTATAACATGGTTATAAGGGGAAATAATAGCATTCTTAATAAAGAATGCATTGTTAAATGAAGTGGAGGGGGTTAAAAATAATAAAAGTTAACTTACCTTAGCCACTTGATCGCGTAGTTGCGATCTGTCCTCTCTTTCCCTGCAGCATCTAAGATCTACAGGACCTGTGATGACGTCACATCACATGGTCCATCTTACCATGGTGATGGACCATGTGATTGGACCATGTGATGTGACGTCATCACAGGTCCTTTAGATCTTAGATGCTGCAGGGAAAGAGAGGAGAGATCGCGACTACGCGATCAAGTGGCTAAGGTAAGTTAACTTTTATTATTTTTAACCCCTCCACTTCATTTTACTAAGCATTCTTTATTAAGAATGCTATTATTTCCCCTTATAACCATGTTATAAGGGAAAATAATAGAGATTGGGTCCCGTTGCTAAGCAACAATGCGGGAAAATCGCAACGCATCCGCATTTGCTTGCGGATGCTTGCGATTTTCCCGCAGCCCCATTCACTTCTATGGGGCCTGCGTTGCGTGAAAAACGCAGAATATAGAACATGCTGCGATTTTCACGCAACGCAGAAGTGATGCGTGAAAATCACCACTCATGTGCACAGCCCCATAGAAATGAATGGGTCCGGATTCAGTGCGGGTGCAATGCGTCCTCCTCACGCATTGCACCCGCGCGGAAAACTCGCCCGTGTGCAAGGGGCCTAACACATGTTTAAATAATTTTTGGTTATGCTATTTTTAATTTTCTATGTCACTTTTTATTTTTAAACTAAAACATCCTAAAAAAGGGCTAATACATTTCTGAATGAGATACTTTGACAATCCGTCTTTTGCTTGTGGCCTGATAGTTTGAGATTGTGTCTCATGGGTATTTTTACCTAATTTTTATTTTGTGTGGATATATAAGGGTACTTTTACACTTGCGCCAGGACGGATCCGGCAGGCTATTCAGCCTGCCGCATCCGTCCTGCCGCAAGTGGCCGAGCACTGCCGTGCTGCCGCTCCGTCCCCATTGACTATAATGGGGCGGGGGGCGGAGCTACGGCGCAGCACGGCACTGCACGGCACTGCAGCCGGAGATCGCCACACGAAAAGTACTGCATGTCCGACTTTTCGTCCGCCGATCTCCGGCCGTGCAGTGCCGTGCTGCACCGTAGCTCCGCCCCCCGCCCCATTATAGTCAATGGGGACGGAGCGGCAGCACGGCAGTGCTCGGCCACTTGCGGCAGGACGGATGCGGCAGGCTGAATAGCCTGCCGGATCAGTCCTGCCGCAAGTGTGAAAGTACCCTAACCTTCTTTTTAACTTATTTTCCTTTCTTAATAAGTGTTCTTATGCACACTTCCAAAGTGATTTAAAGGGGTTCTGCACTTCTCCTCTAGATAGATCATCAGCATCTGATCGGCAGGGGTCTGACACCCGGGACCCCCGCCGATCAGCTGTTTGAGAAGGCAGCGGCGCTCCAGGAGCGCCGCGGCCTTCTCACTGTTTACCGCCGGCCCAGTGACGTCACGACTAGTATCAACTGGCCTGGGCGCGGCTAAGCTCTGTTCACTTCAATGGAGCTTAGCTGCACCCAGGCCAGTTGATACTAGTCGTGATGTCACTGGGCCGGCGGGGCCTTCTCAAACAGCTGATCGGCGGGGGTCCCAGGTGTCGGACCCCTGTTGATCAGATCAGTTTAAACAAAGTGCAGAACCCCTTTAATTGAAAACTTCTATCATTATAATTATTGATTATTGTCTCAGTAGATATATCAATGTATTGAAGCTCACGTATTTTCCATGATTACTTTGCTATGATTGAAAAACTTCAATAAAAACTATTGTTGAAAAACTGCTTCGAAGAAGTAACATAATTTCTCAGGTGTTTTTTTTAACATTAACCCTGGGTTCACACCTGAGCGTTTCTGAGACGCGCGTTTTTGTCGCGTGTATTACTGCGCGTTTTTGCAAATAGGAAACGCGTGTCATACGCGCGTTCGTGACTCTGGAGACCAATTGAAAAAGGCATATCTACACTTTAACGCGTGTTAAACGCGCGTTCCCATTGAAGTCTATGGGTGCAAACGTGCGACAAAACGCCCAAGTGTGTAAAACGCGCAATTGTGAACTGAGGGTCAAGGGGTTGTCTCACTTCAACAAGTGGTTTTTATCATGTAGAGAAAGTTAATACCAGGCACTTACTAATGTATTGTGATTGTCCATATTGCTTCCTCTGCTGGCTGGATTCAATTTTTGATCACTTGTTTTCATGGTTACAATAAAAGCAATCCATCAGTGGTGGCCGTGCTCGCACACCACATCATATTAGGACAGCACAGCAGTACGGACTGGGTATTTCAGTGCAGCTTTGTGAGCTAACAGGGGCAGAATAATAATTAAAAAAAACTATCTGGACTCCTTAGGCTAGTTTCACACTAGCGGCAGGACGGATACGACAGGCTGTCCACCCTGTCCACCCTGTCGGATCAGTCCTGCCGCTATTTGGGCCGTGCAGCCGGACTGCCGCGCCGTCCCCATTGACTATAATGGGGGCAGGGGCGGAGTTCCGGAGCAGCACGGCAGTGCACGGAGATAGGACTAAATGTCGGACATGTCGTAGTTTTAGTCTGGCGTCCTCTCTCCGTGCACTGCCGTGCTGCGTCGGAACTCCGCCCCTGCCCCCATTAAAGTCAATGGAGGCGGAGCGGCAGTCCGGCGGCATGGCAAAATAGCGTCAGGACGCTAGTGTGAAACTAGCCTTATCTGCAGTACTTCTCATGTATTACTGTAGATCAGGCATGCTCAACCTGCGGCCCTCCAGCTGTTGCAAAGCTACAACTCCCAGCATGCTCGGACAGCCTACAGCTATCGTCCTACAGCAGGGCATGGTGGGAGTTGTAGTTTTACAACAACTGGAGGGCCGCAGGTTGAGCATGCCTGCTGTAGATAATAGTGCACAATTGGGGTGACAGATGCCCCTTAATACATGGGATCAGCATTCTCTCTTACAGGAAAAGGGCTCATTCAGACGGCCGTTGTCCCTCCGTTGCCATATTGCGGCCCGCAATACACGAGGCACCGGCCGTGTGCATTCTGCATCACGGACGTGGACCCATTCACTTGAATGGGTCCGCAAATCCGGAGATGTGGTGCCTCTGCACCGCAAAAAGATAGAACTTACTCTATCTTTTTGCGGAATGGACAGATCGCGGATCCCATTCAAGTAAATGTGTCTGCGATCCAACATGCGGCTGGCCCACGCAATTTGTGGTCCACAGCACGGGCATGGAGCCCTTACGTTCGTGTGAACAAGCACAAAGGCTGTAAACACTGGGCCTTTAGAACTTTGAAAAAGGACACCTTACGCTAGGTTCACATCTGCGTTCAGAAATCCGGCAGTTCACCATGTCTGGCATAGCCAGATAATGGAGGGAACTAATGGATCCCCATTCACTATAATGGGATACGACGGGGATCCGGACGGTTTCCAGCATTAATGGTGGCTTTCGGCAGGACAAAAAGTCTTGCATGCACAAATAAAGTATGTCCAGCCAAAAGTCATTATTTCTGCCGGAAAGTGGCTGGATCCGATTATAGTCAATGGGGATCTGGCGGTACTCGGCATTATCCGGCTATGCTGGATATGTGAACTCCAGCTGTCTGTTCCTCTACCGGAACAGCCTACCGGATTTTGAAACACTGATGTGAATGTGCCCTAAGCGATGATCTTATTAACGTGTGGAAATATATGGGTAGTTAATACAAAAACTGACAGGTGGTTGTTGTAGCTTTTGTGCATAAGGTCAAACAATGTCTCTTTGTAGCCCTAACCTAAATGTTGGGAGTCTACACAATGGAGCTCTAATATGATTTTCTTTTTGTACCAAGGGCATGTTCAGATCAGCGCTATTATTTCTGCAGTTCTGCGCTGTTATTCTACTTTGGTTTCTGCACATAACTGACAGGAAAGAAGCCTAACAGATCCCATTGACTATAATGGGGCGGGGGGCAGAGCACGGCAGTGCACGGCCGGAGATCGCCGGACTAAAAGTACTGCAGGTCCGACTTTTTAGTCCGGCGATCTTTGCCGTGCACAGACGTGCTGCGCCGTAGGTCCGCCCCCCGCCCCATTATAGTTAATGGGGACGGGGCGGCAGCACACGGGTACTTGCGGCATAACGGATCCGGCAGGCTGTTCATCCGCCGGAACAGCCTGCCGGATAGCTGTGCCACAAGTGTGAAAGTAGCCTTATGTTACTCCAGATCCAGTTATCAAGAAGCTTCTCTCCTCTGTTTCGCCGGTTTTATCACTGAACCGCTCCTAACCATGAGCTACGTGTTACAAGAAGTGACTCGTACCTCCTGCTGCACAGATCCACACACTCTTTAAACATTCTGTGAAGAAATGAGCAAGCAGATACCTGTCTCCTATGTGAGAATCAGTTACAGTCACCCAGGGATCAGCAACCTTCGGCACTCCAGCTGATGTGATACTACAACTCCCAGCATGCTCTTTTCAATTCTGTGGGAGTTCAGGTAACAGCCAAGCAAGTGTGCATGATGGGAGATGTAGTTTCACAACACCTGGAGTGCCGGAGGTTGCTGATCACTTATTGAATGAGGCATTACTGCGGAAGGCTTCAAACTATAAGGCCCCTTGCAGACGAGTGTGAGCGGATTAGGTCCGGATGCATTGCCTGAAGAACCTATGAGCCGTATGGATCTGTACATGGGGCCCTACTATGATTGAAAGCACTGTTTTTTTTGTTTTTGGGGTGGGGTGGGGTGGGGTGGGGAATTTCAGGTGAATCCAGGCCTGTTATCAAGTGCTGAGGCCACTTGTGTCTAAATATCAATGCTAATTAAAGGGAATCTTTCACCCCCCCAAACCCCATTTTTCAGCACTCACATATTCCTGTTCTAAATTCCCCCCCATTAAAAAGCCTCTTACCCCATTGTTTCACAGCTTACCTATCTTCATAAAATGACTTTTATTGCAGCTGTCAATCACAGCTGAATGTGCCCAGGGGCAGCGTCATAACGGCCGGTGTCCAGGCCGCGCGCTCATCTTCCTAAGTGTCCACGCCCCCTTTCACCCAGACGGCCCGCCCAGTGTCTTCTGCTTGGCCTCCTCCTGAAGTGGCTAAATCCCGCGCCTGCGCCGAGGATCCGGCAGTCTGCTCTGAACAGCCCTCCAATGCAGCGCTTCCAGGAGTATTGCTGTACGGGCCAGTAATCGGAAAACCAGTGCGCAGGCGCGGACTGCCGGATCCTCAGCGCAGGCGCCTGATTTAGCCACTTCAGGAGGAGGCCAAGCAGAAGACACTGGGCGGGCCGTCTGGGTGAAAGGGGGCGTATACACTTAGGAAGATGAGCGCGCGGCCTGGACACCGGCCGTTATGACGCCGCCCCTAGGCACCTTCAGCTGTGATTGACAGCTGCAATAAAAGTCATTTTATGAAGATAGGTAAGCTGTGATACAATGGGGTAAGAGGCTTTTTAATGGGGGGGCATTTTAGAACAGGAAGATGTGAGTACTGAAAAATGAGGTTTGGGGGGTGAAAGACTCCCTTTAAGATATTCACACCTCTCCCTACATCTTAGTACCTTTCAGTTTGTACTTTTGTAAGTTGGAATGAATCGCGTGGCTGTTGCCATCAGGGCGTATTTATGTAAGCAGGGATATTAGGCCATATGCAGCCTCTTTCAGATGAGTGCGTTTTCCGTCCGGGTGCGATGCGTGAAGCAAACAAAGTATCCAGACTGAATTCTGACCCATTCATTTTAACCCCTCTCCGACTGGCACCGTACATGTACTGCGTTACGGGCTGTGACTTAAGCCCCAGGAACTCAAGACAAAATCAAGGTAATCAATGATTTAAAGATAAATACCATTAGATGTAGAAAACTGCTATTCAGAACAAATCAAGGCTTACGTGCTATATAAAAACCCATTATTTCAACAGATGGGTACGTAAAAGTGCCCACAAAAACAAGTGCTACCTAATAATTAATAAAAAGGAGGTGGGGGGGGGGTAAACTCCCACTACAAGTTTGAAGATAATAGCATACAGGGAAACGAAGGCAGGGTGTTATGGATAACAGGGTATAGGGAAGGGGAAGAAAGTCCCTGTTTTACCCTATATGCTGCTGTGCCCAGGGTTGCCCCCTGATGGTGGAGGTTCCCTGTCCCCGTACCTAAGTCTATCAAATCCCTGTTATGACCCTATATAAATATATATATATATATATATATATAAAGAGAGAACAAATGAGGATGAATAACTCAAAATAATATTTTGTTCTATATAGGGTCATAACAGGGATTTGATAGACTTGGTCCGTGTGCAGTCTGTTTTTTTGTGGAACGGAACAGCTGACCCCTGATAGAACTTTACTATCCTTGTCCGTCATGCGGTCAATAATAGGACATGTTCTATCTTTGAACAGAACGGAACAATGGAAATACAGAAACGGAAGGCATATGGAGTACCTTACGTTGTTTTAGTTTTTTTGCGGATCAATTGAAATGAATGGCTCCGTATACGTTTGTGTGCAATAGGCCTTAGAGTGAGGGCTAATGGGGAGGTGGACATGAGGTTTGTTATGGGTCGGCTTTAATCCTTGTAGGAGCCCTTGCACTAAAGAAGGCCATATTTGAGCCTCTATGAATATGGTCCTTGTAGAATAGGGATGCTCAATCCGCGGCCCTCCAGCTCTTATAAAACTACAACTCCCACTGCTGTAGGCTGTCGGGCATGCTGGGAGTCGTAGTTTTTCAACAGCAGGAGGGTCGCAGGTTCATGCGTACGTCTTCCACAGCCTGTTCTGATATAACACAGTCAGGCAGAAGTCAGGCCTGGTCTCTGAACACTCGCATTTATGTATCTTTATTAGTCTCTACAGTTCAAAACAAGAACAAACGTCCGCACGCGTCAGTTACTTCCGTAATCAGCCTGCGCCGGAAGTGGGGAAACAGTAGCAAAGGAGAGCGGAAGTGACGTCGTGGCGAACTCACCGGCGGCGGAAGTGGGGACGTTGCTCTCACGTATTTGTCTTCACGTGTAGTCGGCTTGTCCGGAGCCGTGTATCGGGGATTCCTCTTGAAGGGAGAGACAGGTGAGGAGGGGGCGCTGAGGGCGGCACGTGACGAGCTACACTGCTCTCACATAGACCGTCGTGCAGGTTGTAGAGACCACAATGCACCAGGTATTATCCGGGGACTGACCTGTGTAATGATGGCTGTTTATAGGCAATTCTGTGGTTGAAGAAGCCAGGAAATCTTGAGTGCGGGGTGTGTCCTTATCGGTGGTCACCCAGCTTTCCCAGGAAGAGACCAACACTGCATTAATGGGCTATGGCACAGTATTGTAAGCCTGTGATTAATTCGTTGTATTAAAATGTGTCGTTTCTAAACAATTTTGACTTTTAAGGGGGCTATTATTCCATGATTAACATAAAAAAAATAATAATAATCAGACACCGGTACATGAGAACCTCTTTCTAACAGCTAGAACCAGCCCTGTGCCTCACATGGATCCAGAGCTCTCACAATTCATTTATTTGTAGCTGGCAGTTTGGGGCGTGTCCTTTCTGCTGCAGTTGAAGGATGGAACTGAGCATGTGCTTCCATCTCTGTGAGCAGAACAGGTGGTTGAAATTAGAAATGGAGCAAACAGCAGGTGGCGCTATGCAGATCAATTTAATTGAATAAGACTATTTTCACACTAGTGGCAGGGGAGTCCGGCGGGTGAACAGCTGTCGGAGGACTGCTGCTCCATCCCCATTGACTATAATGGGAGCGGGCGGAGTTCCGGTGGCAGCGAGAGGCTGTCGGACTAAAAGTACTGCATGGTGTAGTTTTAGTCTGGCGGCCTCTCGCTGTGCCTTTGCTGGAACTCTGCCCCCATTATAGTCAATGGGGATGGAGCGGTAGTCCGGGGGCACACGTGAACTAGCGGCAGGACAGATCCGACAGGCTGTTCACCCGCCGGACTCCCCTGCCGCTAGTGTGAAAATTGTTGTTTTTACATCCACACAGCTCTATAAGTGGCTCTTTTTGTAAGGGTGCGGGCACACCGTGCAGTTCTGACATGCATTCAGGATGCAGTTTTCCGTTTAGCAGCCTCATTAACCCCTGGTGTTCTGCATTGTGGGAATGACTTAAAGGGAGTCTTTCACCCCGAAAACCCATTTTTCAACACTCACATCTTTCTCTGCAAAATTGCCCCCACATTAAAAAGCTTCTTACTCTATTGCTGTACCTCCTACCGACCTCAGAAAATCACTTTAATTGCAGATGTCAATCACAGTTGAAGTTATGAAGATGAGCGTGCGGCCTGGGCACCGGTCGTTATGACGCCGCCACTGGGCACCTTCAACTGTCATTCACATCTGCAATTAAAGTGATTTTCTGAAGATCGGTAAGAGGTACAGCAATAGGGTAAGAAGCTTTTTAATCTGGGGGCAATTTTGCAGAGAAAGATGTGAGTGTTGAAAAATGGGTTTTCAGGGTGAAAGACTCCCTTTAATTAATTTCAGTTAGGCCTCTTTCACACTTGCGTTCTGAGGATCCGGCAGGCACTTCCGTCCCGCCGGATCCATCAGAACGCAAGTCGCCTGAAAGCATTAGAAGACTGATCAGGATCCTGATCAGTCTTCTAATGCTTTCAGGTTACTATGGCAGCCAGGACGCTATTAAAGTCCTGGTTGCCATAGTAGTAGTGGGGAGTGGGGGAGCGGTATACTTAGTCTGTGCGGCTCCTGGGGCGCTCCAGAATGACGTCAGAGTGCCCCATGCCCATGCGATCACGTGATCCATGCGATCACGTGATCCATGCGTGTGGGGCGCCCTGACGCCACTCTGAGCGCCCGAGCCTGCACGGATGGTAAGTATACTGCTCCCCGCTCCTCACTACGATTTACCATGGCAACCAGGACTTTAGCGTCCTGGCTGCCATGGTAACAATTGAGAAAAAGCTAAACGTCGGATCCGGCGATGCGCCGAAACTACGTTTAGCCTAAGGCCGGATTAATGCACTTCAATGGGCATTAATTCCGGATCCGGCGTTACGGCATGTCTTCCGGATTTTTGGACGGAGACAAATCCGCAGCATGCTGCGCTTTTGTCAACGTCCAAAAAACGTTCACATACTGAACGGAAGACATCCTGATGCATCCTGAACGGATTTCTCTCTATTCAGAATGCATTGGGATAATCCTGATCAGTATCTTTCCGTCCTAGAGCCCCGAGGACGGAACTCTAGGACGGAAAGCAAAAACGCTAGTGTGAAAGGGGCCTTAGCTGCAATAAAAACCGCATCCTGAAAGCTTGTCAGAACCGCACTGTGTGCCCTAAGGGGGCCATTTAGTGTTCCCTGTAATGTACTAAAAAACTGTCAAAACTGTTCTGTTTTGGCAGAATTGGGGAGAAAAGGCACAATTTCCATTGTGTTTTGGGGGTTTTGCCTAAAGGAGCACTCCCACAAAAAATGTAATTCTCTGAATTGTTAGGCTACTTTCACACTATCGCTGTTGCTGGATCCGGCAGGGCTCAGCAAGAAAACGCTTCCGTTACTGATAATACAACCGTCTGCGTCCGGTGTGAACGGATCTGTTTGTATTATCTGTAAAGGGGTCCTCTCACTTCAGTAAGTGGCATTTATCATGTAGAGAAAGTTAATAGAAGCCACTTACTAATGTATTGTGATTGTCCTTGTTGCCTCCTTTGCTGACTGGATTCATTTTTCCATCAAATTATACATTGCCTGTTTCCATGGTTACGACCACCCAGCAATCCATCAGTGGTGGTCGTGGCTGCACAGTATAGGAAAAAGCGTCAGCCTCTCTGGTGGCCGGGACCATGGGAGCGAACACAGGCTGGAGCTTTTTCCTATTTTGTGCAAGCACGACCACCACTGATGGATTGCAGGGTGGTCGTAACCATGGAAACAAGAAGTGTATAATGTGATGGAAAAATGAATCCAGACAGCAAAGGAGACAACATGGAGAATCACAGTACATTAGTAAGTGCCTTGTATTAACTTTCTCTACATGATAAATGCCACTTACTGCAGTGAGACCACCCCTTTAACATAGCCAAGACAGATCCGTCACCATTGAAAGTCAATAGGGAACGGATACGTTTTCTATTGTGGGTCATTACGGACCCGTCTTGCTCCGCATCCCATGACTGAAAGAAAACCGCAGCTTGCTGGGGTTTGCTCTCCGGTATGGGAACGGAGTGCATTCCGTTCTGTTCAGTTACATTTTGTCCCCATTGACAATGAATGGGGACAAAACGGAAGCGTTTTTCTCCGGTATTGAGATCCTTTGACAGATCTCAATACCGGAAAATAGAAACGCTAGTGTGAAAGTAGCCTTAGAAAGGTGCATGATGTAAACTGTAGTGAAGGTAATTTTCCTATCAGTGTCTCTATTTGCGGAATATAACCTTCCTTCTGATCCTCGGCTGTGTCATGTGACTTTCCAAATAAGGCTCCATTCACAACACAAAGGGGAAACGGTGATGTGAACGAAGCCTAACACGGCTAGGGATGAGCAAACTTATGTTTTACGATTTCGGGGTTTCGGGTTTTATTAAAATTTCCTTATGGATTCTGATACAACTGGCCATATCGGAATTCGTAGACTGGATGCATGACAGAATACCTTTAAGAGAGGTCTATGGGCCGCACAACTGATCCGTCTGGTTTCTCTCATTTCCCGCATAGCGGAAACCAGATGGATCAGTTGTGCGGCCCATAGACTTCTATTATGACGGAATGCCTCTTAAAGGTATTCCGTTATGCATTCTGTCATAGAATTCCGTTACGGCCTGTGGTAAGAAAACCGGAACCCCAAACTCGAACTTGTAAAACACGAGTTCGCTTATCCCTAAACACAGCATCTTGTGTGAACAGGAAGTCGGCTTCTCTACGTATTCATATGGGAGCCTCGGTGTCAATCTCATAGGAATGTACAGAGAAGTAACTGATCTCCTGTCCTGTGTCCAGTGTTGGTCACATGACACAGCTGAGGATCAGAAGGGAGGGGATATCTCACAAATAGCCACTGGTGAAAAGATTATATTCACTACTGATTATATCATGTACCTTTCTAACAGGTCCGAGAATAAAGATTTTTGTGGGAGTGCTTCTTTAATGGTGGTCACTGTTTTGTGTAGAATGACTTATTCTGTGGGTCAGTTCGATTATGGCGATACCAGATCTATATAGTTATTTTACTACTGTGTAATCTGAATGACACCCGCTGTGTAAGGAGCAGACTCGGCTTTTGAGCTGTGCAGTCCCGGCTCACCTGGGGTGCAGTCCCGGCTCACCTGGGGTGCAGTCCCGGCTCACCTGGGGTGCAGTCCCGGCTCACCTGGGGTGCAGTCCCGGCTCACCTGGGGTGCAGTCCCGGCTCACCTGGGGTGCAGTCCCGGCTCACCTGGGGTGCAGTCCCGGCTCACCTGGGGTGCAGTCCCGGCTCACCTGGGGTGCAGTCCCGGCTCACCTGGGGTGCAGTCCCGGCTCACCTCTTTATATATTTTTAACGCTGTGGCTGATGGAACAATATTTTGTCGCACGGGTGTTGTGGTGCTGCCTTTGTCACTTGGGAGTGGAGGGGGTCGGGGCCAGAACTTTTGCCCCATCAAATTTGTCATCCTTTACACTTGGAAACAGGTGTAAAGGAGGAGTGAAAACGACTCCAGTAAGGGGGCTGAGCAGTTTTCACTCCGGACGCACGCATTGCGGGACGTGCGCCTAATTTAGACTGTTAGATTGTGGTGTTCGCTGCAGTGGAGGGGATGGATTGGACATGTTCGATTTTCCGTTTTCATTAATGTTAATGGCGGTGTCTGGCGGGATAACCAATACATTTTTTTGCGCTAAACGGAAATGTACTTCCTCCAACACTGGAAGAGGTGGTAGTTGCTGAAGGCGCTGCTGTTTTGTATACTATTGTGTGTTTTTATTGTATCACTCGCTCTCGCGGAGGACAGGCTGCAGGAGGTCCACATCAGCGCTGAGCGTGGTCCTGGAGGAATGGGCGAGTATAACAAGATTTTTTAATCTTAGGCTATTGGAGGGTTTGTCCGTGATATTTTGTTATCTCGGAAAACCTCTTCAAAACCAACTTCCGTATGCTGTCCGCAAAAATGCGGATTTTTTTTGTGTGGATTACATGCGGAACCATTCACTCATATGGGGCCCTTTTCTTCCGTTCTACGTCTCCGCAAAATAAATAAAACCTGGCCTGTACTTGTCAGTAAAAATCTGGAAGTGGTCCCATTGAAGTCTATGGGTTCGCAAAAATGCGGAATGCAATCAATTTTTTTGCGGGCATGTTGAACTGTCCGCAAAAAGATAGATCCTCGTTTTTGCGGACAGCATACGGCCCGTTGAATGAGCCCTTACCTGATCCTTACGGCTTGGTTCCACCTCCGACTCAGGTCTCCCCATGTCAACGGTTTGATGCGGGTCATGTGGTCGGCGTCAAACTGCACATTTATTTGGGGTGACCTGCGGCACCCTTGGGGGAGCGATGGAGGTGGAACCTGGCGGCACGGATGAGGTAAGTATGATTCCCACCACAGGTTAGGCCACACTTGGGGTATGCAGCAAAGGTTCCCGGTGGTCTCACTTCAGCAAGTGGCATTTTTTATGTAGAGAAAGTTAATATAAGCCACTTACTAATGTATTGTGATTGTCTATATTGCTTTCTTTGCTCGCTGGATTCATTTTTCCATCACTCAATACACTGCTTGTTTCCATGGTTACGACCACCATTCCAGCAGCGGTGGCTATGCTTGCGGACTATATGAAAAAGGGCGGGCCTCTCTCTGCAGGGTGGTCGTAGCCATGGAAACGAGCAGTGTATAATGTGATGGAAAAATGAATCCAGCCAGCAGAGGAAGCAATATGTACAATCACAGTACATTAGTAAGTGGCTTGTATTGACTTTCTCTACATGATAAATGCCACTTACTGAAGTGAGAGGACCCCTTTGAGTAAAACAAGCCATCCTCTGCAAGTAATATTACAGTAAAAGTGTGTGTTCTCACAGCACCTGTACTGTACACATAAGAAAACTCCAATGTGTATTTGCAGTGGGATCTGTGGCAGAATTTCTCCTTGTGCCCGTGTGAATCTAACATTCCCGAGAGTCTTATCTACCAGTCAGTAGTAGCGCGGCTCACGTCTTGTGCCTGCTGCAGCTGCTTTATCCTGAACCTTCACACATATTAATAGTTCAGGCTGGAGAGAGATCCAGTATAATGTTACCAGCAGCGGCTGTAGGCGTCCAGGCGGTCCTATGAGATTTCCTAATCCATATATGTAGGTGTAATGTCTGCCAGGTCTTAAAGGGGGTTTCATTACTTTTCTCAGGGCTCATCCACACGGCCACAGCTCCTCTGACCCGAACTGACGGTATCATAGTAATTTCTGACGATCAGTTTGTATCTGATTGAGGGGCTATGCGGTGTATTCTCAGCTTGTATGACCACAGATGGGTGGGAGAGCTAAGGATTTAGACACAGATATAATATCCTTCTTCCTGACCAAGTATTTTGCCCATTGTATTATTTTTTTATTTTTTTTTATGAAAACTTCATTAGATTATGTGAATAACTTGTTCCACTCGCTTGTCTTTCAGGGTTCTCTGACATGTCCTACACGGTGCTGGCAAGGTTACATGTGCTATGACAAAAATTAGCCAATGGGTCACCACAATGGCTTCCAAGACTCCAGGATCTACAGTGTCATTGGTTGGACCAGGGTCACTTTTAGATAAGCCCTCACTTCACATGGTGGGGTACATGGGAAAAGTCAGTGAAACTTTTTTTCTTAAAAAAAATTTCAGCTATTTTTTTTTTCTTCTGCGCTCATGTTTCAATGTTCTTTTTGTTCTCTTATCCACGGAAATCTTTAAGAAAAAGGCGAAAGCTAACGACAAAGTAAACAGTACATTTAGCGGCTGTATTTTTATGTGATCCTGTGGGTTTGTAATGTGCAAATTGTCTGATTTTAATACAGTGACCGTTGTTGTCTTTATGGACCAAAATGTATTTCCTAAACGATTGTCTCGTATCTGGAAGACTTTCTTCCCTTTCAGCGGGTGTGCTGTCGTTCATCAAGCACCTGCATCTCTCAGGAGATTGACTTTTAAAGTGATTGTGCAGGCTGCAGATAGGTCATCAATATCTGATCGGTGGGGGGGTCCAACACCCGGCACGCCCACCAGTCAGCTATTGAAGAGGATATGGTGCTCCATGCAAGCACTGCATAGTGTATTTACAAGTGTCAGCTCCATTCGAGTAAATGGAGCGAGTACTTGCAATTAGGCCTAATTCACACATCCGTAGTGTGTTTTGCGGAAACACGGATCTGCAAAACAGGGACGGCTGCAATGTGCATTCCGCATTTTGCAGACCGCACATTGCTGGCACTATATAGAGAATGCCTTTTCTTGTCCGCAATTGCGGACAAGAATAGGACATGTTCTATTTTTATGCGGATGCGGACATCACATAGTGTGCTGTCCACATCCATTCCTGCCCCTTTGAAATGAATGGGTCTGCAACACTTCTGCAAAATTGCGTATGGGATGCGGATCCATTTTGCGGATGTGTGAATTAGGCCTTACACTGCACCGATGAGACTTCCGAGATGACGGCAGTGTAATGAAGATGAAGCAGCGCTCACATGGAGTGCTGCCTCCTCTTCGAACAGCTGATCAGCATTGGCGCAGGGTGTTGATTTTTGTTAGGTCCCTTGAAAAATGAAAACTGCGGCCTGGCTCTTGTGGCCAACTCCTTTTGCTGCTTCTTTGCACCATTGTTGATAGATCTCCTCTTTCCATGGTCTCTGTAACACTTGGGTTGCGTAAGGTTTTTCTCATGTATCATGTTAGAATGTAAGAAGTGTTTTTAGTGTAATCTCGAAATTAATGCTGAAACGTAAACGTTTTTTACTCTAGAACCCTCATAGCAGCAACGCTCCCCATGATGGATGGTGCCCGGTGTGCAAGACCAAGGGCCAAACACAAGCGCTCAAGACGTACCGCATCAATTTTACTCAGTCAATATTTCTGTGTACCAACCCACAGGTATGTCTTCCATGTTTATTAGATTTTTTTTTTTTTGTAGGAATTATCACTTTTGCATTAAAGATGTTTTCAAGTTATTTTTATTTTTTTTCCCTATAGTGTATTTATCCATTGGGATATACTCCCTTGGATAACATAATTGCCAACACTGCTGACCTTAAGAATATCAGCCCGAATAAACAGCAAAAGCGTAACATCTCCAACCTGTCGCCAACTCCGCTTCCATTTCAGAAGAGACCGAAAATTGATCCGCCTGTTGTCGATGATTCTCATACTGCTCAAGCTGATCCATGTACATTTGTGCCTGGTTTTCCAGCACTGGAAAATGAAACAAGTTCACAACCTGGTCTTGAGGAGAGTACAGATTCTCAGATGCAAAATGTCTCAGGGAGGTCAAACTCTTTCAGTAGTTCTGCTGTATGCAACAAGTCTAGCTTTTCAATTCTGCCCATGGGATCTCCTAGTAGATATGCACTTTCTGAACCTGATGGATCGCCAGCAGTACAGGATGACCCCCAGAAAGCATTGCAGAATAGAGGTCTCGAAGTAATGGACCCTTTAAATAATGGCCTCCACCCAGAGACGGACCACAGCATGAGTAAGGTGCAGGAAGAGGTAAAGCAAATTTCCGATACCAAAATGACTACATCTTTAAGTGAAGAGGGCAAATTGAATGGCCCGGCATTTAGCTCAGACCATATGCCCTCATGTGTCTCGCCACGTACACCTTTGTTGCAAAACTGTCAGGAAGAGAGTCAAGTAATTGAAAATTCCTCTAAGGAGGCGTCCAACCCCCTGAGTAATATTGATAATGTATCGGATCTGGAATGTAGGTTACAACAGTCTTGTGATTTTGCACCTTCTGAACCTGATGGATCGCCAGCAGTACAGGATGACCACCAGGAAGCATTGCAGAATAGAGGTCTCGAAGTAATGGACGCTTTAAATAATGGCTCTCTTCTCGTCCTCCACCCAGAGACGGACCACAGCATGGGTAAGGTGCAGGAAGACGTAAAGCAAAGTTCAGATACCAAAATGACTATATCTTTAAGTGAAGAGGGTAAATTGAATGGCCCGGCATTCAGCTCAGACCATATGCCCTCATGTGTCTCGCCACGTACACCTTTGTTGCAAAACTGTCAGGAAGAGAGTCCATTAAATGAAAATTCCTCTAAGGAGGCGTCCACCCCCCAGAGTAATATTGATAATGTATCGGATCTGGAATGTAGGTTACAACAGTCCTGTGAATTTATCAAGGATAACCTTTGTTTGGTGGAACCTCCCAAAGAACATATAGAGAACATGGATGATTTGACAGATGGAAATGTAGAAGCTACTTTGTGTAATAACGAGGCTTCTCTTTTAATTCCGGACAGTCAACTAAAAATAAGTGCAAATACATTCACCTCCGAAATGCAACAGGAAGAAACTGAACAGCAAATGAATTTGAGCTCCTTGCTGGACATATCTCCTCCAAAATGTCCAGAGGTTGCTGTACAAGAGAACTCAGAATCTCTTCAAGTAGTGCAGGAATCTCGTGATGTGACAGCGACTTCTCAATCCTTAGAAGGCGAGCTACAAGAGTGTCTAGCAGATTCGTGTAGGCCATTGTCTTCTCCGTCATGTGTTGTGGCAGAGGACAGTGAAAAAGGTCAGTCTACCTCGCTACCGTGTGAGTTAAAGGAATGTCAGCCGGAGAGTATGTCCAAAGATAATTTGGATGTGCCTTTGGATTTAACATCTCCTGTTCCAAATGGGTCTGTGGTAAGTGCAGAAGGTCCATCAACACCAATTCCTAACTCATCATTGCTACAAGAACCGGTGCAGAACTGTCAGAATATAAATTCTGAAGAACACAATCCCTCAAATTCTTTACAAGACCTTCAGCCTGAGAGCCAAGTGGAAGAGAGCGTTTTGAACAATTGTGACAGTCCTTCTACTTCATTTCCACCTGTAGAAGACCAGACCTTTGCTGATGCTTCAGCAATAGCCTTACCAGGTGACCAGATGTCTGAGGAATGTGACGCGGCTCGTGTCTGTCAGGAAAATGACATGGCTTCTCCGGCTGACGCACTAGTGGGTAATCAACCTGTTCATCATTCAGATGATGGTACCTTGGAGAGTGTATGTGACCCCCATGACATTTCAGCCTCTATGAACGATGACTGTAATGCCCAAAGAGATGGCAAACCTATAAACAAAATGTCATTGCCAGGTCCGCAAGTCGTGTTACAAGACTGTTTGAAGTGTCATTGTGGAACGATTATACCATCTCAGAACTTGCAGAAGAACACTTGTGACGACCCTACAACTTCAGCTTCTTCTAGAAAAGACCAGGCCTGTTCTGATGCTGCAGCAAAAACAGTACCTCATAGCTCTTCAACTGCTATCGTGAAAGGTGATGGTAGTGACAAATCTCCGAACAAAATCTATCTACCAGGTCCTCAGATCTTGCTTCAGGACTGCTTGAAGTGTCATTGTGGAAGGAATATACCATCTCGGACATTGCAGAATACGCCGACACCAAACAAAGATTCTGTATTTGAAGTTGACAGTTCCTCGTGTGAGGCAAAGGCTCTTGCAGACTGTGAGGAAGTGTCAGCACTGTCAGATATTGAAAAGGATAGCAATACAGTTGCTACTGCGGAAAAGCCAGTGTCTACCCCACCTGTAGAGTGTGAATCCCCATTATCCAAGCAGAAGAAAACGTTTTATGAAAACACAACTTTACCTGACTTGTTACTGGACATTCAGCCTGAACACCGCATGGAAGAGCCTTTATCGGCGGCCCCTAGTCCTGCATGTGAGGCCACAGAGTCCATGACTCCTCATTCAGACATGGAAATAACCAAACAAGATGTGCGGCAGAATCAACAGGGCAAAGAGAGTGATGATGTCATGGAGACTGAAGTGACGAAAATATTGAACGACATTGTTCAAGATGGCCGCAAATTGTCGAATACTTTAGAAACCTCATTAAACAGTGACGGACTGGCTGACGAGAGCCATGAAGCCATGGAAACAAAAGATGAGGTTCCAGCTGAAGATGTTAAAGCACCTGCAAGAAAAAAGTTAAAAGTTACAGAAAAACGTCTACAGTGGAAGAACAAGCATTCCTTATGCTGGTTAGATTGCATCTTGTCTGCTTTGGTCCAGTCAGAGACTCTCATTCGTTTTGTTAAGGAGAGTCGTCACCTTAGCAAGGAGTCAATCATTCACAATCTCATTCAAAGATATGGAGAAGCCACAGCAATGTATATAAAGAGTCTCAAGAAACAGAAAGCAGGTGAGTGTTTTTATTTATTTTTATTTTTTTACTTAAAGGGGTTGTCCTTTTTCAGAGCTGTACCTGGACATATCCCCTTCTTCCCCCCAATCAGCCACTCAGAGATGAGTATCGGAGTATTTCATGGGCTTTTTGGTTTACAAACTTAGGAGGAGGCATCCGTCTAAGCAGTGTTGCCGGTGCCTTTACAGGCTATGGCAGCGCTAAAGCCCGTCCATTAGTGCTAACTGCTAGGCAGAAGCTTCTGCCTAGCAGAGACCTGGTACGTCACCGGATCTAATGAAAAAGCCCTAATGCTTCGATGCTAATCCCAGAGTGGGGGAAGAAGGGGTTATGTCCAGGATGAGCGCTGAACCTGGACTACCCCTTCAGTACACACAGTTTTCACCTTCCTGAGTCCACTTTATGTGGTAATAACTTTTTGAATGCTATTAATCGTGACACATTGTAAATTTAAGTCAATTTGTTTTACCTTTTTAAAAGGCTTAGATTTCTAAGTTTTTTTTTTTTTTTAAGGAAATTTCTAAAATCCACTTTTTTCCCTTCACCCATGACGGCACCATAGAGAGATGGATCCGCCCCCATAACTGGACAGGAAGCCCCAGAGCAATCAAAAAGGGAACACACACTTCCTCCCTCAGTGTGGTTTTTCTGTCCTCTGGACAGAGGAGCCTGGAGCATGCAGCCTCCAGGACTGTAAAACGAGGAACACCTTATGGGCTTCGGGGCCTGGTTGACTGCCTCATGGCTTCGGGGCCTGGTTGACTGCCTCGTGGCTTCGGGGCCTGGTTGACTGCCTCATGGCTTCGGGGCCTGGTTGACTGCCTCGTGGCTTCGGGGCCTGGTTGACTGCCTCATGGCTTCGGGGCCTGGTTGACTGCCTCATGGCTTCGGGGCATGGTTGACTGCCTCATGGCTTCGGGGCCTGGTTGACTGCCTCGTGGCTTCGGGGCATGGTTGACTGCCTCGTGGCTTCGGGGCCTGGTTGACTGCCTCGTGGCTTCGGGGCCTGGTTGACTGCCTCGTGGCTTCGGGGCCTGGTTGACTGCCTCGTGGCTCGGGGCCTGGTTGACTGCCTCGTGGCTCGGGGCCTGGTTGACTGCCTCGTGGCTCGGGGCCTGGTTGACTGCCTCGTGGCTTCGGGGCCTGGTTGACTGCCTCGTGGCTTCGGGGCCTGGTTGACTGCCTCGTGGCTTCGGGGCCTGGTTGACTGCCTCGTGGCTTCGGGGCCTGGTTGACTGCCTCGTGGCTTCGGGGCCTGGTTGACTGCCTCGTGGCTTCGGGGCCTGGTTGACTGCCTCGTGGCTTCGGGGCCTGGTTGACTGCCTCGTGGCTTCGGGGCCTGGTTGACTGCCTCGTGGCTTCGGGGCCTGGTTGACTGCCTCGTGGCTTCGGGGCCTGGTTGACTGCCTCGTGGCTTCGGGGCCTGGTTGACTGCCTCGTGGCTTCGGGGCCTGGTTGACTGCCTCGTGGCTTCGGGGCCTGGTTGACTGCCTCGTGGCTTCGGGGCCTGGTTGACTGCCTCGTGGCTTCGGGGCCTGGTTGACTGCCTCGTGGCTTCGGGGCCTGGTTGACTGCCTCGTGGCTTCGGGGCCTGGTTGACTGCCTCGTGGCTTGGGGCCTGGTTGACTGCCTCGTGGCTCGGGGCCTGGTTGACTGCCTCGTGGCTTCGGGGCCTGGTTGACTGCCTCGTGGCCGGGGCCTGGTTGACTGCCTCGTGGCTTCGGGGCCTGGTTGACTGCCTCGTGGCTTCGGGGCCTGGTTGACTGCCTCGTGGCTTCGGGGCCTGGTTGACTGCCTCGTGGCTTCGGGGCCTGGTTGACTGCCTCGTGGCTCCGGGGCCTGGTTGACTGCCTCGTGGCTTCGGGGCCTGGTTGACTGCCTCGTGGCTCGGGGCCTGGTTGACTGCCTCGTGGCTTCGGGGCCTGGTTGACTGCCTCGTGGCTTCGGGGCCTGGCTGACTGCCTCGTGGCTTCGGGGCCTGGTTGACTGCCTCGTGGCTTCGGGGCCTGGCTGACTGCCTCGTGGCTTCGGGGCCTGGTTGACTGCCTCGTGGCTTCGGGGCCTGGCTGACTGCCTCGTGGCTTCGGGGCCTGGCTGACTGCCTCGTGGCTTCGGGGCCTGGTTGACTGCCTCGTGGCTTCGGGGCCTGGTTGACTGCCTCGTGGCTTCGGGGCCTGGTTGACTGCCTCGTGGCTTCGGGGCCTGGCTGACTGCCTCGTGGCTTCGGGGCCTGGCTGACTGCCTCGTGGCTTCGGGGCCTGGTTGACTGCCTCATGGCTTCGGGGCCTGGTTGACTGCCTCATGGCTTCGGGGCCTGGTTGACTGCCTCATGGCTTCGGGGCCTGGTTGACTGCCTCATGGCTTCGGGGCCTGGTTGACTGCCTCATGGCTTCGGGGCCTGGTTGACTGCCTCGTGGCTTCGGGGCCTGGTTGACTGCCTCGTGGCTTCGGGGCCTGGTTGACTGCCTCGTGGCTTCGGGGCCTGGTTGACTGCCTCGTGGCTTCGGGGCCTGGTTGACTGCCTCGTGGCTTCGGGGCCTGGTTGACTGCCTCATGGCTTTGGGGCCTGGTTGGTTGCCTAGTGGCTTCAGGCTGAATGCCTTTGATCTTATGTTTTATTGAATTCCGATGCCCTGTGCATGCTTGGTTGTATGCCTGTCTGGCTGGCTGCCTTTGAGCCTGTGCCTGGTCGGCCTTTCAGTATATGCCTGCCTTTCTGGTTTACTGCATTGAGCCTGTGGTAAAAAAAAAGAAAAAAGTCAGTCTTTGTGGCAGGGTGATTATTTTCATGGCCTCATGTTTCTGTGGAGCTGATTTGCTTCTGCTGCTGAGCTTATCTAGTGTAGCTGTGTTCAGCTGCTTACATTGCATGGGCCGTGTCTGCATGGTTGGCGGTTTTGGTCGCCGTGGCTGGCGGCTTGTGCCGCCGTGTCTTGATAACTGACGGTTCTTGCAACAATATCTGGATGACGGTACCTGGCTCTGAGCGATTGTCTGTGACCAGCTGTGCCTGTGATGCAACCATGTCTTGGTGACGGTCTACCTTGATGGCTATGCCTGCATAGTGAACTGGTTCTGTGGCTATGCCTGACAGTTTGTAGTTTAATGATCTACAATAAGCATAGTACACCAACGAAGCCCTATAATGTTCCTAGTGGAGAATGAGAAGATGGGCTGGAACAGATGGTTTAGAGCCCTATAAGTCTCCTAGTTGGGAGTGAAGATATGGGTTGGACCATGTTGTTTGGATGGCCTACAGAACATATGGCGTACCAACAAAGCCCTATATGGCTTCTGGTTGGGAGTAAGAAGATGGGCTGGTTCATTTAGTCTGTATGGCCTACAGGAGGTATGTCTCACCAGCAAAACCTTATGAATACTTCCCACGGAGTCCCTGGAGGTTGCCTGCTGGTGTCCTTTGTGCGGTAGTTTCCGGTGGTGGGGACCCTAGGAGGTCTGAAGGGTCCAGGGGGCTCTTTTGGACCTCTTGCAGCAGATCTGTGAGCTCTTCCAGATACCGGATTGATGCCACGGTAGGGTTCCATCATGGATGCCGAATTGTGAGAAAATTTGAAGATTTTGGCATCTGAAGTTCTTCTGGTCCTCCAGTGGATCTTGAATCACTGGGTGGGGAGCTTTCCAGGTGTGTTCTCCTGTTACCCCAGTTGAGGTTTACTTGTGTTTAAAAACGTTTTAATCAATATGCAAATTCTCTACCTTTGTGCCCAAGGGGGCAGGTGCACATGTAGAGTACTGGCAGCACTAGACAGGACTAGGTAGCGAGGAGAAAGAGAGAAAGCTGGCACAGCCTCAGCATAGCCAGACCGAGGCTGCTGCCAGCACTCTACACGTGCGCCTGCGCAGGAATTCAGCGTTCGGCTAGCCTGAAAAAAAAAAGGCCAGAGCAGTGAATAATAACGAGGGGAACAGCGCTGGAAGCTGTACTTCGGGCGCGGCTGGGCACAAAGCCGCAGGAGACGCTGCCCCATTGGGCACAAAGATAGTGAATTTGCATACAGATTAAAATGTTTTTTAAACACAAGTACAGCTTAACTGGGGGTAACATTAGTATCGTTTTATTCCTAATTCTCTGATGAATACCAGTGTGTATATATATATATATATATATATCTTTAGCTGGAAAATCAGCCTGTCAGTGTCCCTTTAAGGAGCGGCAATACTCATTACCCATTGTTATCCTAGCCTCTCACTGATAACTGATTAAGGACTGGAGACACTTGTATAAGTGAAGGGAATCGATAGTCAATAGTTCAAGACTGAAGCTGTAAACCATTTGAAAAACTGCTATCATTCAGCTAAGGCTATAAAACATGTAAACTCAGATTGTTAGCTTAAATTTTAAACATGACTATGGGATTCTACTAGAAAAATCCCCTGCCCCTTCCTGGATCCTCCCACTGCTCTATCTTCAGCAGAAGATCAGCACACAAAGGAGAAGGCAGCAGCTTCTGCTCAACTACCTCTCTGTGCTAGAGGAGATTAGAAGAACTTGGTGGAACAGCTTCGTATTTGCATATTAAATACAGAGGAGTCGGAGTCGAGGAGTCGGAGGTTTCAAAATCTGAGGAGTCGGAGTCGGACAATTTATCTACCGACTCCACAGCCCTGGTTCCCCGCTACGCGCTCCCTGCAGGTGGCGTGACTTGGAAGGGACTCTCCTGGGGAACTTTTGGTGAGGCAGGAAGAAACATCTGTCTGGGAATATAACCTGCACCAAAAAAATCAGTGTTCAGCAATCCTCTTCAGTTTGATCATTCTGCGTCAAGATAATTTCTTCTCTAAGCTGTGTTAAATATGTTATGATTAATGTTACCACTTCATGAGAAACCCATATAAGATTTCTTTTATAAGATTATCCTGGGTTTAAGGTATAATGTTGAAATTCCTAGGTTAGTATGTTCCCACTTTTTTTTTTTTTTGTTTGGACCTCTTATTAGCTTTGGGGTCTTCATGGCTTAAGATTACTTTTTAAGCAGGCTCCTCCCGAGGGGTGTTTGTTATCTCTGGTAGTCAATCTCTCTATGGTGCTGTCATGGGTGAAGGGAAAATGATAATTACACTTACCGGTAATTGGATTTTCCAGAACCCATCACAGCACCCCTCTAATTCCCTTCCCGGTGCTTGTGGTTGACAGGAAATGTTTGTCTTTCAAGAAAAAAGAAATAGCAAGAATGAGGTTATAGGAATTCTATTTTGTACGGCTCCTACTGATCTAATCTGGAATCAACACTGAGGGAGTAAGTGGGTGTTCCCTTTTTGATTGCTTTGGTGCTCTTGTCCAGTTGTGGGGGCGGCTCCATCTCTCTATGGTGCTGTCATGGGTTCTGGAAAATCCAATTATCGGTAAGTGGTAATTACCCTTTGTGGGACTTCTTGGAAAGCGGGATAAAGAAAAGGCGGCAACTCTGCCATTGCTTTTTGGGTTTTGTTATTGCAGGAAAAATTATACATTTACCAATTTTTTAAAAGTTTTTACATTTTACAACTTTGGAAAAAAAAAAAATCTTGTTTTTGTGTTGCCGTTTTTTGAGAGACATATATATATATATTTTTTTTTCTGTCAATCCAATTAGGGTCTAGTTTTTTTGCCAAATGAGGTGACGTCTCCAGTGATACCCTTATGGGGTACATAGTACTTTGATTGCTCACTGCTACACTTTTTGTAAGGCAAAGTGACCAAACAAATGGTTATATTGGCTCCGTTTTTATTTTAGTTTTTTTTTTATGATGTTCATCTGATGGGGTAGATCATGTGATCATTTTTATAGAGCCAGTCATTACGGACATGATGATGCCTTATGTCCATTTGTTTTTTTATATAGCTTAATGAGGGGAAAGGGCTTTTTTTTTTTTTGTCCAAGTGTGATAGATTCTCCGTGCTTTTTATATTGATGACCTATCCTGAGGATAGGTCAACAATATCAGATTGGAGGGGGTCTGACACCCGGCTCCTGAGGATAGGTCATCAATAGAAAAGTCAGGACAACCCCTTTAACTTTTGGGGGTCTGATCCCCCTCTACAATGCATTGCAATGCATAGTGTGTTGTAATGCATTGACTGTAGTGCAGGGGTCAGCAACCCCCGGCACGTGTGCCAAAGATGGCACGCAGTCTGTTTTTTACTGGCACGCCACTGCAATTTGTGGTGGCTGCACCTTTTCCTCCACGCCAGCCAGCAGAGTAGACTGCTACCTCATGGGCTGACTGTCTGTGTAGCGCTGCAATACACTGCGCTGTGCCTTGAATAAATGAAGAAAAGTGAGACGCGCCATGCAGGGCACGTCTCCTAGGGCCTGCCCCTCATGGCTGCGCAGTGCTGCTGCTGTTATCTGTTGCCTTGGAGCGGGCGGATTAAAGGAAGCTGTTGAGCTTGGGGATAAGGTAAAGGAGCACGGTGACTAATTTGGGGTATGGGGAGGATGGTGGGACTATGTGGAGAAAAATTGTGACAACTTTGGGGGATGGGAGAGAATGGTATGCCTGCTGTTTATAAATGTGGGAAGATAGGGAGCAGGCTTTTGACTATTTTGAGGGTTCGGGGATGGTTAGCCTGCATGTGATTGCTGGGGGGGGGTGAACCTGTCCCTGATTGCTGGGGGGGGGGGGGCATGTGGGGATGCGAGATTCTAACAACTAAGTGGGAAGATAGTAAGCCTGCATGGGGCTAAGCTCTGATTATTACTTAGGGGAAGGGGCGTCGGTGTATTGGACGCCAGTATATGGGAGGCCCCTTCACCAACCATGCACTTATTGACAGTGGTGAGCCCAATGACTGAGTGAGGGCTGTCCTCCGCACCACTGTCAGTAAGTGCATGGTTGGTGGAGGGGTGCCCCATATATTGTCCCTTAGGTGGATTCAAAGGAGCAGTGAAAAGCTACGTCCATCACTTGAAACATCCAAAGAAAACACATGGGGAGATTTATGAAAACTGTTATAAAGTAGAACTGGCTTAGTTACCCATAGCAACCAATCAGATTCCACCTTTCATTTTAAAAAGGAGCTCTGAAAACTAAAAGGTAGAATCTGTTTGGTTGCTATGGGCAACTTAGCCAGTTCTACTTTACACCAGTTTTGATAAATCTCCCCCATAGTCCCTTTTCATGTGGTAGAAATCACTTCTAGAGAAACTAGTCACTTCTAGTGACTGTTGGAAGAAGATTACATTTGCCTTCCAGTCTTTGGGTTGACCTATTTATGTGAACAGATCTCGCCTATGAATGGCGTCCTCTGCCCCTCATGAAGCAGGCTTACTGCCGAGGGGTCTGTGTCTAGCTCAAAGTCTCCTCATATCAACAAAATCTAAGAAAGTCAGGACCACACTGAATGGCAAGTTAGGCCTCATGCACACGACCGTTGTTTGTTTCCGCGTCCGTTCCATCCGCAAATTTTGCATCCCCCCAAAAAAAACGGATGACGGTCCGTTTTTTTGGGCGGATCCGTTTTTATGGCAGATTCATTGTAATAATGCCTATCCTTGTCCGCAAACGTGAAAAAAATAGGACGTTCTATTTTTTTGACGGAATGTAAAAACAGACCACAGATGCGGAACAAAAACGGTTAACCATCCGTATTTTTTGACGGACCCATTGAAATGAACGGGGAAGCATCCTATCCGTGAAAGAAAAAGGAACGGACGCGGAAACGAACAACGGTCGTGTGCATGAGGCCTTAAACTGGTAATTTGGTCACATACAGTTTGTATTATATGACTTTTCTGTATTGCTCAGCACACCGAGCGCTTTGACTTAGTTTTTTTTTTTTTTCATTGGCACGCCGTCTGAAAAAGGTTTGCCGATCCCTGCTGTATTGTATTACCAGTGTAATACAGTGACAGCCTGCCCATGAGACCCAGGGGGCTGGGTCTCATAGTCTTCCGTACAAGGTAAGCCTGATGCCTGTGCGCTGCAGAGACCCCACCGAAAGGGAGCCCCCCCCCAAACGCTGTGCATGGCAGCGGCATACAAAGGGTTTAATGCACTGGCATCGGAGTATTCTCCTATGCTGGCATATACAGCAGGGGCTTGGCTGAACAGCTGGACCCCTCCTGTTGATTGAGCAGCTCCTGCACCTGCCCGATCAGTGCCCCTGTACGGCAGCAATTGGGAAGTCACTTCCCGCTGTGCTACATGTATGGCAGATGTCGGGAAGGGGTAAATATTTTTTTTTTTTTTTTTTTTTTTTTTTTAATACTTAAAGGGGTTTCCACAGCGAGATGGGACTCGGTGCCAGCCTCAGGTGGTTAGGCTTGTGAAATTTGTTGAGCTGGCTGACGCTCTTCTGTTTCCGTAGCTCCAGAGTGCTGGCCTGTTCGTCAGTTTCCGGAAGTCTGAGGCTGGTGCTTAGTCCCATATTGCCATAGGAAAGGTGAGATGGGACAACCCATTCAGGCTGGTCATACACTTCAGGTATTTTTTGGCCTGAAAACAGTCAGTCTCGATTCCTTTGTAAACACGTATGCTCATATTGGCAGAGTATTGTGTTTAACCCCTTAAGGACACTTTTTTTTTTTTTTTTTTTTTTTTTGCGTTTTCGTTTTGCGCTCCCTGCCTTCCGAGAGCCATAACTTTTGTTTTGTTGGTTCACATAGCCATATGAGGCTTGTTTTTTGCGGGACAAGTTGTACTTTCTAACGCCACCATTTAATTTCGCATACGATGTAGTGGAAAGCTGTAAAAAAAAATTCCAAATGGGGTGAAATTGCAAAAAAACTATTTCACCACAGTTTTGCGAGTTCTTAAATTCCGACGTTCGATGTGCAATAAAACTGACAAGTTACTTTTATTCTACAAGTCCATACGAATCTGGCGATACCTAATATGTATAGTTTTTCTTGCGTTTTGATTGAAGTGAAAAAAAATATATCTATAGGGACAACCCCTTTAACAGCAAAATAAACCTCAATATAAATATATACCTATATGTAGTGTTAAACTGCTGTGGGGGCACATGGCAGGATTCAGAACGGAAGGAGCGCCATATGAGTTTTTTTTTTTTTTTTTCACATTTTGGATTATTTGATAAATAAAGGTGAAATATATAGACTCAATTTTACCACAGTCATGAAGTACAATGTGTCCGACAGGGGATCTCAAAACTGGAAATGCATGGTTCAGTTTTGTCCCCATTCATTGTCAATGGGGACAAAACTGATCAGGATGCACAATCATGCATCCTTTCCATTTTGTTGTGTTTTGGAGCCGGACACAACTGCATGCTGTGGTTTTGTGTCCCGATTGCGAAACGGAGCAAAGAGGATCCAGTATGAAAATCAATGTTGCCAAATTCGTGTTTTGTTTTTCTTACGAAAAAACTGGATCCGGCACCCATAGGCTTGCAATGATTTTCATGCTGGATCCGGTTTGTTCAGTTTTGATTTAACACAACCAGATCCGTTCAAAACTGAGCCGTCCGGCTGTAAATGCACGGGATCAGTTTAATTCCACTTTTAAGATCCTCTGCCCGATCTCAAAACCGGAATTAACAACGCAGATGTGAAAGTAGCCCGAGTCCTTGTGTCCATATCTAAAGGCCAGAGCGCACACAGGAACACAAACCTGTCATCTGGATGCCATGGTGCACCAATGGGGATCGGAGAGGTTTGTGTCTGGTTGGTTGTTGAAAATTGCCGTCTCCTGGTGGTGTTTTTTTTTAATAGTTGTGACCACAGGTCAGCATCTGATTTAGTTTTCTCACCCTTTTCACAGGAATCAAGCGGCCGAAGCACGAGAAGTGTCTGAATGAGGTCCGAAAGAAAATCTTTGAAAAACTGAAACCACTTCTGAAATGCAAATTGGGTATGTAAGACTCCAGAGTAGACCTCACAGATCTGTAATGTACTCGCGCACGTATAAGCCTTACGTGGACCGGTCACAATACATATCACTATGACAGTAGTGGTTTTTCCAGGATTAGAAAAACGTGACTGTTTTACATCAGAAACAGCGCTGCACTAGTCCTCAGATGGTCTGTGGTTTTATAGTTCAACGACCTTGAAGTGAATGGGGCTCAGCTGCAATACCACATAAACCTGTGGACTGGTACAGTGCTGTCTTTGAGAGAAAACAGCCGGTTTTTCTAATCTATGACCGCTTTAAAAGAGAATTAAGTTAGTAGACACTAAATCCACCTATTAATGCTCAGCCCCAGCGGACTTGCAAAGTAGTGAATTACTAAAACTTTTTAATTGGACACAGCCTCTGAAAGCCTTACCCCGACATAGCCACTGGAAACCTTAATGGATTTAAAGGGGTTGTTCACAGAGTAGGCCATCAATATCGGAACAGAGTCTGACACCCTGCAGTCTTGCTAATCAGTTGTGTCAGAAGTGTGCAGTTTGTTCCATTGTGTAGTGGATGTAGCTGGTGACCACAGCCCTTCTTCCTCTCACTTCCATGGGGGCAGCCCAGCTGTTACCAGCTCCGTATACTGCACAATGGGCATTGCTGTGTAGTTCTGGCAACGGAGCAACATCGGAATAGCTGGACGGTGAGGGTGCAATCTGATATTGATGCCGTCACTTTAGGGTAGACGGTCAAGATGCTTGCTGACCCCTTTAATGAAGGCTAGTACTGGGCTTCTAGGCGGACCACTGAAATGTAAAGTTAGGATATTCTAACCCATTGCAAAATGCTTATAAATTGTGTGGTTCCAGTGGGACTACGTAGGTGAAAATGTCCTCAGCACCACCACCTCACTTCCATACAAAGACCGTAGTACTGTGCAGTATTTTGGCCCGTTAGTGGTGTGACGTTTCACCCAGGTCCCTTCCACCTTTAGTAAGGAGAGCAAGTAAGAGCAGTAACGAGGCTCCTGCTGCAGCAGAAGGGTTTCACATGCACTAGCACTGGGGGGCTCGCTTGCCTGTAGCTTCTAGTGGACTTTTCCAAAGCCTTTATCCAGAGGTTGGGTTGCAAAAGAAGAAGACTTAAAGGGGGTTTTCCACTAACCATACAGGATAGGGGTAAGTGTCTGATTGCAGGGGTCCGTCTGCTGGGACTCCAAATTATCACAAAAACGGAGATCCCTTGAGAATAGAGCATGACCACTGCTTTATTCTCTTCTATGGGCCTGAATAGGGTGGTGGTCACGCATACACCACCAACTTTTTCCTCAAGGCCTCTAATCCCCCTATGCTGTGGTTAGGGGATAGGAGTTGGTCATGCAAAAACCCCTTTGATTGTTTCCCTGTAGTATTTCTACATTTCCTAGGAGGAAATCCCCCCCCCCCCCCAGATACTTCACTATTATATTGTGGTTACATGCCTTCTCAGACTATGCCCATGCACCATGACTAATGCAGCGTAAGCAAAGATATTTAAAACCCTGAGTCGCATAATTAATAAAAAAAAAATGTATAATTTCTGACGGGTGTTTTTAAGACCAAGATAGCATTTTAACCCGTTCAGTGCTAGGAGCCCATCTGTCACCATGGATTAAAACTTCTATGTGCAGTTTATTTTTAATTAGGTGGCACCCCTTCATTGCAGGTGTCTGAGAAGTGACTTAACGTTTTTGGACATAACGGACTGCGTTCTAGTGTAAGTAGAATAACAGCCGCAAGGTACGCATATGAACTGGCTCTAGAAATTCTCAGCAGATAAGCCACCATTCTTGCACTGGAGTCTGAGTACTAGTCATAACAAAAAGCGATTCCAGGTGATAAAATGTAGATCCGAGCATAGGGTGCTGGGAGACTGTAGTACTAGTGTGGTGAACTATAATTTTAGGCATTTGACTAGGTTACACACAAAGTTCATTTATATAGCATGTAACTATCGCTTCTGAAGATTTGATGGGGAGGGTTTTTTGTTCTACTGTACGAAAGTATGGCTTCCTTTGTTATTAGATCTAAGGGTACTACAAATGCATCCGTCTACAAATGCATTGCAAGAACGGATCCGTCCCTCCGCTTGTCATGCGGATGGACAGATCCGTCCTGCACTCTTTTTCACAGTTTTCCCAGTCTGCGCATGCGCAGACCGGAAGGAGGGATCCGTCCTTCAGTTGTTTCACAATGCCGGATACAAGTCAATGTAAATTCCGGCGACTGATCAGGCATTTTGGACGGACATAATAACGCAGCATGATTTCTATCCATTCAGAATGCATGGGGATATGCCTGATCAGTTCTTTTACGGCATAGAGCCCTTTTGACGGAACTCTATGCCGGAAAAGAATAACGCAAGTGTGAAAGTACACTTAAATGGGTTGTGCATCCAGCACATATTGTTGACCTATCTTCAGCATAGGTTATCATTATCTAATCGGTGGGGCTCTCATTCCTGGCACCTCAGCTTGAAGAGGAGGAGGCGCTCGTGGTAAAGTTGAATTACAAGTGCTTGTTCCTTTCACTTGATTGGGACAAGCGATTTTCTCGCTTGCAGCGGTGGTGCAGTGTAATTGCGACACACAATGTAATCTTGGGGAGGAAGCCATGCAGCTGATCGGCGTGGATGCTGTGAGTCGGACCCCCACCGATCAGATATTGATGACCTATCCTGGGGATAGGTCATCAATCTGTACTGGCTGCACAACCCCTTTAAAACCTACCTCATGCTTTCTGTATTTTTACTAGCTGCTACACTATACCGTTATGCAGTACAGAGACAGGAGTGTGCTGCCCATGTGCTTGCATCCTATTGAAGGCGATTCAGAGCAAGCATGCATCAATCCGATATGTACACAATTGAGAAAGTTCACTCAGATTGTTGCAGATTAAAAGGATTCTGCACTGATCTTAATCTAGGATATACCTAATAAAATGCACATAGGAATACCCGGGAGTATCGGGTAGCTGTTACTGAGGCTTCATCCAGAGCGCGAATACTTGTAAAACTCGCTGTAACCCGGTCTGTCTTCATAGTTTCTGCCACAGATCCCGGTTTCTACCAGTTCATTCTGGAATCACTTTAATTCAACAATTTGATGTATTTAAGGGTACTTTCACACTTGTGTTGCTGGATTCCGGCAGGCGGTTCAGTCGCCGTAACTGCCTGCCGGATCCAGCTGTGTGCAAACAGATACCATTTGTAGACGGATCTGAATGCGAATCCGTCTCACAAATGCATTGCAATACCTGATCTGTCTCTCCAGTCGTCATCCGGAAAAATGGATCCGGTATTTATCTTTTTCACATTTTTAAAGGTCTGCGCATGCGCAGACCAGAAGACCGCATCCGTCAATGCGGTAATTTTAATGCCTGATCCGTCACTAATACATTCCAATGGAAATGAATGCCGCATCCGGCATTCCGGGAAGTGTTCCGGAAGTTTGGACGGCGGTATTTTCTCCGGCCAAAAAACCGTAAGAGGGACTGAACTGATGCATCCTGAACGGCATGCTCTCCATTCAGAATGCATTAAACTGATCAGTTTTTTTTTCCGGTATTCAGCCCCTAGGACGGAACTCAATACTGGAAAAGAATAACGCTAGTGTGAAAGTAGCCTAAGAATTGTGTGCAAAGGTATAGCTTTTGTCTATATAGAGTAGGCAACCCCAACATACAGGTCTACAAGTAGGTTATCTAAAAGTGCCGTCAGATGTGCGCAAACCTGAGTGACCATTCCAGTAAGGCCCCTACATGATTGTGCTTCTTCTGGTACTGAATAGTGTACAGTATATAAAGTCTAACTCCAACGGTTTGATTTCCCCAACAGGTAAGAAAGAGAGCCCGGTCTTTGCATTTCCTTTGCTTCTTAAACTGGACCCCCAGACTGAGAAACTTTTCACCCATTCGTTTATATGGCGATTTGAGTGCCAGGCCTGTGGCCATAGCTACCAGCAGAGGTAAGGATAAAGTGTCGTAAGTGCAACCGTACAACAGTTTCCTCTGCTATTGTACAGTTTAACCCTTAGCATACTGGTGTGTTTTTTTCGTTCCTTGAGCCATAACTTTCGTTTGCTGCCCTTCGTTCTCTGGGTCAGTACGATTACAACGATACCCCATATGTATTATGCCTAAATAGTGTAAAAAAATATTCCCCCATCATTTTTTTTTTTAAAATTATATCTACTGAGCTGTAGTTTTTATTGATACCATTTTGGAGTGTGTGCGTGACTTTTTGATCATATTTTATTACATTTTTTGGGGTAAGAGAAGCAATAAAAAATGGCACATTGGCCATTTTGACCCTTTTTTTCGGTTACACCATTCACAGTATTTGAAAAAATATTTTATTTTAATGGCGGGCGTTTTTGGTCACGGTGATATCCGTGTTTATATTTGTTTAAATTTATTTGTTATTTGGGTATTCATTTTTTTATTATACGGAAAGGGGGGTGATTTAACCCCCTTAAGGACCCTTGCCGTACATTTACGTCGCAGCTGGACATGACTTAATGACATGTACCGCAGGCTGATCGGGCGGGTGCAGCAGCTGCGTCAGCACGGCCCCAGCAGTCACTGACAGCCGAGTCCCTGCTGCATACGCTGGCATTGGTGAAGACACCGATGCCAGCGTATTAACCCCTTGTATGCCACGGTCAAAGCTGATCACGGCATGCAGAGGGTACAGGTGCCCTCCTCATCTCCATCGGGTCCCCGTGCTGTAGTGGCGGGGACCCGATGACCGAGAAGGCAAGCCCGATTCCTTCCATAGGCATCGGGGCTTGCCTCCTACAGAAGCCTGTGAGATCCAGCCCTTAGGCTGGGTCTCACAGGCAGGCTGTCAGCATAAAAGCTAACAGTCAATGCATTACAATAGGTTGCATTGTAATGCATTGCAGAAGGGATTAGACCCCAGAAGTCCCATAGTGGGACAAAAAAAAGGGGGTTTTCATATTTAAAAAATAAAATAAAGTTTCAAGTAAAAAAGAAAAAATTCCCAAAATAAAACGGCCAAAATTGTGAAGAAAAAAAAAGAAAAACAGACCTATTGGGTATTGCCGCGTCCTTAATTACCGGCTCTATAAAAATATCACATGATCCACCCCCTTGCCTGAACGGCAAAAAAAATAATTAAATAAAAACTGCTAAAACAACCATTTTTTTTTTTTTTTTGTTGCCTTATATTACAAAAAGTGCAACACCAAGCGATCAATAAAGGCCTATGCCCCCTAAAATGAGCCCCTACATAAAACAATCGAGCAAAAAATAAAAAAAACATGGCTCTCAGGATATGGAGACACTAAAACATGATTTTCTTTTTGTTTCAGAAATGCTGTTATTGTGTAAAACTTAAATAAAATAAGTATACAAATTAGGTATCGCTGCGCCCGTAAGAACCTGCTGACATTTTTTTGTCACCTTATATTACAAAAAGTGCAACACCAAGCGATCAAAGTCATACGCACCCTAAAATAGTACCAATCAAACCGTCATCTCATACGGAAAAAAATGAGCCCCAAAAAAAATAACTATGGCTTTCAGAATATGGAGACACAAAAAAAATCTTTTCTTTTCAGAAATGCTTTATTACGTAAAACTAAAACAACCATAAAAAGTAGTCATATTTTGTATTGTCGTGTCTGTAACAACCTGCTCTATAAAAATAGCACATAATCTAACCTGTCAGATGAACATTGTAAATAACAAAAAATTAACTGTGCCAAAACAGCTATTTTTTGTTACCTTGCCTCACAAAAAGTGTAATATAAATCAACCAAAAATCATATGTACCCTAAAATAGTACCAACAAAACTGCCACCTTATCCCGTAGTTTACAAAATGGGGTCACTTTTTTTTGGAGTTTCTACCCTAGGGGTGCAACAGGGGGTCTTCAAATGTGACATGGCAACTTAAAATTATCCCAGTGAAATCGGCCTTCCAAAAACCATATGGCGTTCCCTTGCTTCTGTGCCCTGCCATGTGCCTGTACAGAAGCTTATGAACACATATATGGGGTGTTTCTGTAAACTACAGGATCAGGGTAATAAATATTGAGTTTTGTTTGGCTTTTAACCCTTGCTTTGTTAGCAGAAAATATGGTTTAAAATGGAAAATCTGCCAAAAAAGTGAAATTCAGAAAGTTCATCTACATTTTCCTTTAATTCTTGTGAAACACCTAAAGGGTTAACAAAGTATGTAAAATCAGTTTTGAATACCTTGAGGGGTGTAGTTTCTAAAATGCAGCCATTTATGGGTGTTTTTTTTATTATGTAAGCCTCACAAAGTGACTTCTGACCTGAACTGGTCCTTAAAAATTGGGTTTTTGAAATTTTAAGATTTGCTTCTAAACTTCTAAGCCTTCTAATGTCCACAAAATGATCCAAACCTAAAGTAGACAAATGGTAAATGTAAAGCAATACATATATGAGCCTATAAAATCAGTTTTTTATTTTTATTTTGAACAATCAGGGATTTTTAAAATGAGTTTATTACTGTACATTGCTCATTTCTTATGTTGGCCTGCCATCTGGTGGCCAAAATAAGAATTGCAGCATGAATGCTTAGAGCCTCGTCAGCAAGGCTCGGAGCATTCAAAGCGACTACCGACATCCCCGTTGGCCGCAGGGGATGTTGGTAGGAAGCCCGCACTTCCGGGTATTTGACACATTAGTGTAATGTATATTTAATACAGGCACTCTACACCTAAACCATCCAGAGAAAGTGTATCCTTAAATAAATGTTTAATATTCCACATTCACAATAGGTAAAAAATTCGCATCTACATTCACAATTAATTAAAACCTGTTCTAGATCATAAAAAAGGAATAATAAAAAAATATAATGGGTCTTAAATATACATTACACTATACATTCATTGCTTTTGACAGAGTGAGTCCAATTGACAAGAGCACCATATCCGTAGTGGCAAGGAGTTTAGCCCCCTATACTTGTTTTATTCTATTTGGCACATTAGATGCTGTGATCTCACTTGATCACAGCATCTAAAGCTTTTAATTACCGCGATTGGCATTATTACCGGTCACGGTTATTAGCCACAGGTCTCTGCTGTTTGAAAGAGCAGAGACCTGCCGGCCATGACACCCACTGCCCGTGCGAGCGGGCGCCATGTTTACACATTACTTTAGCTCCCTACATGTACGGCGCTGGAAGTGAAAGGGTTAAAGGAGCACTAAACATAAAAAAAAATAAAAAAAATTGTAAAACTTAAATGAGACACTCATGCCCACAGTATTTCAGTCTGCAGGTTTTTTGCATGATCTTAAAGGGGTTGTCTGGGCTTTTACTATTGATGACACATCCTCAGATCGGCAGGGGTGCTGGGTGTCGTGCTGTCTCCCTTCTCTCTTCGTGTTCAGCGCCGTGGTCTATGGCAAAGCCAGGAAGGGAGACGGCACGGTGTGCACTGCGTGCACCGTTTCCTCATACAGCTGATTGGCGGAAGTGCCGCGTGTCAGACCCCCGCCAATCTGATATTAATTACCTATCCCAAGGATAGGTCATCAAAAGTAAAAGCCCGGACAACCTCTTTAAAACAGCAGTGCTTCAGAGGACGCTTGGCATTTTTCTTCCTGATCTCTTCCATCTTCTGATGTACTTCTGAGGGAAGGAGGAGGAATTTCCATCTACAGTCTGATGCAGGATAGCATTGGTTTGTGTATTTTGTATGTTTAGTGTTCCATTAAGAAATTTCCTGGGGACCATGTGACTAGCAGACCCCCACACACACCCCTATAATGTGTTTCTACAGAGTGACGTACGCTGCACAAATTGGACAGTATAAGATTTCTGAGAAAAGCTCCTCCGGCATTAATAGGTGGAGGTACACAAAACTAAGATTTGTGAGGACAGCCGACAGGTGCCAATTTAAAGGGTTGGTTTTTGCTGTGTGGATCAATGTGGGTCTGTCTCCCGGAAACCCACCAATCAGAACCCCCCTCTGATATTGATGATCTATCCTGAGGACAGGTCATCGGTATGAATTAAGCAGATATCCCCTGTAAAGGGACATTTATTTTAATTCTTTTTAGGGGATTAGTTATACAGTTCAAATATTCAAGTCATGATGTACTTTTAGTAAAAAGTGTTAACGTGCTTGTTTTTAAGTAGGCAACAAAGCTCCCATCCTTGCAATGCATTATGGTTAACCAGGGATGAACCGGTTGCTAGAGGGGGCTATATTTTGTACATGGATTGCCTGCTTTTACTTGTGCCTTTCTTGCAAGGTCACGTTTGGGTTTATCTTTTTTCATAATACCCCGACGTTCTCCGGTTCACTAGACCTGCGCAGGAAGTCTGAGTATTGCTGCTAAAACTCTGATACGTTCATGTTACTGGTGTAAAAGTGGCCTTGGAAGCCTTTTCTTATGTCAGATCTTGTGGTTTTTTATTTAGTTATTTATTTTTATACATAGTCATATTTTAATAGCTTGCACTTAAGTGGTAAGCCAATTTATCCATACTAATGCTGATTTTTATTTTTTTCTTCTTTCCCTATTTGTAGCAATCAAAAAACAATGACAACGTTCACGAAGGTACTTCCAGAATGGCGTCCACTGAATGCCGTACATATAGGGCCGTGCAACCGGTGTCGGAATACTGGACAAAAACGGTCGATGGTTCTGGAAAAGTATGTTGTTGTTTTTTTTTTTGGGGGGTTCTCCTCAATACTACAAAAAGAAATACTTGTGACCTTTTGGAGTTGGAGAATTCTTTTTGCATGATGTTTTGTTCTGAATAACAAGCATCTACTCCTAATACAAATGGTGCAGAAAGAAAAATTATTTGTATAAAATTGCAAACATTTTGTGGTTTTGCATGTCATGGTCATCATGAAAAGCTGACATTAAAGTTTGTGGAACACTCACTGAAGAATACTGTTCCGTCAGGGCATACGGGGACAGTGGGGAAGGGGTGACAAAGCTGTGACAGGGTATCCACGATCATGTAAAGGCAGACGGTGTAACCGAAAAACAAAAATAACAAAGGAGCCAATCCTTGTTTGTTTGATTCCCCACTAATCCATCGCTCCATTGGTCTTCATCAGTAGCAGCAGCAGCTACATTTTCTTTTTACTCCGTGATCTCAGACTAGACAACACCTTTAATTTCTTGTCTATTTAACTTGATATTACAAATTCTCACTTGGTCAGAGTGGCAAAAATATTTATATTACATGCAAATGTTTTTTTTTCTTGTATCTCTTGTAGGTTGAGTTCAGTCTTCATGGTCCACTTTGTGGAAGGTTTGCCAAGCAGTAATCTGAAGGAATATTCATTTCAATTTAAAGGCCATTCGTATGAAATAAAGACCGTAATTAAGTATAAGAATAAGCACTTCTGTACCTGGATATCCAATAACGATGGTGAGTGTCAGATCCATATAGTTATTTTTTTTATTTATTATAAAGTGTTTTTTGTGTCACACCTGCATTTTTGTGCTGTTCATACCACTTATAGTTGTTTGTATGGATCAGTACTGATGGTTTCAGCCTATGTATGAACAAGGAGAATGTTGCCCACTTGTCAACTTCTACATTTTCAGGATGAGTAGCAGTAATGACAGTGCACAGTTCTAAGAAAAGCTGCTCTCGAAATAATTTATGGGAAATACAAATCTTTATTATAACGGTAATGTTAGTGGAGCAGACTGGTTTTTTAACCCCCTGCAGCAACCCCACGTATGTCAGGTTGATCATGCACAGGTGGAGTAACGGGCCTCTGGGATCTAAGAATGTTTAGGCCGCTCAATCATCCTGTGTAAATCCAGCTTAACCCTTTTGCTAATACTGCTACATATGTATAGCACTGGAGCAATGAGTAAACATGCCGCCTGCTCATGGATGCAGCTCGCACTTCCGGGCCTCTTACTGGCATCCTCTGCGGCCAATGAGCATTCCGGTAATTGATTTCAGTACGCTGGGTCTCTCTGAAGAGACCCAGGGTTTTGTGGATGCAATTCTTATTTTGGCCAGCAGGTGGCAGGCCAACATAAGAAATGAGCAATTCACATATTACCATGCTCCTGTATTGTGTGGTAATATTGAAGGGGAAAAAGTCAGTCTTGTAGCCTCAAACACAAGCTACAAAGCCATAAAAAAAAGTAAAAAATATATTAAAAAAAAAAAAAATTCTGTACAATAAAAGAATACATAAATAACAAAATATAAACCTCATCGGCATCAACACCTCCAAAAACGCCCGTACTATTAAAATGTAAAATTTTTTTTTTCCGATACAGCGAATGACGTAACTGGGGAAAAAAAGGGTCAAAATGGCGGATTCGGCATTACTTTTAATCGATTCTCTTGCCAAATAAAGTAATAAAATGTAATCAAAACGTCACACACTACAAAACACACACTACAAAATGGTATCAATAACAACTACAGATTTTTTATTTTATTTTTTTCAAATTCCACCCCATTTGTAATTTTTTTTCCTCGCTTTCCACTACATTGTATGCCATATTAAATAGTGGAATTAGAAAGTACAGCTTGTCCCGCAAAAAATAAGCCGTCAAATAGATATGTGAACGGAAAAATAAGTTATGTCTCAAGGAAGAAGGGGAGAAGAAAAATGGAAAAAAAGACCCAAACCCTCTATCTAAAGAGTTAAGGTTCTAAAAGACATGGTTGTTAATAGGATTATCTGGGAGTTTGATTAGCTGCTGATTAGCTATTTGAAGAGGCTGTCGGAACTCTTATAAGCACTGTTCTCCTCACAGCTCACCAAGCACAGCGCTGCAGCCGCTATGCTTGGTGTTGCAACTCAGGCCCTTCACTTGAATGGGACTGAGCTGCTCCTTGGCCACGTGACCTATGTACGATGACATCACTGGCCTAGGAAGAGGCCTAAGCACTCAGAGCGCTGAGGCACCTTCGAGCAGTTGATCGACAGGGGTACCAGAGGTTGGACCCCTGCTGATCTGTTATTGCATTGGAGGAAAAACCTCTAGACGGGTCCTCTTTATGTGGTTAACACGACAGGCATGTTAGACGTTGCTAATATTTCTGAATGTTTTTGTTTCCTGTTAGGTACCTGGCTGGAGTCTGATGACCTTAGAGGCTCGTTCTGCAGAAGGCACCAGCAATTTAGGGTACGAGCTGACGACATTCATATTGTCATATGGGAGAGGACTAATGGGCAAACTTTTGAGGAAAATGTGGAGCTTGATGAAGCAGAGCAAGATTCATTAAATGTATCCATGGTCTCTGAAGGTCTGAGCTCTTCCTTAGTGGAGGATGCTGAGCCTTCCCAAAAGATAACTCCTGCAGTTGCCTTAAACACTTCAGATGCACTTGCAGGAATGGAAGGCTTTGCTGATGACGATGTCATTACACTGACGCTAGTTGAAATACCCCTTGATGCAAATGGCCGTCCTGTAGAAACAGTCACCGAGCTTCAGCCACCTGATACTTGCACTTCTCTCGTGGAGGCTAGTAACGAAGATGCCCACAGTCTTCAACCTGAAACGTCAACTAACGTGCAGCTGGAGAGTCAAGAGGACTGTTCACTTACTTTGCCAGTCTCCTCGGACGCCAGTGCTGAGACTGTTCCCGTCAGGAATTGCAGTGTTATACTGAGTCCTTTAAAACCAGTGGGTAAAGCCATTGCAACCAGCACGCCAAATCAGAAGCCCTATGACTCGAAGAACAGCTTAGTTGGCAACTGGATGACCAGACTGCTCAATCCCCTTGCTGCAAATAAGAAAACTGTAACGCTCAAACCTTGTGCTCCATTAAGGGTAACAGATGCAGACGGCACTCCCAAGAAAGCTCAAAACTTTAATGGCTTTCAAGGCAGGTCCTTGACTCAAAGTAGCGTTTTGGCATCCAAAATATTTCCGTCAAAGACTGTGAGTACGCCGTCCTTCAGTGTTCCAGTAGAAAAGGTAATGCCAGTATCTAAACCGTCGCCAGCACCCGCAGCTTCAGATTTTCGGATACCCAGAAGTAGTGGTTTAGATTATGGCAGACTGCTGTCCAAGGAAGGGAGATCATCCAGTGATGATAAAATCCGTAAACTGAGGCTGAAGTTATTGAAAAAATTAAAGGCCAAGAAAAATGAGCTGGCCATATTGGAAAAGTATACAAAAACCCAACAGAGTGGTGACCAGGCAAATGGTGTTGCTCAAGGTGGCTTTAATCGGAAGGAGCATCTCCGAGGGTATTTGCAGGAGCTTCAGGAACAAATGGACCATGCCGATAATGACTCGGTTTGCACTATGAGCTCCAGCACTTCTATATGTAGCAGTCCTGGAGATGCCGAGTTCTTTGCAGAACTTTTCTCACCCTCTCCTCCTGTTAACCAGCCAAATGACTGCAAGTATCTGGACATGTTGGCAGATGGCTGTGGAGTCGCAGCAGCTAGCCAGTTACAGCAGGCAAATGACGATCAGGCCGGGGGAGGCGTCCTGCAGCCTACCTCACAACCTTCACACTACCCTACCAGCAGCACAGCTAATGCCTCGAAAGAGGAGTCCTTGAATCTCATGTCAAATTCTACCTTAGCACTTCTGAATGAGGGCAATGATTATTTTGATTTTGATGATTATTTCTAGGCATTTGTTTCATTGACAAATTTGACTTTTTTTTTTTCTTTTCTGTCACATTGACGGTGCAGTTATGTTGCAGGTTTTGATGCTTTTTTTTTTTTTTTTTATATATAATCTTAGCCCAAACCAAAAGTGAATCTGAAAGAAGTGAACAGAAGGAAGGTTAGGGCTCCATCTTGACTTTTGACCTTCTATAGTCTACATTTGATCGGTTTCCTTATTAAGACAAAAGTTGTGAGCGAACTTAAATTTTTGAAATTGTTGCACATCCTTTTCCCCTAATAGGGTAACATTGAAGTTGCTGTAACAGGTGATATTGCCCCTGTCTCACTGAAACTTGCCTATTACTACAGCTCCAAAAGTTGCCTTGGAGCTTTACTCTCATAATTCCACATGTGGGATATAAAAAACTCACTGTTGTATGGGCCTGTCATCGGAGTGCGAGATCACAAGTTGCATACAGCCTGCGACACCTGTGTCCGGGTTACACCCGGGCTTCTGAGCTGTATTCACACCAGAAATTAGAAATGAATAATCTTGCTCAGGAGTCTATTGTCAAGTTGTTCAATAAAATTTCTTGTTGCCCATAGCTAGCAAGGTTCACCACTAGAAAAATGTCTGCCAGGAGCAAGAAGGCTGCTTTCAGCTGCTTAAAGCATAGGTCCTAGAGGTGAAAGGGATCTTTTATTATGTGTAGATTTTCTCACCAGGAGTAGTGTAAATATGCGCTTTTATTCTGGCACTCTGCCTTCTGGGCACTTTCAGTTGCAGAATCTGGCAGAATAAGACTTTATATCCACACTACTCCTTATAATAAAAGATAATTGTATTGCTCCACTAAAGATACAATAGTACTGCTTTCCCCAGCCTCCACCCACTGCTGTCAGCAGCTTAGCATGGTCAAAAGTGCTGAAGTCTCCCTCTAAGGTTCTAACACGTTTTCTGCTTGGAAGCTTTAAAAAAAAAAAAAAAAAAAAAAGTCAGATTTGTTTTTCGACATTTTAATTTGCACCTTTATGATTTTACAATGCAAATACGAATCAGAAGAAACTAACTAGTCTTCAGTCACTGGTAATAGTCCTAAGGAACCTTTCCTTTATTTCATGCTGTCCACACAGTGGGCGGCATGAAGTCCTGAGGGGCTCCCTTGTTCCAAAGAGGTATATTTTACTCTAATACGTCGCTATGCAAATGGGGAGAAGCTTCACAGCGGACTGTGCCCAGACTCTTTTCTGTCGTTTTCAGAATAAAATCTAGCCCTCTGTGATAAGGGAGCCTCTCAGGATTTCATGCGGCCCATAGTTTTGGCAGCATGAAATGAATGACTGGTCTCCTTCAAAGCACTTGATGTTCAAAAGTTGCATAAATTGAAATAAAAACTCCCAATGTGGGTCTAAGTAGAGCCATGGAACCAGCCATGCCTGCTGCACCAGCATTTTACTTTTATTTTTGAATGGATATTTTAAATGTTTTTTTTCCCCTTATGACAGAACTACTTTCAATTGGTTTTCCGAGATTTTGAAAGTAAAGGTCTATCCTCAGGATAGGTCGTTAATATCCGATAGTTGGGTGTCCGACACCCAGCACCCCTGCCAGTTAGCTGTATAATGAGGCAGCAGCGCGGCATGAACACGTAGGCCCCTTTCAGATGAGTGAGTTCTACGCTCCGCGGATACGCAGCAGCTCCCGTCGTGACCTCCCAGCACTGACTGGGTCGCATAGCATTATATTGATTTTATGATGCTACACAACCCTTAGAGTTCTGGAATTTATTGGATAACACTGACATAATAGTGTCAGTGTTATCCAATACATTCCAGACCTAAGGGTTACATAGCATAAATGCTATGAGACCCCGTCAGTGCTGGAAGTTCAGGACAGGAGCTCTCGCTTGCACGCGCTGTGAGTCCAATATGTGGAACTCGCTTGTCTGAAAGGAGCCTTAGCCTTTTTTCTAGGCCATGTGACGTCACATTCGCCAGTTACATCGCCTAGGCGCTGCTCCATCCCATTCAAGTTAACGGGTCCGAGCTACAGCACCAAGCACAGCCGCTATCGAATGGACGGCACTGTACTTGGTAAACTGCGAGAAGGCCGCAGGGGGGCTTGGAGTCTGACCTCCGCTAATCTCATTGTTGGGCCTTCAAGATGAAAATCTCAAAATCCCTTTAACCCATTGACACTGGAGGACTTTATTCAGCAGCTGCCCGACTTTAGATGGTTGTGGTTCCGCCAACGCAATTCAGCCAAGCTCAAATTTTTTTAAACCATGACATTTGATTGTAAGGCTTCCATGTTATGTGTTCACCATGTTGTTCATTAGAATTATCCTTTCAATAACCGAGGCTTGATCTGTTTGTTTCCTGAATTTACTTGAATTTTTTTTTTTTTAAAGCATAGTTCTGCAATATTAGTGTATAAATTTAGTATGTATCTTTGTTGTATTGTGAAATGTTAATAAAAAAAAAAAATTTGAGTTTCAAACTTTTTCTGTTTTATATACAATAAATGTGAACAAATATATATTATAAATATATATATATTAATGCCTGTGGTGACAAGTATAATAGTTTCCTTCATTCTGAAACTAGTAAGGTTTTCTTGGCTTTAGCATCATGGTTTCCATTTGTCACTGAGCAATGCCTGCGGAGACGAATCGGTTTCTCAAAGGGTCCAAATGGACACGTGATTTACCTGTGTATGGAGTCTTGGATAAATGAGAGCGCATTCAAACTATTTGTAATTGATGACCTATCCTCTAGATCAGTGTTTCCCAACCAGTGTGCCTCCAGCTGTTGCAAAACTACAACTCCCAGCATACCCAGACAGCCTTTAGCTGTTCAGGCATGCTGGGAGTTGTAGTTTTGCAACAGCTGGAGGTACACTGGTTGGAAAACACTGCTCTAGATCATCGCCTGATCAGTGGAGGAACCACCACCAATCAACTGTTTGAGAAGGCCCGACACTCGCGGCTTACTCTAGGCCAGTGACGTCACAACCATCAGTCACATTTTTTTTATTTAATTTTTTTTTAGGGTTTCTACTAGGCCTGCACAATATATTGCGAATCACAATTTGCTGACCCAAAAATGCTGCAATTATATTACCATATTTTTCACTTTATAAGACACACTCTTCCCCCAAAAAAAAAAGTGGGGAGGGGGGGAATGGCATTGCGTCTTATAAAGCGATGGTTGACTTTCTACGTGACACTGTATCTCCGGCCAGCGATACATCAGTTACAGTGCGGGGAGGGAGGAGGGGCTGGTGGAAAGTCGTTATTTTAATGAACACATGTTCTTATATCTATTCTATTTATCTGTTCTGGGCAGCGCTGTTAGGAAAATGGCAAGTTTTGTATTTTGTACTTTTGCAGTAATGCGAAAATGTATTGTATTTTAAAAAACACTGTGCATTTCAGTTCTTGAGTTCAGCATAACTACATTTCACATTATCAGTCATCTGTGTGCGCTTTTACCTTGAAAATCCAAGCAGATAGACCTCTAGCACAATTCTCTTAAAATATCGCATCGCATATCGTTATCGCAATTTTTAGGGCCCTAATCGCAATCGCACAAAATTCCCATATCGTGCAGCCCTAGTTTCTACCATTCAGTGAATGTTCCCCCTGTGAGCTGACCATAGCAACCAATCAGAGCTCAGCTTTTATATCTTGAACTGCTCTGGAAAAAACGAAAGCTGTGCTCTGATTGGTTGCAATAGGCAACAAAGCCAGTTCTACTGTTAGTTTTGCTAAATGAGGCCTTTGTGTGTACAGTAGATGTTATAACTTGTTAATTTTGCTGTAAGATTCCCACCAGCCGTCATTCTAGTGCGCTTTAGTCAACCAAGCCACAAGGAAACGTGTGAAATTGTCCCAATACAGATACTGAAATGGGGATGTAGTAACCTCTTCCTGACATCCGCTGTACATGTGTGGCAGATGTTGGGTCTTTAAAGATGGCACCTGCTCTGGATCAAGCACCATAGCTACCTGGTGCCTGCTGTTTCATACAGCAGACACCCGCAGCTAATGTTCGCGATCGGTGGCAATGCCGATTTGCAATAATTTAACCCCTCAGATGTCGTGGTTTAAAAAATATATATATAAAAATTGAAATGACCTCCCTTTCCCCAAAAATAAAATAACATCATGGGTATCGCGGCGTGCATATACACATGTACTGTTAAAATATAAAACAAACATCCCGTATGTTAAATGGGGTAATGGGGAAAAGCACAAGACCGTTGTTATGGTCTGCATCTGAGACCCTTTTTTTTTTTTTGCAGCTCTGATGGGGACCTGTTCACTTCAATGGGGCGGCAAAGGATGCTGACAGAACTCTGTGTGCTGTCCGCATCCATTGCTCCGCAATAAGGATAGAGTAGGCATTTCTACAATTGGCAAATTGCGGAATGCACATAGCCGGCATCCGTGTGCATGTAGCCTAATACTTTAACGGGATTATTCCACAAAAAAACAGCACTTGTAGCTAAGTCCCCCAACAATCACTAAAATGGCCTTCAGATTCCCTGTTCCTCGACCACAGCAAAGACAGATGCCAACTTCAGAGAGATTTTCAAAGGGCGATACTCGTGCAGCAGGTGCTGGAAAAAATTGGAGGGACGTGACTTGCATGATATGACATGGTCTATTGTATGAGCTAGAGTGCTCCGAACTCATAAATAAATCACCAAAACCAAATTCAGAACCAAGGTCAGTATGTAAATATGGCAACAGCTGAAAAAAAGCAAGTGGGTACAGATACCATTTGCATACTCGGGTTATCATTTGCCATATGAGTTTGCATAGTGTGAAACTACAGCTCCCACTATGGCCTGAACAGTAGTAAATACTACTTTAGATTATACGATGATCATACACAGTCAGTGGCAAAATAAACATCTCCATTTTAGTGACTTACTGGTGACGCCTCCTCCATCTGGTTCAGACCACCATGATGACTTCTCCCATGGCAGAATTTGCCATCTAGATATCTTTAGCTTCTCGCTTTACAAAAGCACATTGACACCCTACGTAATAACACAAACGCCTCCTAGTACCACACGGTGTGTCCTAAATATAACCTCAATATACACTGCCCCTGAATACAATCATGTCACATATTTTGCCCTCTGAAAATAAAGTGCCACGCACTGTTCCCTCTATAGTGCCATGTGCTTGGATGTCCTTTATGGATAGTGCCACACACACTGTGAAACCCATACGTAGGGCCTTATATTTTCTGGCTGCTTTATACGGTTCCTCCTTTATATAGTGCTACAGTCTAATACTCACGTGTCCCCTGTCTCCGGATGTCATGCAGAGTTGCAGGTCTGTCCTCTTTTCTGACAGGTCTGCGCCTATGTAATTTTGCAAGCGCCGCAATGAAAATCAGGTGAATGGACCTCGTGCTTTTGAGGAGAGGCCTGAAACCCGGGTGACTCCTGAGAAAGTCGGCAGCTCTGTGAAAAGGAGTTTGAAAGGAGCGGTGGTCAGGCATGTAATGTCTATGGGCTGATGGTGACCGTACAGCGCAGGACGCGTGCTCAAACCACTACTCCATTCACATTCCTCACTGTGGTCATACAAAGGAGAAATCCCAGTTGTTGCCCCCACACTAACGGTGGGTTCAGACCTGAGCATTTCTGAGTTTTCGTCGCGCGTTTTACACGTGTTTTTGTGCACGTTTTTGGCAATAGTAAATGCGCGTTTTACGCGCGTTTGTGTGATTGACTGCAGTGTTGTCCAATGACCAAATATCCATGTCTATATGAGGTTTGGCCTTTCCAGCATGTTGCAAATTCATGAACGCGCGTTCAGTTTCAGTGTCAAAAATGCGCAAAATACAAGAGTTAGAGTCAGGAGGGCGCCTCTTACTAAATTTGCTATATTCTTATGGAGTATTTCCTGCTCTGAAAAAGCCTGATAATCAATCCGTTTTTTTTTTTTAGAATACATTTTTTTTCTGACATGTTTTTTAATGCGTTTTTTGGTGCCCTA